>JAHREE010000279.1:14268780-14331849 GCA_033628505.1 Tringa tobata | reverse complement strand
GTGCTTCAGGGTCATTTCAATATGTGCCTGACCTGCTTTCCTAGGCTTTTCCATGCTTTCCTGGGCATCTGCTACCAGCCACTGCCAGAGATTAGTGAAGTATGTAGACCTTGGTCTGACCTGATACAGCTACTTACATCTCCTAAAACTATCTTAAGCATCCACAAAACTTAAACCACCTACTTACTTATTTAATGCTACATAAATCAGTGTGGCAATTGTATGTGTTATATATAGTGATAAACAGTATTCCTGTATCAGCTTTCAGTTGTGTGAAACTTAGTAACTCTCTTGCATTATATCTCATCCTGTTTTCTATTTCTATATTATTTGAATAGTGTGGCTGCTTCCATTAATAATAGTGGGAAATAATGCTGTAAATCCTTATGTGCATGTACAGAAGAATATGGCCCCACAGCCTATTATTGGGAAGAACAATACAGCATTGCCAAACTGTGAAGTAAACCTATAAAATATTAATTACAGATTGATTTAGTCTGGCTGGAATTCAGCATTAATGGTTTCACTTAGTGTTATCTAGTTTTTCAAAATTACAGCAGAAGGAAAGGGTAGGGAAAGTCACAAATGGAGCTGTGGAATGTGATTTAACTCTTCACCTCTAGAAACCTGGGTTCAGTTTCCCATTGTCCCACGCAGACATGACTTAGCAGTGTCAACCTGTTCACTAGTGAATGTTAGTGCGGATCGTAAAACTACTACACAGCCTTGATGGAAAGGGTGAAGTTTGCTGCAGGTCAAGACGGCAGTGCACTGAGGAGAGCTTTTAAACTCTCTATTTTAACCGTGGCTGTTAAATGAGTCTGAAAACCGAGAGCTTCTTAAAGTGACAACATTGCGGTGAACCACAACCGACTTCATCAGCATCCCATGTTGGTATGCTAGAGAATTACCAATGGAAGTAAGCAATACAGAACTTCATATACTTCTGTTTCTTATTTCTTGTGGGAGTTTGTGCCATAAAATGAACAGCCATGTTAACATGACAACATAGTAGCTCTGTTAGCAACCATTGGAATAAATTAGACCCCCAAGTCCTATTTTATAGGTATTTGCCTGAAATACCTTTTGTAGAATAGCTGTTCTACCTTTTTCTCTCTAAAGACACTCTTAGTAGTTTCAGTAGCTAGCAGACACACTGTGCAGCTGCACAGGAGCTTCACATTGTGGATCAGCCTTTGAACAAATCCATATGATACCAGTGCAAGCAGATGTCTCAGATCCTCTGTTGCCCTGACTGGGGATCTGGGGGAATGCACCATGGCTCTCATTTGACCACACCTTTGATTTCCTTTCCATTTAAACCAGGGAACAGAGGAGGGCAAAACTGAGGTTTGTCCTGGTGTACAGCCATGGGATGCAGTCTCAAAAGTACAGAAGCAAGATACAGAACCTGAGAAACATTTTGGTTTTAGACCAGGCTAACTTTTCAATCATAAGAATTAGAGGTAAAGGAGCCAGGAGGTACAAGCACGCACCTCAATGAGGGAGCACTACACAACAAATGCTTTGGCCGAGCAGAACCTATGCAACAAGAGGCCACCTGTAGGCATGTCTACTCCAGTGGGTGCAGACTGGCCGGAGTGCTCACCCATCTGGAAGCTGCATGCCTGTGTATACATGGCACTGCATGGAGGTAGTGTATCTTGTCTTTGTTGTGTAGTTCTGGCAGAGGGAGCTTGGGTCTGCCCACATCAGACCTGTGAGGATGCCCTAGATCTCTCACTAAGCAAAACTATGTGATCTTCATTTTATTAGGCACCAGGAATGAAAGATAATTTTTTTTTTTCATATTTTTATGGAAGTTAAAAGGAATTTTTTCCTTTTTTTTTTTTTTGCTTATTTGGAAATGCCTTTATTCATATGTAAAGGCTGCACTGTGATTGTCAGTATAAATTTAAACACTCTAGAGAGGGTCTGAGTTGAGAAGTCTGCAAAGACACTAAATAAAGAGTTATAAATGTCACACTATGAAATTCATATGTCAGTTCATTTTGCAGATCGTGTTCTTTGTTATTTTAGTTCATAATTTTTACTATATATCTGAAGTGCTTAGTTTTCTTTCTTATACTGGCAACATTATTTCTATTTTTTCAGTACAGAAGTAGAGCGCTCTAGGAAAACACATCTGATTCACAGCCAGTGAAAGAAACTTTAATGTTTTTCTCCATTCCCCAACTGAAGTCAATGTATTGTTTTTAAAGTTTTGCCAAGGTCAAAAAGATTGGCTTTATAATAAAGTTAAAGCATTTACATAGAAGGAATATTTGATGAGGAGTTTTTGGGTCTGAATTATCTCAAGTGCTCCTGTAGGAAAACAAGCTGTGCAATGAGTAAGGAATCCAAGAATATTTTTTAAGATGCTCATATTTCATCTGCCATTTAACATGACATCTGCAAGGAAAAATTGAGAGGAGGTATCTGAGGTAGCCAAGCGCACTGAAATTAGAATGGGAGTTATTGTCTCAAAGAAAATATATGTTTTGCTTAACATTTATTAGACATTTAACTTTCAATTACCTAGATACTATTAAAATAAAATTTGTTGTCTTATCTTCTATAATTAGCGTCAGCCTCCTCTGATTGTAAAAGTTATGTTTCAGTCAAAGATGAAGTAGTTAATCTTTTAGGCAAGTAGCTTCAACATGAATTGAGTGGGTAGACTGAGACTTTCAAAATGTGTATACTTTACTTGATAATTTAAGAGACAGGGAAAAAAGATTTGCAAAAAACAATTTTAAAAAGTAGTAAAGTAGAAATTCTCTGCTTCAGTTTTGCCATTAAAAAAAAGAATATTTTCAAAAAGCTTTTAAGCCCATGTCTGGAAAGCAATATATGAAAGTACTATTATTTTAATATATATGAGTCTATAGAGTGTACATCCTTTCCCCTAAAATGGTTGTGTTGGTTTTTTTTAAATCCTAGAAAAAATACTGGGGAATGAAATGATAGTAGCAATACATTTCATATGTATTTGATGAAATACTTTTTTTAATCTTACTTTTTGATTTGTTTTCATTATGAACTTTCTATTAAAAGAAACAAAGAACAACTTAAAAGACTAAGCAATTAAAAAGCTGTAGTCAGTGTCATTATTTATCTTTGGCTTTGTTTATCTTGGTCCTGTAAAATGCATACAGTTATGTTACTTAACATTTGTAGTGAAAGGATTTTTAAATGGCTTGTGATAACAAAACTGCAAGATAAGCTAAGTAATAATATATGATTCCATTATTTTAACTAGTAGTTTTTAATCTCATAAAACAGCAAGGACTACTTGATAAACATTTTGGTGTACTCTTTTTTTTTTTTCTTTCCTATTTTACAAGTTATCTTAGATTGTCTGACACACAACCCAGGAATAGTCCTGTGTGGTTAATAGTGATATACGGATAACAGTCTCTTACTGCACACGTATGATATCCAGAATCGAAACACTAGCTTTCTTGGAATCGTCAGGAGTCTAGCGATATGTTTCAGCAGAGGCCGATTTCATTTTGGGAGTGTATCTGCAGTTGCAGCTGCTGTTTTGTAATGCAAATGTACAGCAGGTTAGAACATGCATCCCTGAAAACTGTTTTTCTGTTCTTGCTTTATTACTTCTCACAGTCAAAAGTAACTCCCACCAAATCTCTCTTCAGAATTGGTTTCCTTGTTTTCAGACCTTAGCAAATCCCATCCAAGCTATCTTAACTGCTCACTGGGTTCATACACAATATTACTAATCTCTTTTCATACAGTCTTCCCAGAACTGGTACTAGGACTTTCTCCTTTTCCTCTCCAGCCACGCAGAACAACCCTTTGCTTCACCTCCTTTATGCCTTGTTTCTGATATTCATTCAAAACTTGTCTCTCCTCCTGTGTTCTTGGTGTTTTCCCATTATGCTACTTGTAATTTTGACACTTTATAAGAAATTCTCTATGCCAAACAAAGTGACACTATTTGTTTATTAGCATTAGTTAACCACAACTTTTTCCAGTAAAGGTGGCCTGTCTTTTTCATAAAGTGCTGGTTCTAATAAGAAGTCCTTGCTAGCTCCTTTTCATTAAAAAGAATTTTTTTAATTGTTTTTCAAAGTGAAAGAGTCAAAACTATTTGCATGCAAATATTCCAGTAAAAAAACATGATTGCATGCTTATAAAAAGTACCATTTTTGCTTATGAGTGAGTACACAGGGAGGAAGTAGAGCCAAGCAGTTCAAATAAGCATATGCAGAAGAGCTTCAAACAGCACCATTTTAAAGACAGAAAAATATCTCTAGTGCAGGCAGATTCCTTTGGTTGGATAGACCAGCTTTTTTCAAATTAGCCTCTTTTTTATAGAGAACTGACTATTTCATTCATCCTTCAAAAACCTCTTTAATTAGACAATGTTTAGTGCAGACCTCGATTTAAACTATAATAGGAACCAGTAGAATTTCTCTCTGATTATTTTCTTGCATTCCAACTAAAATAAAATGTTTCCAACCCCAGTGTTGTACATGCAGACACACATCACCAGTTCCCATCACATCGTCTAACATATATCGGCATTTACAATCTCCCTCCCAGAATTCAATGTTGTGAGTCTCTAAATACGTTGGCATTGACACTAAGATTAACAACAGGACTTTTTTTCCAGCAGTGGTGGCCTCAGAGAGCTTGTAAAGCATTTTTTAATGACACAAAAATCCATATTTTGCAGAGAAGTTGCCCTATCCTAAAAGTTGTGTGCGCTCCTAGAGTGTAAAAGTCTGAGAAACACTAGTGCAATGCATTCAAATAATCAGCATGAAAATAATTATATATTGAAAACATTGCAAACACTAGATTTTTTGCATTTAAAAAGCAAATTTAAAGTGCTTTCAGAGTACTTCATTATCTGAAAGACTTTGTTTTAATTATGAAATAATATATGAACATAATAACATATAACCACCAATTTTAAAGGTTTGAATCTTAAGTTAGCAAAATGCTTCTGCTTAAGACTGTAAAGGATGACTTGCACCCAGATTAAACTGTGGTCTCAGGTGTTTAATATGTGTTTATATACTTTCAAAATCTGAACTTCAAAATCTTGATACATATTGAACAAACAATTAAAGAGTATTGGCAATAGACACTCTGTCAGCTCAATAGATAGCTCGGAAAACATATATATAACATTAGTTCCTTGAATTTAGGAGGATCTAGGATAGTAGTATCACATACATTTTTCCCCATTAAAAGAGAAAACCAACTTTGGTATAAAGATCCCACAAGAGTTACAAGAATTTGTTTCACCCAAAAGTTTAAAATTATTAAAAAGGAGTTTGTTCAGCCTCTTATGTTATACTAAAATATTCAAAATACTCCATTTTAAAAGGCTGTTTCCGTTTGTGCTGAAATAAGGATACGGTCAGAAGCTTTTTGTTTAACAGGACAATGTTCATCCTTTCCCTGAATCAGCTCACATTTCTGGTGGACTTCTACAGAGTCAGTTGAATGGAAAATTCATATTTAAGTAACATTTCCATTGACCGTGGAATAAATACTGAATTCATTGTAATGATGATTTCTTGTTATGTGCCCTGCTTTCAGAGTCACCTCTCTGACAGTCAAGCTTCTGCAGGTCTTTAGGGTTTTTGCACAGGGAAAAGAGAGACTGAATTACTCTCAGATGAGAACCAACAAAGTGATAAACTTACTGTTTATAAAGAAAAGAAACAGGTGTTTGATCATTCATTACCTTAGACCATTTTTTAATTGAAATGCCAGGAGCTTAGAAGTTGGTTTGCAAGCCCCCATCATTCTCTGATAGAAATAGGAACAACACAGATCTGTACTCCTAAGATTCACCAACTTGAAAGACCTTTTAATGTGCAAAATGAAAGGTCACCGTCTCTGGATGAACAGGCTGAAGCAGAGTAAGATAATGTCCCTTTCAATGGATATTTATTCTCTTTAATCATGTATAAACAGTACTTGGCTCCACGCTGTTTTCTTCTTGCAAGGCTTCCCTGGTTAAGTACAGTTATCATCCTAGAACAATAATTATGTTTTGGACTGCATGTAGGTAACTCACTTCAATTACGTAGAGGTAAGTCCTACAGCTTTGAGTGCCCACTTTGATGTTAATGGAATTATTTTATGAGCAGAAGTTAGGGAATAATATGATCCATTCTGTTTCATCTTCTGCCTTTTTAGCGGATAGCAACTTTACCAGACCATCTGTTTTCTATAAAATATTTATATGAACATATAAAAAAGAGAGAGACCTAGAGAGAGAGAAGTAGGACACTACAGAAATGGAAAGAGAGTATCTGAGGACAACTTTAAAAATTCAAATTATTTAAAACTCTTTGGATAAAACATAAGTATAAATCATAAGTCAGGTCTAAATCCTTTTGAAAAGGGTTTTATGAGCATTGGTACATGCTAAAGGAAGTTCTAGTTTGTGACTTTCATTCAGAAAGGAAAAGAATCTCAGTAGTAATATTGATCTATTGTACATGTAAAAGAAATTAAGGGGGCAAATCAACATATTTTAAAGAAAATTATCAGTCTACATGTCTGCTCCAAATAATTAGTTGATAAAAGAGAGTTCAAAAGGGCTGCCAGGATTCAGTCACTAAGAAAACTGAACACTACTTCATTAAAACTTGCACTCAAACTTTAGGTATTGATTTAGCTCCTGGAATAAACAATTATATTCCTTACCTAGATGGTGAAGAAGGTGGCTCTGAAAGCCTCCCAGGAGAAATCTTGCCAGAGTGGTTATAGTGCCTCAGCTTAGGCAGGGATCTCCTTCTGGAAGCCTCTGCTGCCACCTCTCCCCATTGGCTAAAGAAGGAATTACGTGCACATTAGCCAAAAGCATGGAGTTAGTAGAGGAAGATTTGCAAAGCAAACCAGGTGGTTCTGAGGACCTGACATCTGCATTTCAGAGCTCTCCACTGGTCTTGAGTACCACTGTCAGTAACGCTGGGAATGCAATGGATGTGAAGCACATCTTCCCATGCAGCTTCCACTCAAAAGGATCCAGTTTGTGTGCCCTGAGCCCGCTCTACAAAGTGAAACAAAGCACGTTTAGTGAGGACAGGCAAGGTATGCACTTAAAAAGAATAATCTTGATCTGAACTAAAATGTTAATATAAATGCACCCGCTGTATTGGAACTGTTGCATTGGACAACTAAACTTTCCATGCAAGTTGGATACCTATCCTAAGATGGCATTTCATTTATGTGTTCAGAACTAAACTTGCTGTGTTTGAAATTTCAAATCTTAAAAAGAGCTAAAGAGATTGGGCTTCTTCTGGGCGTTTGTATCATTTTTCAGATGCCTTTATTTCATTGTCTAAGTAAAGGAGTATCAAAATTGTGTGTAGTGTTTGATCAAACAAAATTACCTTCAGTCAGCAATGGAACAATTTCCATGCCCATTTTACCACAACTAAAATGACAAACAAAGCTTGCTGTTGTAGGGATGCACATTCTAGAGCTTTGTTCTTGGGTACCTTGGGTAAAGCCCTTACAGCCCTGACTATCTCTCTCTTTTATATTTCATTGTGAAGCAAATTTAAGAGTCTCTTCAAAGGACTACTGAGTGGTTTTCTGTATTTTTTTAGACATTATCTCCTACATTTTGCAGTACACTCATTTTGAAAGGAAACATCCTTGCATTATATTGTCCCTGCATTCCCTCCATTTCTTCTAGTCAAAACCTCTGCTCCTTGTATCCTCCTTCAGAAATAATCATTCTAATAACATGTCCAAGAAAGACCAAATTTACTCTTGTAAAGATAATCATATATGATGTTTGTCCTTGTTCTGGGGACAACACCAAAAAAAAAAAAAGCCAGAAGCTTTATCTCTTTCAAGGAGTTTCAGGAGGCAGCTGAATCTACAGCAGAAAAGCGAGGTGGTATGTGACAAATTAGTTTGCAACGCTTCTTCTTTATTCATTCTCTACCTTGCCTCTGTTTAATTAACAGATCATAGAGGAAGAGAAAAAAGAGAGAGAGTTAAATCTGAAATTACCAGAAACCCAGAGGCTGCAGCTCTTCCACAGAAACAGCTCTTTCTTCTGAAAAAAAAAAAAAAAAAACAACAACAAAAAAAAAAAACCAAAACTGTAGTTTTTTTGAAGGGGGAAATAACCTGAAGAAAGAAAGAGGGCACATACTAGTTGCAGAACAGGTTAGGCTATGACTAAAGATGTAATTTAACAGGAAAAATCAAGAAGGCAGCTGACTTTCTGCTTGCCATGCCTTCCTGAGCAGCCCATTGTCACAGCAATCTTGCTGTACTTCTCTCTGGCTAACATAGCTCAAATAAGCATAGCACTTGGTTTATTTGCAGAGTCAGGCATGAGTGCTAAATGATGACCGCTAAAATAAAAGGAGCATAGCTTCATGCAGTCATTGGTATCAGTGATTTTCTAATGCATGTGCTGATTTCGTACAGCTTCAGAACTGGGTACTTCAGTTCAGTGCCTAAGTTTAAGCAGGACAAATCAGAACAGAGCAGAGAGCCAGAGATGAGTCGGGGAGGAGGAGGAAGAGGTGTAATGGACTCGGCAGAAGCCTGCAGGGAGGCACCACGTGTCAGCTGTCAGTATGGGGCTTGTGGAGGGTCCCCCTGACCTCTCCACACAGTGGGTGGGCTTGACCTGCTGGGACCCCAGGAGGGTTATGAGCTGAGTGTGAGAAACGCCGAGCAGTTCTCGTGCACCCAGCAGGCAAGGGACAGGGTCTCACTGTACCCAGCCCTCCAGCAGAGCCATGGGGGCTGGGCACCACTCACAGCCCCAACACATGTGGGAAGGCCAATAAGGGAGAGGGAGAGCATGAAGAAATCTCTGATGTTATGAACATTGCCCACTAGCAGCAGGAAGCCACTTGCTTTTCAGGTCAGTGGGTGGCATTAGTCAGAAGTACCTAATGCCCAGGGCTCCTGGCTTTTTAGCTGCTTCTCTGAAGCGGGGCTCCTAGGCTGGTGCATCACAGAGCAGCAGCAACATCCAGCAGCAGCTTGTACTGGCCCAAGACACTAATTCTTATTTCATTACTAAAGAAAATCTACTTGCTCAGTTCCTACACTAACATAGCATCGTAAAAAATACATATTTATTTAGCATTAGTGACTTCAAAGTGCAAATAGAAAAAACTTCGTATTACCAATGGATCAGTCTGACATTTGTGTTGGTGACACTGATCTCATTCTGACTTCATTCCTATTGTACGTGGGTTGCAATTTCAGCTCCCGCTCTCATTGTCTTCTACCTGCCGTTAATGATGTGCCTGGTTGGAAAAGTGTTGTGGAGTGGTCATTTAATTCATTTTGATCAAAGTCTGCACCTTGTATTTTCAATCAGAGTGAAAGTACTTATCCAGATGCAGTGCTCAGTAATCAGTAGGGATAATGCACAAGTAATCCATCAGTGCTTGAAGCTATTCTGTATGGGCCCTCTCAGGGCCCTAAATTACTTATCATAGGCAGAGTTGATGCATTACATTTTGTCTCCAACTTTTCTTAAAAAAAAAGTGCAGCAATTTCTGGAATTATTTCAATATACCAGACCTGTAACTAGTTTTGAATCAAGGTCGTATTGTATAGTTAGGGTACTGATATTTTGCTATCACATAAAACAACCGCTACATTCCCTCTGGAGCCTTGGTTGGAGACAAATGCATGCCTGTCCATCCAAGGTTCTGCATGCACTGGTACTCACCAGAGCTCAGCTGCAAGGGCTATCATTGCTCAACTCACCACTTACATTACAATTATTTTTTTCATTGAAAACCCACTGAAGGGGAAAAAATGCAGAACTTTGCATCCTGAAACCCTCTGTGAGTAGAAGTTAGGTGAGGACTTCTTGCTTCCCTGTCAGTGTGTCTGCTGATTAACCTCCATAAGGACTAAACAAGTGAGTTAATTTTTATGCACATGTGGACATGGTCTTTCAGGAGCTCTGCATTGGGCAGCAGAGTGTTGATCAGTTCCCAACTGGACTGAATCACAAAAGTGCTGACAAAAAGCACTTGGAAAAAGTGTGGAAAAAAACTAGTTCGTCAAAACAAAAACCGTTTAATCAGATGTTTCACATCATTTCATCTCCATTTTGCAGTTTACCCCATTTGGGTGTAGAATGTATTTCATCCTGTAGGGCTCTGCTTTATGTATGTGGGACTGTGATCATACACACGTTCATACATGCACACATATATACACAAATGCACAGTTCCCAAAATGCACATAAATCTTACATGGCTCATTTGGCTCAGCTCTCCAATGTTCAGTACCAGTACGGAGATCACAGAATTACAGAATTATATGGGGTTGAAAGGGACCTCTGGAGATCATTTAGTCCAACCCTCCTGCCAAAGCAGCTCCATCTAGAGCAGGTTGTACAGGTGGGTTTTGAATGTCTCCAGAGAAGGAGACTGTACCACCTCTCTGGGTAGTCTGTTCCAGTGCTCTGCCACCCTCACAAGAAAGAAGTTCCTCATCATGTTCAGATGGAACTTCTTATGTTCCAGTTTATACCCATTACCTCTTGTCCTGTCACTGGGCACCACTGAAAAAAGATTGGCCTCATCCTCTTGACACCCTCCCTTTAAATATTTATAGGCGTTGATCAGATGCCCCCTCAGTCTTCTCGAGACTAAAAAGACCCAAATCCTTCAGCGTTTCCTCGTGAGAGAGATGTTCTAGTCCCCTAATAATCTTGGTAGCCTTTTGCTGTACCCTCTCCAGCAGTTCGCTGTCCTTCTTGAACTGTGGAGCCCAGAACTGGACACAGTACTCCAGATGGGGCCTCACCAGGGCAGAGTAGAGGGGAGGATAACCTGCCTCGACCTGCTGGCCACATCCCTCTTGATGCACCCCAGGATGCCATTGGCCTTCTTGGCCACAAGGGCACACTGATGGCTCATGGTCATCCTGTTGTCCACCAGGACTCCCAAGTCTTTTTGCTCAGAGCTGCTCTCCAGCAGGTCAGCCCCCAACCTGTACTGGTGCATGGGGTTATTTCTCCCCAGGTGCAACATCCTGCACTTGCCCTTGTTGAAGTTCATCAGGTTCCTCTCTGCCCAACTCTCCAGCCTGTCCAGGTCTCGCTGTATGGCGGCACAGCCTTATGGTGTGTCAGCCACCCCTTCCAGTTTTGTGTCATCAGCAAACTCACTGAGGGTACATTCCATCCCTTCATCCAGGTCATTGATGAATATATTGAAGAGGACCTACCCCTGGGGAACAGCACTTGTTACGGACCTCCAACTAGATTCTATGCCCCTAATCAAACCCTCTGAGGTCTGTCTTTCAATCAATTTTCAGAAGGGCATGATTAGGTGCACAGATCCCCACACTCCTGCAGCTCCTGCTCCATATTCAGGACCAGATACCTCAGGATCTGTCAGCTTTAAATAAGTGGTTGAGAAGATATTGCAGTTTCTCCACCATGAGGCAGGGGATGTTCTGCCACCCAGCTGGAGAGATTTCCCACCTCCCTGTCCTGCTCCATTTTACAAATTATGAAGCTGAAACCATTAAATAATTTATCTCTTTATTTTCTGTAGAGTTTTCCCCTTTCTGTGGATGGTAGTTTTAAATCATAATAATGCACAAGCAAAAAATGCATTGCAAAATGCTTGCATTTTCCAGGGATGGAAATGCTGTCTTTTGCCCAGCTCCCTACCCAGTTTCTTTGCTGGAATCACGTGCTGGTCAGTTTTAAACAGTGTAAACAACCAGGCCCTGTATATGTACAGACTATGCCAATAACATTTAAAGTGAATAAAACTGTGCTTTCCTGTCCTTCATCCCTGAAGCCATTTATTCTCTATTATAAATTTAGCAAAAGAATGGAAGAACAAATTTCCTTAGTTTTCCTGTGCTAAATAGTTCCAAGCCAAATGTGCGAACAACAATGAAAAGTCACCAAGTAGCTTTTTGGGCCTGTATTTTTACAGGGCTGGAAATTTCTGCTAAAATTCATAAATATACTGTAGCTTTTGAGTTTATTTGCCGTAAGTTGGTACTAGCAACTAGGAAACACATACTGGTGTTTTGCAGCCAGATATGCATCTGTGTATCTAAAAGGTTTATTTACTTGCACTTTCAATTATGAAATTGATACGTGCTGGCAATATATGTGTGTGTTTCACACGTGTATGTATACAGTTACGTACACATAAAGCATAGCTTTACAAGAAAAGTGTATCTACATCCAAATGGGTAAAACTCCAATCTTCTCTGTAGAAACAACTAGTATAAACAGCCCAATTCCTGGTAATCTAAACGATAAAAATCAGTCTCACCAAAGTCAATATAAAGAGGGAATTATTTTATCACCCTTCGCTGCACATTTCAATGTTAAGTAATAGATGAATCAGAGCAGGCTTTGCAATTAAAATTCTTTGATCTTTTTCTTGAAAACAAATCATGACAGCTGGAGGAAGGATCTCGTGGTATGTGCCTTTAATAGTGCATTGTGACCACATGAAACATGAAATAAGAAAAGCATTTAAATAAAGGCATTAAGTTTTTTAGAACTGTTAGAAGAAGAAGACAGATGGATCATTACTTGGGTGAAGCCCTCTGCTCTGCAGCTCTGTGCTGCAGGTTTCATCAGTTCTGGCTAGAGAGATGCCTTAACAGCTGCAAGACATTTATACCCACAACATAACCCTACTCCATGTTCTCATTTAGCCCTCTTCATTTTCCAGAAGAGTCCTGGCTCCTCTGCTGGCAATATTAACAGTGGAATGACTCTTTTCCACCAGATGAAGCTGATGTGAGGCACTTTGGTGGCCCTCCCTCTCTTGGATGTACTTTTCTCCTGGTTTATCCGCAATAGAGAAAGATTTGTCATCCACATGCCTTGGAGTGCACTGTAAAAAGGCCTTTTAGAGAAAACTTAAGCGGGAGAAGACACCTGTGTCATCTGACAATTTGGTATGAAAACAAACACATTAACCTAGACATTCAGTAGCCTTGGATATGTTGTCTCTTATACTTCACTATCTGAAATAAAAGAAGTGTCTATTTATTCTCTTGCTTCAAACTCAGTTAAACTCTAGGTAAATAAAACGTCTTTCTGGAGACTGCATCCAATTTGTGCATGATATTTGGGGAAAAATGGGATGTGAAGGAAATTACAGTTAATTTTCTAACAAAATTAAATGCATTGTAAACCTTCTAGTGATATCTGGGATTCTTTTCAATGTGTGACTCAGGAGGAAAAAATGCAATTGCCATTGGAGACTTTTTTCTTTCCCCTAAACCACGCTTGCACAATCTCTTGCTTACTGCAGGGAACCGGTAGGAACAGACAAGGTGCTGTACGTTGCAGATTGGGCTGTCATTATCTTTTTTTCCCATGCCAACAAGCAGACTTTTGAATAAGATGGGATTGGAAATATCCATACACAATATCATCCACTTTTGAGAGAAAGG
Source organism: Tringa tobata (assembly GCA_033628505.1). Classification (NCBI taxonomy): domain Eukaryota; kingdom Metazoa; phylum Chordata; class Aves; order Charadriiformes; family Scolopacidae; genus Tringa; species Tringa tobata. The sequence goes on along the minus strand of JAHREE010000279.1, from coordinate 14,318,415 downwards.
GAAGAAATACAAAGCGTGCACAGACCCATGGTTTTTTACTGATGACTCACCTAAGAGTTCATGGAGAATGTGAGCAAGTGATTGATGCAAACTGACTAGATAAGTGTGAAACAGCTAAGCTGAATGTGAACAAGGGCATTTCATCTGATTGTCAAGAACGTGCACGACGTGCACTCCAATCTCTTTTGTAAGCAAATCCATAAAACTACTAATCAAAGAGGATGCCCTAATAATAAATAAATAAGTAGGTAAGGGCAGTATTTATCTGAGAGATGAGATTCTTTCAAACAACATGAAGCTCTACAAAGCAACCACACTCCAGAAACCCTTAGATGTATCATAAATGACAATAAAAATAAAAATCCAACTTTAAATGAACCAAAAAAAAGTTCAGAAAAAATGTGGTTTTAGCGGCTTCTGTCTCCATGAATAATTGTTTTGTTCTTCTGTGTGGAAAGGATTGAGTTTTCTCCATTCTTGCCCTGTATTGCAGATTTTATTTTTTTTTCTCATCAGTCAGAAGAACCCATCAATTTGCTATCACAACCTGCTCACCATTTCCTCAGCCACACAAAGTCTGTCAGAGGAATGAACACAAGCTGGCATGTAACTCATTAGACCCTTCCTGATCAGCATTTATTGTTACACCTTCAGGCTTCTCCCCAAAATACAAAGGACTAAAAACCATTTGCTGCTTAAAACAAGATTGATTTATGGACACTTTTTTCGGTTTAGGAACAATTAATTTTTATATCAGGCCTTCGCTGTAAGGCATATATGCCTTGGCATATCAAGATGTCACTTTACTGTTGAAGTTTTCTTTTTAATTTATTTTGTGGAGACATTCAAAGCTCCCTAAGCACTTTACAAGCACACAGTGGTTACTGTAGAATAATTAAGGTCTACGAACAACAGCAGATGCAGGAAAGCAGCCCAACCGAGAAGCAGAAGTTGGGCAGAACTTGGTCCTTGGCACTGTTTTCACAGTGCCCTGGTGCCATTCTGCCAAACATTTGCTGTGGCCCATCTTTTGCCGCTGATTCACATCACCGTAGCAGTTTCAGCTTTGGCTACATTTTCCAGCACCATGGCAGTCCTCTATTTCAATTTCAGCAAAGCAGCCTCTCTCCAATATGCTGTGCCCACTCCATCCTTCCGGAAATATTTTTCCCTGCAGTGTGCACATCCCGTCCTGGAGCTGCTCTTGCTGCTACAGAGGAGGTCTGGCACCTCCTCACCATGATCACAACCTTCCAACCCACACAGCGATCCTCTAGGTGTATCTATTGTCTAGCCCCACAGCCACCTCTTCCTGCAAGCACCTGGGATGATGGGCACTACTTGAGAGCCTGAAGCAGATGGCAACACCGGTTTGAGTACCTGTAAAAGCCACCCTAACACAAGCTGTCTCTTGAAAGGCAATCTGTTTCCCAGTCTCATCGTCTCCTTGGCTGCTTTGCAGTAGGTCACACTCTGCTGAAAATTAACCCGCTTGAAAAAAGGATTCTGTTTCCAAACAGCTCCATCCCTCTCTGCAACTGTCTCTGCAGTCCTTGGGCACCAGGGCTGGCATGGGGCAGGATGAGATTTTGTCCTCAGTGGCGCAGGGGAGAAGTGACTTCTCCAGTTGGCTCCAACAGGCTGTGTGACTACACCCTGAGCTGGGCAGAAGCAGCTGGCCACTCTTCTGCCACTGCTTTCTCATTTCTAGACTGTCTCTTGGAAGTTATCTCCTCCACGCATAACATCCAACTCCTCTTTTTCACTACTCCACATCGATTTCCAGGAGGTATCATGCATCCAGGACAGCAGAAGGACAGGCGAAAGTGCCTGAGGAGAAACATGAACCCTGTTGAGTCTCCCATTATTCCTTCAGGCAGCTATCCAGAAGCATGCAACAATATCACGACTGCAGTCGTTATTCACTACATTTCAAAGAACAGATTTTATAAACGTAAGTGGATTTTCAGTTCTACTGAACCATTTATACTAAAGGAAATGACAAGTATGAATTATCATCAGTCTGGCATGTTTTTTTTTTGTAACTGGCCACTTAGTTCACAGCAAAGGGATTTCCAGTCCTTGATTAGCTATTCTAACCTTCCCATAAGAAAGGAGGGAAAAGCTTTATAGTAAGATGCCTAATAGAGGTATGGAAACATGTCATGTTCTTTCAAAGAGGTTTGCCAGAACAACTTTCATTTCCAATTATTGAGATTCCATCTTACCAAAGGAAAGAGAAAAATAAGAACTGTCTTTTCACGTATCATCTTTTTACATCTAAGTGACTGATGTTTTAGTGAAACTTCTGTGTCGTGTTTCTGTCAAGCAATTGTGAGCTGGGATGTGTGACAAGGCTGAACAAACTGATCTGAAGCACAGACACAATAATTTATTCCTGAATAAAAACTTCTGCGCAGACATTTGTGTAAACTAACAAAAAGTACACAAATATTTGCAGAAAAATAAACGAATAAAAATGTAAAGCAATACACTCAGTGCAAGGGGTGAGTTGAATTTAATGGCTAATATGTTTCCTCATAGATATATATATGTATGTTTGAAATAATCAAAATAAATATTTCTATTCTGTTTGTGGTTTGAGCGAACATCTCCAAAAGGACAGACTTGTTCCGGTTCTATTTATGCAACTCACATGCAGAGCAGGTTGTCTAACTTGCTTTTTTAAAAGAAAATATGGATGCTATCTATCGCTTTTCAGAGGAAGGATGTTGTTAGATTGATTTAAATATTATCAAAGTCTTTTGGTATTTGTTCCTGGTTGGAAGAGGAGCATAATGTTGCCAAGTTAATCTTCATTATTTATATTATTGTTATCTTTCTGTATAGAGTTTGTGGGAAACAGTAAGGTCAAAACACGTGTCTTAAATTTTCCTTTTACTGAAGTGGAACCCAGTTGACATGCCTTTAGAGGCCTTTTTTAGTTACTGAATATCACAACATTAAGTGCCTGTGAAAAGGTCTCTCCTCCTAGCAGATAGGATGCACTGATGTGCAGCACATCAGTGTCAGGTGATGCCATTTTTCCTAATTTTTTCCTTGAAAAATATATGACAACTATGAGCAATGCTGTAAGAAAGTAGGCAATGCTCTATCAATTTTTAGGATACTGTTTCCTGTTCTTTTTCTGCCTCCTCACTTTTTCTTTCTTTTGAAAATGTGAAAAACAATTTCCCCCATAGATGCTGCCCTATTCCGTTTGACAAACATTGATTTTTCTCCCCCATGTTTTGAGAGGAGCCAAAACTGGCATGGCTTATTGTGTTTAATAGGAATAAAAATATCAACTTAATCACCACCTAGTCCTGTCAGGCCAAACCAGGTTTATTTCTGTATAACACTGTCCACAGATATCTGTACAACACAGGGAATAATAGTTGTTCATTTGCTGCCATGCACTCAGCCAAGGGGAAAAAAAAAATGGATCTTTTCTGCAAAACCTGAGATTAGGAATGAACAGCCTCCTCCAAACCAACTTGTTGAAAAGATGCCTTGTGACTTTATTGGGCCCTGGATCCCATCCCATTTGCTTGGCAGATATAAGTAATTATAATAATCTTAATATCTTCATTGAAAGGTATAATGTTTAAAGATTATCTCTTTGTTGTTACACTTCTGCATTCAGAAAATCTGAAATCAGTCGGGGGTTTTTTGAGAGCAATAAACCATTGCTCTCAAAGTACAAGAGCATAGGACAGAGCCCAACAATTCTTTGTTTCTGTGCTAGTAGGTCCATACCCTGTTCTTGCTTTTGCCTGCATGGGTCTGGAAGAGCTGCAATGAAATCAGTGTTAGTACCCCAGAGCTATAGACAGGTTAGTGACAGCAGAATTTCACCCTTTGTTATTCTGGTAGTAAGGAGGAGCTGGGTCAAGAGGCTGTGTATAAAGTTTAGGAATTGCATGAAAACTGCATTTGAGGACAGGTCAGGGGCAGAGGAAAGGCTCAGGTGAGTGAGGAGGGTGGGACAGAACTGTGCAGAGGCTTGAATGCAGAGAACAAACTTGGTGCTCTTGAGGCAGCTGCTAAAGAGGGGATCCAATGTGAATAAATTTACAATTAATTTAATCCCTAAATAAACTGGGGGGATGGGATCTCCCTCCAAGAGTCCCCAGAGCTGGCTAAATCTCCTTATTTAGTGTATGGGGAATCAGGGAGGACTCTTTCACTAAGTGCTTAGAATTATAGGAGCTGGTTAAAACTCAAAGTTACGGAGAATTGATTCCAAATCTTCCCCATATCTCCCTAGATTCTCTAGTCTGGTTTTGTGACATTCAGCAGTCTTATGGGGAAACATAGTTATAAATCTCTCTTGGATTAAACTGGAGGTGACGGGATGATTGGTTTTTCTGTTGGAAAACGGTCATTTTTGAAAATCAAAAATTTTTTGGTGGAGAATTAATACGATAGTTCCCTGGCCACTGGCCTGGAAGCCTCGCCAATGTGCAGCCAGCCAGCAATCCTTCTGTGAAAAATGTTCCATTTTAAAATTTTTCACCCTTGGTTAAAACAATTTTTTTTCCTGCTGTGAAAGTTTTAGTGGGAATAGATCTATTCTTTTCTGGCCAACACTGTCTGCGTGTTGTTATTAATATTTATGATGATTACAACATATCAGGCAAGTGGCCTTGTGTGATGAACATTAGCTTTTATATTACTTTGACCTTCTCTAGACTAAATGAACATTTTTACTCTTGATCTCCCAATCATTTAAAAGAACAGGACACAGATAATTTGGAAGAATTAAGGAGCTCGAGTGTACGATTTTACAACATTGCCTCTATCCTATTGATTAATTCTGTTTCATCCCCGTAATATAGTTAGTGCGGCTAGGCAAACATACAGAAATTGCTCTTTCCTTTCAAAAGGAATGTCAAAACAATAAATAGATTAGTCATACCAGCTGTATTGATTTGTGACAACCTTGATGTATGCAATCGTTTGGGATTCAAACATTTACCTGGGGTGAAAAATATCCTACCGTTTTTATTTACTGCATCGGAGCTCATTGGGAGAAAATGCTGTTAGGTGTCTCAAAATTCCCTGCATAGTGGCAGGCTTTTAAATGCAATGAGATATCCGCAGTACATTTCCATATTAATCAATAAGATGAAAGGCAAAAATCAATTTTGTCTGTGCAACTGTGTGTGACACCTCCCTAAGACCCATACCATTGGGATGAATTCATGCCAATAAAACTGTCCATAAGTTGGCTGTTTATTTATGGCAAGGGAAGGCATAAACTCAGTGACAAAGTAGCAGGAAAAATGTTACTCATAGGATGTCTATTCAAAAATCTGGCATTGGTACTTGGGAAATAAATATTTCAGATCTTAATAGCAATTATGGTTTCACACATAAAAGAAGGGCAAAAATTTTCTTTAGTTCAGAAGAAAGCAAAGGCTAAATTTACCAAAGGAACTGAGGAGCATCCAGATGTTCTCTTAACAGCTGTGGCAACACTAAGGACTTTGCCACATAGACTTGGGATTAACAAGTTATTGTTATTGTAACATAAAGAAATGTGTGAAATGTGATCCTTTAATTAATCCTCCTTCCTGTGCTGGAAGAGACAATGAACCATAATGCTGCCCCATAAATGGGGCCTCTATTTGGTGGGCCTCTATTATATCTTTTACTAAGTCTTCTCTTCTTGAGACTGTAGTATGTTAGATTACGACTTGAGTTGCATTTGAAAGCTTACATTTATAAGTTTTTCTGCAACACAGTATCCAAAGTGTTATTTCACTGTGTTTTCTTTGGTGCTCTGTTCCTTCCCTAGTTATTTGCACTATCCAGTACAGGTTGTTTTGAAGATTGCTAAGCTGATGTTACTGTAGTATGAACTGAAGAGCTTGGGTTTGAGTGACATTGCCTAAAAAATGTTAGAATTTATGTCTTTTTCTGATACTCATCACTTGTTTCCATTTCACTGCTCAGTCATTCGGTATCATGAGTTCCTTCTCAGGTTTCCTGGGACAGTCTTCATTTTTACTAACCTGAACAGTAACATCACTGCTTTTTCACCTCACTATTTACTTTCATTCCCAGTTCATTTATGAAAAAGTTACAACAGCAAAGTCATAGAATCACAGTATCATAGAATCATAGAACAGTTTGGGTGGGAAGGGACCTTTAAAGTTCATCTAGTCCAATCCCTCTGCAATGAGCAGGGACATCTTCAACTTGATCAGGTTGCTCAGCACCCTGTCCAATCTGACCTTGAACATTTCTGGGGATGGGGCATCTACCACCTCTTTGGGCAACCTTTCCAGTGTTTCACCACCCTCAGTGTAAAAATTGTGGTCCTATCTAGTCTAAATCTGCCGTCTTTTAGTTTAAAACCATTACCCCTTGTCCTATCGGGACAGGCCCAACTAAAAAGTCTGTCCCCATCTGTCTTATTAGCCCCTTTAAGTACTGAAAGGGTGCAGTAAGGTCTCCCCAGAGCCTTCTCTTGTCCAGAGTGAACAACTCCAACTTTCTTAGCTTTCCCTCATATAGGAGAGGTGCTCCAGCCCTCTGATCATTTTTGTGGCTCCTCTCTCAACCCACTCCATGTCCTTCCTGTGCTGAGGACTCCAGAGATGGATGCAGTACTCCAGGTGGAGTCTCACCAAAGCAAAGGGGCAAAATCACCTCCCTCGACCTGTTGGCCATGCTTCTTTTGATGCAGCCCAGAATATATTTGGCTTTCTGGGCTACAAACATATATTGCTCACTCATGTCCAGCTTTTCATCCACCAATATCCCCAAGTCCTTCTCAGCAGAGCTGAGCTCAATCCCTTCATCTTCCAGTATTGATACCACACATTGCCCCAACCCAGGTGCAGGACCCTCCACTTGGCTTTGTCCAAGAGGTTCTCATGGATTCATGAGGTCACACAGACCACTTCTTGAGCTTGTCCAGGTACTGCTGAATGCCATCCTGTCTTGTCCTGTCTCTCCACATCCCTATGAAGACAGTTCCCCCATCTTATCTGTACCTACCTTTTTAGTCACTGAAGACTGATGAGATCTCCCCTGAGCCTGTTCTTTATACTCCAAACAAACCCATTTCATTCAACCTTTCTTTATTTGTCAAGTTCTCCAACCCTCCAATCATCTAGGTGGTCATCCATTGGACCCTCCTAACTCAAAGAAGGGCCAAAAAATATCAAAATCATCAATGCAGCCCTGAAGATGCGCTACACCAGCAGTAGAAAGAAATTATGGAACAGAAAAAAAGTATTCGAGGCAAAGGAAAAATAGAATAAGGACCAATGTCCTTCCGTAAGTAATTCTCAAGAATCTGCCAATAAGAACGGCAAGTCTGTTTGTTACATATATATATATTGTGGCTTTTCACAAAATAAAATATTCAAGTAATAGATGACACCACACTAATTAGTAGTGGTGATTATGTAGATTATATGTAGACTGGATGCTGTTAAAAGGTGAAGTTATTCTTGAAATAAACAAACAGTTTCTTGAAACAAAGTGTTTGTAAAAGTGAAATATGAATAATTTCTCAAGTCATTCAAGAAGAGACAATGGACAACTCATTAATTATGTTTTCAAAAGTGTACCATAAATTCTGTCAAGCTAGGAAAATATTATATTGCAAAAAATTGAGAAATATAAGTAGGGAATGAAGTAAAAACCAGTGCAGAAAATATAATAACTGTAAATTCTGAATATGAGGACACATTATCAGGATTGACATGGGAAATGTGAATTATAAATCAGTTATGATGAGGAAGATAAGGAAATCAAATTCATTAAGAGAATCAGCCAATTTTCTGAGTCAGACATATGGGCCAAAAAGGGCCTCTGCAAAACAACACTAATGAGATCCCACTTTGGAAGTTTAATTAGTTCTAGACACCACAATACAAGAGAGCTCTTTTAAGGGAAATAAAGAGAACAGCAAAAGACCTGAGGAAATCACTTACGAAAACAGAGTAAAAAAAATAGCAGGGAAAGTGTGACCTAGCACAAATTAAAGGAGGGTATGATAGATGCCTACAAATATCTGAGGAATGTAAAAATAGTTGAGGGAAATTAAGCAGCAGAAAAAATACATCACATTACTGGACAAATATTCTAATAGTGATGTACAGTAGACAATGAAATAATTTTCTTTAAAAGAGTTGGAAGAACATACCTAAGCTATTTTAAAATTGGACTGGACAGATTTCTAGGGAATGTATATTGTGGGTAGTTACTCTGCATGGGCAGTGGAATAGATCTTTAAGGTTCTAACGTCTGTGACTGTACCAAGACAATGCAAGCTATATACTCAGGAGACTTTTACTTAGGAAAGTATACATTAAATACAAAATTTCAGGTTATAATTTTCTCTCTTCAATCATTTGAACACTTGTCATCAGAGAAAAGTCAGAAAGTTGGACTTTTTTCGGTGTTCCAAACCCCACATATCTTGAAAGAATTAAGCACACTAGTCTATGTTAATACAAATTTAAAGAACAAACCGTAACAAGTAGCATATAAGTATACATCAATGAGGGTTATTTTATTTACAAACAACATTTTATGTGACTGATGATGAGGCTATTTAAACACCTCTTGGCATGTGGAAAAAGCAAAAAGCTAAAGATTCTCTAAATGTATTATTAATTGATTCATATCAAACATTCAGACAGAATCCTCAATAACGTTTGGCAATAACATTTGCTAAAAGTCCAGTTCAGAAGAACACCTTGCATTCAGCTCCCATAGGGAGTGGAAGAATAATAATAGTAGACAAGGATTACCATTTTGCCTAGTCTTTGCTACTTTCTTTTGCATACATGAACAAAAATAAGAGATAATCTAATAGCGGTGCACTAAATTATTTAGAATTGCTCAAAGTTATAGCAAGACAAAGTAAAATCATTTTAGTATGGTCATATTTTTCAATACATGGAAGAAAAATGTATGTTATATGAAATGCTCAAAAAAATCTAGTGAACCCGCAGCTCACCCTACAAAATTCATTTTTGTGGCTATCAGCTGCAATAAAATGACAACTGCCTGTCAATAACTTTTTCATACATATATTGTACATGATATTAAACTGATTTCTTGAGCTACTCTACATAAAAGAGATGGTTAGAGACAAACCCAGCAGCAGTGATGAAAAATTCTCCATTATTACAGAATTGGATACTTTAGCTTATTCATGCTGTTGACAATTTTTTTTTTCTGTTTTGGAGGGAAGAGTAAGTGATATTGTCTCAAATCAACATGGTTACATAGCTGATCAAAAATACCAAAAAAACACATTACAATGCTTAAATCTGCACATTTTTTTAACTGAAATTAAGCACAGAAAATAAATAACTAGATCTGATTACTTACTCACATTTTTAGTTTGCCTTTACAATTAATTGATAACTAATGTAGCAGGGACAATTCTGGATTCCAGTCCCTCCTGTAATAACTTATAATGTGCTTTTCATTACATCAGCCCCTGGACATCAGCCTACAAGCATAAACCAGAAAACTGGATTCACCCCTTCATAACTGTGTGCTTTAAATGCTAAGATAAAGACCAATCTTTCTTTTCAGGTGAATAGCTAAGTATTTCATCAAAACCACTTTGAAAGGAGAGCTATCAGGCACATAAGAATAACAGAGGTGGTTACAGTATTTTTCCAGCAGGTAAAATTTTGACCCTCCTCAAAACAGGCAAAAATAAATTGAAACAGAGTCTCCCACATCTTGGTTGTACTGTGTAAAGATAGGCATCTCCAGGACTGCATTCTTTTTCACTACTCCTTTGAAGAACTCCATGCTCTAGGAAGAGCTACAAAAATGATGAGCTCAGAAAGGCTGAGAGGCTGAACGGATCTCTGTCAGACTGCCATGAAATGTTCTTAAGCTTTAGAAAGTATTTAAGACTGATCTGAAGCTTGTATAGGGTCTGCTTTGTGCATTGCCAACGTTTCCTCAGCAAATGGCTCCATCACACAGACCGGGATGGGATTCTGGCCGCTATAGCAGTTTGCTAGGGGAATACAGGCAGACCCCTTTATTCACACCCTTGAATCTTAAACCAGCTCTCTTGAACCATAGCCTGGACCTCAAGGCCTTGCAGACTCCCTATCCAGACCTGGGCCCTTCACCAAGAGTCCAATTTAGACCTTGGGTCTTTCCAGCTGCTTGTCTCCTTCTACTCACCAGGATGTCCAGCTTGAAGTTTGTTAGCAAGACACTATGCACGCACTCAAAGAGAATACGCTGCACACCTACGTTATTATTCTCAACCAGAAAATGGTTAGAAATAGGGTTTAATAAGAGTATAGAGCAGACTGCAGTGTGATTCTATGAATCTATGATCAGGCAGCCAACGCGTTTGCTGACCAGCAGTGCTCTTTCATATGTCCTCTCCTCGCTATTTTCCCATGCTTGTTCCCCAGCTCACCTTAATCCATCTCTTCCTTTGTCCTTGTTTTCTCCCATGTAAACAACCCACCCCAGCTACTTTCCCCTCAGTTACCCTGTTTTGCTAACCGTCTGTGAAATTCTGCCATTCTTCTTGGCACTGTGACTTGTGTTCAGCTGCCTACTCTGTTACTTTTTACCTCCAGGAAAATTTCACAACACGTCCATCAGTTTCTCACATTTTGCTCACTTACCTAAACCTCAGACAAGGGCTAGTCATTTGCCTGCATGTCTTAGCAGATAAGCTTAAATGGATATTGATAACTGAATATCCAAATAAGGAATATTGAGATTCCCTTTACACAGATGCAAACATGAGTTTTAAGAAAAGTACCTTCCACCTCCACAAAAAAAAAGATCAGGATGTAGAGAATTATAATGCTATTATGCCAATACACGTGTGGGTCTTAATGATAGTCAGAGAGCAAATCTGTCAATTAAGCCTCATCAGAATAGAACCGTACAGGATGCTCGTATGAATAATAATGTGAAAAGAGGACTGCGGACCCTAAGAAAAACAGCAGGTTTTGTATCACTGCCATGGCTTACTCTGATTTTCTGAGAAAAGAGTTCTTAGTACCTCATTAAACATGAGGTGTTTTTACTTTCCTCTTCTTGATTTTTTTTTAGTAAATCTTAATCTAGCAGTAAAAGTTTTGGCAGAGTATTACAGGCATGTATTTCCACTGTTATTATATTTCTAAAAAGTCAATATGTACCCATATTTCACTTTTCAATTTTTATTTTTTTATTTTGTTTCATTAATTTACCATCTAACGCTCTAAAGATTTTATAACCACTATTTATATTTAGTGTCATGATGGAAAACTCACTGAGTTTTGCCCACATGACATAGTAAATACAAGCCAAACTCCCGCCTCCTCTTACCCTTGGTCAGAAGGTTGGAAAGCTACCAAATCAGCACTGCTTTGCAGCCCAACGTATAAACAGTTATATCCTTTTCCAAAACAGTCATTGCCACTCTCAGGGTCATAGTCAACCACAACAAGTTACTCAGTCTGCTTACAGCTGATTCATCTCTCTTCTTCTGCAATCCGTGGACTTGTTCATGGACTAAACCTTTGAAGCTTCCCAAATATAAAATTATCCTTACATTCTTTCACAAGCAACTATGTGAACAATACTTCACAGTTCTACATAAATAAGTGTTAGACCACATATATGGAACTAGAAAAAATGGAAACCTCCTGACAGGAAATTTAAGATAAGATCTTCCTTTTTTTCCAAAACAAAATATACCTTAAGATTTTGTGAAGGACATGTAATTTAGTATTTTACCATTCTTTGTCTCCCTGAAGAAACAACATTTTCAGAGACTTCATCCACAGATGCTTTTCTGAATTTCCCTGGGGAAAGCTCAGTCACTGATGGAATCTCACTGATAATTTAAAAGTAGAAGAACAACAAAGTGTGTGTGAAAGAAAAAACTGATGTTACAGCCGAACTGACACAGACTCAAATAATGCTTTCCCTTATCAGCTCCCTAAGTCTTTCCTGTCAGCTCCCTGAGTCTTCCCTATCAGACCCCCCTTAAGTTTTCTTGATGATAAGAAGGTGGCAATAAAAAGGAGGCACTGATTGTTTTTACAGGAACTTCATATTTCAGTATAGTTTGGGGTTTTTTTCACTCATCAGATGTCTGATAAACCAGTGTCTTTGTCCCTGCTCCTTTTGTTTCAATTCGGGATTTACCTGCCCTGAAGGAAATGCAATATAAACAGGAAGAAATTTTGTTATCAAGATAAGTCAAAAAGACAGTGGCTTGATGCAGTTCTTAAAAAACAGAGGCAGATTCTTGTCTATTTACATTATTAATCTATCGATTATTTTGCCTGGAGACGATCAGGGGTTCACATAGCATCACTATATCTTGAAATTCACAAATGGTCTTCTGAGTTTTTAAGTTATAAGGTAAATCATGGTGATCAGCTTTGTCCGGTGCATCTCATTAAAATGGCTCTCATAAAACCTTAAAAAATAAAAATCCATGAAGTAAACCAAAAATTTCTGCAGGATCAATTTCTTAAATAGTGCTTAAAATGAAACAATTCCTTCTAAGAGCCACTGTCAAACATCTGTGGTATTTCTTGGCATGGACAAGGGACTATAAAGTAGTTAAACAGAGCTGGTGTGCTCAGCCAGCAGAGATATTTTGCGGCCCCTGGGACTACACCCTGAGACTCCAGTAGACTTGGGTTTTTTACTGCATCAGGAAGGTCCTCCCTCCTGTTTTGAGCAAGACGCATCTAGCATGAGAGGTCGAGAGCAGTGGCACTGACAGTGAATCTAGTGTGCCATATGCTCTGCATTTTCTCAGGACTGTTTTGCAAGCCCATGTCCTCAAGTGAGCAATTAGTCATGTTTATTGTTTCCGAGTCACTAACAAACCCGCAACGCAAGACTGACTTACCTAAACTGAGTTCTTGATCCACTCACCCAGCAGCTAGATGCCAGCTTTTTGCCAAGTGCTGTCGTATGTGGAGAAGGAAAACACATACTTAGCTGAAGCAAAGCAGACTTTGAAAAATGCAAAAGAGCTAAAAATAATGAACATATGTAATTGAACAATACAGTTCAAGTGTATTAACAACACAAAAAGCAGGTAGCCGATTAATCGATCATTTTTCATTTTTTTATAGCACAAACAATAATTAAGCCCCCATTTTCTACTATTTCAGCTGACTGAGAATTTATTAAACCCACTCAGAGTCCCACTGAACTGAATTAGGCTTTCTTTGAGTTCAAGGGTCTGTTGTTGAGAATTAAGATTTCAAAACTGAAGTATATAGATTTTCTTAACTTCATTTTGAAAGCTTTCCAGCTTCTCCTGTAATAATATTCATAACATTTTTAGGAGAAAAAAGGAGGCTTGGGATGACAGTGTTTTGTTTGCTGTTACATGATTATAGATTTGAAGAGCTAGAGCCTGAGAAGTACCATTACATCATTGTGACTTTCCTGTCATAAATCCCAGAACATTAAATTTAATCTGATTTTCACTATATTTAACCTAACAGCTTTTATTTCATTCAGTTGCATAGGATACCTAGTGTGTATGTATTGTATGTGTTCATATAGAATGGTGCAAGTGAATAAGGTTTAGCACTGATGTGAGGGTTAGGGTTGGCAAACAAGAGGATGTAACCTAATGAACTGAGGGAATGTTTTCCAAGGCAGGAATTCACCTTAAGACAACACACTGTGGGTTGTTTTATTCTAGAGATCAATGTTAAGGGTAGTAAAATCAGTCTGAATTTGAATCTGAAGGCTAACTCAAAAAGTCATTAAACAGAATCTAGTTAACTACTGTAGTGATTATGTTCCCAAGGGGCCTGCAGGCTCTCAATAACATGACTGTCTCGCTCTTCAAGGTTTCTCTCAGGCCAGGGCTGTCAGATACCATTTGAATAGGTTTGACTAAATATTAGGGACAACATGATGGTTAGAGAACAGGTGGAATGAAGAGTTCAGTCAGACAGAGGCTAAGAAAATAATTTTGGAGCTCATAGAAGTGGCACTTGCTCATCCTCTTTTGCTTGACTGAGCCTGTAGTACTCCTACCAGGAGACAGGAGTAATCCAGCAGTCCAGTCACTGCTAAATCAGCCATGGCCCCGCACACCTGTTGAAACTGAAGAAGATAAAATGTTTCCTCAAACAACATTAGTTTTCTGTTTGTCCGAGAGTTCATCTGAACTGTGCAATTAATTGCCCAAGACTCCTAGTCTGAGCTGAGCCCTAAACGAGCCTTGACTTAGAAATAATGTCGCAGGAGGAACCTGGTTTTACCTTAGAACTTCAAGGCTCTCTCATCCCAGCATTTAATCCATTTCTCAGACTCTGCTTCTTCAAATATGTCCCTGTATAGGCCTCTAGTTTAACATTAGTCTTGTCCCACATTCTAGCTCCAAAACAAAAATACGGACTGCTAATATGAAAATATATCCGTCATCAATAAAAGTGTGGATATTTCAGGTTAAACTTTTCCCTTAAACCATTGGGCCCTAGTCATACCCCTATAATGCTAACTAAAAAAAAAAGATTTCCGGGCTCCAAGGTCAAGTGATACTGTTGGCTCACAGCCTTATTCCTTCAAGCTAGCTGCTCCACAGAACTGTGTTGTGAATAGCTGCCTGGAGAGATCCAGAGTCATTCCAAGCCAGAGAAGGAGAAGACAGTTAAAGAATATGGATGATTGGGATCTACTGTTTGATTTTGTTCTGTATTCTTTTTCTTTTCTTTCATTTTTTTTAACGTAAAGTTGTAGCTCATGTAATTGAAACATAAACTCGACTCTAGCCTTAACTTGAACCCAAGCTTGTGAACCCACCATCAGATCTATACCATACTATATAAAACAAGGAAGCTCAACATAGCAAAAAAGCACACAGAGACCTTTGGCAGCCAGGAATTACCTGCATTTCTCAGCTTCTGCCCACTTCCAGTGCAAAGACTAAGGAAAGACTAAGCCTATGGGTAGGGTTAAAGCTCAGTAAATAGAAGGTGATGAACTAGAAGATTTTTTTTCCTAAAGATATGAACTGCCTAAGTCAGGACCAGATCATTAGTCTGCAAGTCCTAGAACTTAATTTTGAAGTTGAAGGTCCTTTGCTTGAGGAAAGGTTGTTCTTAAAATTGAAGCTTAAAATTGAAGCTTAAAATTGAAGCTTCTCTCTTCTGCCACATAGATCCAATTTCAACATTTAGTTCAGAACTAGTGCCCCATGCCATCAGAAGAAATGGCAAGAAGTGTCTCAAGCCACTACCTGTTCTCATAAAGGGTCTCCAGCAATTACCTATTTACCAAACTCCATTTCAACACAGTCCATTATCCCAAACATGTGCTTGAGCTTAGCACCAGACTTGTCCCACCTGCTAGTTCCCAAACTAAAGTGTGCCCGTACATGGAGGCACCTTGTCCTTAACTTAAGCGGCAGGGGCTACTTTTACCCAACAAAAAAAAAAGGAAAGAAAATCTTGTGACTGTTTGACCCTAATCTTAACCCTAACTTGAACTAAATGACCAAAATTCAGCCACCAAGACCTGTGCCCTACCAATGACTAGTGCTCATTTCGGCAGCTAGAATTTAGGCTAAGCACATTACTCACAAAGTGCAAAGGCATAAATGTGTTATACAAGTCATTCCAAACACATGAGAAAGAAAATCCTTTATACTAGACCACATGAACAAGTTTTCTTTGCACGTGGAAAAATTGCTAACATATTGCAGGATTCTTTAGGTGTATGAGTGTGCATGTGTATATGTGCGTATCTGTGTGGGTATGAAAAATGTTATGTTGCCTTTATCAGAGCTAGGTGCTGTTTCCACTGAGTTTCCCACCAGAAAAGGTTTAAACTAAAAAATTTTAAAATCATGTACAAACAAAATAATGCCTCTGTTAGAAACTGAATTCCTATCATCTCACCATTTCTCACAGTTTGCAAGAAGTGCTATACGCCCCACTCCAAATAACTGGCATTACACTCTTTCCAGCTTAAAATTACTGTGAAATGTTAAACCTGAATTTGCAAAAGCGCTTAGGTACTACATGACAAATAATCTCAGTTTCAGCAGGATTTTTAAGCATGTGCTGACTGTATACAAGAACATATTTTAGCCCTCGGGTCAGGCTGTGCACAGGTGTCTGTGTCTCAACTGCTACGGTGAGAGAGCAGCCTCTTCCCTCCATACATCCACTCACACGTGCTTCTGTAAGGAAGGAGAAGATGGCCACACAGGCTGGAAAGAAGTCCTGGGACACCCCAGCCAAGTACAGAGCTATCACAGCCATCGGGGCTATGGGGTGCTCCATGCTTTCTCCACTCAGCTGCAGTGGGAGTTGTGCTTACAACAGCAAAGCACGTGTGCAGTCTGTTTTGGGTAGAAGTCTGATTATATCTTTCAGAGTCTGAGGGATAAAGAAAAGAGCATGTGACAATTTTGACAATTTTTGTTTATCGTGTTAAAAGTAGCATCTGTTCAAAGCTAATTAGATGCTGAAAATGTTAAGAGCTGACATATGAGACAGGATCAAATATGATGTTCAAAGGTACAGCATAAATCCAGCTTACTACTTGACTATTGATACAGGAATTGCGATGAATCTGTGTCTGTGTGTAGACAATATGTTGTATGGCAAAATCTTTTTACTGCTATTAATTTCTATTCAGTTCCTTGGGTTTTATCTGTTAACGAACACAGAAAGATAAAATTATTCTGGAGAGGGGCTCTAATGTAATTTAAGCAAGCAATCGTTTTTAAAATCCAAAACATATATATTTCTCTGCATACAACTTTCGACCATGTTTTGAAAATGCAGCAAGGCAAACATGGTTTATACCTATACGCTATGGCAGAAATCCAATATTCATCTGCTGTTCATATTGCAAGAAAATGAGATCATTAAGGTCAGAAAGAACAGCTGCTTTAATTATAACACCCTGATATATCATATCAAAGTTTTCATCATTTCACACAAACTCTAAGAACATACCCCAGGGATTCATTTCTATCATCCTGCTTTTTCTCGGGAAGGAGACTACATAAGTACACTCCAGAGCACTGGCTGCTGCGAGTGGTGTGACACTGTATAAAATAATTTTACCCTGAGCTCGATAATGCTATGGCAACTATTATTAATCCAACTTTTACAGTCTTTATTCCTTTTTCTGTGGTGGCAGTAGTAGGGGAAAACATTCTTGACAGCTGGGAAACTGCACTGCAGGCTTCACGGTCCTGCTGCCACATGTCCCCAGTGGGGTCCTGCCTGGGAGCGTTTGGTACCCACACTCCTGGCTGGTGATGCTGGACTGTCTGAGGCACCCCAAGGTATCCCTTCTTTAAGGGAATGGCTGCTTTCTGTTTTAACAGATGCTATGCTTCTGGTAGCGGAGAGATTAGAGGGACCATTCAACATTGAATCAGTCATGGACCCTATTGATGTCAAGATTTCCGAAGCCATCATGAACATGCAAGAAAACAGCATGCAGGTGTCAGCAAAGGTACTGTGTGAGTCGCGCCTTCTTTTTTGCTGAATGTCACAAGCAGGGGGAAAAGCATCTCTACCATTTTTCTCTCCAGACTTTAAGAAAGATTGTCCAGACTGCTGGAAATTGCATTTGCTTGTTCAACAGTTCACCAGGCTGTCCTGAATCCTTCATGAGGTGAAACAAACTAGAAGTTTTCAAAAGGGAGTGGCGGGGAGAAAGGTATCATTTAATAAACTCCAAATTAATAGCTGTAAGAGATTTAAGGAAAACAGAGTGCTGAAAATTAGCGATAACTCTGTAAGAAATATCCTGCAGAGCACATTTGGTAACTTCTGTTTGTGTCTCATCTGTGATTCTTCATATTAACTTCCAAACACATTTTGATCTGTCTAGGTCAGACTGAAGTACAATGAGTTTGAGGTGAATATACAAAACATTCCCTTTAACCTCCTTTAATAGCCACTCAAGGGAAATATCATTACATTGGACAGTCTCTGATTACTAGACCTCAGTTTGATAGAGCTTTGCCTAGATTCTGACACGAAGATAAACAGAGTTAATGAAACCAGCTTCCTCCTTTCCATTTTTGGTGTGTGTTTATACACAGATCACCACCACCTTTGAACTACGTGTTAATAAGATCCTTTGAATTCAGTAGCAGGTGCTGTTGAGCCAACAACTAATGGCTTTTGCTCAATATTCATCAGTGCACTGAGACACAAAATCTAATGTCAACAGTTTGCCAGGTTCCCTGTATTAGGAGTTTCTACCTCCCGTTGATCTCCCAGTAGAGAGTTAGGTGCTGGCTAGACTACCATCCAAACCAATGAATTTCCATTGCCTGGAAGGAAGCTGTCATAACTTGGAAAAATGTGAGGACAAAAGACTTTTTCATGCCAACCCAAAATTAGATGCTTTTTATGGCCCCAGTGCTGCAGGTTGCTAAAGATTTCCTTCAAGATGCTTTTTACTTTCAACCTACATGAAGTTACTTGGATTTTAAAAGCAGTCTACATCCTGTGAGATGAGACTTTGTTCTGGCAGCAGCGAGTAAGGAGTTTATTAGCCAAATTCTCTCAAATATTTTGGGAATTAAAGGCTAGCTTCAGCAAACTCAGCCCTTACCTCAAAAAAAGAAACAAGAAATATTTTCACTGAAAACTCACCCAAGGCTCAGGCATATTTCATTTTCCTTTTTATTTGCTCAGTTCTCACAGTTTTCCATCAGTCGGGACACTGCATCCCCTGCCAGAGTCCAATGACATCACTGTGGCACAAGCTCATCTCACTACCCATTTGTAGCAGAGCACACCGTTTCTCCTGTTCTGCAGAAATATTTTATTTGCTGTAAAGATTAATAAATCACAGCAATTCCATTTGCAATGTAAAGTTTTCTTCCAAGAGAAACCTTTGTCAATATTGTTTAAAATCTTGAGAAACAGAAACCAAATGATATCAGTGAAATTTATTTTATTATGTTTTCATAGATAACAGAGCTATCTGTCTTTGAGGAGCTTTTGCATATTTCTGTGTAGACCATGATTTTCCTGAAATGTGATTTCCTTGTTTTCCTAGGTTATACCCATCTTTTATCCGGTCCTAACACATGGAAATGTTTTATTCTTAAAGAAAAGTATAAGGCGGCAAAGACTTTGAGTTTAGTGCTCTGTTCTTCTGTGTCATGTCAGATCTGTAGAAATGATATATGAGCAGACTTCGAATCAGTCATCTGTCGTCTAATTTTTCCCCCTTATACGTACTGACCACTTAGAGCTTCAGTGAAAATGACAGATACCTTGCCGGATGTAATGGGGTGCATGGAATGCAATTGCAGACCTAATGTAGGAGAAAAGCCACGCTTGTCAATTATTCTGAGACGCCGCTCAGAAAGCTTCAGGCAGGGTGCCGAAATCACACTATTTTCTCTTTCTTCAAACAATTTTGTATCTTGCATTTGACTGTACCTACGGAAAATGTGGTGACCAGGAATCGCAGCTATTTTTCCACAAGTCACTCGGTGCGTTTTCACAATGGGAAAATGATGATGCACTAATAATGTTAGGCCTGCAACACCCACACACGTGTAGATTATTCTTCACCACTGACATACAGCTTTTTCTACCGAAAAAATCTGGCTCTTGTCTGAGAGGAGGGTCTCTACTGCATTCGGTAGAATTTTGGGCCATTTTGTATAATGTTGTTTCACTTTTAATAGGAATGGAACAAATGGAAATGAACAATTTCTTCCACAAGGACCTCTCACTAATCTCATCCTCTTTGCAGGCAGAAGACTCGAAGTTCATTTAATCCAAAATCCATCCCCCTCCTCTTTCAAATATTTATGTAAAATTACCATATTCCAAAAGTCATTTGCATTAAATTGCATTATCAATTTGTTTTTGTATCATAAAACAATGTTTGGTATTATACCAGCTGCAATTATATATTGACATTTACTTGAGACAAATTGAAGTATGTTTGATATAACACACTGACTGTACATTACTGTGCATATGGAGACAAAATTAAGTGAGCAACAAGGTATGCTTTCCAACATAATAAGTGTATAAAAATAAGTAAGAATGCATGCTCTTATGTGAATTATGAAGTTTTCAGTTTTAGACATCGGCAGAAAAATACATCATGAACTTCTTAAGTATCTATTTTTATGGTTTGTCCCTCCATTCTTCACTTGATGTAGCACTGAAGGTTTTGTCGAATATCTTTTTCCTGTAAATATGCACCTCTTATTCAGCACTATTCTTCTGAGAAATTGTCTTCATGGTTACAGTTATACTAATAAATAAAAGGGGGACAAGGAGCAGTGCCTGATCTAGAGGCCAAAGTGTCACAGCCTGATTCATTTCTATACTGCTGAGAGCTACCTTCTCTGGGGCTGTTTCATTCTGCAAAGAGAAAGTTAGAGCAGTCCAAGAAAAAGTCAACGAGTTAACAATTAATCAGTGCAGACAGTCAGGGCTTATTGCTTGAGTTCACATCTTGTCTTTCATTTCCTTGGAAGACACAAACCCTCTGTCTTCCACTCTTGATAGGCGCACATCAATACTAAGACAGAGAATTACAGAGGTGCCACGTGTGCCTCTTCTATCTTTGTACTTCCGACCAAGGACGTACAGATTCAGCCATATCCAGAACCTGTCACTGCATAAAATGGAGCATCTCTGTTCCTAGGCCATTAACTTTTCTTGTTTGTGTGCTGATTGCAGTTGATTCTTTCAGCACAGTTCACATTAACCCGGTGCTAGTATTATGTTTAGATCCTCCAATTCATTGTGAGGTTGGAATCTTTCTCTGTTTTCTTGGTATTTCTCAGTAGTCTGTATTCAGCACTGGCTGTCTGGAAAGTCTGGCCACAAATCTCGAGGCTTCATACACTGCTCACCTTGTGTGGGTGTCATGTCCCTAAACAACCACCACACAGTCCTTATTTTGCCTCATGGAAAGTCACATTCCTGACAGCTGCATTGTCTGGAAATGCTTTTCAAAAAGGAGCAATGGCCTAGAAAGTCAGACCCCAAAGCCTTTCTTCTAGAGGAATCTATATGCTCTGAATCAGACCTGAGTTTCCCTTCTCCGTAAAAAGGTAAAGACTGAAGATCATCAAAACCAACTTCCATGGCTTTGTCATCTGCAGCCATTCTGACAGAGTACCTTCTGCAAACCAGACCACAAAGACTGCAAAAACAATCAGTCTGGGTTGCCTGAGATGCCCACCAAGACATCAATGCTTTTGAAGAGTAAGTTTTGCAATCTGGGTCTACCCAGACTTCAGTGGTGTTCCCTGAAGGTTGCCTCTGGTAGAATTCAGGTTGCAATAGATTAGATTTACCTTGGGTTTCTCCTGATAATGTCTGAGACGTGTTATCTTCATTATTGAAATCTCTTTGTTATTTGCCAATGACGACTCTTTGGTATTTGAACATTATAGTGCCAAACTCGGTTTCCATCAACAGCTTGACTATTTCTCAGGTAAAAGCTTCATATTCTGTTTATTGTTTCTCATGGCTTAGTTCATATCCAAGACTTAGTCATAGCACACATTTACCTTATTCTTATTCTTGTTCTCCCTCAGGTAATTCAGGGAGTCATATTCAGAGAGTCGTAACATATAAATGCTTATTTCAACCCTGGCCAAAACAAATATGTTTTGGAGCCTTCACAATCTTCCCATAAGGCTGTCAGTACCATTACCTTTGATTCCTGCTTCACATCAAACAGTAAATCCTACATCTGTTCCATTTTAACAATATGAATGTTTACTAGTTGACATCTGCAGAGATTGCGTTTTCACAATAAGTGGAGAAAAACTCAAAAAACAGCAGAAAAGATGTTATGACATCCATTTTTCTTCAAAATGGAAACAATTCCTAATCAGTTGCATCAGCATAATTTTGTCTTCATTGCTATTCAAAACACAACATACTGGACTATTTTCTGCATTTTTAACAGTCTGGTTCTGTACAGATATGTTTGGCTGCTCTAAGTGTCATTTGGCTGCCATGCCAAGATTTTTCCACTTTCATAAAGGCTATTCCGTAACTGAGTCCTCCATTAATAAGTCTTAAATCTACTTTTGTCTGAAGTGATGGATGTGCCATTTTAACCTATAGATATATGTTCATTTTCAGCAATTACTTAATCTAAAAAGATGAATGAGCTCCATGACATAGTAGACTACCTATGCATTATTTATAAGGAGGAAATCTTCATAAAACTACATCCAAGGTTCTTCTTAAAATAGCCCCTGGGTTTCATATTAACAAAACCTCTTCATTTTTCTGTGTTCTTTCCAGATCCCTGTGCAGGAAAAATATAATGGCGCTTCAGGAAAAAATCAATGCTATTCTATCTGAAGATGAGAGAGTCAATGGAGCAGAGTCATATATAGAGAGACACTCAATAGCAAACACTGAGCACTAGCACATATCTAAATAACAGTTTGACTCAAGGCTTCAGGGAGAACAAATTCTGTCTGATGGAATCCAAAACCTTGAGTTCTCCTGGGAAAATGACTCTTTTTTTTACAGTATCCTAGTCCTGAAGTAGATACCTCCATTAGTCAGCTCCATAGGTGTAATTCTTTACTGGCTTCATTGACTTGACCTCGTGGCTTCATTCATATCCCTGACCTTAGAGGTCTGGTGCTCTTTGTGACACCCTAGGATATCCCATTTGAGCTTTAGCTGCATTTTCAATGAGGAATGGTCTTGTGTTAAGACAGTCTGAATAGATGTCTTGAATATCTCAGGACACCACAAACTATTATAGAAGCTGATGTGAGAGCAACTGAAGGGAGCTTTTGATCTCCACTGTCTAAAATGGAAGCTTAGATATTCAGCTTAAATATAGATACCTACGTGTACACACCTAATTTAAGTTTCTTTATTTCAAATGGAATCGCTTCTCTAAATTCAGATGAGATGGACTACACCAATTATATATAAAATCCAATTTTTTTTAAGAGAGTGGATTTAGGCTGCCAATTCACAGCATGCATAATGAAACGTGAATATTTTTCCAGAAATTGCTCAATATCTCTGAGCAACATTGTGAAGAAAGTATTTCTGAAAGCTGCTTCTTAGGAAGCATTTGTTAATTTCAACTATCAGTTTTAAACTTTCTGTTCTGTCAGTTAATACCTGAATGCAAGTTAGAAAATGTCTCTTTTGCACTCAAAAATTAGTTATTGAATATTCTATCCTTACTGCATTTCTGCCATTTAATCTAAAAAGTAAATTATTAATTCTTCTGTGATATAAAAGTCACTATTTTATTTCTATTATCCTCTGGCTGTGTGTAACTTGGTTCATACAAAACTACTTGCTACAACTATTTGTATGAAGCTAAATGCCACAAAGTCTATGTTGGGGTTTTTTTCAGTATGTCATAAGAAAAATGAAATATAAATTATGTTGACTCTCAGTTACTCCACATGGTCATACAAGTAGCCTAACAGTCACTTTTAGGCTGTGAAATTTAAGAACATTCAGTGCCCTCACTTTCCTTTACCTTGAGAGCCGAGTTTTGGATAATTGTCACTTTCTTTTGTAAGAAAATACCTAATTGCTTAATTGACTTAATGGGATTTCATAGATATCTAAATAAAAGTTTATGTTTTCTGCACATAGTTTATCTTCAGTCAGAAGAAAATGAGTAAAGTTTTGCAAGTATAACTGATGACTCAACATAAATATTTGGCTGCTTAAATTGAACAGTATCATACACAATCATGTATACATCCTGAACATTAATGTTAGTTGAATTCTTTCCTGCTGAAAAATTTAGAACTTTACAAGCTAAAGCTATCTTTCCTGTTTGATTAAATTAATTTGTTGTCCTCAAGATTAGGGAGGCTAGAAACTATTTTAAAAATCTTCCAGATATTCTCAAACCAGACCAAGCAGCATTTCACTCATAAATTAAAAATCCCAACAGGCTGTACAACAGCTGACTTGCTGGACTTTGAGTCAAAACAGACCTGATGATTTGACATAAATTTAGTATGAATCAGTTTCTTTCAGCAAACTTTAAATCATCTGGGGCCTCTAAATTAACACTGAGAAACCTAAATAAGAGCAAATTGTAATGTATCCTGAAAGCAACAAAAGTCACAACATCCACGGCTACTTCAGAGAGAACCATTCAAGGCAGAAAATCTGAAAGTCTAAAAGTGAAACATGAGTCTTTTTGATTACTGGCTCACAACATAGCTGTTATCTGCCATACAAAAAGGAATAATCTGGTCCTACAAACAAAACACAGCACCTGCATAAGAGTTTTCACCTTCACAAACCTCATTCAGACAGATTTGTGTCTGGCATTAGGGTTTTGTAAAATATATCTTTAAAGAAACTCTGACATTTATTATTTTTTTTCTTCTGAATGGAGGTGAATTGTTGAAACAGCCAAAATACAATGGCCACAAAAAAGAAAGATGATTCTCGATCTGAAAAAGTTGGTATGAAGGCAAACACTAGGATCCTACTTCATCAGAGCACTTGAAAAATTTAACTCTGTGAATATTCTACCTGCTTTCAACCGAGTAACTTCTCTGAGAGTTGCTCTGGGATATATACTTGTTATTCAGTAGTCAGAACTGTCCTCTGTGTCCTTTTGTGTCCACGAGATAAATACTACTGAAGCTTTTTTCTAAATGCAAGTATATGAAAAAATTCATAACCCTGAACATTATTTTTTATACCTAGAAAACAAACACAACAGCAGAAAATAATTCTCACTATTGCCACTCTATATGCCTCACCCTTCTTCTGGGGAGAGATTGGTAGGGAATAAGAAAGTAATCCAGTTATAAAACTATTTCATCATTGACCTTTTCTCTGAGACTACAAACAAAATTACCAGGCAGGAAGAGCTGTGTGTAGGGTTTATGAATGAACTGTGATTCTGGGTAAATACCACATTTTACAAAAACTAAAATAATTATCAGCTAAATCCTGCCACAAAGGACTTCTTTTTGCTCATTTCTCTTCCTGGAAAGACATTAATTAAAATGCTTTCAGATGTTAACTTCTTACATAATCACCTTCCTAAATTAAGGTGGTTTTAAGGTCCCTATATGTTTTTATATATTCACTGAGTATTTAATAATGTTTAATTATTAACCTGAGTTTAATTATGCAGGGCAAGTTTTCAATTCACTATTATCAAAAGGTCACTCAAAGCTGGTTTCAAATATATGAAGGAGAGAATAAAGAAGGTATAAAATACCAGTTTCCCTTTCTAAATTATTTTCATATAACCTACAATGTCTTTTTCAGGTTTTCCAAGGATGTGGCCAACCTAAACCAGCACCTGCTCTGAGATCTTCCCGTTCTGTCCCTGAAAACTTCAATACTCGGTTTAGACCATATAACCCAGAGGAGCGACCTACAACTGCTGCTGGCACAAGTTTGGATAGGCTGGTAAGGCAAAATATATTCCAATTTCAAATTAGTAGAAATGGCTTGGTAATATAACAGAGGAGTAATAATCTCCTGACTTTTTGTTTTAATAATTTCATAGTGCTTCTCTATAGTTTCTATGCCAGCTGTTCCAGCATTCTGTAAATCTTTTTTTCTCCATTGGAAATGGTACAGAATTGCATTGCAGGAGAACAATATGACTCAGATTTTATGTATTAGAAATGTTAGAAGAGAATAAACTTTTTCCTGCAGGCCAACAAACAGATGAGCTATGACAGGTACTCTGCGGTATAAATTCTCTTTGAAAAGTGATCTACAGCAATATTTTTTATTTTTCTTTTATTTGATTAAAACTGGTTTTATGCATTAAAACAGTTTTTAGCAGCTAGTTCTCAAATGTATACACTTGGAAACGTACATTGATTTGTTCCACTTCTTTACTTAATTATAAAATTACCACTGTTTTATTTCCATCCGTCTCAAAAATTGACTTTTATAAGATAAAACTTCAGTGATGGTTAATCTTGCTTTATTTATTCAATCATTCTGAAAACAAGACTTTAACATAAGATTATTCTCTTCGCTACCAGTCATTGGATTCACATTTCAGACTTCGATGTTCCTGCTATTTATACATCCATAGATTTATAGTGGGCTAATTATTATAGCTGCTAATATTGTCTCAGCAATCATCCCGTGGTAAAGCCAATGAGCAAAATTAAAGAGCTGTAAAGTGCCTGAATTAAACCCGACTGTATCTCACACCCTCTACTTGCCGAGCGTATTGCTGAACACTTGCCCGGCTGAAGAGAGCCCTGCTCAGGGCCATAGCAAGAGTGAGGGGAGAGGAGCACCCAACTGGGAACAGTCCCCCCCACCCGCCTTAGTTGGGGGTATGAGGTTTCGGTGTCTCCCTGACACCACCATCCAGCAAATTCCTTTATCAGTCACAGTCTTCCACAGTTCCAAGTCTTTCCAATTGCCTCTCTCTCTGCTGTTTTCTATCTATGTACTGTATTCTGTCAATAACCATTGCAATTCAACTAAAAAAATACCATGGCATTTCTAGTCAGGGTATGGCATTACCCTGCAACAAAAAGCAACATTTATTAGCTCTTTGCTCTTCTGGAAATAGCACAGCCTGGTTATCCTAAACAGAGAGGCAGAAGAGAAGATGTTTACCTCCATTTTAGACTTTGGTCTTTCTACCACAGCAAATTGGTGTAGCATCTCAGGCTAAAAATCTGGCTGGTAACGCTCAAGCCATATTTGTCAGGTTGTTAATTTCAGCCTTTCACTTTAGATTGAAAGAACCAGCTCTTGTGTATTGCTCAGTGCAGAGATCTGGATCTTGGCCTAGAATTGGTCAAGGTAAAGTGAAAGGTCACCAGAGCCTGTAGGTTTCCATCATGCTCTGGACAAAACTAACAGCTGCAAACAGAGGAAGTAGGAGGAAGCACATAAAAAGAAAGGCTGGTAGGACAGTTCAGCTTCGATTACTCTTATGTTGTAAAGACAGTTCAAGCATTTGTGCAGTGAAAAAGACAGGTTTAAGAAACATTCATATTCACATAAGGAGAATATTTTTAAAAACAGTAATATCTTTTCTAGACTGCAAGCTTCCAAAATACTAAGCAGCATCCTGAATAAAACTGAGATGTGTCATGTGCTGCTGGCCTTTAAAGGCTGTAGCTAATGAAATTTGTCAACGCAGATAATCCTTTATAACTCATAATAACTTGCAGACTTTCAAAAGGGAACTCATCTCCATGTGATTTAGCTAGGTTTGTTCATACATTATTTTAGGAAAAACGAAGATCTTAGCATTGCTTCTGTTACTTTAAAAAGTGTTCAAGCCAAATACCTATTTATTTTTCTTCCTGGTGATATTAAAAATAATTACTATTCATGGCCTGTTAACAATGAGTGCTGGTATCAAATCCATCTCCAAATGGCAGTGATGCACGTGTTATCTCCTTTTGGTTTGAGAACAGCAATCCCTTGGGTTAGAGATGTCCACTGACCTCAGCTGGAGCAACGAAAGGCTGTTTACGTGGATTAGAGCAGAAGGCCTTGTTTCAGAGCTGTAATCCCTTAGCAACACTTGGGAAAGGTCACTGCTTGCACCTCACACCAACGTGGGTAATTTTATCCAGAAGGATATAAATGCTGCACTCCTGCCTCACAGGGACACCATTCAACCTGCGTACATTAGATCCTTAGCGTCTAATGTGCTGAATCATTCCCTGAATCACATATCTCTCTTCATTAACTACAGACAGAGCCTGGAGGAGCAGTTTCAGTCAGATCCTCCTAACCCTTGCAACACTAAGCAGTTTGCCAGTCTGCACACCGATTATTTTCTATTGCTTTCTTAATAAAACATACAGCAATATTAGTATTTTGATAGTAGCATCAAATTAAAGCCCCTTTTGATTATTATAGGTGTAAGAAACAAATCTTTCCTTGTGGCTCAGCTGACTGTTCAGTCTTACATCAGTGCTTTTAGAAGTCTATTCTGGAGCTTGTATTCATAAAACACTGTCAGACCACTTAACTTTAAACTGTCATCACAAAGTCCAAACATGCAGCTATGTAAACCTCAAAAGAAACAAAAAACAATTTTGAACAATTTTGCTTTCATCTGTGTTTGACAGCATGTCCTCAGAAGAAACCAAGTTTAGAAAATATTTCCTCTACATCTCAATCTTATACAAACATGTAATATACCTGTACCCATTTTTTTACTCCTGCTCATATCCCTCATAACCTGCTCATATTTATAAGCTTAATTCAGATGAGCACATTTTATCAGGCATGTTGCACAAAGAAGCCCTTGTAAGAAGCCTATGCTGAAATCATTAAGTACTGAACCTTTCTGAGGAAGTGCTCCTTCGTCCTTGCCTGAACTTGTGTGATGAAAATAGCTATTCTATTCCAAGAAGGAGAGCAGTTTCCCTGTGTTATTGCCATAGCTGTAACCAGTAAGAAATAGATCTAAATAAATAAATAAGTCAAAGAAATAGAGCAAAATAAATTGCGAGAAACATGAAAAAAAAAAAATAAAAAAAAAACCAAAACCAGTGGTACAGATGGTTTAAAATGCATCAGATGTATTCGGGAAGTTACACAGAGCTTGAGAGAGTTGTCTAAGCATAGACATAAAGCACCATCTGAGACACCCCAGAGTATCTGAAACATGGGACTGGCAGATATGGCACAGGACTAGATGAGACCAGTACAATTCTGGAGCAGCAGTGCAGCCAGGTAGAATATGTTGTAGCACCTCAAGCAATTAAAGATACCCATGCTCAGGCAATTTAATCACATCTTCACAGCACAGGGCCTAAAAGTCAGGCTCTTTCTGAAGTCAATGGAGAGAGACACATCTTTGGAGAGTGATTCACCCCGTCTGGCACATACACCTTGCAGACAGGGAGATGAAAGGCTCAACCAAGATATCCACATGTAGATGGGATGCCTCGGAGCATATAAGACATCTGATTGAGTTGACAGATAGGACAACCCTCCTGGACTAGCAGTTGAAGGCTGGGTAGGAAACCCTAGAGGATGTCTGCTACGTGGCGTCAAAGAGGTAGAACAGAACTGAGCCCCAACTTCTCTCAGGTCCCTCTGAGTGGAATTCAGCTACATAAACATAGTCACCTAATGCTATTTGAGAAGCCTATGGTCTTCAAGATGTCCAAATGTGAAAGCAAATTTACAGGAGACCTGGCTGAAAGTAAGATGGAATACCTCAGAGCTACTAAATTCACCTTCTATGCCTGTGTTTAGGTAGCTGGATTCCATCCTACTTCTCTGCTGACTTTAACAGAAGCAAAAATGAGGACTTTTCTGATTCAATACAGGCATATAGATATAGGTTATATATTATATAGATACCTATAACCAGCTATCTAGATTTGAAGTCTGGATGACTGTAGTTTTTACTGCTAACAGAGAGAAATAAAGGTCTTTGTTCAGTTGTCTAAACATAGGTTTAGGCAGCTGAATTGAGATCAAATATTTGTAAAACACGATTCATCTCATCCTAAAGTATACATTCAAACAGCTCAGAGAAATTATCCCCTATCCCTCTACTACAAAGTGCCAAAAAGTAACAACCTTAAGCCAGGCATTTAGCAATTACATCTGAAGTTCAATAAGATAAATGCTGTTAGAAACAAAATAATTTTAACCACTGAGGTCAGCTGCTTCCGTAGAGCATGATGTAAGATTTCTCATTTAAAATCAACTGCTTATAAAGACTCGTTAACTTCTCTGTGGTTGCCTGTTTGGTATAACCTGTGGTTTATTTTGTTTTGTTTTGTTTTGTTTTTCTGTTCCCTGAATCTGTTTCCCTCTTGCTTCCCAGAGGACTATCTGGAGGACAATGCAACATGGTGTAAGCTCTGGTATTCTTATTCTTCACCTTCATTCCCATTTGTCTTTGTACAATGCTGGGCAAAACACTTCTTTAAGTTTCATCTTCGCCATCTTTACTTTGTGTGTGTCTTGTAGGCTAAAATGCTGGCAGTTCTTTCTGTAGCTTTGCATCCTGGCTGATTTAATTCCGCCCAGTGCCCAGAGCTGCAGATTCTTTCTAGTAGTTTTCTCCCACTTCAAGGATGATATCTCACACCCAGAAAGAAGTGTATGTATTCCCTCTGTGAGCTAAAAGCTGGCGTAAGCGTCCCCATGGTCTGACCCCACATTTGCACGTGCAGCAATGCAACCACCAGCTCTGAGGGCTGGGCCTTGAGATAGCACTGGAGCAATGGAAACAAGCTCTCAGGACTTCCTGGTCATTTTCCCTAGGATTGCCCCTGTCTTGCTGTCCAGTCTTGGGCAAACCATTGAGCTTCTCCATGGGAGCTTGGTAAAGTAGATTCCCTTATGCTTTCTAGCCTGTGAATGTTAGAGGTCCCTGGGTTTCAGAGAGAAGGTCTCCTCGGCAGGGTTCAGGGCAGCCCAAGGGGAAGGCAGGAACCATGCAGATGTGCATCGTCTCACTTGTGAAGTACCTCAATGCATTTAGCTCGGACTGTTACATCCTGCTTCTTAGCAGGACTAATTGGTCTATAGAGAGCTCCATGCTGATATAGCCATAATACCTCCTGCGTTTGAGCTGCCTCGAGTACCTCTGTGTCCACCGCATACAGCACGGCGCTGCCTTAATTCAACTGGAATTTCTCCCGAGAACATACTGCAGCCTGACCTGGCTGGACGTGGATAAAATAATTCCACATTTTCTTTCAGGAGGACATGGAAGCTGTCTTGATTTTCCACAAGGGAGCTGATGCACTATTAACCATGTAATACATAATGCACATGCATACTATGGAGATAGGCAACTGAGAAATTGGCCCTGGCATTTTGCAAGTTATTTACATTCAAGTACAGTATAGTGGCTGCATAGATAAGTGGATGAGCATGCACCCAGTCTGAAGAAGAAAACCTTTCATGCTCTTTACCCTGGGGAGGTAACACGTTGTGTCACACTTTGTAGGAAGATGTTCTTTTATCTTCCCTCCTGCTTTCCTTAAAATAAAAACAAATAAAGTCTGAATTTCCATAAGCAACAAACCCTGAAACATTTTTTTAGGAATAAAACAGCATGTATTTTAAGTGTCCATTCACTCATATTTTTAAATTTGGGGCTTTTTATTCCATTGTGTAATGATTTTTGTTACAATAAAAAAATGCTATAGTAACCTAACAAATCTGTTGTGAACAATTCCTTCCCAGTGTTCCAAAACTACATGAATTAGAAAATATGATTAAAAAAAAAAAAAAAAGATTCTGCTTTGCATTTTTAGCTCTAAAAGACTAAAATTAACAGGACAATATACTACAAAGACATTGATATAAATTGCCCAGGGAATCCTCTGGGCCGCTCCTGAAAGGGGAGTTTATGTTTCAGGTTTTTTAGAATCCATTTAGTTCAGAGTCTAGAAATGTTAAATATATGCAGTGATAGCACAATTTTCCTGATATAGGATGCTTGTTCTCAACAGTTTATTTCTCAAGAGGTCCTAGAATAAAATCCAGTAAGTATAAATCTCAGAGGGTTTAAAATACTGAGACAGATTTCTTGAACGCCCTCTGCCATACAGAGGCCATAGGGAAAGATACAACGAGACTGTAAAAGACTTCATAGCTCAGGAGGTATTGGTCATACTCTGGAGAGTGAAGATGACAGGCTGCAGGTGTTCTAGAAGCCCACTGACTTCCCACAGGTTACTCCCCCCACAATTCTTAGGTGCTCCGATGTTGGACCTGCCATTTCACCCTGTGTGATGTTAATCAGCAGATAACTCCTCTTAAACGTACGGGAGTTATCTGCTGTGTATGGCTCCTCTATTTTTTAGGTTTTGTGTGCTTAAAGAGAGCCCTATTTCTTAATAGCTGTCTGGATACAATATGTACAATGAATAAATATCTTTTGCAACATTTGCTGTGCACATTTGGTGTCAGATTTAGGATTTGTTTGGTTCTCCAAAAATAGGTGTTTACTCAGAGTCAGGTTTTGTTTATTCTCAGTTTCTGTGTCAAGCAATATCTAAGTAACTTTAAGTCTGAGTGAACACTTTTTCCCTCATGGTTAATACCAGTTTCAGGTGGCAAAGGCGGATGAATGATGGTGGCTGTCAGAACCCTCCTGGGAGACCTGCCAGAGTCCTGTTTTTAAAAACGGCGATATTATTCCATCCCCCAGCTGAGTGGTTGTGCATGCTGCGGTGCCTGAT
This sequence comes from Tringa tobata, assembly GCA_033628505.1. Taxonomy (NCBI): domain Eukaryota; kingdom Metazoa; phylum Chordata; class Aves; order Charadriiformes; family Scolopacidae; genus Tringa; species Tringa tobata. The sequence continues at coordinate 14,286,263 of JAHREE010000279.1, read as the reverse complement.
GCATTGCATTCCTAACGCACGTGAGGCACTTACTAAGAAAGAGCTTTACTATAGTAGCTGCCTCTGCCTTCAGGTGGAATGGGTCTGCCTGCTGTTCGGACCCTGTTCAGTATGAGCGAGGAAAGACCACTTTCCAACAGTAACAGGAGAGGCAGCTCTCTACCTTAATTAGTTGCCAAAAAAAAATATGCACGGTCTTGACGACCATGCAGTGTCTGCCTTGCTTGAATGGTGATGTGTTGCCTGTCTCATTGAACACAGTGACTGCTTGAGCATCTTCTAAAAATGTACTCGTTAGTACCGGTTGAATTTCCTTACCTGATGAGTGTGAAGACCCACTAGGAGTCATCATCTTTCCAGGAATATCTTAGGAGTATGATCAGTATTATGTACCCCTGTTACAGAGATGGGGAATACAAAATGTGTGGGCAGAATCCACTCCTGATTACTAGACTTCTCTGCACACAGTAAGATGAAGAAATGGCATAGTCACGGGTCTTCAGCTGTTGTACATTGGGGCATTATGTGATTCCTGATCTTGGCTATTAGGGTAAAAAAAAAAGCAGGACGTGAAGGCTAAAGGTTCCACATCTGTACCATATCAAACCAGACTGAGATGAAGTGAGATTTATTTGCCCTAGCTTTTCATGTTTCTAATGTTGCTATCAACGTCTGACCTATCACCTCATTCCTTTATTAACTGATGGAGAGAATTAGGCACATCCAGACCTTGCATAAGATACTAATTTGGAGATGACAAGAATCTGAATTACCCTCAGAATTACCCGTTTCTCCCCACTGAGTATGAAGAGAATCTGGATGATTAGCTCAGACATCCAATTTGTAGATGTCCGAATGTAACTGTAATGCTGGGCTTTGGAGTTAGGCTCTATGAATCAAATGCCCACAGAGATTCTCGTCTATAAAACATGTTGATAGATAGTTCTAATCACACTTCTAATCATACTCATTGTCGTGGTATCATCAGGTACCTAGAAGGATGGCTAGCCCCCAACAAAAATAATTCATTCCAGAGGCTTCACAAGTTTTATTCAATGGCAAATTCCCCTTGTAAATCTGGATTAAAATCCTCTTCTTTCTATTTGATGTTTTAGCCTCTGCTCAATACAGTGGGGGTTTTTCCAATATATAGAAAGTTTTTAATATCAGCCTCTGGAAGATGAATCTGAGCAGGAAATACATCAACACTGCTCTTTCAGCTGAAAGATAGATCACATTTCATTTCACATGCCTGTGCATGAATCTGTGCAGAAGGAAAAGTGTATTCTTAATGTTCTTGTTAATGCTAAAGAAAGATAGTGACTATATAAATATCCTCTGCACTTTAGCATTTTGATATTAAAAGAAAAAATATGGTTTAAAAATTGGTAGCAGGGTTTGTGTCCCCACTTGCAGTGCATAAACCACGCTCAATGAGATGCTTCCAGGTAACACAACAGCAACAACGAGGACTGACTACCTGCTTGAAAGGTGTTACACTGTGATGAATTCTTGCATTGTTAATATGAGTACGACCAACAAGTTCTATGTTTTCATAAAAAATGTTTTTTGTAATATATCACCAGTTTATTTACCACTAGAAAATTAGAATGTCCTCTTGTGCAAGTGACTACAGACCATAAAATACCTTCTCAGCAAGAAAGTTAGTTGTGCACAAGTGTAGATGCCAAAAGAGAAATTAAAGCTTTGATGTTTTCATCATTGCAAATAGTGGTCCTCACTCTTCAAAAAAATGTATGTTATACTTTACTGGCAATTAGTCCTTTCCAGCCCTTTGCAGCTATTTTTATTTTGCTAGACTGTAGCACACAGATATATTGTGGACTTACAACAGGAGTGTGCAACGCCAGGCTCCACTTATAACAAATACTAGGTTACAGCAGGCTGAAAACTGATTTCCCAAGCCAAATACCTCATATATTTTTCTTTGGTTCTAATAGACAGAAATTGACACTTTACATAACTTTCTGTGTATTACTAGTGGTTAGAGAGGAGGTAAAATACGTGGACTAAAAAGGTTTACCTTCATACAGATAGTGACCCTTTTGTGAACTTTCTTTAGTCAAAACCAAATATTTTACATTAGGAAAGATTTCCTATATTTTCCTCCTGCTTTTTTTTATCTCACATCCCCCAGTCATATCAATATATCAGTTTAGGTTATTGGGACAGCAATACAAGGTGTTTCTATAATACAGCTGCCTGTAAACAGCAAAGCTTGAGTGACTAGTTACAGATACTCAGTGATGGGAAAGTCAAGACCTCTAATAATTCTGGGGAAGGGGGAAGGAAAGGGTACTTTATATCTGATTTTATCCATCATCCACTCAGTCTAAGGTTGTACATCTGTTAGCAAACCCAGCATAACTTTTTGGATCCTCAGTCTGGGTGTAGACCCTAGCAGCGTCACAGCTTCACACTAGGGCAAAATGCATAACCCTCCACATTACCACTCAGGTACTTAGTAACCATGGAAAGCAGAAGAATACCTGCAAGATACTTCAGCAGATCTCACTCTGAACACTGGTGTGTACTGAGGTACACTCCAGTGACAGGATTAGGACTTAGTAGCATGGACTCCCCCTACAGCTGATTAAGAAAACGGGCATTTTCAACGCTTAATTCCCAGTCTGATGTAGACATCTGCCAGAGATTGCATAAATATCTCCCTGGAAGTGCTAATGTTTCTCTATCAACTACGAAGAACTTCGGGCTTGACAAGATATTTAGTTTACAGAGGACTAAAACTGAGTTAGATTAACCCCTGCTGAGCAGTCAATACCTGGCTTCTCCACAAATAGCCCTACTAAAGTGATCGTGACCAAGGCTATTAAAATTTAGGACTTAGGTGTATTCACTGAGGATTGATTAGATGCTCACAAGTTCACCATGCTCTGGTGGCTTTGCAAACTGTTGGCAGCAATCATAAATGACCATCATGTACATGTCTTTGTTGGTTTTCTTGGGTTTTACTTCTTCTTTACTGAACGTATGTCATGTATATGTCATTTCTGGTACATAAGAAATGGAATTCACTGTGTCTTATTCAATGTCTATAATATGGGTGTTATGTGGAGCTGGGTTTGTCGATCCCCCATGGTAGCAATGCAGAACTAGTCAAGGTGGTGAATAACAAGCAGAATTCACTTGCTGAAACACAAGTGCTCCATGCCGAGTGAAATGACTGAGAGCTTTTAAATTCAGGCAAGACTAACTCACTTCCAGAGCCTGATGGAAAACCAACTGACGTTGCTATTCATTTCTATAGGAGCAAACCACATTGCTGATACACAACCAGCTCTTAACGGACTGTGGTATAATTGCATTCGCTTTAAAGTGCTGGGAATTTTGCTTTCCTATTATATATCTGGACAGCTTAAATACTATATAGGAACCCAAATGAAAACGGACTGGAATGAAAGTTGTTTTTCTCTTTAAACATTCAAGCCCATAAAAATTTCCAGTACATAATAATAACTGTGTTACCTAAGTAACTGCTATGGTGACTAATGTAAAAAGCTAATTGCTTGAAGTGCATTGCCTTTTTTAATATAACCTACCTACAGTGCTCATATATTAGAAGCATAATATATATGCAGAAATAACAGGAATTTGAGAAACGCATTTCTTCTTCTGAAAAGAGCAGCAATCACTGATAGAAAAAAAAAACTCCCTGCATAATAAATGAGCCTGAAAGAAGCTTCCTTTTTTCACTGTCTCACAATGAATGTTAATGGGCTTAAAAATCAGTGAACATTTATAATCTTAGAAATAATATGTACATAAAAATCCTTTCAACTGTTATTCATTCATTCAGATGAAATCCAGTTGACCAAATGGAGATATCTAACCCTAAAGCTAGCCAAATAATGTACCCTTTACTATCAGCTGAGAGAAATAGGCACTTTCAGGGTACAGCTGATCACAGTTACTTTAAAAATCTCTATTGAATTAAGATGCACTTGCACCCTTCAGCTCCTGTTTCTCACCATTGACTGCAGAAGAGTTTGTAGCTCAGAAGGGGACACTGGTGTCCTGTAAGATGAATTTCATTTTCAGACTCTATCTTACAGAGGTCATAGTCTACAAACCCAGATAGACTGTAAAATTACTGTCATACACCTTGACGGTATTTCTACTTCATTTGTTTTGGCAACAAGGGGTCACTCTGTGCTGCACTGAACATGTATTAAAAATATGTTCCTGTCTTGAACACCTTAAAGAGTCTTCCTGTCAGGTGTTCTTTTCTTCTGAAGTAGAAGATTCAGGGTTCTCAGTCATTTCTTATAGTCTCCATAGGATTTTCTAACCATCTAAACCAACAATCTCAGACACTAGAGCATGTCCTGAAGTGCCATATCTACACGTTTCTTAAATACCTCCAGGGTTGGTGATTCCACCACCTCCCTGGGCAGGCCGTTCCAGTGTCAGTAGACTGTGAATTCCCTCCTCTTCGTGAAGTACGGAGCACTTTCTCAAGTAGTGACGGGACTGGGAAACTATGGCTGGCTTTATTTGCAACCCATCTCTCCCAGGTTGCAATGTCCACAATTTTGGGAAAGAAGAGGACCGCTCCTGTTTCAACCTCACCTGGCTGTCACAAAGGTCACTCACATACTAGCACAGCTCACTATGCCACCCAGAGGTCACCCAGGCAAAGACCTTTGTTGTTAGATTGCAAATGGTGAACTCAGCTCCTCTCTGCCTGAAGAGAGAAGCCCAGCTTCATCGCGCTTTTCATCATCACCCCTTGCTTGATAAAAACCAGTGTGGTAAAACTGAGTCCCTTTAAAATCTCTTTATTCATAAAATCAGCTGGATGTAGGCAGATAGGAGAGGGATTGATTGGAGAAAAAATACTGCCTGTGAAATGTGCGGGAATGTGGCCAGCTGCAAATTGACTTGGTAATGTCCTGGGACAAAACCCCTGAAATTCTCAAGCTAGTTGTGGAAGCATTTTTTAAAAATCCTATTTCCCACAGGTTGTAATACTGATTTATTTCTGTGCTAAAATGCGAAATAACATGGCTGGCAAACACCCTTTCAGAAATCCAGAAAATAGTTAATGATATATAGGGACATATTCTTCAATGTCATTTGTTCCTTAATGTCTCCCCATGGCAAAGGCACTGTAATCACTTCAAGGCCACTCATACCCATGCTAACACACTCTCCTGCCTCTCTCAGCCATTCACTTTATCAGGGAGAAAACAGAGATTAGAAGGGCATCATTGCAAAAAAGATGTGACCAGGATATTTCCCTGACTTATAACTACCTAAAGGTTTAACTCTGGCCTCCTGGACCAAATGACCACAGCTGCCCTCTCAGTCCAGGATATGAGCCATACTCTGTCTGTACTCAGTGGATGCTAAGGACACAAACAAGTTACTGAACTTTGCACCCCGACAGCTGTCCACACACACTCATGGCAGCCACTCTGGAAGCTCTCCAGCAAATGCAAGTGAATTTACTGGGCTTTCAGGAAGGGCTCAGCTACTGCATGTTGACCACACAGCTGAGTTTAGACCCACACCTACATGTTTTCCCCACTTTGGGAGCACTGGAGTGTCTGCACTTTTTCAGGTAGCTGTGCCCAAAACCAGCCAGGAGTGTTTTGTCATTTTTCACTATTAACGACAGGATTAACTACATTGAGGTTCTCTTTAGGGTTTATTGCACTTCTGAATGCAATGTTATCTGGTTCTGAGACCTTATTCTACTATTTGTTGGCTTGCTGAAGTGTTTTCTAACAAAGAAAGAAATACTCACACTATAATCCTGGCTAATGACAAACTTCCAGCAAGGAGTCCAAGGCTCAGCCTTCATTTGCACAATTCGCCATTTAATTTTAATGGATTAGATTGCATAGTCAGGGGAAATGTGCACTGATAAGAACATACCTGTGAATGCTTCATTCTTGCTGCATTGGTGGAAGTTGCCATAGTAACTTATCAGGATAAGTTAATCGAGCTTTGCCTGTTATCAGAAACCAGACGGAGCAAAGAATCCCAACTATGGATCTTTATGCAGCTGTTAAAAATCAGATTGAAGTTCAGCTAGAGGTAAATAGGGAAAGGGTCTGTCAGACAGAAGTCATAGACATAATATGTTGGTATAAAGGAATTACAGAGGTAAATGGGGAGATGAGGCAGAGCAAGGGGTGTTTTAAATTTTTATTGCTAACATTTAAATGTTTTTCTGGTTTAGAAAGTATGTTTATTTAAATAAGAGCCTGCTATTCCGTATGGTTTGCTCCATTCCTTATGTGACTACCATCTCACATTTGCTTAGACAAAGCGATTTTTCTTCTCTGCTCAGTCTTATGGGGGTCAGCCCAGCTTAGGAAAATCGAATTGTCCTAATTCTCTTTCACATGCCATCATTTATAACCTCCAGGAACCTCCTGGAACTCATTTTCTTTTACAGTACCTGTCTGTGGCTGGGTGGTGATTTGTGAAGGAGAAAGGTGACGTGATTTTCATGGGCCAGTGTGGGAATCCTTGCTAGACTAGCTAAAACCTTGTTTCATGGAGCATGACAGCCACCAAGAAAGTGATGCGGAGAAAGGTGCTGGGTTTCCCACCAAGGCTGTCCTGGAGCACAGGGAGAAGGGGAACAGTACAGAGAGGCCTCAACAGGCTTCCCCGTGTTGTAAATATGCAGGCAGGGAGGTTAGAGGTGGCCAGGAATTTCTGTTCTGAGAACTGGCTGTGTACTTATGTGCAGATTCAGGGAACATCAAAGCTCTTGAGGCCTTTGCTTGGGAGCACAAAGTGTGTTCTCGCCTCCTTCTATCCCCAGCGTCTAAAGAGGCCAAGCAGTAAAGTTCTTACTTTTTCCTCTGTGCACAGTTTTTAATTGAGCCATAGGCTTTGGGTGTGGAAGACCTACACCTACTGGCCTATATGATAAGGGATGGCAGCACAGCACTGCAGCCTGGTAAAGATATCCTATAGCTCCGTGTGCGGAGCGCACCACGCTGGCTGCCCCCACGCGAGTAAGCTGTGGCTCTGTGCTGCAAATTCAGGGGAGGGAGGCCAAAAGCATGAGCCTTGGATAGCCCACTTATGAATATAAAAGGAAAGCCGAGAGGTGCTTTCCACCGACACAATCACCAGCTTTTAGCCTGCATCATATAAGACAGCTTGAGCGAACTTTGCTCTTCATCTAAAAAGGTACTAATCCTGAAAGGATCCACGGGCATCAAATGAATTTGAATTTCAACAAGCTAATCAGAAAGCCCAAGGTTAGCCTGGCTTGGGAAGGTACTAAGCATCCATCTAGTTTCCATGAAGAGCACTCATCTGCACATTTTTCTTTTGATATTTTGCCAGGTTTTCCTAAGTAGCAAAATAAAATGAGATAAAATTGCTAAAACCACCTTGAAAGGAAATGTAAACATCGCAGAGATTTGGCTTGCATAGTACATTTCTTAAAGGGCTGGAAGCCATCTGTGGGATAACATGAGGCAAGTTATATCTTCTGAAAATAATTGAACCCAAGAAGCGTGTCAACATAAAAGGAGGATGGGTAAGCCACAGATAAAATTAAAAGTGACTCTACCTTTTCTGGATTGAATTCAAATATTTTGTGCATTGAAAAAATCATGGAACTTTTTTTTTATTTATTTTTATGGATACAATCGTTTTTAGGATTCCTGACAAAATGAAGGATCTATTAATCTAAGAACTGTACAAACATATCTTTTGCACCAAGAACTTGAGTCAGAAATTAATTCAAATCCTAACCACCCCAGCCCTTTGCCATCAAATCCTATTTCCTTTGAGAAGCGGGCAGGAGATATGAATAATGCAGATAATTCTGGTGTGTTTCTTCATTATCTGGTTTTGGTCAGGACTAGAAACAGAAATAAGCAGGTAAATGAAGTGCAGTAAGCTTCTGACCTAGCCCGCTATTGCAGGTCAAAGCAGATTGAAGCTGTATTTTGCAGATTTCAAAGGTTCAGAAAAATGAAGTGCTCCAGTTTTGGGAGTTCTGAACTGCATTCTGAATTGGAGATTTAAAAAAAAAAAAAAAGAAAGAAAGAAAAGAAAGTCATAGCTTGGTATCTTCTTGCTTTGATGCATAACACTGCAGAAGCCAGAATATATGTATGTAGGTCTGCAGAGTCCAGGCAAGAGTCCTGGAGAATGTCACTCCCTGTTAGAGACAAGCTTGCAGAAGGGTTGCTCTGAGAGCAGTCTACTGATTGCTGTGGTGCTTTGCACCTTTCCAGTTCTTCTGTATTTCTGCTGTTTGAATAACAGCTTTCTGCTTGCCTGCTTACACGCTGTAAGCCAAATCTTAAAGTTATAGTCGCAATGGTAAAGTTCTGGATTTTAAGTATATAACCTGTGGTCTCTTTCCCTGTTTTTTTGGTGGGCTTTTTTTTTTTGTTATTTCTTTTGACACAGCTTTGCCTCCGTCTTAAACCTGCAGTGAAGTTTGAACCCTTTGCTTTTTCCATCATAGGCTCTAGCTATGAGTTATAAATTAGGCTTCATGAGCAGTTGTACTGTAGAATAGAATAAGACAGGCAAAGCATCCGTAAGAAACAAAGCTTGTTTAGATGTAAGTGCCTTTGATCGGCGAATGTGGCAAGGGCACGCGGAAAATAAATAGGCTTATCTTAAAATAGGACATAGTTTAAAGTCATTCCCAGCGTGAAAGTATTCTCCTTGCAGCTGAAACAAAAATGATGTAGGATAGATGTTAGAGGCTGACTATTCTGAAAAGGAGCCTGTAGAAACTGTGCTACCTCATCACCGCCAACGAGTTTACCTGCTGTATGCCTCAAGACAGAGAAGCTGAAAGAGCATGTAAAACTAGGAGCAAGATGATGAAGAATTTAAACTCCAAAATGACAGGAAGAAGACAGAAAATGAAATGACCAGTATAAGACGGTTCAACTGGTTGGTTGAATTAAAATGATCATATATGCAGCCTCAGGAAATAAAAGCTCCCGTTTCTTTCCACACAGTTTATAAAGTTTTGCTCCAGTAATGAAAAATGGAAATGAGCCTCTCTAATGAATTATAGCAATTATCTCTCTGCTGGGGCAAGGCAACTCTGAATCTTGTGGTATTCCCCCAAGAAAAGAAGCACTGTGTGCGGTTATTCACCACACACCTCGAGTAATTCAACAGCATTTTCTTATTATTGTTTCTCTGAAGCATGAGGGTGCTCAATTGCCAGCCCATGGCACTTCTGGATTTCACGCTGTGAGTAGCCTTTGACTTCACTGGGGTGTGCTTGCACAGGGAGCACTCTGTGTGTGAGCAGCTGGTCGACACAGAATAAGATTGATATCTTGCACTGTTACAAGGCAGTAATTTATTCAAGGATTATGAATCTGCTTAAAATAAAATCCAAGTTGTTTCTCACTTATGGAACTTAGCTGGCTTGTGCAAAAGGAAACTGGTGCAAATCATATTTTAAATGAAAACACTTCTTTTCTATGCCACCTGTCATGCACTGTAAGAAAAGGAATGCTAGCGTTTCCTTGTTAGTAGGACTTCATCTAGATTTCCTGGTTGTTGTTATACAGATGGTGAAAGCAATGTGTTAAGGTGAAAGGGCTAGTACTAAGATTGAATCCATCTGTACTCATTCCTCTGCAGATAGGGAAGCTGCGAGTACTTCATTTTACCATTCATGTACATTTTTCCACACACAAAACATTTGTATTTAAACTGGCTCAAATGCATTCTTGTTTAAAACCATCACCTAAAAATTGAGGGATTTTCCCATTAGATTATACTTGAACTGGGCAAAAAGTGAACTAGTGTGCGTAAATAACATTCGTTGCAGGTCAAAAAGTTTGTTATCCTTTGGACTTTTTTCCAAAGAAAAAGCATATTTAACATGTCCCCCCTGCAAAATTAAGTTGATGTCTACCTATGTTAATAATATGTTGTCTGGGAGATCACTGTTGAGGGCTTAATACAAGCATTTCATTTGTGATGAACCACACCTATGCTGGATCATTATTTTTATGCAAGGTGTTATGTCAATCAAAGGCATCTGGAGCATCTGGGATGCCTTTATCTGAATGTTTTCATGCGATAAAAGTATACATCTATTTGTATATTTGTACCATACAGGTGTATCATATATACATATAGCTGAGTTTTTTGGACCTGCAGACTCAAAACTTCACAGTCTAAACAGAGATGTTCAGAGCACCCAGGAAAGAAAATTTGAACATCTCATGTCTGTACCTCCGCTCAAAAGAGAACAACCTCTACAATTAACTGTTTAAAATGGACAGAGCCTGTTTTCTCTCCTTCTGTTGACAGTGATAAACTCTTTGCATCATGAACAGCCCCCGCCATAAATCTCACTTAAGGCCAAAGCTGTGTATCATCTCATTGTCAGTATTCAGCCACACCACCCTGCACTTGTGGGCTCGAATCCCAGGATTCATAGTCACTTATAAAAATTGCATCAGGAGCTTTTGTCTCGACACACCAGGATGAACCCTGATTTTTGAAGGCAAGGCAGGCTTCACCCTTTGGGGTGTGTGTTCCCAAATGGAGGCGGGAGAGCTGCCCTCCAGGAACAGCGGTGCGCCTGTGGCCACCAGCTAATCAAGAGGTTTATAATTGCCAGGGAGCAAAAAACAACAAGCAGAAGAGTTGTCTGCCTCGGGAATTTGCACAGCTCGTTGTACTGTGAAACGGGGAGAGCTGAGAAGAAAGAATGAGACTGGCTAATTTCCAGTTCATTTCCATGATACCTTATTGAAATGAAAATATGCCTAAAAGCTGCACAGTGTAAAAGAAGGGCAGACTCCTGAGGCTTTCATATGAGGAAAGCAGAGTCTTTGTAGGACAAGACTTCATTCTGTGGCTGCTGTTTTATCCCTGTGGGTCTACTTGTTATTACTGCCCACAAGTAACCCAGTGGCAAATTGCCATCTCTTTCAGGTCTCTTTTTTTTTTTCCCTCCTCCCCTTTCGCAAAGTCTTTAATGGTTTCTGATCACTCAGGGAGATACCGCTGTCCTTTTCCCCTCAGGTTTGAACTTTACAATTAAAATGTGCCGTGGGTCAGCTCTGTGCTCTGCAGTGACACAGACTAAAAATTCAGAAGCCAGCTCTCAGGAGCTGGTGTATCTCTGCCACTGAGCACCGCGTCGCACTATGGGAAGCTGCCAGCTTGGATCCTAGAGGCAATAAAGATATTTTAGAACTGTTCTGTACCTCTTGACCTGCCTCTCCACAGGACTAACTGGTTCACTTGAAATGGCACTGCCATCAGTCCCCAGGTTTCCAGTGAGCTTGGCTGGGGTTAGCTTGTGGATCTCTTGACTGCCATGCCCCTTGTCCGTCCTCTTCCCCATTCATTCCTCTCCAAAGCACACAGGCCTTTCTGTGTCAATTCTTACCCATTTATGACTTTTGTCTCTCCTAGAGACATCACGTATTTCATGCTGTTGAGGTAGTCTGTTAGTGGGCAGTTCTGTATTATCCAGTTTTGATGTGTCCAGTTTGATGCATAAAACACAAATGAACTCACATAACTTCAGCAGCCTAAAACATAAAGATGAGCCTAAGCTGGGCATCCAGGCTCCCTGTAAAGTCAGCAGAGGCATATCCCACTGCCATTCAGTCCACATGCTTTCTCTGGATAGGTTGAATTGACCTCTAGAAATGATGACAGAAGGAATCTAGACAACTAGGCTAGCCTAATTTTTTACTTTTCTAGGTGACTAGACTTAGGTAAGATGAATGCTGCTTGTAGTGAATAGCAATAGCATACAACAACAAGTATTGGTTCTTTAAATGCTTTAGTCCTCTAAAACGTGCCTTTAGAGGTAGTATGGCTGTGGCTATGTTGCTGTCTGAATCATAGTTGGGACTCTTCGCTGGTGCTGTAGCCAGATGTCTCCACTTGCCCTGGTGTGGGCATCACCAACAGGATGGTTCTTACCATACTCTGAGATAGGATCACAGAGTTGCTGGATGGAGAAGAGCTCTGTAGATGTGTACTGAGCTGAGAACTTGGAACAACCATAGTGCTAAATCTCTAATCTTCCCAAGTTTGGTGGTCTTGTGAAAACCATTTTTGGGCATGGTGCTTGACCTGTAATAATTCCTGACTCATGCCAGAAAATTGGTCTGAGGAGCTGGCCCATGCCAAAATTGTTCCCAGGTTAGATCTCAGAGTTTAGCTGTATGGACAACCAATTTCCAGTGGGTCCAAGAGTGTTACTAGCACTCTGAAATTACTGAGGGGAAAAAAAAAAAAAAGCTAGGCCACAGAACATAGGTTCAGCGAAGTGTGTCCCAGAAAGTGTGCATTCCCCAACCTTGCACACAGCTGCTGGATCCCTGAAGCTTCAGTGATGATATTTCTGTCCCATGTTTCTTCTTCTTTTTTTTTTTTTTTTTAAAAAAAAAAGACCAAAAAAGCAAGCAAACAAAACCAACAAACAACCATCTGTAGATGAAGGCAGTATCCAGGGAACTCGGTCCACAGATACAGTGAAATCAGGGGAGAGAGAAGCAATGATCTCCCTTGTGTGAATAGTGTAGGAGTCACTAGAAAAATAAAGTTGCAGAGGGAAAGATATCTGGTGATTTTGAAAAAATAAATTTAGTCCAGTTATATTAAAGTACTGAAGAGCATAAAATAGGTCGTCGGATAAAGAGTGAGAAAAGTAAACGTACTGGGAGCTTGTGAAAACACTACAAAATTTTCTCCCAAGCTATGGTAGGCAACTGAGAGTTTTGACTGCTAAAATCAAAAATACAATAAAATTCTTTCTGAATATATGGCTCAATTATGTAAATCAAAGAGCATTGACATGGACAAGAAACTGAAATTATAATATTAAACATGTGAAATAGTTAAACCCGAAATAGTTATTGACAGAGGCTGATTTGACATTAACATATATACTAGAAATTACTGCACCACTAGAAGTCACTTCTAAAAAAGAAGTAGAGAAACAGTGTGATGCTGTTTAAGCAATAGTTACTTTCATAGTCAGAATTCCTATACAGAACTTATGCTTCAAGGACAACCTTGTAGAACTTTGTCATTACTATTTGGCTGACTGATCTCAGTAAATAGATGGAATCACCGTCAAGATTTTGTGTTTCCACACAACTGTGGTCCTCTACATAACCCACATCACCCTCAGAATACTTTGCCCAGGTATCTGGCACACCTCAGGGCATATAACACACGGGCCATGGGAAACCCTCAGCCAAGTGCTGTCTAGAACATATGCAGGGATTTTCAGCCACTTGGCATCAGGAACAAACTCCTGAGATCATTTCTAGAAAGAAACATGTATTTTTTAAATGCAGAATTTAACAAAGATGGTGAAAATTCAAACCAGTATGAACCATATATAAAGGGTAGAAAAATGCCTTACAACAAAAGACTTAAAACTTTTTCTCTTAGGTTATCAGAAAAGATCAAGAAGTGGTTTGGTGGTTGTGTGCATGTGCTTCCAAATGGAAAAAGTCCAAGCACTAAAAAGCTTAATCTAAACAAGAAATAGTAGGTGCCTATGGTTGGATGGTGAAGTTAGAAAAACGTAGCTTTGGAATAAGGCATTTGGTTTAACAGTCAGGATGACTAACAACACGAGCAGACTCCAGCAAGGAATAGTGGGTTCTTCCTCTATTATTTTCTGGTATTTTTCCAGTAATTTTCCATCTTTAATCAAATCCAGGGGCAATGGACTGAAATCCTTTTGCAAGAGGGTAAGACTGGGTTCTGTCTGTCTGCAACATCAACAAATCCAGGGCTGTTAATTCAGAACATAAAGAGTTAACTGGGAATATTCTTTCCACCATAACGGATGAAACTTGAAATAGATCTTGATAAAGGGTTCACTGCTTATATATTAGTACAGCAGATCCTAATGCAATGTGTAATGCGTTCTTGGCAGAGCCTACAGGTTAGTAAGCAATGAGGCAGTGGCTGTATTCCATGCTTACTTCATTTTTCAAGTGAATTCAGTAGGTCACTCCAGAGAGAGTGCATAACAGTAATCCAGTCCTGAGCTGACAAAGGTATGTGGTAAGGTTTTATTGGAGTGAAGAGGTTGTGTTTGCCTCTTCAGGCATAGATGGAAATATTATTTGGAACTATAATTGGAAATTGGGCATGCAGGAGATTCTTCAGATCTTATAACACAGTGGAATGGCCACCTGCCACCTCCCAGAGTGCAGTCGCACTCTTTCAATTTTGATGCTGATATAATATTTGATAGTATTCACACCTGCTCTTCCCAGTTCACCCAAGTTGTCTCAGGCGATCAGTAATACATCTGCAGACAGCTAATCGTCCTACGGCTGTCTTGCTCACGGGGGTACTCAGTTAGCTGGCTCATTGCACCTGCTGGAGCCAATGGGACAGACATGGAAAGTTTCGTCAACGTGCTGTGTGCAGCCCCCCCTTTGCCATCCACAGACTCCCCCAGTTCCATTTTGATCTAGCTCAGTTGTTTCTTTATTGTGCCTATAATGCAATTCATTCAGAGCTGGGAATAATCCCCAAGCTAGAAATAAAGTGCTTGACTTTCATATTTCAAGGGAGGGCCGCTAATTAGGTAAAAATCTCACACCATTTTATTTATATAGAAAGCAAATTTGATTTTGAAACCACTGAGAAGCAATAACCACAGAACTTTATGATGTCACTGTTAAAGAGATGTTTTTCATGCATTATTTATGGCCTAATTTTATACAAAACACCTGCAGTGTTGTGGGCATATAGAAATACCAGCTGAGTGCAAAGAAATCAGAAGCCATCTAAAAAAGTCGTCTGCTCTGTGGTCACCAAGGGTTGGTTCCAATAGAGGACTCAGGTACTTGCAAGATATGTTGCACAACACCAAACTTACAAGCAGCTGGATCCCAGTGTTGAGTCCAAAAAAGGAAGGCAAATGGATTGGCATAGGAAGCCAAAGAAGCTCAGAAATATGACTTAAAATATGTGTGCTGAGTAGGTGGTGTAAGCACATTGACAGGTAACAGAAAATTTAAGCACTGGAGTATATGCAAGCCTACCTTACTTTTGGAGCCAAGCTGCCTTCTGAGGGCAGAACTATACACCAGGGATTGCTGTTTCTGCTTCAAATACAAGTGCCACCTTGCCATAGCGATCACACACCTCAGGATATAAAAATATACTAATAACAGCTCAAGAACTGTCTTGCAGACTGAGGGACATACCCACTATGCCCACATTTATAGTTGGCTAGGTTTAGGTGGCTCCACCTTCCACAGATGGGATTTTAGGGTAGCCTTTGAGACACAGCTGACTTTCTTTGTTGATTTGTGCGCTGCAATCACGGCACCTCAGTTCCGCCCTCTCAGTTCCTGAGGCCAGGCAGCTATCAGGCTTTGCAATGTTACACTGGAAAGAGCAAGGCAGCCCCACTGATTCTCATCCAGATGTTTGTAAAAGTTCCTTCTAGGGTGACTATGCCTCTTTGTAACCAGACCTTGCATTACTTCTGAATGGCAGTACTAAACAATATAAGATAGTTTAGTATTTTGCTGAAGATTATTCTCCCTCACACCCCATCCCCAGGCCCAGGACCCACTTTCCACTCACCCGTTAGCAGTAGAAGGAATATAAGTGAAGGACATACAGCTCTGCAGGGTGGTTGCACCGTATCTCACAACTTATTTTGGCCACCAGCAACCTTCTTACTGTCACATATACCCGAGGCAAAGTCAGCTTTCTTCTGTGCAAGGTCCCAGTCTGGGCAACGAGGCAAATTTTTCCCAGTTACAGCATGCTGTAACACCTCGGAACCATCCAAAGCCTTCTTTTGATTTTTAAGGGCCTTGCTTTTGAAGCTGTTGAGGTTATTTGGAGCCTGAAAGGTAGATGCTGTCTCTACACGCTTCTCTTCTGGCAACACTCTTCAGGAAGGAGAACAAGCCATCCCCCCCCTCCCCACTCAGGGCAGTGTTCAAAACTTTTATTTATATATACTTCAGTTTAAATCTCAGTTTCAAGTGGTATGACCTAGCTGCAAAACCTGCCAACTCGCAGATGTTCTTTGTCTCCTGCTGTATACTTATCTCTCGGAAGACTACCCTGGGTCAGCGGATGCCAGTGATTACCCATATTTCTTTCCTACGTTCAAAGCAATCATTTTAAAGCTGCATGGTCTTTCTCTTGTCTGGGTCTTGTCTAGGTCATATATTACTACTCAGTGTGAAAACTGCAGAGTCTTGCTAGATTGACTATAAAATATCCGCAGGTTGCTGCAGGTTTTTGATTTGTTGCACAGTACTAGATGAAAATCCTTTCAGCTAAATATGAATGAAGACTCAGGGTTTATATAGCAGCCATTTGAGAAGAGAAGGTCGTCATAACTCTACCCTCTGAAAAGAAAATGAGGGCTAAAGGGGTGTAATTAAGAATTTCTTCTGGAGGTAGTAGGACAGCATTTAGTAAGCTTTGTATTTGAACAGTTGAGGGTAGTGATGGCAACCACTGACATTTATGCCACATTTGCTGCTGACAGGTATTTGGGCTGGTCCCAGCAGTAATGAGCCCCAGTGCTTTTTAAAAATAAATTTGTCACCAGCTGACAAAGAAAAAAAGGTGCACTATTAGTGCTTTAGGAGAAAGGGAATGGCTTTATCTTTGTAAACCTGAGAGAAACTCTGCTCTGCTTCTCAAGGATTTATCATCAGAGCCAAACACAATGCTTAATGATTGTATTGTGAAAAACACCCAACGACATACGATAATCCATCATGTTGGTAACACCCACAGGTAACTAGGGCAAAGCTGCTCCTTCTCGGTCCAATTGGCAGCATGCTTTAGAAGGTGCAGGAAAAAAAAAGAAACAGGACAGGCAGGAGGATTCCTATCCAGCCAGCCCCATACAGAGAGATTGGAGGGTTTCTGCCTGAGCTGCTCCTCAGGACCCATGGCACCAAGGCTTCTGCATGGGCACACGGACTTCTCCTAGCAGAGAGATATTTTTTTTTCCCAGTTCTCTATCCCCCACCCAGTCTCAACATTCTTCTTACACATCCAGACAATCTCCAGTACATCACGGAAGAATAAATATTGCAGATTTGGGCTGGATTTATTTTTTATAGCTGCTGCCACCAGCTGTGTTTGCTGTACAATCTGCTGGCCTCAACCAGCACCCTGCTGAGCTATCTCTACCCAGCATCTCCCCCACAGGGCTTCAGTTCTCTTAGAACAGGATCATTAGCAACAGGATTTTTGTATAAGCTTTGCAACAAAAGAGAAATTTCCTTTGCCCTTCTTAACAAAAATAAAATAGCTACCAACTCTGAACTCTTCTAACAGTGACTGTCTCATCCTACTGATTAATGCAGGATAGGGCAGATATTAAGATGCATTTGACTTGGCTTGGCTGCCAATATTTTTTTTAATTGCATGGGCTGCAGCTGTTTCTGTACCTGAATACCTCAATTGCCACTAAAGCATTGACACACCTT
>JAHREE010000279.1:14190983-14248780 GCA_033628505.1 Tringa tobata | reverse complement strand
AAAAAAAAAAAAAAAAAGATCTCCAGATAGAACAACTGAAGTTCTGCTTCGCTTGTTCCGAATCAAAGCAGTTTGCCCTCGCTGAGGTACCTAATGTGCATTGAAATTTTGGCCACCTGATGAGCTATTCTGAACAAAAATATGCGCCTAAACTCCCTGTATCTAGTCAGTGGAGAAATGAAGGTGCCTTACAAAAACCTCTGAGAGAGAGAGATCCTCTTTAGCTAAATTCAAACACCTGGGTAAGGTAGAGGGAGCCCATTTCAGTTGCTTATACTTAAGTGCCTAGTGCCTGTGAGACATCTATATGATGATGGCAGACGTAGTAAAGGACACACAGAAGTTATATCTTTCTCGAGGGGCAGCTCCTAAAACTTAGGGGTCTGAGTTAACTGCTTTTCAGTAAGCCCAGTTTACAAGGAAAACTGTGTGTCAATCGAAATACCCAGCTGTCCTATACCAACCTGCTTCTGACATATGATTCTTGCCCTGACTGTGACACCCACATGTAGCAGGGAGATAAACATAACCACCAGTTACAGGCAGTATATAAAATGCGCTTGCTGACCTAGTCCTTTTAAACAAATTGCTGGCCATTAGTCTCAGAATGCTTTCAGATTAAATCCCTAATGGACAGAAATACAGATGGATGTATGAAAGGCCAGCGCAGTTTTCTGCTGGCACGGCGTAACACAAATCAGGTCGTGATGATCTGTTCATTCTTCCTACCTGGCCATACCCACGCCGAAGGGCACGCTCTTCACCATCCCATATGTGGCTGAGGTGGTCAAGTGCCATATCCATAAATCTGTTATCAAACTGCCTGTCATTATACAATCACCACATCATTTTTAATAAAGACTGCAAGGGTGCTGGGCGCGTGGCTGGGTATGTTAGGCACATCCAGAGAAAAGCCAGCAGCAGGCGGTAGAAAAACCTCTGTTTTTTCATCTAGAAAGAATGTAGCATGAAGAAGTGGCATTAGTTAAATGCTGCTTGTGAATTAAAGGGCAAAGGAGTGTGTGACTAAAGAAACTACACAGACACGAACGTGACTTGTGATGGCCATGTCTGTTTTCTAAGGCAAAACCCCCCTCTTTCTGCTGACTGTCTGTAGCTGTTCTGTTAGTGCGATGCACCAGCAGGATACGCTTTACATACCCAGCCTGAAGTCCCTGAAATTACAGCACCTGGTAACAAACACCCTCTTGAAACATCTTCCAAGTGGCTGTGCCGCCACATACCAACCGCCAGTACGTCATCCAGAGCAGCACCCTGGTACACCAGAGAAGCAATGTCCAGTGAGCCTCCAGAAATGTTTGTACATTTTTCCAGGGAATAAAGGCTTAACTCGCAATGGGACTTTGCACTGAGGTGTTCCTGAGCATCCCCAGGGAGAAGGTATGGGCAGAAAGGCAAGCAGAATATTCTGCTTGCATTTCAAAAGGAAAATCTTCCCAATTGCAGAATAAACAAGAAAAAAAATGCAATGCAAAAGTATCGGGAAGAAGAAAATAAGGACAATGAGAACCATTTGTTATTAACACAAGCAAGAATCCATTTTATTTTATTTCATTTATTGCATTGAACCTGGGTCAGTTCCGGATGCATTTGACCATCTTCGAACACTATTTTAGCATCTTCTGATATTCCTCTATCTGTGAGAGCAGGGATCATATTGGTAGGAGCGGTAAATCTGGAAGGACTATGAGATGGACTTGTCAGGGGAGGAGGATGAAAAAAGAAATTTACTTTTTAAAAATTATTTTAGGGCCCCCATTGCTTCTAAGGGCCCCAAAAATACTTTTTGGCCCCCATTGCTCCTAAATGCACATTATTCCCCTGCCGAAGAATTGCATTTCCATCAGAAATTAAACCAAAGTGGATTCCGTGGGCAATTGGCTACCCACTTCACAAGCCAGTATCTTTCTGGGATCTTTCATGCCTTCTAAAATGTAGTCATCTCCCTTTTAGTTTTGCATGACATTTTCTATGCTCTTTTGAATTACCCTGGTGAGTCTTTCAATTTATCCAGATGTCCTGAATCAAAACAAGGAATGCTAAGGTCTGATTCCTGCTAAAATGATGGGCTTGCTTTTTAGCTCGCTTCATTACTTTGGAGTGCAAGGTGAGTAAAGAAGACAGAAATGTTGGTCAGCTTTATTTACCTGCTTATAACTGAGCCCATGCTGGTAGGACTGGAACTGAGGTCACAGGTAAGGTTCCAAGTCCTGCTGAGGAACTGCATGACATATGTGACTGCCTTGGTCACATTAGAAGCCAGTGGCAGAAATAAGAAATGAACTGTATTTCTCAACGTAGGGCATGTCGCTGTACCATTTCCATAACTCTGGATGTGAAATTCTCTTTGGAAATGATGCAAATATTAAACTTTTCTCACCTACACAGTCATGCCTTTCTTCTGTCAGCAATTATAGATGAAGGCCAGGCTACTTTAATATCCATTTCTATATATCGCTCAATAAATTAAAAATGTAACTCTTTGCACGGCTCTTGCTATATCCTTTTTCTTGTGAGAGAGAAAGTATTTCAATTCAAATAAATTTAGAACCTTCAAAGCAACTGAAAAAAAAAAAAGTAGTTCAGTATAATATCAGGGCTACATCAGGAACAGAGCTAGGGAAAACCAAGCTCACTGCAGCCTCAGAGATCCATCTGTCTTAATCCCAATAAATCTCTGCTAGAGAAAGTGGAAAGGAAATACGTAAAATATCAAAATTGCATATGTCTCGTGTTTAAATGTTTCCACAGAAGTCTAACCGAGCTTGAATGTTAATCTTTAATTCAAAGAATAGGAAATGCCAAGGAATCATTTACAAGGCCACAGATCACTAGGGGGATACAGTAGTCTGACTTTGTAAATCACAAGCAAGCAGCGTTAACTGACTCCTTAGTGGCTTTTATCTCATTTTCAAGGGACTGTACATCTGTTACATATTTTTTAAATGCTGGTGGTGATCAAAACGATGTACAGAGGAATATGTGTAACTATGGAGACTAACAAGAGACTTTCTGTGGTCATGCTTGTGGAAATCCCAGAACTGAAGCCACCAAAACCCACAGGCAAAAGTTTTACATCATGGCAGGCATTACATCACCTAATTCTATTCTGCATTTAAAGTTACATTAAAAATACTCCAAAGTCATTCCCTGCCCGAACATCCGTCATGCTGAAGTGAACGTGACCATCAGGCTACTCCCTGAAAGAGGAGGTGAATCGGTTGGTATTCCTAATTCCTCTTTCAAGGCCATCAGAAACCACACTGCACTTCCAGAAAACCAGAAAACCAGCTTCAGGTGGAGGTTCGAGGAACTGTTTAGGTAGATGTGTGAACTCCACTGCCAAAACCCGAGAGGGTTAACAGGGGTCTGGTCACACAGTGGAAAAGAGCAAGACACTGCAGGCTGAGTCCACAAGGTGTTTAAAGGTTGATGGTGAAATGATGTAATGGCGGGGGGGAGGGATAGCTATGAAGGGAAATATCTGAGAGGGATAAAAAGTGCTAAAATGCACCTGAATTGGAGGCACCTAGAGAGGGCTGCAAATGGCAACCTTTCCCCAGGCTGTAGTCGTTTTTGCTATTGCTGCTTTTTGTGAGTTATGTAAATGTCTCCCTCTCCGCCAGGCTCTAAAATGGGAATGACACCTCAGGGGGGATGTATGTGAGATTTAATTAGCTGTCATTTACCAACAATTCTGGATAAAGTAAGACCATCTCACTTTACCAGGTGCACTTTTGAAATGAAAAAAAAAAAAAATCCTTATTGCTAGGAAATTTAATGATTTGCTGTCTAGATGCAGAACACATATAGAGTATGTAAACATCATTTAATATCTTCAGAAGTAACTGGGGAATGGGAGTCCTCATTTTGATATTCAGGGTGTATCTGGGGAGTGGGTGCCACGTGTGAGCTGTGAGAACCTCTGTCCCTTCTTTTGCTGACTTCTGTAAAATTGTACTTCAAATTACAGCCCTTACAAGGGCCAAGGGGGGAAATCACTTTCCAATGGGTGTTGACCCACTTGTGGTTCAAAAAAGAAGTCTGCAAGTCCTAGAGCACCAGCTCTTATTTGACTACAGTAGAAGTCTGGATATAACTCTAAACATCTGAGTTTTGAATAGCTTAAAATAACTTCCAGATAGCATCAAACTTACTAGTCTGAAAGCTAATTACTCACCACCGATATCAATCAGATTGCTTCTGTAGTTATCCAGGCACAGGCAATAAATGAGAAAATCTGTTCCCTTGGCTCTCGTGTTCCCCAAGCTTACATGAATCGACCCTCCTCCCTACAAACTGTTTTCCCTACATTTTCCATAGGATTTCTCTATCTGATTTACTATGCTGTGGCCTAACAGGACCTTATACACCTCTCCATGAACGATAAGCACTTTAACTGAGTTGCTTGTAGTGGTTAGCTGCACCAGCGGGGACCTTGGGGGTGTTACTACTATCCACCATCCAGTTCACAGACCCTGGTCCCATGGGCCAAAGACATCAGAAAAGGCAGGCATCCTGAGTCCATCCCCACTGCTGCTGAAGGCTTGCCCATGGTCTGTGAACTGGAATTTAATTTTTGGCCTGACAGGGCTCCCCTATAGAGACTTTAAAGGCTTGCAAATGCTGCTAGTAGCTCACATGAAAACAAAGCAACCAGGGCTTGGCAAGGGGCGGGGAGGAGATTTATAAGGTGTCCATCATAGCAAGAAACACCATCAACAACTCGTGCAGCCACATACTGTCCTACTTCTTTCTTACTGATGAAAATGCAGACAGTGCTTCTGAAATAACATCCTCGGCTGTTTCTGTCTCCTGGCTTGTAAAGTTACATTCCACAGAGTTTAAGCACTGCAAAGCAGCGTGGGCTATTTGCTCAGAGAGCTATCATGTCTTCAGAACAAAAGATAAAAGAGATAAATAGCCAAGTACAATATTGTACCTCAACAACCTAAAAACCAATCTGAAAACTGAATGGAAGAATGGAGAGCTTTTATTTCTTGGGTTTTAAAAGAATAAAGCTCAGTGATTTCCTTTGAAAGCTATTCAACAAGCTCCCCTAAATTCTATTACAACTTAATGTGAGCTGCATCTGTTTCCATAAGAACAACAGTGGCACCATTCATCCTTTGTAGTCTGCCCTTTTTTGTGTTTTCCTTCTGGTGTTGTAGATTTTTCCACTTTAGTAAACCAAACGCAAAACAAGAACTGATAACATTTTAGCCAGAGCATTTATTTATTAAGCTGACGCTGGAAATTCAGTTTGTTCCTGCTTGCTGCCTGAATCATGCCAAATTAAGTTCTCGTTCAAGGAGTTTGTAACGTAAAGAAACTGTTTTGATACTGTCCTGACATTTCTTGAACAAGAAGTCCGTATCCAGCTGCAGCTATTTATCTACACCTAACAGCAAAGATGGATACAGTGTCTGCATGCATGTATATACACAGACTTCTCGCTGTTACTGAGATCCAAATGTACTGCAATGTATTCAGCCTGGGTATCTTAAATCAGTTCAACATCAACTCGGCACTGCATGATTTTTTTAGAACCTGCACATGTAGCTCTAAATATAATATTTATCTAAGGCATGACCAAGTTGGTGGGTGAGACACTTTGTCTGATGTACACTGTTTAACTGAATTTACACTCAGCAGACTGTGAGGCATATTAATGCTTAGAAAGATGTATATTTAGAAAGCCCTAGACAAACGGAGACTAGACAGAGCAAGATGTAACGCGCTTTTATTAATGTCTTGCCTGTGGAAAAAGGTGACTTTGATTATTTGTAGTCTCCAAACCCAAATGCTCGATGCCATGCTCATAAATACAGGAATTTAAGTTTTAGCGCCTTCAGCCCTTTTAACTTTCACCATCATCACCATTATGGAAACAACCTATTATTTAACACGACAGATGGCATTGCTGATGTTTTTAACCTGTTTTCCCTCTCGTTGTCTCTTAATCAGGTAACAGACATTAAAGAAAAGCTAAAGCTCTCTAAAAAGTTCTGGTCGACGTTACCCTACACAATCTGCAAGGACGAGCGAGTGACAGCCGGTCCGTCAATCGAGGAGGACTGCTGGAACGGCCACACCAAGGCCAGGTGAGGTGGACCCCTCTCCACCACACTCGGTCCAAACCCCCACCCGCCCCGAAGCGATCACAGAACTGAGGGCATTTCACACAACTGTTTGTAAGAGGGGAACGGAAATGGAGAGAACAAGTAATTTTCCACACGCAGCTTGTAGCCGAGGTTACTTATTGTCAAGGTGCCACTAAAGCCAGAGTGTGAGTCAGGGTAAATGCGCACAGCGTGTCAGCGTGTGAACACAGAAAATGTTCATTGGTTCAGCTCCAGAAGGATAATTTATACTGAGATTTCAAAGAGCTCTTTAGCTCCATTTAGCATCCCTGTGTTGGGACCGACAGCTCGCGAAGCAATTGCACTCTTGGGATATCATACTGGGATGAAACAGAAATTGGAATTTCGGCTCTATTCGCTATTGGCTGGCAAAGCTTAGGGCTATTTGCTGGGAAAAAAAAAACCTGAAAAATAGCCAGCAGAAAATAAATGTAACACTCCTACTTATCTTGTGTAGAAAGCTTGACCTTATGTTTCTTCATCAGAAATACTGTGGTCATCTGCTCCTGTTTGTGATGAGTTTTCTGTGAGTTTTAATTTTGAAGTTTGCTTGGCTCTGGCTGTGGCAGGGCTGGAGCTGGCAGATGAGCAGGTGTCTCCAAAGGTCCCAGTGCGGATTCATCAGCTGACAGAGGAGAGGATCTGGTTATTCCTGCTGAGATAGAGGGAGAGGAATTGGCTCAAGGACCACGCCAGGGGCAGTCAGGTTTGAGGTCTGTAGCCGCAGCCTGTGCCACTGGGGAGACAGGAGGAGATGAGAGGTTTGAGTGTCTGGTGAGCACTGAACCTGGAGAGCATTGATACTCTCTGGCACTCAGGAACTGGAATCTTTCCTTTCCCTTTACCTGATGATACAAATGAAGCCAGAATACAAAAATGAGCCAATAACAAAACAAAACAAAAAAAGAAATAGCATACAAACAAGAAAAAAAACCCTCACAAACCTGCTAAATGCCATTTTGGATGGATGGATGGATGGATGGATGGATGGATGGATGGATGGACAGATATATAGATAGATTGCATCCCCCCCATCTTCTAACCACATTTATAAGAAGCACACTTTACAGGGTGAGGTTTTGCACTGAACGCATACTCTTTTTCCCAGCCTTACTACATAATGCTTGAAAGAATTCATTTTACAGACAAGAGCAGAGGGCTCTTTGGGATGCTGATAGTCCATTGAAACCACCTAGAGACACACATGAACAAATCTGTCCAAAAGCACGAGTTACTGCTCAGTTCCTAAGCCCCCAGACCCAGAGGAAGCCCCTGGGAACCCTGAGAAAGATAGCTAGGAGGAGCGTCTGGCTATTACAGAACTCACCACAAAGAAACAGTGTGAAGAGAGAAATAAAAATGTGGTTTTATCTTCCTCTATTATATCTCTTCTTGTCAGTGGGCTTTGTAAGATATGACCCCAGACCAGAGTGCTGCAGTAGTTAAATGGAGTTTCCAGGCCTCCCAGCTGGATGCCATGCATTACATCAGGATGCATGCATTAATAAGAGATGTATGCTGCTCTTTTTACAAGAGAGCCATAAAATCTGCTAATATCCCTCCCAGTTTCCATGACCAACTCCAGTGCTTGTACCACATTGGGCCTATACCCCTCAGCTCACTTCTGCTCCTGTCCTGAAGGGTCTGGCACAACTTCTACATTTGTTTGGAGTTATTGAGGTGCATTTTAGGCATGTAGTTTTTCACCTTGCTTTTGCAGTACGTATCTTATGAGAAGCCTGTTTTTTTCCATGATGCTTTCTGAGATTAATGTTCTGGAGCCTTTGAGAAAAGTTATCCTCTGCTGATAATCTTCTTGATTAATTTAACACAGACATTCCACTGGATGTGGAATTACAGCTTCAAAGCATCCCCTGAAAATACGGTTTCAGCAGGCCCAGCCACTGTTCCTATGTCCAGTTTCTACTTCTTATCCATTCACAGATAAAATGTATAGTCATAGTCTTAATAACAGAATTTGATAAATGCTTCAGGTGGAGAGAACAGTAATAAATCAGAGAGATACCATAGAATGCCATCTGAAATGGCAATCTTGTATCTCAAATGATATTGAAAATATTATTGGAAATATCTAGCTTTAGATGCAAAATCACCTCTTGGCTAGTGAACAAGGACATTTACTGCAGCATAAAGAAAAGCCATAAATGTTTCCTTGTTCATACTGATTAGTATCTGATATCAAACGCTAGTTCACAAGAACATGGGTGGCAAAACCTGGTCAATATGCATATATCTATTTATGTTCACTGTGTCACCCATCATAAGCACCCCTGTGCTATACAAAGAGTTGCATTTTGAATTCCAGAGAATGTGACAACATCCCATTATAGAAAACAGGAATTTTAGCCACCTCCTATTACCCTGGACATTAATACTACAAGTAAGAAGACAACATGGTTTTGGCTACTCTTGGGAAAGGAGGTTGTTGCCGGTTTTTAATCAGATCTTTTGGTGTTATAAAGAATTAGAAGCTTTGAATTGCCAGGTGGATATTTATGCCTCATGTTTCATTTTACACATTACCTTTTGATGCTGTTTTTACAGGGGAAAAGAGTTACAAAGCCAAGATCACAGAAAATGAAAGCTAGGCTTTCTCCTGAGAGAGCCATTACACCAAGGTCACTTGTGGCTATTACACTCCCCAGATATAACTTTGCTACCATGATTAATTTACAGTGACATAAGGTCGCCAAATGAAGGTCACCAATTCACCAATAATCATGGGGTAACAGTGTCAGCCATTTGGCATTCTGGAAGGGTGCACTTGGCTTGTTGCTGATCCTGTGCAAAGAATGGTTTTAATCAGGCCACATGAGGCAGAAACCGAGTGCTGTGGAAATGGGAAAACATTTATTAGGTGGATGAATTTCTTTTTCTGAAAAATCCATAAAAAAATAATAATTCAGAGAAAGTACCTTTTAGAAAGATGCCCAAAAGGACACCACATCATATCTTTAATCACAAAAGAACTTGAACTTTTGTTTAAAGAATTAATGTCTGCTGCCAGATGCACAGAGACAGATTTTTTAAAGATATTTAGGATCTAAAAAAGATCATTAAGACCAAACTTTAAAAGTTTTGCTCCTTCCCTATATGCAGATAAATTCTTAGCAACAGCTTATAACCTCTTCACTAATAGATGTTCTTCAGAAATTAAGGAATTCTCCCAGGAATGGTGGAACTCAGGCTTTAGGACTTAAACCAAATCCAAGTTATTACCCCTTGAATAAGTGACTTTTACTGAAATGAGAACAGCAACCAGCAAGGCTGGCAATGAGAATGAGCTGAATGGCCTTTACCTGGAGGTAGGCAAAGATAACCATTTAGCACCACTAGCAAAAGTGTGAATAAACCACTTCTTGGTAAGTGCAAACAAAAACTGGCTATTTGTAACTGATGTCTCTAGTTTATATTTCCAGCTTCTGCCTTCCAACAAAATGGCAGGTGAGCCATTTTTTCACTCTCCTTCTGTCTCCTTGAGTTTTTCTCCAAGATGGAGGGGGAAAAAAAAAAAAAAAAAAAAACAACTGAAAATATCCTATAGGGATTACCTCCTGAGCAAACAGAATCAGATGAGGTGATCTAGTTAGCCAAACAAGCCAATTTTCCACTGCACTTATCTTTCTGGACCAGATGGGACTGCCTACCCCCAGCCCAGCCTGGGTATGCCTGTGCTGTGTTTTGTACTCTACTGCCTACAATCGTGTGCGCCTGGAAAAACTCCAGCACTGCCTAGGTGGGATGCTCTAGTCGTACTGTAAGCAACTGCTGCGGCAGCAAAATATAGAGAACACTGCCCTTTAAGGCAGATGTCTTTTAAAAACCAGAAGATTTCTGCTTTTTTTATTGTTTTTCCATAGCCACAGCCTTTATATAAACGACCTGAAAGATTCATCAGACCTTTTTAGATCTGAAAAGTAAGTAGACACCCTGGAACATTAACTGGATATTAAAAAAAAAAAAAAAAAAAAAAAAAAGAGAAGGAGGAGGGGTGCTAAATAGGTTTTGTGGTGCTTGGCTATGATGTGCCAAAACACATCTTTGTTGTGCTTGCTGAGACAAGCAAGAACTGTGGAAAGGCTAAGAGGAACAGAAAGCATTAATATTTTAGAAAACAATGTAAATTACACTAAAATCCTGACATAGCTGAGCAAGGAGCAAACAGCAGAAAGCAAACAGTATTGTTCAGCTTCTCTGTACTCAGGGGACTAAGAAAGCTAATTTTTATATTTTTTTTTTGGCTGGAAGAATGCAAAGACCAGACACTGATTCAGGTTGGCACTTCTCTTCTTTTCATTTATAATGGGCGTACAGTTCTTGTAATGGCCAGGCGTACAAAGAGATCATTAATGTGAACAGAAGCAGCAGCAAAGCTTAAAATTCACAGGGGGTGCCTCCACTTACAGAACTGCAGCAAAAGCAGCTGCGTTCAACAACTTTGCCTAGCCAGCAACAAATCTTCTGTCAAAAAGTGGTCCCAAGACATGGCTTCCTATTCGGTGTGATTTAACCCAACCCCCCACACATCAAAATGCTTTTGTCAGAACATGTGCCGGGCTGCCTCTCAGAGGCTGTCACTCATGAAACACCTTGGGCTGCGTGTTCCCATATCTGTACTAGTCCTTTCAAGGAGGGAAAACAATTCAAAGATGTTTACATTCAATATAGGTTTCTCTGCCTTTTTTTTTCCTCCCTGAGGAAGCAGGTGAACTAGTTCAGTAATGAGGGCAGAATCCAGCTTCACATTCAGACATGTAGATTCATGCATTTAAACATAGATGCCTGTGGGTGAGACAATAAGGAGTCATTTGTGTTGCCCAAGAGTAGTGTTACTTGAGACTCTCTGGCATGTCTGAGATCAATATGACACAGGACACTACCTCCCACCTGGACCAGAGCCTGGGCAAGAACTGCTACAGCATTTTAAAAACCACCAATGTTAAGAGACCCCTAATATCCTCTCAGTGAAGTCAATGAGGCAGTTTTCAACTGCCTAAACCCACTTAGCCACTGACACGTGAGATGGTTTGAATAGTCAAGACATCTTGACTATGGAGCTGGCAAATAAGGCACTGGAGCTGCGGGATATTCAAACCTTACCAGAGTAGTAGAAGGCCACCAAGCAGCATATCCCTCAGTGGCTAAAGTGGCTCTCAAGACTCAATTCAGATGCCTAAAGAAAGACACAATATAATTTCAGGTGCCCCAGATGTACAAGATCCCCATCTCAAGCCTGTAGATACAATGCAGGACCTATGTGCAAGTGACACCTTTCAGGGCTAGTAAAGAGAAGAGGAGGAATAACTAAGAGCATTCAAATGGCAGCAGATGTCTATGTTTGTGCAACTAAATCCCAGCAGATGAAATCTAATGAACTAGTCATCTGGCCAAAGGCACATGGGACTCCAACAGCTGTCCCTGCTCCACTGATGAATAAACTCCTGACTAGTTTTGGCTAGATCTTATGTTGACTAGATGTGGCGAGAGTGGGACTCTGCTCACAAGCAGACAGTTGCATTTAGACATACAAGTTTTGGCATCTGTATAGACCTAAAGATGAATCTTCAGCCCATTTAATTCTTTTGGTTTTATGTCCTAAAAGCCAAGAGGCTCATTTGCCTGGGAATTCAAGCATCCACCTGACCTTTAGGCAATCATAGGGTAATGGATTTCTTGTGACCCACATCCAGTATGGCTCCCTTACACATCTAGGTGAGGTGCACTGGACTGTTCTCCTGAGAAGTTAACCCCTCCAGGCCAGGAATGCCCTGGGGGTCACCAGATCCCAAGGCAGATACTAGGGATAATGTGACAGATCGACTGAGTCACTTCCTATTACTGAATGGGCTGGCCCATTTACAACTAGATGGTCTGAAGAAGGACACCAGATCAACACTGATCAGAGTGCAGAATATGAACCTCAATAAAAAGCACACACCAGAGAACTCCCTAACTGCTTTAAATCTCCAAACTAACTCATATTCTCTCCATATGAAAACCTTAGTGAGAAGTCAGTACATTATTCCTTTATTATTGACAATAAGACAAGATGAAATCAAACATAAATCAGTCAAAGAAAGCCTGTGAACTGCTGTTCAGAGCTAGCCATAGCTTCTCATGGATGGCTTGCAATATAGAGCAGATGATCCTTCATAAACAAGGGAAGCAATCTGCCACGCAGCAATTTCAAGTCACTTCGAGCTGCTAACAGCTATGGCCATTGTCATGAACAAGATACCAGGCAAGATGGACATCCTCTCAGAGCCAGCAGGGCAATTCTTACAGTCTTACTTTTTTTAATCAACTGCACCTTGAAATCGCTGAATTACTTCTAGGCTGAGTAATTTATCTACAGCAGCTCTTTCATTTGTAGAGGCGTGTGACAGATGGAGGTGCTGTTCCTTTGCAGCCCAGAGCTTCCCTGTGTGCCAAGGTCTCCATCCTGCTGCCTCCAGGCAGCTCTGCAGAATTGTTTGCAATCGCTATCTTTAGTGATTCATAACACTGAGGTCTGCAGTCCTCTGTACTAGGGGAAGTGGCTCTGTATTCTCACCATAGTTAAGCCTGTACCACAGGAGTCTGGATGGGATCCCTACAGCATTGTTATTCCTTGTTATGGTACTAGTGAAACAACAGGACATACAGTTTGAGGCCAGGTATTTTTGGCAGTCATGTTTTGTTCTTATACGCTCACGCTCCCCCAGGATTATTCTCATGTAAGCTTTCAAAAGCCACTGATGACAAATGAGTCTCATCTTGCAAAGCAAGTACCTGTTGCAATGAGACTAAATCCTTCCCTGCTGCAGCAAAGCAGTCGTCATTTTGAGAACCTCCAGAAGCAGTACCTTAACCACGACTTCAACAGAGAAAGCCCTTTCTTCTCCTTTACTTTCACATTTATTTTTAAGGGATATATTTATTTTCCAGACCAATATGAAGGTAACACTTGCACCAGCGTCAAATTTGAGTATTGGTAGAGGATTGGGCTGGCACTGGCACAAAAGAGAGTGAAGTAAAAAACTCTTAAACTATATTCGGTACCAGGCATCACGAAAGTTTGCCATTAGTAAGCTAGACCGTGCTGTCATTGCTGCCTGAGCACATGCTCACATAAAGAGTCCCACAAACATCAGTAGAATAGGCTGGTATGCAAACTAATTACAAAATAGATCGTATCATGATAAAGAACGTGAATAAAGGGTAGATTTGCCCCAAATCCCTTGCAGTTTAAATATGAGACAAAGACAGTAAGTAAATAAAAGCAGATGAGGGAGAACAGGGAAGCGGCAATGCGCTATTTTCTTGGGATACCATGTCAGCACAGAGAAAAGATATCAGTCCTTTATCAGCTTAGCAGCTGTAAAATGCACAGATAATTTTTAAGAAAGATTCAAAGTAGGAAAAAAGCTAGCTTTGCAGATGCCTATCAGGAAAGTTTCATGAGGACAAAGAGCAGCAGGGGACCAAGTGTGCATTTTGAACAAAAGAAGATGAAGACTTTTACTGCAGGGTGATTGGAGGCATGGGCTGATTTTTTTTACAGGGGAAGAGATACCTGCAAAAACACGCTTGCTGCCTGTGAGCAACCTGAGACTGCATTTGCCAAGGTCAGAGAAGGGAATGCTGCAGTAATCAAGAAATGATAAGAGCCTGAATAAAAAATTCAGATGTGCAGATGGATAGGAGGTGCCATACTTCAAACACGCTATGCACAAAGCAAGTGGAAGATATATGTATAGCCTGTTTGTAAGAAATAAGGACCAAATCAAAGAGAATATCAGAGCCTGGTGAACTCATAATGCCATTTATGGGCCTGGATGTCAGATAGGGTAGAGATGTTGTTCATGGTGATCAAAAAAGGGACATAAGGAAGGGCCGGAGAAGAAAATTAATTAAAGTGCTTCCTTTAAACAAGGAGAGCCACAATGCCTCAAGATAGCCTTCTAAACTATCTTAGAACAACAAATGCACTACATATAAAACAAAAGAGTTCATAATTTTTAAGCAGAAAGAAATAAAACCAGAAGAATGCACTGTTAGATGCTTAATTTAGTGTGCAACCACTCATATCAGTAGAGGATCTGCACATAAGGTGACTTACTGCTGGCTGGTGAACCTCTTCACTTGCTGGGGCGTATGTGGAGAGTTAGGGGGTCAGGGAGCTTAAATCCTTCCTGCTCTCCATGTTGCTGAGCTACTAAAAGAAGCCTTTAGAGTCTGTAGTATTAAAAACCATATATTTTAAATGGATTCACCGGAGCTGTTTAAGAACTGTGTGATTGTTATCAGTGTCAAATTGCTTAGCAAAACATTTACTGTCCAGTCTTATGTTTCTGAAACTTATTGCATTTTAAACTAATTATTTATCCTGATGTATAGATACTTGCCTGAGATTATGAATGATGGCTTGACCAACCAGATCAACAATCCAGAAGTAGATGTGGACATCACAAGGCCAGACACATTCATTCGACAGCAAATCATGGCCTTACGTGTCATGACTAACAAACTGAAGAATGCATATAATGGAAATGATGTCAACTTCCAGGATACAAGTAAGAAACCATTAACTCTCATTAATAAGTATATTTTTGGAACATGTTTATAAAATGGTTCCACTGGAATGGCTTTCCTTCTTTTTTGTACTCTGTGCTGCTGACAACACAAAACCAAGGCTTTTTCTGTCTAATGAAATTCCAGTTACACATTTGTTTCTCTTGCTTACCTTCATGTCAAATGCATCAAGATGCTTTCCATAACACCAGCAGTCTACACCTTTATCAGAAAGG
The DNA here is from genome assembly GCA_033628505.1 of Tringa tobata. Taxonomy (NCBI): domain Eukaryota; kingdom Metazoa; phylum Chordata; class Aves; order Charadriiformes; family Scolopacidae; genus Tringa; species Tringa tobata. The sequence continues at coordinate 14,233,806 of JAHREE010000279.1, read as the reverse complement.
CATTTAAGCACCTCATTAAATCACAGTGGCTTTCACTTGGACGTTTTACTGAATGGAAGTTAGCACCACCACCATTTTCCCATTCCCAAAGTGTTCATGCCCTCCGCAGTGCTGGGTGGCATGGGAACAGAGAAAAGGGACAAACACTGTAACACATGGCCCTCATGTTGTTTCTCTCACTCGCTTGTGCCAGGTGATGAAACCAGTGGCTCGGGCAGTGGAAGCGGCTGCACAGATGACATCTGTCCCACCGAGTTCGACTTCATCACCACCGAAGCACCACCAGTCGACTCCGACAGGAGGGAGGTGGAGGCTTCAGCCAGGCAACCTGGCTGGTCACTGCAGACGTTGCTTGTTGTCTTCGTCAGTCTCGTACTCCAGAGACAGTGGAGATAATCCCGGATCTGGTCAGAGAAACTGTGTTTTAGCTACAGAAACACTCGATTTCCTTCTTTTCTTATAATCTTGGACAATGGACCATGCCACAAACACTTGCCGTTTTCTATGAGAAGAGAGCAGTACTGCAACCTGCTTCCCTTTTTTGTTTTCCCAAAGAGTACCAGGTGCCAGACTGAACTGCTTCTTTTTTTCAGATATCTCTGAAGACGATATCCACTCTTGAGAGAATTCTTTCTCAAACCTTTATTACAGGAGACTTTCTAAGCTTCATTTCCTTTTATGCTGCAAAAGTAAAAGGATCTTACAGTGTGTGTTTTCCCTAACGAGAAAAAAGAAAGGGGGGAGAAACCAAGAAAACAGTTTTCTTTCTGAATCAGGCCTGACTCAAGGCTGCTGCATTTCAACAGAATATCAACACACAAAAAAAAGACAAGAAAGGAACACAAAAAATGCAACCGTTCTTCACTGACAGCCAGGTTTCCTTTAGGAACTTCTGTAGGATGATTCAAGTCATGAATATGATCATTGCTATAGGGAAGTCTGGATTGTTTTTTTCCAACACAAAAGTACGTCTCAACGGTGAATGTCACGCACTCCATCTGCCAACCACATCAGATTGGTATGAACGTAGAGAAGCTGAAAAATAAGTTTATCTTTTAGTATGATAGTAACTCCACTAGCTTCAGAATATCATGTTACAGTTGTTTAGGATTTAAATCTTAATGCCCAGTAAAAAATTGAGTAGTAGCACGATTTCACCTAGCTTCTTTTAGTATTTATCCATGTTATACAATTGGCATAGATTTCCACTTAGCTCACCATCAGCCGTGGTGGTAATGCTAAACAACGCTCCTGACAAATCTCCCCTCAAGGGTTTGGAGAGAAAATAATCTCTTGTGATATAATCTCTTTCCTTTTGTCACTGTTCTGACATCTATTAGGACTTTCTGCTACTATGTTCATTATCCTACCAAGGCGGCAATTCTCTAATGGACTAACAGCGACCGGATCAATAGTGTGTTTCACATCTAACTACATCTTTCATATCAGTTAATTTCAGTATCACAAGGATTTCTTCTACAAAAATTTCAGAACAAGCAAATATATAGTACTGACATGGAGATTTCTTTCACTTTTTTAGTCTTAGTATGATCATCTATTTTTATATATATAAATATATATAAATCACAGATTTTAACTTCTTACTTACAAGCTCAGGGTTGACACTTCTTTGTAAGAAAAAAAATGTTTGGTCAACCAGCTCTTCTTTTTTTGTGCTGCTCTGAAAAGTAACCCTTTAATGACTGGTGAGCACGAAAATCAAAGAAGAGAATTTTTTACATATCCAGTTGTCCATTTCTTAACAGGTTTGCAGGGTGGGGGAGAAAACCTCTCTCATATGTGTGTATTTGTAGGGGGCATGTGAGTTTGTGTGATAGGCCCAGAGAAGGACACAGATGTTATTTGCGATGGCAATTGTACTCTCAGATTCTTCAAGGATACATTGCTTTAATAATCATTGCCTAAACGACCATGGTTCTGGATAGAGTTTCCTTAATTTGCATCTGGTCGTAAGACCAAAGATGGAAGCTGTTTAAATCCTGGGCAAACGAGCGTCAACAATTAGACATCAAAACCTTCCCTCTTTCATCAGCCACAGACAAAGGGCTTCTGGGACAATTCTGCTTGGTGTTGAAAAGATTCACCAGAAATTTATTTCCTGATTCTTATGGTAACTCTGGAAATGCTATAGACAAATTGTGGAAACACTGTAAAGCTGGCCAACCACATTACAATTTAACAGCAGAGCAGGTAGATCATATCCATTGCAATCTCTTTTTCTCGTCAAATTATAATTAGATATCGATTTAGGCATGAAATTAAAGTAGAAAACACACAGCACATTAAGATAAAGTATACTTAGGCACTTTTACCAAAAAGTACTTACAAACTATCTATACAGTATGTCTAATAACAAAAGGCATAGGTTTTGAGCCACTCGTATTCCAATCCTTTTTTTTTTTTTCCCATTTTTTTTTGTTTATTTCAAATTATAATGATCTATTCTTCTGAGCCCAGTGTGCAGAAGATGCTGGTAAGGTTTTCAGATCACACATGTCTTACACCAGCCATAGCAGTGCTTTCTGCTGCTCTGATAGCTCACTCTAGAGCAGATCTTGTGATTCAGCATGTAATGCCTTCAGGAAGTTAAACAACACGGTTCAAGACAATTTTCACAGGCTTTTTTTGTTGACCCTGGTACAGCAGGTACAAAACAGAGGACCTTTTCTTTGTTGTTTTTTTTTTCCTGAACTTGCATATGCAAGAGCCTTGTAAAACTCTCCCCAGTCCATCTCTTTCTACACATATACACACTCTTTTTGTGGTCCTCCTCCTAAGCAACCTTGTTTTAGGACAAGCTGAGTGTTGTTTTGATTTTTCCTGTCATGCGTTTATTCAGTGGTAACTGATACTGTTTCCACCTGATTTTTCTGGGTCTGAAAGCTTATTGACAGGTAATAAAGTCCAAGCCCTCTGAGGCAAGGTCCCTGTTGTACCCACTCCACAGTGCTGGTTAAGGAGCTGATGGACTCCTAGGGTCTTTGTGTCAACCTCGGCCCACATTTAGGTGACCTGATGACTGTTTTCATCTGGTGCAACCAAATCGGTTGCCCAGAGTGCTTTCAGCTACATGCAGACCTCCATGGACTCATAGGCAAGGAGTAAGAGGGATGCCTAAGAATTAGGGGATTTGCTGAAGGCTGTTCTCACGCAGGAGTGTCCCTGCTCTGCTCAGACTGGATCTTATGAAATGCTGGTGAAACATCAAACCAGACTAATCTTTGCCAAAATGTGGTTGTCTTGTGTGAGTTCTACCAGAAATTTATGTCTTCCATATTATTTCTCCTCTTATTTTCCTACTATGCATGGTGATACCTTGTCAGGAGATGGAGATGCCTTTGCATGAGGTATTAGGCATACATTTCTTTAATAGTCCCTAAAGATTGAATAGTCTGCATTTTTTTCTGAGATTAAGGGAGCTACTAAATGTACAGAGCAAATGAAATTGGGAATGAAGGAAAGAAAAGACAGAGCATTTGTGTTCATAAATGCGAGAATCTACATAATTTCCAATGCTTCTATTTGCACATCCTTTATGTCCAATAATTCTTCTTCCAAGGTAATTTTTGGTGTGACACAATTTAAATATTTCTCTTCTGTTGGCAGCCGGTAAAGTAAGAAATGATAAAGAAGACAATTACCTGTTAAAGAAAGAAGTCCGAGGAAAAAATCCTTTGATTTTGTAAACCCTTTGTGCTCTGAAATCCAGAAGTTCTTGCCATTTTATGTCCTTTCACAGTGGCGGCTCTTAAAAAATTAGATGCAATGAATAACATAACCAGTGCTGTAGACCCTTGTGAGGTTTTCCATTTTAATATTAATTAAACTGATTTTACATTGTCCCCAAATTTTTGGTGTTTGCTGTACTGCAGATTTTTCTAGGGATGACTCAGTACACACTACTGTAACTGCAGTACAGACTACCTGAGCGCTGGCTAAGCTTAGGCTTTTCAAAAAAAGACAATCCAAAAGAATTGAAAAGAGAGGGTAGAGATTTCCTGCTGAAGAGGAAGAGCAGAGGAACCTGTTCCTCGGGGCTCTGGTAAGGGCTGATCTATTCCAATTCTCTAAGAGGCATCGCAGAGCTCTGTCCATGGAAAGCTCCCAAAATACAAGTCTCACTCATGCAAATCATCCCATGATTTTCTGCATGATTTTTAGGAAGGATGACTACAGCTGTGCATTCCCACAGCTGTGTGACCCAGTTTGAGCTGCTTCCATGCAAAATGGCTGTGATTCTTGGGAGGTGGACTGTGCATGCAGTGTCTCGGCAGGCAGCGGTTGCCATCAGTTTACTAACCAACCCTGAATCATTATCAAATGTAACCGTACTTATTCACCAAGACTTTTTTTATTACTTCAACATGAAAAATAAATTGCAGCACTGATGCAAGTTGTGTTTTTTGTTTTTAATTTGCCTCCAAAGATAATCCATTACAATTGAATACAGAAAGCTACAGAACGATTCTACAGGGAAAAACAGGTTTCTGCAGATTTCGTTATGGAAATGAATATCTGGACAGGCCTCAGATATTCAGAAGAAATCCCCATTTCAGAGACCATAAAGCTATATTTACTAAATTTACTGATAAATTTTCAAACCTGCTGGATGAGAATGAATAAAGTTAACAGTGGAACATCACAAAGAATTGCAAAATCCCTAATTTCAAAGGGAAATCCAACGGTCAAAGGCTAAGACTTAGATGCGAGGCTGAGAATATTTTGTCAAAACACAACCAACACAGCAATGTGTACACACAAGAAAATTAGGGTAGGTGATGACTGGACAGGGCAATGTTCCATTACAGCTACTCACATGGACTGTGAGGATCATGTTAACATGTGTGATTGTTATGACTCTTCTTTGATGAAACAATGATAAAGACTAGAGTACTGTGGTAATGGGGTACTTGAAAACTAAAAAATGTGACAGTGACCATTTTCTCATCTGTTAAACAGCAGAGGAGACCTAATGGAGAAACAAGAACTTTTAAAAATAAACTTCTAGCACCTAGCAAGAGAAGTGGTTAATTAACTCTCAAATTAATTCAGTCAGAACATTTTCCAGTAGTCTATACTAATTCAGCCCTTTTTTCTGAAAACTGTTCATATTGGTTTTCTTTCTGACTCTCAATAAAACATCAGTGTTCTCCATAAAAGAGGTGACATTAGCATCCTCACCTGTAAGTTTCCAAACTTTACTCTAAAGCAGTCACAGTCTTTCTGCCCAGCTTCCCCACAGTCGAGGTCTCTGGACTGTCCAGAAGTCGAAGAAAGTCACATAAGTTTGTCCATAGATTAAAGTCTACATGGTTAAATCAAACCATTTCAAGAAAATGGGTCAGTAATTTAAACAGTTCTCATTTCACCTTCATTTTTAATTATGTAGCATTGATACTTAACAGTGTAACATGCATGAAGGGCTTTTATCTCATGGTGCACTGGAAAAAAAAAAAATCTCCTCTTGCTTATACTGCTTTACTCCAGCACCAGGAAATATGTGAGGCTTAAAACTTTAAGGACTAGGCAGCACCCAGTGGTGTAGTTTGTTTATTAAACTAAGAACAGCTATATTACCTAAAGAAGTTGCCTTTTTTCTTGAGAGGTATTATGGAAAGGGAGTACCCATTTATCATTAGCAAAAAAGAGATATAGAATGGCAATGATTTATCTTAGGTATAGTGGGCTACTATCTGTCAATATCTCTGACATTCTTTAAAGCCGAATTTCCGGAGAAGACAAATCTAATTCCTCTAAAATAGAAATCAGTATTATTGTCTTTCCTGAGAAATATATAAAGTATATGGCTTTCAGTTCCAAGTTGTTGAGGAAGTTGGAAAGAAGTTTTCCTTCTGCAAAATAAGAGGCTAGCCATTTAGACAGCTCTGCTGCTCTCAACTCCTGGAGCTGCTTTTCTATCTCTCCAGGGCTCTGCCGAGCTGCCATGCAGATCACCTGAAGCAAGGAGCCTCCTGGGCAGGCAAGTCGTCCCTGCCAATGGTGGAGTTAGTTCTTCTACGATGGTTAGAGACACAACTGAGGGGAGAAGGAAGCAGCAACTTAGCCGTGAAACCCAGCAGATATATGATCTTGGGGGACTAACAATAAAATCACGTGAGGGACAGGTGGTGCTCCTCACTGCTGTCCAGCTCTTCCTTTCGAACTACTGTCTGTGAATTTTCTGTGTAATCTAATTATAACCATCCACTTGTCTACATAGCAAAGAAGCAAACATTGCTTCACAAGTCAGTGGTGTTTCTGTAGTCTGCTGCAAGGTTTCTCTCTCTTTCCTCAGTTCCCAGGGTAATTCCTTATTCAGTGTGTGAGGAAGAACTTACTACCTGAAACAGATTTCTGTGTTCTTTTTCCTAAAAATATACAGTATTTAGGCACTAAAGTCCTTCACATCTCTCACAGAACTGACTTGATTCCACTACACATCTAGTGAGTTTTCTTCTCAGGCCTGAAGAGGTCACTCGTGGGGACTTTGGAGAAAGCCAACTCCAGTCACTTTTTTGTAGAGGTCTCCCACACTCCACTAAATACCCCGAACATCAAGTTACAGGTGAGCTATACTCTTTCTCCCTGGCTCCTCTCACCCCAAAGTTTCATCCTGGGCCTGAAAAATGATCATGAGCCTGAAAAATTCTTCCAAAATCAAAGTTTTGTCAAAGCCAGTGCATTCCAGAGGATAAAAAAAATAATAATAATAATTTGGCAAATCTGTGTTTCCTGATGATAAACATTTCTAACTAAAGCTTAGTTAGAAATGTGTGGCTCTCTTCCTCCTGTGTGCTAGACATCCCATCTGTCTTTGAGTCACCAGTGTCCCTTGACCATTTTCTTCTCCAGGCTGAACTGTCTTTTCAGTCATTTTTAGCTCACTGGATTTTCTGTCTCCTTTCCACATATCTCTATGCCTTTGGTAGCATTTAATGCTTCTCTTTTCAGAAAGAGGATGTAGCAACCGAGAGATTTGGTCCACTTATTTTTTGGTTTTCTCCAAGTTTTATCAAACCCCACCTTTAGCTTTTGCTCTCTACTCTATATTCTGACAGGTGTATGTTCTTTATCATCCAAAAAAAAAATCCTGATAACTCGTTTTTCAGTCTAGTGTGATATTAAAGCTTGTAGAGTACATTTTGGCTCATTCATTCAATTGTTTCTTCCTTGGAACTATAGCATACAGTTTGTGTTTTGCTATCATCTGCTGGGCTGAAGATCCAGCAAGGCCAATGGCAAAGAATTTGTGGATTTTATATAGCAAGATTAACTGGACAGGTAACCATCAAGAAACATTTCACATCAGTTCTTTAATTGATTGGTTTGAGGTTTGGTGTTGTATTATTATTATTTTTTTCCTTTTATTTTATTTTAACATTCTGGGCTTCATTTGACTTACCTCCACATTGGCTGTGTGTTTATTACATTATATGCATATAACATGATTAGAGATGTACTGATTCAGTCTTTAGACAACTCAGATTATTTTGGGTAGTCGGTCAATCTTAATCTGCTTCTAAGAGCTATGGAGTGATGATCATTCTTAAAAATCTGCCCAAAGAGAAGTCAGAGGAGTTCAGATTTCAGCTTTACGCTCTTAGTTGAGTTTGAGGCTGCAAGAATATTTTGTAAACAATTTGTGAATATGTGGGTGTACTTGAGGGAGAAGTATCTCCAAAATACCGGGAAGCTTTTTTTCAACTTCAACAGTTCAAGGATGTCAAACTACATAAATTGATGGACGTTTATATACCAATTCCTAGGTTACTTTGTTTTGTTGGTAAGCAATAACATTTAATTTCCAATAGCAATTTTGTTACATTTAGCAAATTCAAAGAAAGTGTGTTGTTTAAGTAGGTCAGATGTCTTGATTTGGATATCAATTGACATTTATACTTGCTTGTTAAACTTTTATGACTCCAGACGTATGAACATTGCTTGAAAGCATGCAAATTGTTAGCTCTGGTTTTGATGCTGTAATTCTAGATTAGTATTTAACCTAGTTAAATGTGAATTGATAAGAGCGATATTTGAATGCAAGTCAAGTTTAGAATAAAATTGGTTTTAGACAGAAATAGGGTTGGGTTGAAAAATCTCATTAAACATTAAACCTGTCAGATCTGATTTTAATATTTCAGCCTAATGTGACACAAAAAAAACCACCTATAGTTCTTGTCTATAGATCATACCTGAAACTAAATGGTACAGCTTCAGTTTTAGGTAAGTTCCAATCAAAATGAAAGTTAAAGAAAAATCCCAAATTCTCTCATCTCCAAATGCTACTTACAAAGATACGGTATTTAGCAGCATATGGTAACGTGTGTGTATATATATACATATAAAAATATGGCAGTGTAGCAAGACAGAGTTTGAACTTTTAAGGAAAAGATTCTTTATGGCTTTGTAACTTCAGAGAAGTAATGTACCATGGACAGAAATAGAAAAATGTATACAAACGTTTTGATACGCTTGTGAAATAGGTTTCACAGAGCCCAATATTTTTTTGTAAAATGCCTTAAATCGCTTTCTGTAGGGCTAATGCAATTGAATTTGTTGCTGTATATAGCCTTTTATAATAATTACTTCGGATGCAATGCTAGACTTTTCTTTCCACTACAATCATACACAGCCTTATGATTACTAACTACAGTAGACAGACTATGAAAGCTCTGCTTTATTAGCTGTAAATGCACTTTCAGTCCACTTGTAGACTTAGAGCTTGGACTCAAGACGAGGTGACAGTGCTAATAGCACTGAGACCTTCCTCATGGGCAATCCCTACATTCTCTCAGGCTTGAAATCGCTTCCCAAAAGCTCTTTTTCCTCTCACCCCATCTGTCTTCATGAAAACCGGCTGTGTCTTAGGAACTTGGGTCATCCCACCTAGCACTAGGTGCTCCAGGGAGCACTTTGCTCAGCAGGGTTGTCTTTCTAGGTCTCTGCAGTTAGTCAAAAGAGACAGGCACCTCTGTATCTGGGAAGGGGGGCACACCTCTCTTTCCTGCACAGGCAGCCTGGGATGACAAGGCTTGTCATTTAGGCACCTCACTTAAGTGCCTGGAGGTAGATGATGCCACTGGTGAGACTGGGGGGGACCAGGCTTCGCCCAGACTCTCTCCTCTCCTTCTCCTTGTTGGCACAATGGTGCCTCTTCTTCATGCCAGTGCTGGGCTGAGGAGCCTGGAGAGGGATCCCACCTGGGGAAGTTGTAGTCTAAGAACTTCATTTCTGGGCCAAACCAATCCTGATGTAACCAGACATACAACCTGCATGCATTCATTGTTCTGAGTGCTACCTAATGCTGTTATGTTTATATCCTTTCTTGTAAGACATTTGAACCTGTCAACTTCCCTAGCTACGAACATGCAACGCAACTGCCTTCAATGCATATGTGCACAAAGGATGGAGCTCAAACAGGTCTCTCCTGAAATCCCAGATGCCCTTGCAAGGCTGGTGAAAGCAGCGCGAAGGGCTCAAGCCAGCTCAGAGAGGTAGCAAGGAGTAAGGTGCACATCACTGAAGGGCAGAAAACAGATTAATACAGTGCCTCAAGAGTAAGAACGCTGATAAAGATACTCTTCGGGTTTAATCATTAATGCACTTGGTTGGTTGTCAGTCTCAGCACTTACTGCATCGATGCGAGGAAAATACACATTTTCTAAGAGGTCAGTAGAAAAAGCAAGGTTAATATGCACAGATTAAAGCTGACAAACCGCTAACACACCTTTTGCAAAATAGCTAGTTGTGTCAGAAATCAACTTTTTGAAAGCTGAAAATAATGCAGTGCAGCTTCGTCTGCATGCCCCACCATGTCTTGGGACTCCATAATGAGGAAATCCTTTTTCTTTCCCCAGCCTGCTTTGGGGGTTGGTACTTGAAATGTGGCAGAAACCAAAAGCCCTAGTTGTGAAGCACTCATTCAGTGTCCCATTTTCCAGGTCTCCTGCTCTTCTGCTTTGTTTTCCTTTTTGCATATCTGAGAATGGCACACTCACATAGCATCTGTGAATGTGCATCTCTCTCCTTGATACATATTTATTTACACATATACATGCACATGTATCTCCATAAATACAGCCACAAGCCAGTAAATTTCAAGTGCATATGCTATAAAAGAGTATTGGAAGGACTCCGTTTACCACAATACTTGACACAGACCTAACAAGAAGAGTCCCAGGCACAGACTTCTGCTTTAAAGATGATTGTAGCTTGTGTTTCTGGAAGTGTTGCTGCAATTTTCTGAAATAACTGCGGAAAATGGTGAGTCTGCAGATATTATTTGGCAACATCTGCTGCTACTAGTAAGGAAAATGTCAAAGATGACAACTATCCAGGTAAAAACAGCAACCTAGATGGTATCTCATTCACAGTATTTTGGGGTTTTACTGATATGAATTTCATTATTCTTGTTTTTTATCTGAACACAAAAAGTCTTGTAAAAGCTCATTGAGCTTTTCAGAACCCCCACCTCCTTCCTTTCAGGCTACAATAATTGCTAAATGATGACTTTTCTGTATTTATGAAAATCTCTTCTTCAAAAATGAATTGGGTGAAATACTGATGATCAAAACTGCCGTCCTATTTGGTGTTTGTGTTAAAAATGAAATTCATAACCCATGGAAAGTGGCTCTTACTTCTAATGGTATCATCTGACCCCTTTAACTGAATTACAGATTTATAATCAGACTGACACTGTCCATCACCCAAGAATGACATGACACAACAATACCCGATGGATTACCCCTGCAGCCACTGGGTCTTTTTCATTACAGCTTTTCTTTCCACACACTTTCCTCCACAAAATTTTGATTAGCAGAAATGCATTCAGATTTCCCTGCGGATAAAAAGAAGGGAAGTGTTTGACATTTTCCTGACAATCATCTCAGATGGTACTATTTGGCCCATTGCTTTTCCACTTCCCCATGAGTCTTTACTAAGTCCAGTGCACAACAGTTAATGTGGTTTTCACAAAACACTGATCAGTACTGTAAATACCATTTCTTCCCTCAAGACTTGTAATGAATTCTGTGTTTCTTAAGCTTGTTTCTTTCACAATTTGTCATGTCAATGATGTTAAAGATGATATTTGGAAATCACAGAACAGTTAAACCATAAACTGCTGTGTTCCTGTCCATTAGTAAGAAAAGTTTGACTGCAGGGATATTTTGTTGGAAGGGTTGTATTAACAGTCATTTACATATATATATATTTGTAGTGCTGCATCTGCTTCTTTCATGTACCTTAAAATTAATACCAGATAATGAATGACCTCCTTTTTAAAGTCATTTTTTTGTAACGCATCTTCCTGAAATATAGGCATTAGAAGACCTTGCTGCTCAGCAAGGCAATTTTGCCTGGTGCAATGTTATGTTACTAGACAAAGGCATTTGAAAAAGGCCATACATTTTATTTTCTAAATCAATACTTTCTTTTGCTACCTACTGAAAAATCCTTTTTTAGTGCTTACAACACACTTGAGAGTTAGGATAGGATTGTAATATTCACTAACAGACTGAGACAATAACTAGCATTCTTAAAGATTAATTTTATTTGCCCTGCCTTTTGCCTGCAAATGTTATCCACGTAATGCCTTTCAGACAGATTGTACCTTGTTAGTTTCCCTGCTTCATAGCATACATATATTAATGAATACGTATTTTCATTGAAAGCAGTGTAAGGCAAGTTATTTCTCTCATAGTGTTATTCTACTGTTTATTCATGTGCATATTTTAAATTTGCAATGGCTTGTTGGAAAGTCTGATTGTCACTGATTACTAGCCAAAGTTTTGCTTTTGTTAAGACACCATTACATAAAATTGTGATCATTACGTGAAGGTTTAATTCTGATTATTAGGTCTTAGGATATTCTTTTCAAAATCACAGCAAACTATAGTCGAATCTCCACAAAAACATGGTGTTAAAAATGTTAGAAAACACAGTTTTACCAATTGTCTTTATAATGAGAAATAAAGAGGCTTTTCTCAGTTAAACAAGAAGGTATATTGACCTTTATATTAATCTTGCCGTAATTGGACTGGTAAAGCACTAGAATATAGAATCCTCAACTATTTCTCCATGCAGAAAGTGCAATACCTCAGCCAAAAAATATCAGACTGCTTGTCAGGAAAGTCTTACTGATGCAACACACAAAGTCATATGCCGACCATCTACTCCAGGCATCCAGTTGCAGCAGCTGCTGTGGCATGCAATGTCAAAAAAGCAATGAGGGAGTCAAACTATCTGGCACCCAATGCCATGAGATCTCGACTGTCTACACTACCAACACATAGAAACAGGGAAACGTATTCTCTCCACCTGCTGTAGGTGCATATGTTATATGTTGCTCCTACTTCTCTCCGTTGACAGCACAGAGGATCCTTGGTCTGGCATTACAGTATAATGAGCCCTGTGAATAATTCATGACTGTCTTCAGCTTAGAAACAATTATAGACATGCACAGTGCCGTGGTAGGTGGTTTGCACACAGCCCATTAATCCAAGTATTAAAGACAGGTGATCAGAAGTAGTCATTTATGGTGAGGTAACTATTCTCAAGGTGTATGGATCAGGAGTCCCCAATGTAACTTCTTCCAATCCAAAGTTTAAAAGTGTTAGAGCACTCTGGACAATGTAATTTGCGCTGAGGACTATGCAATGGAGGATCAGAAATGCCTTCCCCAGCCTCTCTGGTCTTCCTTCCACTGAAGCTAGTGAGAGTTTGCCATGGGCTCCAGAACCAGAAGGAGCATATCTAACAAGTTTGACACCAACCGTTCAAATTTGCTCTTATATCTTCAGTGTCTGTCTCTCAAACAACACTGATGACACTTACTTTATTAGTTCGTAATTACAACAGTATTAAAGTGTGGGGTGATCTTTTACACTGTTGCTTAATATTCGGTACTGTATGTATATATATACTTGACACCTCAGTGAAGACTTTGACATGCCTTATTCATTCTAGTTATTTTTATGGTATTGCTTTTGTTAGATTACTTTACCATATAAAGAATAAAACTATAACTGCTCTGACTTAAAACTGTCCAATGCATTTTTATCCAAGATGCGTTAAAAAAATCTAAATCATGTTCATCAGTTCTTCTCATTCTCATCACCCTTCACTCACACCATGAAGGCAATGTGTATTGGTGGTTTGAAAACAGGGATTTGATATTCTCTGATGGACTACAATAAATATCTGAAGTAAGTACCTGCCTCGTGTCTTGTGGTTTCTTGGCTGCAAAATGAAAAGTGCTCTCTGCAGGCCAGCAACGCTAATCCCATGATTGTCAGCTACTGCAGAATCATGAGGTAAAATGAATCTTTAAAATAATTTATGAGGAGTTCATTCTACGGCATTTTTTCCCAGCTATATTTATGTGCCAGGCATGTTCCCTTAAAATCTGTCAGAGAAGTGAAGAACATTGTGGAAGTGTCAAAAGTCATGACATCTAAGGATGAAACTTCAGGCAGAAGTTATCTACCTATTCTCTTGCAAAAAGTGAGAGCTTTCTGTGACTATACATAAGATATTTTTTAAAATGATACTCCATTGTTATTTTTGACTTACTTATTAGTTCTAAAGTCAATTTGATTGGAAGCTAATGGAGTGGTAGCATTTTATTGCAATTGTTGAACACTATATGTTTTTTTACATAAGAGTGCCCATGATACAGGAGTTTTAACATGAAAATCATCCTTCTTCTTTAAGAAATGTGGGATCTGGCAAATTAAAGGTGTATGTTTCTCTGTTTTAATTTGACTTACTTGAATTCCTGCAGTGGAGACTAAGATTTCATACCAGATTTTTAAAACTTTCAATACAGCCTTTTTGAAATTTTTCTGTTGATTCAGTTCTAAGGTTAAGGATTTTGTTCAGCTGCCTACATGTTGTTGTCTGGTGTCACATGAAACAACTTAGGCTAGCCAAGACATCTGCCCAGAGCCAGAAGACATGACACAGGACCTGTAGAGGTCCTGCACCCTTCCATATTGGCAGCTGGACAACCAGGTAGAATGGTCTTGAGAACCTCAAATGAAACTAAAGGCCTAACTTTAGGCAACAGAATCAATTTCCTTAATTTTGGGTGAGCTGAATCTCACCTTAACCTGGTGCAAACCTAGATTTGGGCAAACATGAATCTCACCATGAGGCAGGGTTTTGTTGTCTAAACAGAGGCATCATTGCCGTTCTGGGTACTGCAGGGTTGGGTTCAGCTGCCCTTTTGGTTTGTTGTATATCCTGTGTCTACATCTTCTAGTCTCACTCACTACACCTTGGGTTTTCTAGGGTATTTAAAATGGCACTGAATACTTTTGTGGTGCTCGTTGAGTAATGGCTTGTATTGCATCCAAAATATCTGCGTGTAACTGGTAAATATGCAGAGCAGGAAGAAATCTATGTGTTTCTGGGGCAGGGGCTGGAGCCAAATCATGGCACCGCTGGGTATCTCCTTTCTTTTGTTTTTTTATCAGAGTTAGGTTGATGGTTGGACTAGATGATCTTATAGGTCCCTTCCAACCCAAACGGTTCTATGATTCTATGATTCTATTGCCTTTCTCTGGGCACCCACATTACCTGTTTAAGACAGATGAAGCCTGCTACCTTCTGGGCGCCTCTGTCACTGAACTGAGAGAGACCAGCTCATTTTAAAACAGTATTCATGAACAAATTGTTTGGGAGCAGGTTTGGGAATGTACTCACTTGCTTAGAGCAGACTGCTGTGTTCCCTATTCTGGATCAAAACACTGAGTTTTCAAACAACAAAAAAAAATATTTTGCAGTTTTCAGCCTCTGAAGAATTATTTCCAGGTTCTAATAGTTTTGCAGTATTCTTTACGCTCTTAACAGAAGACAAACCTTGTTGTGCATGTCTCATGCTATACAAGGAGGAAAAAAGCAATTGCTTGTCATAGAAGAGCTTACTGGAAGCATCAATTTAAAATTCTGCCCCTTGCCTGAAGAGACATTACCTGCAATGGTGCGTAGAGTCTTCTGTGAATCATGGAAAATCTGACAATTAATAACTCCTTTTAATTATTATTTTTTCCTCAGGCATCTACTGCAAGGTTCTATTAATTAATGGTGCCTTGCTTTAAATCCTGCTGGAACAGAATGAAAATGTGAATTGCTAGAGATTTGATTCAGTTAAGTGTCCAAATTCAAACGCCTATTCAAACACCACTGAATCCTTTTAGTCTAGAAATACTATGATGACCATCTTCTCTGCCAAATTTATTATATTTCTTTCATGACTGCAGGAAACATTGCAAGTCTATTATGATTTTTTGTCTCATCAGAACACAAATAAAATTCAAGGAGAATGAAATTGAGAAAGTATTTTAAAAAGTGAAAATATAACTAGCTAACTGAAACCAACAGATGTTTTTATTTGAATGGCAAGTAAAGGTTCTGGTCTGTTCTTTTACATTTTAGAGATGATATCTGAAAACCAGCTTAAGCACTGAAATGATATTGATATACTAAATTCTGAGGCTTTGTTAAATTTATTAGCACATTCTTGGTTTTATACACTACTGAACATAATATCATATTTGCATCTGTGAAATGCATATCTGTTCACTTGAAGGTGTGGGTAGTATAGATGGCAAGCATTAATAAATCAAATCAACTGTTGTCACTAATCCAGTAAAAGATGTGGCCTAAGAAAATGTTTTCTGATACATTGCTAAGCTCAGACATACCAGAGAGCCATCAAATAAGGATGCTAATATAAAGAATGTGCAGGTGTCAAGTATTTGCAACATTATGTAAATGCAAGGAAAAACTCCCCTGGAATTGGGATCTGCATGAGGAATGATATTAACTAATAAGCAGAGAGACAAGGGCTTGGTTTTGTACAGCTGTAGGTGATGGATGGTGCTCACTTCTGAGATCAGCTTCACCCGACCAAGTCCGACCCATGGGAGGGAGTGTAGGGCTGGATGACCCACACAGCCCAGAATGGGGCAATGAAAGAGCACTAAAAATATAAGGGACTTGAAGAAAATAATCCATCTTTGATGCTTGTAATTACCACAAACACATTATTTGATGAGTATAGGAGAGAGGGGAGAGGAAAACAGGAGAAGTCCAGGAGCCACAGAGTAATAGAATTAAGAGGAGAAATTTGAGCTGAGTATCAGTAAAAGTATCCTTAAAGTGAAACAGAAAAAGATACCAAGTATGACTTTGGTTTTTGGGATGAAGTTTCTCTTTCTTGGCTTTTTTTTTCTTATTAATGGTTTTCTTCAGTTATGTATTTATTCAGTTTTAGCACAGACATTAATTAATGCAAGTCAATCAATAAAATTATATAAGTAAGTACAGAAACTTCTCACAAACTCATAGAATCACAGAATCATCAAATGGTTAGAGTTGGAAGGGACCGTAAAGATCATCAAGTTCCAACCCCCCTGCCATGGGCAGGAACACCTCCCACTAGACCAGGTTGATCAAAGCCCCCTCCAACCTGGCCTTGAACACTTCCAGGGATGGGGCATCCACAGCTTCTCTGAGCAACCTGTTCCAGTGTCTCACCACCCTCACACTAAAGAATTTCTTTCTAGTATCTAATCTAAATCTCCCCTCTTCCAGTTTAAAACTATTACCCTTCGTCCAATTGCTCCACTGCTTGAGAGTCCCTCCCCATCTCTCCTGAAGACCCCCTTTAGGTACTGGAAGACTGCTATAAGGTCTCCCCAGAGCCTTCTCTTCTCCAGCCTGAACAACCCCAGCTCTCTCAGCCTGTCCTCATAAGAGAGGCACTCCAGCCCTCTGATCATCTTCGTGGCCCTCCGCTGGACCCGTTCGAACAAGTTGATGTCCTTCCTGTGATGAGGACTCCAAAGCTGGACACAGTACTCCAGGAGGGGTCTCACAAGAGCAGAGGAGATGGGTAGACTCACCTTCCGCAGCCTGCTGGCCGAGCTTCTTTTGATGCAGCGCGGGATGCGGTTGGCTTTCTGGGCTGCCAGTGCACATTGCTGGCTCATGTTTAATTTCTCATCCACCAACACCCCCAAGTCCTTCTCGCAGGGCTTCTCTCAATCCATTCTCCGCACAACCTGTATTTGTGCCTGGCATTGCCATGTCCCAGATGCAGGCTCCTGCACTTGGCTTGGTTGAACTTCATGAGGTTTGTATGGGCCCACCTCTCGGGCCTGTCCAGGTCCCTCTAGATGGCATTCCTTCCAACTGTTCACTAGATGTTAAAAACTTCCATCTTTTAACCGCAACCCTGACTATACTTTACTTACTATACAATACAAATAGTTAATACATGGAATTGCTATTTGTGCTACACATTTCATAGTGCTTTTTCAAAGTACAGCTAGTTTTAAGCCTCATTCCACCTTCTCCCACTGTTACGAATATTAATAGATAAGTTAGAGGAGGGTGAAATAGATATATGTGTAAAGCAAGGCAGAAATAACCAAAAGAAAAAGGCAAGCAATGTGGAAGAGAGGAGGAAAACTAGTGAAGTCTCCAGAGGAACCAGCAGAGATGAAATCTCTGGGCACCGCCCAGCAGAAAACATACAGCTGGGACAATTCCTGCACTGCAATGGAAACACACTAGAAATTCAAACAGACTTTTTTTGTTGCTTCTTTTCTCAACTGTTGTGAAGCTTGGAAAACTTTGTTTCCCAACTCCCAATTTTTGCTGTGTGTATAGTTACAGTACCATGAAATATTCAAATATTTGAGGGACCCCTCCCTAAGACAATTTCCAAGATCCTTAACCATGCCACAGCCAAAACTGAAGACTACGAGATTTCTATTCTAGAGCAAGCTGCTCGGCTACACACTCCATGAAACATGGAAGGAAAAAAGTTTGACATTCCCTGGCAAAATCAATTTACTGGAACTTGCCGGGCAAAGGCAATATTCCAAGTAGACATTTTTTGGTTTGATAAATTCCCATTCCCTTTCACTTTGCTCTGTAAAACCTGCCCTTACCTTACATCCAAATGAAATAACTTGTGGAATGTTAGAGAAAAACAGAAGGAGCAATCTTGTGCAGTGCTACTAGAGATGTGCTTTCCAGATAATAACTATACTGATATTGAATGACTAACAGCATCTAAGGCAAAAATGAGCATGAGACAAGCTGTTGTGATGAGCTGACACAAATTCCTCTGTCTGAATAACACAATTAAGTATACATCAGAAACACATGACTAGGCAATCCCCAGACCAAGCTAAAAAATTTAGGTACAGGCAAGACTGAAATGAAAAGTACCACTTTTTTTCCTCCCCTTTGAGTCCTAAGTAGAAATATACCTTTTATCTCTCTGTTCTTCTGTCCTAGCACAGCCACCAGGGTATACTTCTTTCTTACCAGCAGACAAACATAGCGTAAATGAACACTGAGATCTGTCATATCTCTCTCTCCATATGTCATGTCCCCGATCAGATATTTTTAGCTGAGAGGCTGCATTTAAAAACAACAAATTCTGCAGGAAAAACAAATGCTTTCAATGTTTTTGCAAAATTGTGATATTTATCCTAATATTATACATGGGAAGTGTTGGAGGGAAAACAAATGGAAGTAGGAAAGAGCGTACTTGGCCCGAATGAAGGGATAATTTTTCCTTGTGCTAAAAATCCAGATTTTTCTTTCCTCCGGACGGATTGTGCTTTGCCTTCACAAGCGGTATTGCTCAAAGCTCTGAGCTGAATTCTAAATCCAGAGGCTTTGGCACACCAAGTAAGTTTGCACATCTGCAGAAGAAGGGGGCTTTCCACGTTTCATCGAAGCTCCCGTCTTCAGGCTCGGGGAGGAGATGCAGCCGCCTTGGGATGTGACACGCATCTGAACAGCCCAAGAGCTGCTCTGAATGAAGCCATTTGTTCTCATCCCTGAGGGATGGCTATCGCCAGCCACAAAGCCAGCTTTCGGCACAGGTCCTGAGGACTGCCAGTAAATCTGATGTGCACCTGCAAGGGCTGAGGGCAGCAGCCCTCCCCACCGTGCTCTGGCCGTGCACAGCCAACCGGAGCGACACAGAACGGGGCAGCTCTTTGGCAAGGTCTCCCCATCCTGAGCTGATGACCGTGGGATGGTAGGACATGGCAGCATGAAAGAAAATGGAAGAATTTGTTGACAAAAGCCAGGCTGGAGTATGACAGTCCCTGGCTGAAATGAAAAAAAGAAACCCAGCAAAGAAGGTTTAATAAGCACTTCAGGCTCCAGCTGAAATTGGTGGCAACCAGCCTGGAAGAAGCCAGTCATCAGCCTTATTCCTGAAAATAACAGCTTCTAAGTATTTAATGTGTTTAGTAGCTTTTCTGTTAACTCAGGCAGAGGAGGCAATAGTGAAACTGTTACAGATATTTGAGCAACAGCACCTCCACATAAAAATGAAGCAGCTGAAAGACGTTTTCAACCAAAAGACACACCAAAAAAATGAAAAAGCAGTGAAACCCCAGGAAACCTCCTTCTAAGGAAGAAATGAAAATATCTGCTAAGAGACTTGTGGACCAAACCCTCAGAGATGGATGGCAGGGAAACAGGCCTGGGAGCAGCCTCGGATGCAACAATGAAATCAACAAGTAAAGGAAGCTGCTAGAGAGGACTTTGTGGCCACACCACTGAATATTTAAGCACCAGGCATCAATCCACATACTGCAATTCACCATATGCAAAACAGACAGCTGACCAAAGAAAATCAAGAACCACAGAAGGAGACCCGCCACAGGCAGAACTACAGTGCTGAAAGAGGAGCTTTTTAATCTAGTCTGCAAGAAAGCCTGAGGGCAGAGATAAGGGTTGAAAAGACTTCATCTGAGCTGGAGAGCAAGTGACTCCCTCCTTCTTTATTCAGGCACTTGGAAGTGCTGCCAAGGGCAATGGTTGGAGTCAGCCCTCACTTTCTTTCCATCCTGCCTGTTGAAGTTGCTCCAGGGTTCATGGGTTTGTCAACAGGACAGAGACAGCAAGGCAGCAAAGGGAGGGGAGACGAACAGAGAGGCATCATCTGCTGGGGAAAAGACCTGACCCGACCTGACCACTTATTCTCTCTCTACTGAATAGCTTGGTACTATCAGTGTTAACTGTTCTTCAAGCTGACTCCCAGATCCAGGTCTCTCACTCTCATCATGATATTTACCAGCTTACCTTAGATTAGCTAGATTTTGCTGTCTGCAAATCCCATCTGTCCTTGCATAAGAGTACCCTCAGGACCTTTTGAAGGGAGAATACACAGCGATGGTAACATTAGCGTGAGTGCAGACTGGGTTGGTGGCGAAGATCAGGACAGGCAAAATGAACCAGACCTGCAGACTCTGCAGTTAGGTGCATACCTGGAGGTTGCTTCTCATATTTTGTCCTTGGAGGACACCCTACTAGTATCAGAGCATGATTTGGAATCTATGCAATGTAGTGGTTTTTACATTGGCTTAGTTTGAAACCCAGTGTAGAGGTCACGTTTGATGTTCATGGTCCTTCAGCCTTTCGGAGAGGAGGTGAATGCCCCCTCACAAGAAGAGAGAGCTAGTGTGTAAAAAGATGGCCAGCACTGGCACATTTTCTTCTGGCCACCCAGGTCTCGGAAAGCCTCGAGCTCTGGATGATGAATATCTCCCCATATCTGTGTCTCAACTGCAGGGGCATAGATGCAGCCTTGTTCATCAGCTGGCTATCACCCAACAGCTGTATGCAGGGCACTCAGCTGGCTGCATACACTGCATGAAGGGCCAAAGCGGCAAACTTTCGGAAATTAAGTTTCCTTCCTGGTTCTGTAAGTGTGCATCTTTACTACTAAATTTAGCTGATAGTCTTTGAATCTTGCTTCTCTTCTTTCTCCTTTCTTCCCATCACAATCAGAGGCATACAGCGTCTCTCCCAAAAGGTGGAGTAAAGCTAGCAGTTAATGGAAGCAGAAGGTCAGTAATAGCATTGTATTTTCCAATTTTACAATAATAGCCATAAAATGTAGTTGTTTTGCATTGCTTCTTTCCCAAATCAGGGACAGAATCAGAAACGATTCCTTTTCAAGCATTCAGTTAAAAAACGCCAGCAACAAGATTTAGTTTAATTCGGAAAAGAGGTCCTGACTAACTCCTTCAGAGAAATTTCACGACAACCATTTGCACAAAGGCTTAGGCCATGACTGGCAGAGATGAGGTGGCTGCCACCAGCTTACTACAGAGTCAAAAAATTAGGCACCTGACCCACTGGATGACTCAGAAAGAGGCATTAGCTGCCCACAGATCCAGTACAGCCAACTGAGAGAGCAATTAACTAGTGACTAGAGAGAATTAAACTCCTCAGAAAGATAATCCACACAAAAGCCCTACACACAGAGCTGGAAGCTGCATAGGTCTAACTAATAAAAAGATTGAGAAAGGGAAGTTTTTGAGCACTCTCCCTCCCTGGAGCTTAAACATTTCATTTGCAGCTGTGTATTACATGGTCCCACGTGGTTCAGACCCTTTTGTCAGAAGAAAGCAACAATTCAGCAGGAATTATTTAAAGGGGAGGGATGGTGATGTTTACGCCCATCTCAGCTTGAAGTCATTCAGGAGTGCACCTCCCATCTGCCAGGAAAGTGTCTCGAGTAAAAAGTGACCACAAAGATGGATGTGCTTGTCCCTCATCCTTCCTCCCTGGGCTGGGCTCGATGACCTCTCAGTTATGAATGTGAGAGGAAAAAGTGATGGGCAGAGGTGGTCCGTGGGCAGCAGCTGAGGTCACACTTTGCACTGATTTGTAGGACCAAAATCCCAAGGTGTCCTGTGCTCTGTGGAGAGTGGGGGTGGTGTGTTTTCAGCATTGTTTCCCCCTGCTTAGGAGTCTATGGTAGTCTTTGCCTTTTGTCATGGGACAGAAGAGTCCCCCTTTATCCCACCCTGGCAGTAATAGCTTCAGTACAATTTATGCAACAAAAGATGGCAGGTTTTTACTAACACTTGCATAAACCAGTAACGAAAAATACCTTTTCTATAGTATGGGATGAATGGAACATTAAAACATGTAAAACCAACACTTACAATCAGACTTGCTACAGGATTTCCTCCATCGGTTTTGCAATGTGCCTATGCTCAAACTCCTTTCTTTTTAAGCATTTCATACAAAGTTTAGCTGCACGTCTTCCTTTCACCAGGGACACAACTTTCCTTGGTTGCTAGACCGAGATTGCAGGTGTTAAAAAAAAAAAAAAAAAGGGAGAACACAGCTTTCTGGTGTCAGCAGGTAATTTCCCAGTGAGCCACAAGAGGGCAGGTTCTGTTCTCGGAACAGCCGGATTTTTACAAGGGACTGTTAAAACCAGTCACAGTTTTACAGCCGTAATTACTAAAGTAAGGCCAGCGGGTGGAGAGAGTAACACACGGATCTTTGATCCTGGCACTTTTTATGCGCATAGTATCAATATAATGCCCTTATTGCTCTTCTTCTGGAGAGGAAAATACCTCTTCACCCAATTTACAGGCGAGAAATGAGCAACTTTCCCATGCTTTACCCACCTGCTTTTAGGCAAAATCAGTCCTAACAATTTAGCTGCTACGCTACATTTTTGATATTTCTCTCCTGCCTCTCTCTTTCCTCTTCCACTGCCACTGTCACTTGCCCATAAGCAGGGCAGCTTGCAAAGCAAACACTTGGGACAGCATCACTTGGGACCTCACGGCAGCCTTTCAATACTTAAAGGGGGTTTATAAGAAAGATGGGGACAAACTTTATAGCAGGGCCTGTTGCAATAGGACAGTGTAATGGTTTAAAACTAAAGGAGGGTAGATTTAAACTAGACACAAGGAAGACATTTTTTATAATGACAGTGGTGAAACACTGGCACACATTGCCCAGAGAGGTGGTAGATTCCCCAACCCTGGAAACATTCAAGGTCAGGTTGGATGGGGCTCTGAGCAACCTGATCTTGTTGAAGATGTCCCAACTCACTGCAGGAGGGGTTGGACTAGATGACCATGACTTCCAACCCAAATTATGCTATTCACTCTTCACACAGAATTGTGAACTGCTGGAAAGTGTCTGACATCTCCTTGAGAGTCATGTGGAGACTTCAGACCTAGCTACAAACTAACACTGATCCAACTGATGTGACACATGCCCAAGCCAGGTCTCTGGACACCTCATCTGATGTCCATAGCACCAAGTGACACTGGTCCCTACGTGGTAAAAAACCACAAAAGGCAACTTGAATTGGGAGCTAGGGTACTGGGCTGTACAAAAAGTGCTCCAACTATTGACATCTTGGGCATGAGCCAGGAACAAGCATGCTGGGATCCCCTAAAGATACCACAAAACAGCAGAAACAGCAGCAGATTTTTGTCCACCTGATGCAGCAAGGGCTACTTGAGAATGTGGTGAGAAAATCCTAACTTTTCTTTGTCCCAAAAAGTCTGCATTTTTGAGGTAAGTTTTGTGAGTTACACACATTCAAATCTAAGTATATGTGAAGACCTACTGAGATCTTCTTTCCAGTCCGCATGGTTAGTATTGAGCAGGCATAGAAGAAATATCAGAAATTGTTACTAACTGGAATTTTTTATTCAAGGCTACAAAAGCAGAGTTTTTCTAAGACTTGGGACCTTACAAAATGCAAAATCTGAGTGTTTCATTAATGTTATATGTTAAGCATCAAAGCTGACACAATCTGTTCAGGACTTCATTTACTGTGTAAAAACCCTGTCTCAAGATAACATAGGAGAGTGACCCAAATTTGGTCCAAATCTATGTCTAAATAAAGAAATAGGGAATGTTTAAAGGAATGTTTAAGACAGGGTCTAAGGAGTGCCACATCCAAACCTTATCCCCCGTCTGCAGACCTAGGTAATGCGAGCTATCCTAGTCTTGTTACCTTGAGTCCTGGGTCCCAGACTTTCAAAATTTAAGTCTAGATTCGTGTAAAAGTGCAGCAGAGCCAAACCAGAGAAGGACAAGCACCATTTTCAACTTCTGTCACAGGTCCCTAATGCAGAGGTAAAACACAAGATTATTTTTTTCCCTGACCTAGCTGTCAGGGAACTCCTGCTCATTTATGAGTTTGGAGGTTTATCTAATGCTAACATCAGCTCGATTGGAAATAATATATGGAATTGATCATGCTTCTGAAATAAACTGTAGCCAGGGGAGTCCTACAGTATTTTGTCAAAGAGCATGAAACATTTTGAACCTTAAAAAAAAACTATGTTATTCAGAATATTTATTGATAATTGTAAAATAGTGTGTTTGATAATTGTAAAATAATGTTATTCAAAAATATATGTGGAGTTAATAACTTTTAGCACATCTTAGAGCTGCTAAATGAAATAAAAAATACATTGAGGTGAAAAATTATCTTGGTCATTCAAGTTGTTTTTCTCTATTTAGATTCTTAGTTGTCCTGATCTAAGTCTATAGAGGATGTCTTACAAGTGTCACACGCTCCAGATAACGTTTGATAATGAGAAAAGTCTGGCCTGTCTTGGGCCTTGCATATATGGACCCAGAGACTTCATATAATACAATTCACAAGATAACAGGAAAACCTGAATGAGAATGACGTAGTCAGCTGCCAAAGGAGCGTGTGATACACTCTCAGCTAAGATCTCAACAGGGCAATCAAGGTCACATCCTACAAGAATCAGCAAAGAAACAAAGCCATGACACTAGGCCTCTTCCATGTACTTTTTGGGGCTGAAGCTCACATTCATCAGTGGTTCAAAACCTCTTCTCTGCCTTCGGTGCTGGAAAAGTACAAGCAGCAGAACAAGTGTGACCAGAGCTGTAAGTGCTCCTCCAATTGTGGATCCAACCGTGACAGCCCACATTTGGGTTTCTTCCAGTGAACCTGGAAATACAAAATGTCTGAAGTGAGGACAGAACATTATTTCATTTCTCAAATCACACAGAAGAAAGGAAATATCCCATAGCCTGGTAACTATGATTACTTGTGTGGCCTAGGGACCCACTGGCCACAAGGGAAGCTGGTAATTCACCATGTAACCAATGCACATACCAGAGCTGGAGATGTTTCCTGACACAGAATTCTACAGCTGAATTTAACCTTCAACCTTTCATACAAATTAAAGTGTTGAGTACAGGAAAGATTAACAGTTACAAGACAAAAAGATCATTCTCTTATCTAATTTGGTCAACACTTTGAATTATCTAAGCAACTCTTTCTATAGTGACATTTCAGTATAGCTGTTTCCAAGCTACTTGGGTCCACAGAAAACCCTCACATTTTCCAATAGACAACAAAGCAGCCCATTGTCAAACTCTAAACTGAAAACACTACTTAGTGTGATTCTGCCACTGGCTCCAGATCACATCTTCTGATTTTGAACCACTTCTGGGGATCCACTTCTGTCTTCTAAGATAATATTGCCCATTCTTATAATAACCCTGCTCCACTTGGCTGAATAACTTTATTTTCTGATTTCATTCATGCTTTCAGAAGCAAAAATTGCTTGCTGTCCTTTCTGGAAAATGCTACATATACTGAGATGGCAATAATTACATTTGACTAAATATTCACAAAAACGTCACAAAAAATTTAAAGTATTCAGAAGCTAGTTAAACTTATGGGCTTAATGAGACAGATGGCTCAAGGAGATATCACACTGACTATAGAAGTGACTAAAATTTGTGTGATCCAATCTGCAGTCCCTATCAACAAGAGTTGAGGGCAATCATGCCCAGGTTCAGTAAGGTCCCAAATTAATTGTTCTCTGCCTTACCATCTCTCAAGTAAGAGCCAGCAATGTATTACATACTGAATTTCACTGAATTTCACTGAATTTTTAGACTTGGAAGGGACCATAGAGATCATCTAGTCCAACTCTCCTGCCAAAGCAGGACCACCCAGAGCATGGACCACCATACGTTGATTTCTAATGTGATTACATGAACTAGAATCAGCAACTTATATATTTAGGTAAAAAAGAAGGGTTTGGATGTAAAAACTAGATTGTCTGAACACAGACCATGCAGACAGGGACAGACACGCTGCTTCACAGTGAGCTAGCCATTTATTTAGGTGGGAGTTGAGAAGCAGCAGAACCACAAGCTGCCTTTTTTCCTCTCTGGGTACCTCGTGCCCAAGGAGGAGCAGCATTTCCAGAGCAGAAGCAGGGATAGTGGTCCCAAGGGAGGAAAACTTAAACTCCATAAATGGGGAAGTTTAAATTCTTGGGGGAAAGTCTCGGGACACCCCTGAGAAAAGCAGTGCAGAAGCAGTTAGCATGCCTCAACGAATGCAGCAAGAGGACAAGGGTTTCAATCTTTTGCAGTCTATAGACCTTTAAACGGTCTCCACAGACTAAAACCACAGATACATGATTTAGAAGAAATTTTCTGGCCACATGGGTTAGATAAGCACCTACTGCCTCTCAAAGCAATAGAGAGGGGGAGAAAGAAACTGCTCAGATTTAATCTTTGGTGAAATATCTGAAGCGTGGTTTTCACGTATTCCTTACAGCTTTGCCTTTTACAAACATTTGTAACTCGTGTTGCAAATTTTTGATTTTGTGCATAAATATTTTGCTTTCCTGTTTTTTGCCTTTATCTGATTTGTGTCAAGGGTAATTTCAAATGAATAGAAAAACCCTAAGGTGTATCCCACCTATGGGCATGGAAAATCTCCAAAACTGGGGGGGTTTATAACACAGAACACCCAAGCACCTCTCTCCAGTGTATCCAAAGATCAGTGGAGCTCATCTCTAAGGAGATTCATGGTGCAGCACCATTCAGGGCCCTGTGCAAAACAAGTATTTTCCAAAGAGCATCGTAAGCTCCCTGGCAGATGCGCCTGAGCTCTGACAGGTTAAAGGATCCCGTACCAGACATGAACAGCCCCGGGAGCAGGAGCCAAAATCGAAGACTCCTCAACCCCAAAGGAGCACGTTGTCCATGCTGGAGCTCCTCAAGTTGATGCATTTCGCAGCAGAGCAAACTAAGGATGCACACGCTCGTCGTCACCACGGCTTACATGGTGAGCTTTGACTACCTCTGCTACCACACCTGATTGCTGGTGAGCAGGTGAACGGACCCAAGCGTTTTGGGAAAGGTGCCTTATTTTCCATACGCCTGCGTTGCTGAAAACGTGAGCTCTCATCTCTTGGCCTGGAAGAGCCTGCACACCTCTGAGACATACCTGGCAGGTCAATGGCGTAGGTGTAGCCGAGCTGCTCCGCCGTTTGGAAGAGCTCGTCGTTGGTCACGGGAGGGAAAAATGGGACCATGTTATACAGTCTGTTGTGACCGATGGGGGCCAGCTCCTCAGGCCAGGCGTTGTCAGGGGGGTTAAACCGCTTCATCCACTCGTCAAAGATGGCATCAGTAAAGGAGTGAAGAACCTGCAAATCCAGACATGGGCAGCACACTCACTAAGCTCTTCCCTGACACAACAGCATTTAAAACACTCTCACCTAAGGTGGCAGCACCATGCAGAGAGAAGAGGGTAACCTAATTTCAGAAGGATTTACAGAATCGGAAACCAAGAAAGCTCATGAGAACAAAGTAAATTGATCTCCTGCATGGGTTATTTTGCTGTATATGTCCTTGTTGCTGCTTGTTCATAATAAGCTCTTTCTTTTAGGATCAGTTTAGGATCAGCTGGCAGTGAACGGGCAGGTCCGTCCTTTAGAGTGAGGGCCCGCTGAGGTCATTCAGGTGAATATACACCTGAAACAGGTTTTGTTCTCTCTCATGTTTGAAGAGGTATGGAAAATTGTGGGAAATTTGATTCCTTCCTGCTCACTTAGTAGCGTGCCAGCCGTTCCACAGCCCTAGGTACCCACAAATTTGATCAGGTCTTGCCCAGTGTGTCTATAGGTCTATAAAGCACTAATACAGGAAGGTTGTTTGCAAGTTGAGTTCAGACAAGTATTACAAATGTCTGGGGCAGTTCAAATTAATTTCTGATGTACTTATGTTTTTTAATTACCACCCTTGGAAAAAACCAAGAAAATATCTCATGGAAAATAATCTTGCATATAAAATTACAGCATAGTGAAATGAAGATTTCATTGTTAAGAAAGGAATTAATGTAGGATTTCAAGAATTATTAAGATAATAAGCTGGGGAACCACTCATAAGTATTTAGGCTAACTTTTCCAACAAAAGATCGCAAACTTAAAATAAAGCTAAGGAAGAAATTAATTGCATTAGAATTTCTCTATATAATCGCTGTGGTTTAATCTAACAAAGAGGAAAAGAAATTGGCATGAATTTATTAGGAGAGAAAGATGTGTAAGCAAAGTCAATGGTTGGCTTTTTATTTGCACATTGCTTCTTGTGCTGCTTATTGCAGTGCAGCACTGTGCCAATGCACCAGTGAAATCACGTTATTTCTATTCTCCAAAGGACCCTGAGATTATATGTGCTGCCTTTCAGCCTGTGAAGTTTTGAACAAAAAAACCAATCTATTCAGTCTACTGATCTAAAAATAAGTAACCCCACTTGCTATCTTGTCGCTGTAAAATTGTCTGGTATAAGCTATTAAATTTAGATACCACCTAATGGGAGGATTCAGGGCAACATGACTTGGAATAGCAGCTCTTTTCTCCGGAAACTTACTTTATATTTTCACAAGTCACCCTGAGATTTCTTCCATCTTTATTTGACCATTATGCAAGCATGGCAATGCTCAAGAAAAGAGAAAAACATTCTCCTTTTCTATTTAAAGGACTTATTTTGAGGGAATTCGCTTTACTTGTTTTGCAAATCTTTGGTGAGACAGTCTCTCTGAGCCACTGCCGCTCACGGCGGGGGGGGGGAAAGACATACCACAAAGATGGGATCGTTGGCGGCTGCGTGAGGGAGAACGCTGGTTCCGTTCAAGAAAGAGTGAGCCAAATTATGAAGGCTCAGCATCGGCGAGTTAAGGGCTCCGTCTGGTTTATTGAAGCCCTCCAGTGCATTCCTGTGGAGAGGTAAAAGCAGCACCAAGTAACCACGTTTTGCTGACAAACGCACACCTAAAGAAAACCCATGACCCAGCCAGCTCTGGAGGAGCAGAAGGCCAAACCTGAAACTGAAACTGGAATTTCGGAAAAAGGGGGGGCTGTCGAACTCCTTCAGGGAAAGGCACCTCCTGACGTCCTCCCCGGTGGGCAGCTGCTCGCCGGAGCCCCCGGGCGGTCGCCGCCGCAGCGGGCCTTCGTCACTCCCGTTGCACAGGGTGACCAGGCGGTTGTAGTCATCCAAGCTGGGCGTGAAACAGAAAGAGGCACAAGTCAGAAGGTGGTGATGGTGCCCTGGCTTGTTGTTTTTTTCTCCCAGAGTATGAAAAAGGCCTGGATATGTGAGAGAGCAGGGATTAGGGATTTACACCTCCTGGGGCATCTGGGTTCACCTCCTGTGGCCTGGGAACTGAAGCTATCACAGGACTGCCACCACGCCATGACTTTCCATGGCTCTGCAGCCTCTGTGGACCATCAGTCATTTGGACCAAGACTCGCCAGGCTCATCCTCCACAGAGAGCGGATGCTTAAGAAAAGGCAAACACAACTCCCTCCACACCTACTCCCCTCCTGAGGGCTTTGTAAGAACAGCTTTAGCCAGACAATCTAAAAGAGTCTTTTGAATTGAAAAACTTTCAGTCCTGAGTAAGCACTAGCTTTTTAACTCTTACAAAGAGGAAAATAAACAGGAAAGTCCCACTGTGAGGTGGGCTAAGAAAATGCAAGGAACGATGGAAAACAGGATTTCGCTTTCCATCCTTCATCCTCTTTAGAAGAAAAGCAACTGCAATGCACTACGTCCTCTTTTTTCAGAGGAGGAGGTTGTTGCGGGGTTTGCCTACTTGCTAACGGGGAGCAAGTCCTTTATATTCAGGAGAGAAAAAGGGAAAGAGGAGGAGAGAAACAGTGTGTCACTTGTGAAAAAAATTCTGTGCTACTCAATATAAAATGAGACTACATTTTCAGAAACTTCTGAAGTAAACAAAAGCCCTTCTTTCTTTAACCTTGGCAAGGCAAAAGTTTAGTCATTTCAGTTTTTGAGTAAAAACAAAACCTTATTTATCTTACAGAAAAAGTAGGGGCAAATTTAAAGCCAACTGATGCCTAAAGCTAGAATTTCAAGTAGCTCTTTAGGTACCCAGAGAAAGAGACTCTTTTGAAAATCCCTGAGCTTTTGGTACCTCTGTCTGACTGACTGCACGCTGCCCCAGAGCTGACAGGAACGTTTTATGAGAATTGTCACCAGCAGCATCTTATGTCGCAGCGCCCCAATCCTGCACTTCAGAGCCCTGCCCTCACCCGAATCAGTGCATGCCTACAGAGAGCTGGCGGCAAGCTCCTGGCTCTCTCTGTGTTGCTTTCCATGTGAAATCTCAGCCACAGCAAAGTCAATCCCCAAACTGCACCAAATATATCAGGTATATAAATATCTGTATATATTTATATAAAGATATATTTATATATTTACAATACAGAATTATTTTTATATATAAAGGTGTATATATAAACTAAAGATTTCACCCAATGCAAGGGAACAGATTTTTTCAGCCTGTCTCTAGCTTCCTACATGCCAAAAAACAGTTTTCTCTTTCTGCTGCCAAAACCAGTGGGGTGTTTGTTACAGAGAACCAACACACAGGGATTTCTTCTTTAAAAAGATACTTGCCAATGTGCAAACTCTTCAGACTTTTGGCAGCCTCAAATTGGCTGAACCGACTGAAATCCTGTAGCAAAAGAATCGTCTTTAAAGACAGGTTTCCCTAATACTGGAGGGGAAGGTTTACACAGCACCGTCTACACACAAACCGATGGTGATTCCCAGTTTTAAAACAGACGGGTTGGGCTCTTCTCCTGCTGCTGACTCACACTGATTGAAAGCGAGGTTTGATCAGTACGCAAGCTCACCCTAGATATTCTCCTACCTGTTACAAACTATTTGCCACCGGGAGAACCTGGAGCTCAGGCTGATGAGCCCCGGGTCATCCGGCCGCGAGGCTCCGAAGAGCTGATCCGTGCAGACGTCGCACTCGTTTCTACCCGTGGCGAAGTTCCAGTAGGGCAGGGCGAAGGAGTCGTTGCCCACCAGCCGCTGCAACGGACAGAAACGGATTAGCAGGGAACAACCTCCGAGACAGAGAAGTAAAGAGAAAGGCAGGGACTCCTGCACTGGGGATTCGCTGGTTATTTCACTGGATATTCTGCTTTTCATTCTGCATTTCAACCACATACACTTCACAGAGCTGTTCCAACTGCTTTCAAAAGATTGGGGTGTTAAGCCAGTCCTAGCAAAGGCATTGTCACCAGTTACTCTGCCGTTGGCCTGAGGTTCTTTTGGCAACGTTAGGCTTTCTACCAACCCAGAGACCAGGCAGGATCAGAGATGAATTGAGCCTTAAGCAACTAAGAGGCTTTCTGAATGATGTAAGTGGGTAACGGGTAAAATTGTGCATATGGTTTGCTTTTGCTCCAGAAGGGCTAGCCCTGGGGAGGAATCTGAACTCATATTAACAGAGGAATACAGTGCATTTTCTCGTGCTTGCTTGTTAGATACAATTTCACACAAGCAAGATCCTGCAGCTATTTTCATACCAACCATTTTCATTAGAAATCTGCAAGGTTAAAATACGGTAGCGTTGCCGATGTAGAAGTAATGCAAAATAGAGTCACTGCTTTGATAACTGGCTGTCGGGCAGGTTACCACATATTTCTTTTAAAGATGTATTGCTAAACACATGCATGTACTAAATGCATAGCATGGCACATTTAAAGGGGGTAATATTTAGTGCTGCTTTCATTGGGAGAGTATCTTCAATATTACCAGACAATATCTGTTACCAAGTTTAATGTGCATGTGTTGCTTTGATTTTACTAATAAGTATTGTTAATGCGCATCTTCTGTCCCTTGTTGGGGAGATGAAGAAAAAAATCTCCACGATAACCTTCATATCATTGTTCATAGTGAGAAGATGTTCAGTCATCGCTATATTGAAAGCAGCAATTTCACTTTAAACAAAAAAAAAGATCAGTGAGCAAAAGCTCCTGGGAGTTTGAGTAAGAAACTGTCCTAGGAAATAACCTACCCTTGGCCGGCTCGACAAAGTCACACAGCAAAAGAGAGAAGCTGCGTGAGGGAAAGGAAAGGCTTTTCAGCTCACCTGCAGGTCTCTCTCCAGCAGCAGCAAATGGTACCTGTGCCAAGTAACAAAGGCAGGTCCTTGATGGGAGAAGTCAATAGCTGTGAAGGGACGGCCAGGGCCTGCAAAGAAAAGATAAAATAAGTGCTTAGGCACCAGATGAGGCGAGAGAGACAGACAGCACCTTCTTCTACTGCCTGGAGTGGAGTTAAAAACATGCAGCTCTGCACCTTTGCAAAGAACGCACGTATCAGAAGCTACAACTCTTACGTGGGGCAAGTGAAACAAACTCCTCTGTGGACATTCACTTCAGTGCTTCTCAAAACTTCGTATTCCTCCAGAAGTTGGATATTGTGAAGATTTCTTATGCCTTTGGTGTATTTTGGTTTAAAGAAGCAGTCTCCTTGTGTAAAATCTTAGTTCCTTTTAATATGTACCATATTAATTCATTCTCTTGCCCAGTGGCAGGATTTACATCATGTATCTATCAAGAGAACCTCAGTATTTTCCATAACCTGCCAACAGTAATTCAACATGTCCTTTGCCAATCTTCTTCAAATTGTGCTTGTTATTTCTTGTATTGTGCTTTTGTTATTACACAAGAGCTCAAATGCTCAAAGATTGGGGGCTTCAAACCACATATGGATTTGTTTATCACTGAAGCAAGCTTCAACCCAGATAAGAATTTATTTATCACTGCAGCAGCACTGAAGCTGCCTCTTTCCCTTCCCACACGACCTCTGAAGGTCCTCTGAAGGACCTTTGCTCTTGCTAGGCCAGAGGCTGCTTCCTTCAGCCCTGCAAAGTGGAATCATGTCAGAAGGGGAGACTGATGAAAACCTGCTGCAGGATAGCAGATACCCTCTAGCAAGGAGGTAGATACGGGCTGCTCAGCTTGCACGTAGGACTGCCGGGTAGAAAAGCCATACTGCTGCCTCCTCCTGCCAGAGCTGGGCTTTGTGAAATGGGGCTGGTTTAGGTACTTCTGTCTAGAAGGGCAATGAGCACTAGGAAACCTGATTTGGAAGAAAGCATGGGGTTAGATACTCAAACCTCTAACATGGTTTGGTTTTAAAAGCTGGCTGTGGTTAGTCAGGCAAATCCCAGCCTCAGTGACTTGCTGAAGGCCACAGAAAGCACTAGCACTCTAGTCCCCAACATCTCCTGCCTTCACCACTGCAGAACCCCTTTCCTACTGCTGCTGCATCTGCCTTTTCCTGACGACTAGGAATGTTTTTTTGAAACCTATCACTGCCTGACCACACTTCTGTTCACCCAATGGTGGAGCCTGTGCCTGCCTCTGTCAGAGGGAAGATGAACCAGGAGTGTAGCTGGTGTGCTCCAGCCACCACAGGGTGTTCGGTTGTGGGGACCAGACTGCAGCAGGTCGGAAGGCCCTTCAACTGCAGGTGGCCACCAGCTTCTCACCACTGTTTCCACAGATCTACTCCTACTGGGACTCACTGCTTGCTAAAGTAACACAGCTGTGTTAAGCACACTTGCTTTTGTCCAGCAATGACACTTTTCGCCCTTTCCTTTACCTGCAGAGCCCCCTGGATAAGAAAAGCACTAACCTAATAGTGTGTCTCTGACTGAGTAGTAATGGAGCCAAACAAAGTAGTTATAAATACTACAGTTGGCAATTTGAGGTTCCTCTCCAGTGGGACCAAGCAGACTCATCCAGTGCTGAGTTGCAATCACGTAGTCAGGGTGAATGGTTGTCTTTGCACGGTCTAGAGCATCGAAGAACTGCTCTCTCTCCTCTGCCGTCAGGGAGTGGACATCCTTCCTGACAGCTGGTGGCTTCCTCACGTTGCAGTCGGGGCCGGTCCAGCCAAACTTGCAGTCACCGCAGTTATAGCCAGCAAAGTTTCCTGAATCAAGAGGGAAAGAGCAGTCATGACGTTATGAATCAGGGAAAACCACCAGTGGAACGCAGAAGAATTAAGAATTAGCGCTCTTTTTCCCCAGAGACACCAGTTCCTAGAAGGGACCGCATCCGAGCAGACTGGGAGCTTTGCCAATTGCCTAACCAGAAGGACGGCTCGTTTCCCAGAGGCACGGAAGGACCAAGAATCACCCTCAGCCAGCTGGGGAGGTGAAGCGCTGGGTGATGGACTTGACTACCCAAAGTGATCAGAGATCTGCAGAGCACTCGGGCACGTGAGGAGTCTCACTGAGCAGAGGGCTGAGCACTTCAGGTTAAGCAGGTGATGAAGTGTTTTGCTCGATTGGCTCTCAAGTACTCCCAGACTTCCAGGATCAGACCCAAAAATGGGTTGGCTCGTGTGCACGCTTGAGCGCAGAAAAAAATCCCCCAACAAAGCAGCTCTCTTAAGGACAAAACTCAGGAGAAAAACAAACATCTGTTAACAGTGTATCTGGGACCCAACACAATCCAGGACAAGCACCAGGGGTGGTGCAGGTCACGCTTGAAGGATTATTAAATGGTGCTGCAATAAGAGCCTGAGAAACACTGCGGTACCGTCGTTCCCTGCTGGCATCAGGCTGAAGGCGAGCAATGGGATTCACTCCAGGCTAGGAAAGCAGAGCTTGCCCTCCGTGGCAGACTGCCAGCAGCAGCAGAAAGGTCCTGCTGCAGCTCGTTTTGCCTTTGCCAGGGGAGACGAGGAAAGGACCATTCCTGCAGCGGACATCTGCCTCCTGCCCGCACGCACAGGCAGGCTGCTGGTGTTGCAGGGGTGTAGGACAATCATTGCTGCCAGGGGAAGGAGGAAAGAGAGAGGGAAACAGGGGTCCTCTGGGATCTCCACTCAGTTCTCCAAAATCTGCACTGAGACTCTCTAACCCCACCCTCCCTCCAACACCACATACACACTCGCTCCATAACAACAGTGCCAGTTGTCTTTCAAAATGCCACAAAATCTCACTGTTGCCCGCACGTATTGGCACTGCTAGATCCAGGACAGACTTTGGGCTAACATGGTGATGGCATGGTGGCTTCTGAAGCATTCCTGGATGGGCAGACACCCCCAAGCTGTAGGGTTGAGTCTATGAGCAGAACAACAGTTAACACTAAGATTTCAGGTTGTCAGAGGCTATAGGGCTTATTACCAATTTATCTGTGAGGGCCCTTTGAATCTATGCAGCTCTTGGTGCCAAAGATCATTTTATCGGATAATATTCATATTTTAGGTATACTTTATGCACCTCCTCAGTCTATTAAAAGAAATTTGCAGAAGCCTGAAATGTTGAGTCATCTTCATATGAAAAAAGCTCTTCTCCACCTGTATGGCATTTGAAGCCAGATGAACCAGTGACTCCTCACTTGTTTCTCTTGGGCAGGTGCTAATTATATCTAATTGATGCTCTGCAGGATTTTCTTCCTTAACCACCTAATCTACGAGGTAATCCAAGGGTCCATTCTTTCCACCACTTCATCAGGCACTTTTCAATGGGACATGAGCTATTACTGAGTAAGAAGGAGGACTGCAGTGAAGAAGAGACCGGCAAATAGGAGGAGCCGATTTCCAGGCAAAGTGGTATTTTACACTGCAGTATTACTCCTGATTGTGTTGAACACTTTTGTAGCACCCTCAGGTATATTTGGCAATGTTCTCTTGTCAGAAATCACAGACTCACAGAATGATATGGGGTTGGAAGGGACCTCTGGAGATCATCTAGTCCAACCCCCCTGCCAAAGCAGGTCCACCCAGAACAGGTTGCACAGGAACTTGTCCAGGCGGGTTTTGAACGTCTCCAGAGACAGAGACTCCACCACCTCTCTGGGTAGCCTGTTCCAGTGCTCTGCCACCTTCAAAGACAAAGAACTCAAGATAGCATTTAGTTCATAAGCTTCTAAAATGGTATTCTTCTAAACTAAATGTAAGTATCCCACTGGAATACTGCTTTGTTGTGTAATTAGTGTCAATTTTCAGGGTTAGGCTACTGTATTCAACATTTTGTCTAATGCAACAGTTGCACCTTATTGGAAAATAAATTACCACATAGGACTGCATGCTGTCAGGAACTGTCATCAAGTCATTTCAGTTCAAGGATTTATATAAATTGAATTAATATTAGATGCACCCAAACCAACTGTAGAACACATGCAATGGATACAAAACTGAAATTAGACAGGAACTAAAAACATTTTGCTATCTCCCAGGTATATTCATGCCGTAACCACATCTTTTTTCTAGAGATGATATTTTTGCAGCCACCAACATGTTGAGTGAGCAACAGACTTACAATTGTTTTTTTGAACATAGTTCTTTGTAGAAAAAGTGGGAAGTACAGCTGGATCTTTCTGTTGTAGTAATCTTATTCTGTTATATTTGTCCCCAGTTAAAGAAAGGCTAATGCATATTATCTGCTAAAGCCTAGAAACTCCTTAGAAAATGTACATTAATTTGAGAAAAAATATAAAAATAATATGACCACACAATAACCACTCACCAATAGTTGTTTGTGTTTGGGATTTTCTTTTTTTTTTTCTCCCGGAAATATTCAGCATCCAGACCTAGATGGATATGATTTTAAGACTTTTTCCTCAATTAACAGCTACAACAAATGGTCAAATTTTCAGAGTTCCTTTTATCCTTAGCTATTAAATTTTTAGCAGAAAGCTCAAATGGATTAATTTATTGCAAGAACTCCAGAATCCCCCTTGGGAAATCCTGACCCCTGTTCCGCACAGTTCCTCCAGCTTTCCTACAGTACAGCCATCAGCTATGTGACACATTTAAATGGCACTGTCTCTCCAAATACACTCAGGTGCATGGCAGTTGGAGTTCCCATATCTTATTGTTTACACCGTGTCTAAACTATAAATTAAACAGCGCCAAGATGGCACTGGAACACGTTAAAATGCTAGAAAGAGCCTTGGTATGGGCTGGAGTTTGCACAAGCCAGGAACCATTTCAAACAGGCAGTTTGCACCTAATGTTCATTTGGAAAACAAGATACCTTAATAGTAGAGATGTGCACTGTTCCATGTCCCTTTGAATGAGAATATTTAATTTATGTTCCCTACCATAGGTACCATAGCCCTAGGTGCCTAATAAAGACCACACATCACACCACTTAAAACTCTGGTCTGCAGACAGCCAATCAGTGTATAAACAGAGTGAAAAAAAATACAAAAAAATACTAATAGACACAGACACACTATCACCAACATTGTAAAAACATCAGATCTAATTCAAATCCCACAGAGTTGTGAACTTCTTAGCGTTCTCCTAGAAATGCCTTTGCAAGCAGCATGAAGCAGAGTAGAGCCCAGGAAACCTTTCTGATAATTATCCTTAAGGATGCCTTCCACTTTAACGTTTTATTGCCAGTATATTTAGATAACAGAGACTCCAAGGAGAAAGAAGAACACAAGTGGAACAAAAATGCAGTGAGACGAACCAGATTTAAAGAGCTGAGGAGACTGGGCAGCTCAGCAGAAGTAAGACTGAATGACAGGACACTACATTCTGGTCACGTAGCTTGGGACCCAGACCTGCAAATATCAAATAGAATTTCACAAAATCTTCATGGTTGGAAGGGACCTTTGAGATCATTGAGTCCAACCATACACACAAAAAAAAAACCAATCCCAGTGCCTACCTCCACTGGGACAAGCAAATTAATGTCTGTCTATGCAGACCATGTCTGTCTACATTACTCTCTCTTCAATTTACTCCCAGGTTTTGATAACCTAGTTACTCAGATTGCGTAAATGTTGGTGTACGCCCATGTGCTTCAGTGCTTTTGTGACCCAGGGTCTGTGCCTGTATGTGATACCTGACTTTATTTTTGGAGGTACACAAGAACCTTTAAAATGAAAAAACCCTACATCCATTTTTTTTATTTTTTTTTTTAAAGTGTCTGGAAAAGTACCTCCACATGAGCATTTGAAATCTAGTCAAAGGAAGAGATAAAAACTGATTTATGCTCTGAAGTCTGTTATTATTTTAAGGACCTTCAGTAATGTCGTGTATCCATTTAAGTCATCTGCCCTTACCTCTCTGCCTTCAGTTGATAACAGCACTGCAAAACTTAACCTTCTGGGCTGAAATTTTCTGCAGCGCTTCTTCCTCAGATTGATCTGGGCTTTTTTGATAGTGAGAGCTGAGATATACTTCCGACAAAACAGTTCAGCTAGTTTGAAGGATGAGGTTGAAGGAGAGCAGGCTATTCTTCCCGTGTTTGAAAATTCAAACAACTTTGTTTCCAACATGAAGCCCCAGGCTGCGTTTGAAGCCTGCCCAGCAGGTGACTTCAGTGCTGGAGATGTGCCCTTTGCCTGACCGCTGGGAGCATCTCCTGCCAGCCCTGCAACCCAGCCTGGGCTGAGGCTGAGGTTCCTGCCCATCTTAACCCTCCTTCAACCAGGGCTGCTGCTGAAAAGAGAGTCCTGTCGCCTTATCCTGTCCTGACCTCACCTTCCCATTCCCTCCTTCCTGCTGGTACATGTGAACTGGTCTCATTAAAACCTGATCTTTTTTGGCCACGTCAGCCACCAAGCACATCAACTCCCGTTTCACCACCAGCAAGTGAACGTGGAAGCCCATTGCAAAGCCACAGGTGGGAAGGAGTGACTGGAGATGGGGAGAAAAAGGGCAGGACGGCCTCCTTGGTGGCTGTACCGATTCATTTTGAATCAAAGTGAGTTGTAGACTTGGTTAATGATCCTGGGCAACACCGCAGCCAGACATCTACCCGTTTTCAGTGCCCAGGGGTATATCGTGCTGCAAAGTACTACTCCAAGAGGAACAAATCTCTAAGTTTCTGATCAATGCACACTGATACAAGCTCACTGAGCCATGAATAGCAGTGACAGAGGCTTGAACGCAGCACTGAAACATCCCAAATTCTGCAGAGAAAGGTGATGGGTGGCTACAGGGACAACTCCAGGGAGAGAGAGGAAAACCCCAAAGTTTTCATGAGAGAAAAGACTTTTTCAGCTCTGTTGCTCAGAAAAAGTGCTAACGGTATCATGAACGTAACAGTATTTTTAGGAAACTGGTAATATTTGAAGCCTTCTTGATGCCTTTCGCCACCGCAAATGTTTCTGGCCTTCAGACCCATCCATCCCCATCTCCTCACCCCAGCGCCCCTCTCACCTGTGCACCGACAGCTCTGGTTGAAGAACTTGAGGGGCCACCGTTCCCGGTCATCCACATTTCGAAGGGTGTAGGGGCCACTCCAGGGCTGCGTGTCCGCCTGCACCCCCTGGCACCGTCCCCTGCCCTGCAGGGACCCGCAGATGTTGTCTGGCTCCGTCCCCAAGGCCGGGCAGCAGCGCTTCAAGCGAAGGGCCTCCACTGTCATGCAGGCCCGGGGGAACTGCGCCTGGGCCCGGGGGGGACAGCAGCAGCTCAGGTAGCCCAGCCCAGCCCAGAAGAGCCACCTCAGGCCACCCATTACGGCTGGCTGCAGGTTCTGCTTCTCCACCGGACCTGAGCGAGGGGAGCAGGGAGATCTCTGTGGTGGGACAACCCGGCCTCGCCGCCGCTCCGTGGCCCAGCCGAGCGGGATAATCCCTCTGGCTGCTGAGGGTGCCGGTGTCGGGTGTTTGTTTAATCCCGGCCTCTAATTGCCTTGAACGCAGTTCAAAAGAACGGGCCCTTTGGCTCTGCGGTGCCTGCCCAGCAGCCACGGCTTTAAGCAAGGTTTATATAGAGGTTGGGAGAAGCCCTCATTAGAGGGATTAGAGGGGCACAAATCCTCGTGTTTTGCACATGACATCAAGAGCAGAAAAGACTCCAGCGTGACAGCAAGTTCTGCGGGCTCTGGCAGCGTGACAGGGGGGTGAATGCCTCAGGTTTATTTCTCCATGTCTTTCATGAGCTTTGAGAAACTGATGGTCTCGTTTTAGCTGAGGTGGCTGGAGAAACAGGTTTATTCTTTCATTCAGAACCTGTAAACAGCTGATAAACAGAAGAGGAAAACCCTTCTTTTTTCAGTTCATTCACTGCAAGATTATACTTTCCACTAAAGCAGCACCAGTAGAAAATGAACTGGAAGCACAGAGGACAAAAGTGAGTCATTAGTGAAAATTAATAAACTTGGTAGCAACAGCTTGGGATGGAGACTCCATCTGCTGACTGCAGAGCTCCAGTGCTTGTACTGT
Organism: Tringa tobata; assembly: GCA_033628505.1. Taxonomy (NCBI): domain Eukaryota; kingdom Metazoa; phylum Chordata; class Aves; order Charadriiformes; family Scolopacidae; genus Tringa; species Tringa tobata. The sequence goes on along the minus strand of JAHREE010000279.1, from coordinate 14,193,655 downwards.
AAACATCTGAGTGGCAAGTGGAGAAGGGTTCCCTTCTTAATAGCCTTTTTGCATACAAAATAAATTATTTAATTGTTTTTAAAGGGTCCTTGTTTGCTCTCTAGTCCTTTCCCCATCATTACACCAGAGGTTGTTTTGGGGCCAGTCAGGCTGCTAGACCTTCAGAAATGTCAGAGCTGAGCATTTATTACCCACCTGGCAGCAGACAGTCTGTGAGATCAATACACACACCAGACAAGCAGACAAGTGGTTTTGCTCAGGACATCAACAAAAATTACTTTAAAAAGCTGCTCCCATGGAGCACCTCTTTCCCACAGTGCAGCTCCTGTGTGCTAGAGGAGTAAAATGAATACATCAAAATAAAGTAGTGGTAAATCATGAGACATGTCTGAAGCCATAGCTATCTATTCAGCTCCACCATATTGAATTAAAACTGGCAACACCCTCTGCTTCAATGAAAGCTTTGTCTACATCCCCCCCTCCACACTAAAATTGCTTAGACATATTTGTAACTATGTATAATGAAAACAGCTGTGGTTGTGGCTGTGCTATTCAATATTTCCATGGCACACCATTCTAGCACAAAAAGTCTATTATCTATGCAACAAACTTACTGACACTGCAGACACTGTTGTCAGCGCTTTTAGGTTCTCCAGTCTTTATATAAAAAATGTACTATGTGCCAGACAAACTAAAATATGATTCTACTTAATTTTTGGAAGTACAAAGCCAATTAACAATACGACATAGGGGTTTCAACTCATCTCCCTTAGGACTGAATTTACCTGGAACTGGCTTTTGCCTGCTGCTCTCAACACAACATGTGAAAAAGACAGAAAATAAGACTAGTTGGTGGAAAAATGTGCTGAAGAAGCTCAGGAGTTATAAATGGAGACACTAACTCAAAAACGCTCTGAACAACGCACCTCCCCATACTACTCAGCACCCGAGCAAACTCTCTGGTGTGGGAAAGATCAGTCTTTGAATCTAGGTTAGACAATGTCTTGAACGAAAGTTACCTGAGAGCAATTACAGTGAACGCACATTTATCAGCATCACCAAAAAAAAAAAAAAGATTTAGATAGAATTCAGCTAGCTGATTAAACCCCCAAACTGAAGTGTCTATACATATAATATGTGTGCAAGCAGCCATTATAATCAAAGCTGTCTCTGTCCAGACACCCATAGGAAGGTACCTAGTGCCATTGGAGTTCCTATATGAGGCAGAAAGAGTAGGCACAGAGAAAGGAGAGGTACTGAGGCAGGCAAGGCAAGGTAAGGCAAGAAGTGCTTATAATGTACATGAGGAAGGAGAAATGTGTTTCTTTCAGAGAAGTTAGAGTGTGGAGAAAAGGAATAGCAGAGAGAGGATAACACAGAGATTACTTAGTGAGCGAGGAAAGAAAACTGTGAGTAGAAGAGTGGCACATATGTAGCTTTTCTTAGGATTGCGTCCCTCCATTACAACCACTTAATTTTATGGAACTGGGAGCATGCTACAGCATGCAGCACTAATATAGATGCAGCGCTAGCCTCTGGTCCAACCTAATTCATCATTTTAGGAGTGCCCTCCCTGGCCAGAGGGGGAGCAGCCGGATGGGAAGGAAAAGGACAGACACATCCAGCGTCGCTGTGTCGGTGCCCGTTGCAAGCCTGCCAGCCTCGGCAGCCACTCACCACTGCAGGATATGCAATGCAGAAGACACCAAGCGAAATGACCAAAAGGTGGTTGTCTTTCAATTAGTCATCAGGAAAACGGCAGGCACTGTCTGCTTCTTAGCGCCTCGCAGCTTCCTCGCAGCTATTGCGCTTAAAGAAAGGAGCTGTTGTTAAGGCTGCACCATATCAGTACTGTACCAGTTCACAAAATTGCATGCTGAATGACTTTTTATTCACTCTGCGGTTTTACTATCTCTTGAAAATTAAATAGCACTGCGTGTTGACACAACTTCCTAGAACTGCTTGCCTGCAGCTATCAAGACTTTTCAGGTATTTGAGCACATGAGCAGTGATCAAAACTTTCTTGATCCAAACTGTGACCGCGCTGCCGTGCCCACATTTCTGAGCTGCCAGGTCAGGCTACCACACCTGAAACTGTGTTAAATTTATTAGTTAAAATATTTAGGCTTTACTCTGAAAGCAGAAGAATACAGTATTTCAGCTCCTTTGTAGAATGGATTCATGCCCAGGTTAACCCCTAATATCAAACTTTCCAGCCCGTCATCAAAGGCTGGCAAACAAATACACCCCTACAGATGCCAATGCATCTTTGGGATTAGTACGTTTACTTTTTTTTTCTTGGCAAGAGAGGGAATGAAGAAAAAGAATGTAAAGGCAAATAAATCACAAAACACAACTCACCCGAGTAATACAGAATTCCTGAGCAGTAAGTAGGCAGTGGGTTCACATTTTTTTTCTCAATGACGGTATTGTTTCTCTGTCTCCTTCTACTGTACTCAAGCACAGATTAGCAACAAGCCAGAAAAGTATTTAGCCGTTGGAATTTTGGAAAGAATTTCAGCCAAAATACAACATTCTACATATAAATTTATGTGGAAATCAACAGAAAGAATAAACCACATGATAATTTGTAACAGCAGCTGATAATTCTGGAGATAACAAGAAGAAAGATAATTCTACAAGGACAACTGCAGACACGAAAAAGATCAAAG
>JAHREE010000279.1:14131461-14161228 GCA_033628505.1 Tringa tobata | reverse complement strand
TTCCTCCCAGACTGGAGGAGTAGTGTAAGAGGAAAACAAAAATGTTTGCGTGAAAAACACCTAATGAGATGAAGGAAAATGTGACATAAGCCAAGAAAAGTTGGAATGTGACCTTCCAGCGCTGAGAGACATGATAGATAGGGTGGGGATGGCTTGTGGAGTGACTTGAAAGCAGTTAATTATCACTGTTCTAGAAGATAATTGTGGAAGTGCTCTAAATAGATCTAAAGGAAAAAAGTGCTCTGGTTAAATCTGAGAAAAGAATGTTAAGATTCAAGATGAGTGGGTTTGGGGTTCAGATATAATTCTACAAGTTGATGGTGCATCCTTAGAAATATTCCTCTTTCTACATGAATACCCACCACTATATGTATTTTGGGTTTTAGTGAAGCCACATGGGCTTTTTTTAGAACCTTGTGTTAATTTTTCAAAATCTTTTATGAGCAACTGTAGTAAACTGTGGTCCATATAACATTTTACAGATCCCAGGACATTACTTTCTTGAGGTTTTATTGCAGGACCACTGTCTTGCAGCTATCTCTGAACAGGAAAACCTTCCTGGCAAAGCTTATTTAAAGCTGGTAGTAGTCTGTTGACTCGCATCCAGCTGGTGCCTAGGTTAGGTGGGAAAGAAGATTGCACTGACAATTTAAAAAACATACAAAGCTTGCTAAATTTTGCATTAATTTGTACTTTTGCAGTACTGATAGATTTTTTTTTTTTTTCCTTTCTGTTAAATCCTGTCTTTTAGTTTAAGACACTGTTACATTGAAGAAGTCTATGGCACTATATAATCATGGAATTTATCAAAATAAAATTGAGCATTGTAGAATTACCCAGACAAGATAAATTGTGTCAAATGAGCTAGTTCTAAAATGGCTAAAATATTTCTCTTATGTCAAGATGCAGCCTATAGGTAAACTGACGCATTAGAGAACACTTTTGAAGTTTGATTTTCTTTGTATCTGTAACTAAGTTTTTTGACTCTTATCATAAGTCTACAACATTGATGTCCATTTCATAAGTTCCTCTTGTATTAAACTCAAGAGCTGCCCTATGATGCTTGTAATTTTCTACAAAGATCATAAAGTAGTAGATTTTGAAGCAGCTGTTGAGACTGATTGAGGCACTGGCTTTACTTGAACTTGGGAAAAATAAGGTTTGGGGTGAGAGGAAGGAACAAAAGACTTATCTGGAAGCCTTTGAAAAAAAGGAGAGGAGGGAAGGCTGTTTGTAGTAGCGCAAGTTCATGGCTTTTAGGTTATGGTGAAGGTTTGTTTAGGTACCAGCACAGATTTGTGCATGCAGTATTATGTTAATGAGTTGCATAGAAATGGTTTATGAAAGAGTGTAAAGACCTTTATGAAAAGTAGTAGTAAAAGTTTAAGAAATAAAGTGAAGCTTTAGTGCTCCTACTTATCAAAAATCTATGCTACGCTAGCTTTTTGTTTGTAACTGACATCAAAGCAGAGTAGTTGATTTTATTTTTTAAATATTAAGGTGACCATGCTGTTCTGTGTGTCAGAATCAAGAACGTAGCAGTAGCTGTGACAAAAGAGGCTAGACTTCACCTGTTTCAAGCACAGGAATGGCAGAAGCTGCAGAACAGTATCCAAGATCACAGCTGTACAGAAAAGTTCTCTAAAGCTCAGCTGACAAGTGAGTTACTACTTTTTTTCCTTTACAAATTAAGTTATCTGCATATTTAGAATGTTTATTTCAGTGAATTTGGACTTTGTATCAACTTAAATAAAAGCAGAACTTTGACCTTCTGTAATTAAAAATGATTACAAGGAAATGTAATTGCTTTGTTTGCATCACTTCAGAAGACTTTGTGAGGTATGATTTAGTGTACTGCTGGAAAATGAACAATCCTTGACAAATAATGACTTTAATGCGAGCAGCCAAACTTTATGACTAGTTCCAGTCTCATGCTCTCACTTGTACACAACTCAGAAAGGATACGTGTTTGGCTGAAGTCTTCATTTACTCATTCAGTGCAGAGGTTTTCTTTAGCTCTGCTTGGAGTAAAAGTTTTTGGGTTTTTGGTGGTTTTTTATCTCAAACTTTTCCATAAAAAATTATGTTCAGTGTGTGAAAGAATTTACAAAGAATACCGTAGTAAGATGAAACTGAAGACTTTAGAAAATGTAAATGTTTGAGACAGTCAAATGGACAGTTTGAGTTGTGATTTTTACTGCAGTGGAATGAAAAAAAAAATTAGAGGCGAACTGACGCAGCCTACTGCAGTTATCTATAAACTTCTGAAGTGAATGCTTGCAAGGTAGGAGTATGTAGCCCAAGTACACAATACAAGGGTAACTTTGTACCCGAAAACCTTTTTTCTCTCTTTTTTCTTTTACAACCTCATAATCATTAGCTTCTGCCTTCTCCCTTTCCCCCTCCCCTCCTCCGCCCCAGGGTCTGTAAGGTCATCTGCAAAAATTAATCTGGGTTATGCTGCCTTACTTTTATAACTTGCCTCCATTATCATTTAATGTTCTTTCACCTTTTAATTTTGTAAATTGGTATTCATCACTGAATCTCCCATTCAAATGTCTTTAATATTTGAGCTGATAACTATATTGGTACAGAATATACGGGTTAACTTGTTTTCGTGTTTATGGAGGAACGCTTCTCATTTGTCAGGAGGCTCCTGTTCTCCAATTCCATGGAAATGACGTTTTTCAAATATGAGAAAACAAAGATATAAGATACTTTCATTGTCATGGTAGCACAAACCTGTCACGTTTTGATGTACAAAACACGTTAGAAAGTTTTTAATATAGTATCAAAGATGAGCTAATCAGGATAAAGCTTAACTTGAATATCCATCTAAAGAACAGTAAAATACTGAATCATCCAATTATGAAATTGGAAGACAAACACACTGAAATAATTTTTGCACCATTTATTGATCATAATATTACAAGGCCTACTAAAACCATAAATTTTCCATTAAGAAATTAAATTAATATTAGAAACTGCATTCAAATATATCTTAAGTGAATGCAGCTTCTTTTTTTGAATACATTTCCTCTGTGTGGACAGAATCCCTAGAGTAACCAATTGATCTCCTGGAACATTGTCATAATGAAATCTTATACAGATGCCACTTCTAAGGATGTAGTTCCCTTACACTTCATCTCAGCTGAACATGAAGTGCTGCTGAAGTGACTAGCAGTTGGTCCGTCACTCCTGTCTGTCCCAACACTGTACTTGCTGTTTTCTACTGTGTTTAGGAATCATATGACTACAGGGTGAGTTGGATCTGTTTGCTGATCTTGGGCAGAATCAATTGCATTTTTATTTTATCTTCATTTCCTGTGAGTTAGTTTTGTAGATTTGATAGAAAACATGATTAAATGAGCTTGGTGTGATGCTGTGTCAGAACTCCACTGAGAGTCGAGATGGAGAGTAAAGCCACTGTGTCGGCTGCAGTTTGGTTTTTGTTTGATTAAGCACTATATGAAATCATCTTGGGTATTTTTAAGGGAGCTGTTTCACTTTGTATATTTGATTGATAAGATACATAGCTCCAGAGTGGAATGCATACTTACTATTAGCTACACAAGACAAATTGCTCGTGTTTAGAAAACTTTTCTTGTTTGTGTGTTGTCCAAATTTGTACTTCATGCCAATTGCTGCAAAGAAACATGTCGTATGTTTCTTCCTGGATCCTAATGTTGGTCAGTTCGTCCCTTCAGAGAACAGAAAATAACTCCTTGAAGTAGAAACAAGTTTATTTAAATTACGTAAATATTTTTCACAGATAGGCTTCAAGTCAGAAATCAGTTCTAAATTTTGTCTACAAAATATTTAGGGATAATGAGTTTGCTAAGGATTGTTTTGTATATATGTTTGCAGCCTTTTCATTTAGAAAGACCTTCCCATAAAAAACAGAAGTAGCTTGTTCTGTGGATTTTTAAATGATTTTTTTCTTTTTCCTTATCCTTAACCATTGTCATCTTAAACTATTAAGTGAATTAATCTACGGTTTAGTAATTATATTATTATTTCTTCTGCAGAGATGGCTTTTGTTTATGGTTGAGCTGATTAGCACTCAAGTTCAATAATCAGTGTTACACCACTTAGAATTCTTGCACTTTCACCCAAACATACGGAGCCACAGCAAATGTTTATTTTGGAGAGATTGTGCTTTTGGGGGAAAATAGGGGTAAGATCAGTGAGCAGATGAAGTGTCAGTCTTTTACATAGTGGGTTTTAAATGTAATCTGATTTGAAATGCGCCATTTCCTTGGATGATGGTCTAAGCCCAAAGCTGTAAGTTGAAATTCAGTCTATTACGATTTGGGGAAGATGTTGTAAACTATGCTAAATCGTACCTTTAAAGCATAAACACTGTTTACCAAGCTCACATGTGGTTGTTCCTGTTTGGTCTAAAAATCTTTGAAAACAGAGTAGAATAAGTTTCACAAAGGTATTTTTCGTACTGCAGAAGTATCCGTTGGCTAATACAGAATAGCTAGTCCTGTCAGTGCTATACTAGAGGAAAGAAATGTGCTAAGCATAGGAGACACAGTTTGCAGTCACTGGCTTCTGGCAGAAGGGAGCCCTCTCAGCAAACCCAAAAGCTGAGAGAGAGCATGTGCTACATATCCTCACCAACCCTTGCCTGTGCCTATTTGAAACAAAAGATGAAGTTGGAAGTCTGGTCTCTGGTGTTATGCTAGCTTTCAAAGCAAAGACTGTTTTGTACTGTGTGTAGTATATAACTTGGATATGATGTTGTGGATTTCAATTTTATCTTCATTCGAAGATGAGTTGTCTAAAAACAAGCTAATCAAGTATTTACTCATATTTTTGTTTGTCTGTTTGTTTTTTTTCCAAAGTGACTGTGAACCACACAGAGCAAAATCTGACAGTCTCACAGATTCCTTATCCGGAAACATGGTATGTGTTTTATGTAGACAAGTTTACCTGCGAGGAGAATTATTCTGAATCCGAGGATATTCAGTTTGAAATGATCTTACTAAACCCAGATGCAGAAGGGAATCCATTAGATCACTTTAGCGCAGGGGAATCTGGTAAGATTTTTTTTCTTAAAATTAGATTTTTAAGTTAAGGATCTGATCATGCAAACAAATCAGTATTTGCTATGCTTGGAAAAGGACAGGGAATAGATAGCAGTGTCTCTTATTTTTCATATTCTACCTTTTTCGTGGAGAGTAAACTTCAATTCATTTTCTGGGATTACAGAAAGATTCTTCCCTTTCTCTAGACTGACTTTCCAAAACTTGCCTGACTGGAAGTATAGATACATGAGGAAAGTTAGTGTTAAAACATCTTTGCTGATAAGTATTTTTCCTATGTTGTAATTGTAAGCTTCCACTTGACTGTGAATTTAATCCCTGATTTTAATGAATTCATGAAATTCATCAGCTGCGTAAATTTTGATTCTGTGCAACACAAGTACGTGCATGATAAAAGTTTTTGCCAATACAATTTCAATTCAATGTTTGGGTCTTTCTAAGTATCTTAGTTGCAGGCCACAGATTAGGTAGTTTTCAGTTCTAATGTGATTTTATTTAAGAAACGCAATGTTAAATCTTTAAACATGCAAAGAAAAGCTTCTAGAAGTGATTCAAGACAGCAGCTAAAGAAATGTCTATGTATAATTGTATGCTTTGGCCATTCCAAACCAACCTAATGTATGCTACATTGCAGTGCTTTGCTCTGGAATGCTTCAGCAATGCATCACTAACCTGGGGCTGTTCTAAGGGAAGAGCCCAGTAGGCTTAGTCTGTTTTCATATACAGATTTAACCTACATACCCAGAATGAGCCTAATCGCTATGCTCACAGTCATATGCCCTGCTGTCATTCTTGGCCTCAAGAAGTTACAGAGGGAAGAAAATATTCACTGAAACATTTAGCAGAATCTGTAAGAAAGTAGCTCTGTTAATCACCTATAAACTGATTTACCTGTCTATTTAACTTTTTACCTGTGCTTCTTAGTCTACAAACTTAGTTGGCAGTTGTTATTTGGTGAATTTTTGTACGCAGAAGTGAATTCTAAGTTAATTTACTTAATCTCAAAAAGCAAATGTAGCATTTTCACAGGGTGATCTGTATGTGCCACATCTTCGACAGTTGCACAGGAATGGCTCTGTTCATGCAGATTTAAAATCTGCATCACTGCCATGAATCCTGAAGTTACATGCCTGGTCTACTCTCAAAGAACGGAGGATGATTTCATATCCCTCTTTTTTTCTCCACCCCCCCCCCCTTTTTTTTTTTAAATGTCTCTTTGGAGAATAATGTTTATCATTTTTCCTTAGAGGCATGCAGCTTAGAACATAAGGGTTTCAGAGAGAAGATCCAGCTTCATTCCTTGAGGAATGGATCCTTTCATTGAGGCGACTAAAAACTACGTAGTTACAGATGGTTCTGGTTAGGGCATCGTCCACTTTAGTTACTGAAGTTGTGGCCTGACACAGAAGATCTCAAAATTAAATGCACTATAAGGAAAGTATAGGAAAACTTGAAACTGTAACCTTGTCATTAAGACGTTTTCCTTGAGAGAGGAGGAGGCCTGGCTTCTGATTGCCAGAAGTAATCTCTTATCATTTTATATGGTAGGAGCTTTTTTTATGTAAGACATGGTACCAGTGGAATCTAGGATTCCTAAGGGCAGCTGACCAGTTAGACAGCATTTTGAAGATCTTTGAAGTTAGGTATTTCAAATTGAGGTACATATGTTTTATTTTTCTCTGTCAACTCTAGGTTACTTGAAAGTCAGGAGACTTAAAAAAGATGGGTTGAAAGTTACCTTGGTTTTTTTATAGCTGTATTTCAGTGCAACTTTTGCTTCAGTCCTTTTGGTTTCAAGCCAGTCATCCGCAATCTGTCTTTTGCTGGACAGAGCTTTCTATTCTAAAAGTTTAGTGCTTATTAAAAGCTAGGTCATTTTCCTAAAGAGTTTGGCACCCATTCATCGTGGTGGGAAATAACATCTACATAATCCTTGCCAACTTCAGTACGTGTCTTTTAAAGCAGAAAGATAAAGAGTGAAAAAAAGAATAAGAGATTTGATCAGAAATGCATATTTTTGTCATTCATAAATCATGCTTTTGTATAGGTATACAAGAGAAGCAGAGTGACCTTGAAATTTTTGTTTCATGAGTCTTTATTACCTTATGTTCTTTTTCTTGTATTTCACTTGTGTAAGTCCAAAATTATTCATTTTAGCCAGAGAAGTTATAGTACTAGCAACTGTTCAGAACTTGTCCAGTTCTAATGTTTTTCAACTTAGATACTGAAATGTGTATAACTGCTCTGGTTTTAATCTCTGGGTGGAGCTGACTGGAAGTTTTTAGCAGAGTTGTCTTGCTGCTGGAGGAAAAACATTGTTCAGAATCTGATTCTGTGGCCACCACTTGGTTTCAAGGAAGGCTGGAGAAGGAAAACATAAGTTTTCTGTGAGAAATGTCTTTATACCCGTTCTTGCTTATAGCTTGCTGTCTTTGACCCTTTGGGTGCTCATATGGGTGCCAAAGCTTCTGGACAATAGAAAATATTTCCAGGATGCAGGTCTTTAGGGAAGCCTTTTACCAGACTACTGCATGACTGAAAATTAGAGGACTTCTGTTTTGTAAATAATGTCAAAAACTTTGGGCGTTTTTTCAGATAGGTGCAAAAAAAAATCCACTTTATGAACTTATTATTCTTCTGTGTGCTATTTTTCCTTCCATTTTGATTTATCTAAAAGTTTTCTGTCTTGGACAACTGTGCTTCTTGGGAGTAACTACTTTATGTGGAGGAACAGTGACACCCAGTGGTGAAATAGGTTCAACAGAAGTCTGTTCTGGGTTTCTCCCATGTCAGATTGTGCCTTTAAAAACTGAATCAGAAAAAAAAAAAGAGCTAAAAATTAGTCCTTTGAATGTTTCTGACTGATCAAATGGGCTACAGTTACTTTCTGTTTATCGAGAAACTGTATGACACTTTATACTATTTCAGTAATTGCTACAAAGCTTTTTGTATTTGAACAAAATCTCTGCTACACTCAGAAAAGGTATTGTTGAGTAAAGAATGCTTTGTCAGATCAAATAATCAGCTCTCTGAAAAAAAACTCTCTGGCTTTCTTGGATAAAGTAGGTTAGGATTTGCTTATTCTGTGTGTACTACCACTTTGGGGTGGCAGTTACTAAGTATTTCCCAGTGCTTATATAAAAGAACATACTTTGAGTTATTTACTAAATAGCAATGTTTCTTTATAAAAACTAAGCTATGTTTCTTTTTTCTTTTTTTCACAGGATTACATGAATTCTTTTTCCTGCTTGTCCTAGCATACTTCGTAACTGCTTGCATATATGCACAGTCCCTATGGCAAACAATTAAGAAGCGTGGACCTATGCATACTGTATTAAAGGTGTTGACCATTGCATTACTGTTGCAGGCTGGTTCAGCTTTTGCCAACTACCTGCATTTCTCAAGGTATCTTTGCTTATTTTTGCTTTCAGTCTTAAGACCTGAAGAACATTGTGTTACAAAGATCAGTATGTCATCTTCCCTGTGTTGATTGTGACAAAACACAGGACTGACATTTTAGAACTACATCTTTACCTAAGTGTACATTTAATAGAAAACACACATTTAAGACTAACTCGCTTTAAAATATCATCTTTTTATTCTTTTATCAGTTATTCTAAAGATGGAATAGGAGCACCTTTTATGGGAAGTCTGGCAGAACGTGAGTATACTTGTCTACTGCTTCTTACATACTCCTCCACGTTAATCTGTATAATACATTAGTGAATGCGGTTGTTAGACTGTATTATGATCTTGAACCATATCATTGGATTTTTTAGTATAAAATGCTGGAAGTTGCTCTTCTGAAAAACAAGTTTTATTCTAGATGCTTACAATAACTGTATTTTAAGTTATACAACTGTGATGCTGATTAGGATTTTTTCAAAAGATTTTCTTGTCTGAAGTTTCCTTCCTACAAACACTTAAATACATGCCTGCCACATGAGTAAATGTTTCAATACGTTGAAGAGTTTCGCAGAGTTTGCATGATTTAGAGTAGAGAAGCTTTTCAGGAAACTTAATCGCATTTTATGGTGTGTGTCATTTCACTAGCAAATTTAACATTGATTATAATTAAACAGTTGAATGTTTTACAGCACAAATGATATGATTAGAGTGATGCAAAAAAATGCTTATGTAAAGAATTGATGTTAACAAAACATTTTTTTTCCACTCTAAATAGATATTCTGAGTTCTCACTGCTACTGAATTCCTATAAAATCCCTTCCCAAAATGCACTAATTCTTGCTGGATTCTTCAGGGTTAAACATTTTTGTTGCAGGTTTTTTTTTCTGTAGTTCACATTTGAAACATTGTGGGGTTTATTCTAAGCAAATATATTGCTTTTTCATTGACTTGAAGCACCCCAAGAAAGTATTACTATGGTAGTGAGATAGCCTTGGAGAGTAACAGCCTATGTAGAAAAAGATTTCCTTTCCTGGAGTTCATTTAGAAGCTTGCAGTTGGAATTAACAGCCTCTTGATGGCACTTGGCACCACAGTAATTGCCTCTTTCTTGTTGTAACCATTTGAGTTAGCAGCTCCTTGCAGCCTCTCCAGCAACTGTATTATTAAACTTTCCCTCTTGTCTCCTGAAGTGAAATTAAATAGAGAATACGGAGGTAGTCATAACTCCTTCTGAGTGAAAAACGTGGTGTTAACTGCCCAGCCAGAACTTCAGAGAGTAGCTACATATTAGATTTTCTGTGTATGTATTGTAGTGAAGAGCCCACTTCTATTTGCTTAAAGCAAAGGTTCTTAAGAATAAATATATATTTTTTAAATCAATAACTGAATAACTCTCAGCTAAGAGAGTTTTCCTTTCCTACTGTTCTTAAGGTTTGTGATTCCCAAAACAGTAAAAGAGCACAAGTAACAGAAATGTGGAAAGCTTCAGTGTCTGGTACAATTCTGAAGAATGGCTGCTAGCAAGTAGTATGGTTTGAAGATGGAAAGTGCTACCATTTTATCTATATAACAACAGAAATCTGAGTTAAAAGTAGATGGTAAAATTTCTGTTGACTGCTGTGGGGCCAGAATTTCTTTCTAGAAACCTGTTCAGATACTATACCAAGAAATTATTCTTTTCCTACCGTCATTTAATCTTAACCATGTATAAAGACCTGACCCTCAGTATAATTTATCGCCTAAATTAATCACATAAATTACAGAAATAATGCTGCAATCAAAAGCATCACAAATAGTAGTCTTTTGACTTTTGATAAGAGAAATTTAAAAAGTCAAATAATATTACTATGCTTGTTGAACAGCCAAAAAGTGAGTTGTGATGAAATCAGATAAATATAGTATCAGCTCAGTAGCATGTGACTTTACACTGACCCTGGATATTGTGGGATTATTGTAATTTTAGAAATTTCTCTCAACCTTCTTACTTTCTGGGAAGGTGTGGGAGATGTCAAAGATTAAAGCCGGTACTGAATTTTTGTCTTATGCCATTTTTGTCTGGGAATCTACTTGAATTTTTGCCATACTGAAGCAGAGCAATATCTATATCGAAGATGTGATTGAGAGATGATGTCTGGCTATAACCTATAGGGCAAGTTATCTTAAGGAGTGACAGAAAATAAAAGGCTCTCTAGAACATGCAGATTTGTTCAGTCATTTCTCTAGGTTGGATTTGTGACACTGGTTTGGTGTGCCTTGGGTTCACATAACAATTTTTCCTAGTGAGTACTATGTCTCTATAGCATTGTAAAATAATTCCAAGATCATTTTGCCCAAAATCAGTGGCAATTCGTTTTATTGAAGAATGAGCAAGTTTGTATTTACTAAAAGCTCTTGACGTTTTTTAAACAGCAAAGGTGTCTGAATACATTTAGAAGCATTTTAGAGTATAAACTGTAAGAATACCAAATATATCCCAGGAATAAGATGTTGAAGTCTGGCTTGTATCCATATTTTGCTAATATTACTGAGTGTCAGGGAAATACTGTAGCTGATCTTCATTTGACACACTTCCCTTGTGTGATATTGATCTCTGTACAGTGGCAACGTTTTCTGTGCCAATATTTTTAGTAAATGTGGAAGTACGTTTATCTTTTATAATACAGTCCAGTTGTATAAAAACAGAAGTTTGCTTTTGTGACATAGAAATATTTTTTATACGAACGAGTCTTTCTTGTATGCCCCTGCAATCCCAGTACAATGACCCAGTTTACTTTCAAATCCAAACACCAACTGAAAAATTGCTATAATCTAAAGCTAACAAGCACCCAAAAAGAAATCTTCAGTTCTTTCTACTGTCAGTAGTACTTCAGCCAGGCTAACAAGTAAAGGCTTTAATACATTCTAGCTTGAAGTTTTCTTTATTCAGATACAGCTTCAAACACAGGTTTGAGACGCTGATTAAGAATGTAACTTTATGGAGTGTGTGTTAATTGTTCCCAAACAGAGAAGGGGGGGGACGGGGGAAATGGACATAACAAAATGAGGCAAAAGTAGTTTGCATTTAATAAAATGAAATACAGACAAGTTGTTGCTCCAAATGAAGTTTGTGCTAAGGTTATTAATTATGTTTTCCCCTTTAAGTATCTGAGAGTGGAATTTGTCCTAAATACTTGTGCTTTCTGTTGCAAGCTACTGTATCCTTAAGACAAAGTGCAGTAAATTTAAAATACAATGCAACTATCTGATTTTTGAATAAAAGCTTTTCAGGACAAAGAAAGGAGTTCATTTCACTGTGTTTCATATTTGCAGTGTGATTACCATACATATGATTTTAGTTCTTTAGCATTTGTAAATCTATTTATGCAGACAGACTCCTGAGCCCAGACTTCTTTGACACTAGAGTGGGATTTGGAAGGATGTGGCGCTGTGCCCGTGTTGTTGCAGAACTGCAGCATAACTAGAGGAAAGCTGATAGTAATCTGTTTGGTCACTGGAAACTACCCAAAATATCCAGACTTTGTGGCAAAGTAACCTCAGCTAGTCAAACTATCATCAAAATTATGACTAAAGGTGCTACAGAGGTATAAATGTCCATCTTTCATCTGTAGGTATACGTAGAAATAGATATATTTTTTGGTTTAGAAAAATATTTTTATTGTGACTGTATTTCTTTTTTTTTTATTTCCAATAGTGTGTGACATAATCTCACAGATACAAATGCTGTATTTATTGTTGAGTCTGTGTATGGGTTGGACGATAGGCAGAATGAAGAAATCTCAGGGCAGGCCTCTTCAGTGGGATTCCACTCCAACATCTACTGGCATTGCTGTGGTAGTTGTTGTTACACAGGTTTGTATTTTATATTCATTCTTATGCTGAAATATACATTTGCTATTAAGTATGACAGAACCGTGAACCAACTAATTTCAATATTTTATGAGGGAGGGAGTATCAAGACTGGAAAAAAAAAAAACCCACAGCATAATGTGCACCCAGTATGTCTAATAGGTAACAACACCTTCTCTTTACTTTAACAATTTAAGGTGTAGCTCCACAGTATGTTTTTGTTCAGCAGTAAAACCACTTAAGAAGTTCCCACAGTTTTCCAAACTCCTGATGTGCCAATTGTTCATAGCACTATACTGTAAACCAGATCAGTGAAATGATCTAGATTGGGGGGGGGGGGGGGAAGATATTTCAGCACAGTCATTTTACTGATCTGATTTATAATGTGGTCTTATAAATAGTTGTAATAAGTACAACTGAGAGGTTATGAACTACATTGTGGGGGGTGACAAGCAGCATGAGAAGGAACGATGAGAAAAAAACGCTGGGAGAAATTCTTTCTGTCACCAAAAAAATTTGAAATCCTCAGTGCCCTTCTCTTAGAACCACTCAAATAGGATGTCTAATGGTCTTTTCAATCAATAAGGGAATTCTTGAAAGATTCATGTGCAGGATTGGTCTTGCAAATATACAAATGGTCTGACACATAATTTCATTCAAATATTTTCCATTAGTATAAATTAGAAAGTCAAGTAAACCCATAAGTTAAAAGTAAATTGTAATGGAGATCATCCAACCCTGGTGGTGCCTTTTGTAAACAAATTTTTTTAAATCACAACATAAAGATTGTTGTGAGAAGAAGAGAATCTGAAAGCCATTGAGAAAGAGAAGAGCAGGGAGAAACTGGAGACAGTAATAAGGAATAGATTACAGTGAAAATTTTGTGCCATTTGAGTAGTATCTGTAATTAGTGCTGCTTCCAAACTAAATAAGTGGACTGCTAAAACATTAAGAGTAGCTGGGAGCTGACATTTCTTGCTAATTAAGAATATAAACCAAAGGCTATTAAGGTCAATGGGACTGTTGAAATTTAAAGACAGGTTAATTCCACCTTACTTTGACACCCATCTAGCAGCAGAAATTTTAAATACTGGTAGTAAAGAAGACTTCTAAAAGCATTTAATTTTATTCATACTTTTCCACTTGTACATACATATGGGTGTGTTAGTACTCTGTCACTTGAGACTGGAAAGTGTTTTGTTTGTTTGTTTCCTTTTTACTATATGCAGAAAGGACATTCAGTATCATCAGGTTGTTTTTTGTTGTTGTTGTTGTGGTAAAAATTGGGGCAGGTATTATACATATACGCCACTTCCCCCAGTACTGGTCCATTACACATTTGTGTTGTCTCTTTGGGCACCACTGGAGCATTGGCACAAATTTGGCTGTCTTTACTTTTCACCATGAAGGCACAGATCTACCACATCTCTCCTCCTGGTGCTGTTTGGAATGTCAAGGTTTGGCAAGAGTTTGTAGGAACAGAATATGGATATCAGAGTATATCATTGCCTGAGTGGTTTTGCATCCCCATCTCAGGACCTACTGTCTTCAGCAAAAGTTCCCTTTTGGAGAGGATGGTTTCCATCTCGTTGTTCAGTAAGTGCAAAATGCACCTTCTTCCAGATTTCTTCTCCTTAATACAAAACGTGGATGTTGAGCTCAGGGGAGTAGGATCCAGACCACATCATCTCTATCAATGGTTCTTCATTCTTTGGATTAGTCTGTTGTTCGCTGGTCTGTCTAGACTGATATGGGTGTTAGACCTGCATTGAGCACTTTCAATTATTAAAAACGTAGAATAACCTTCTTTCTGTTGTGTTCTTTCCCAGAGATTCTTATAGGAGAGCTGTTTTCCCCCCATGCCAGAGGTTGGAGAGACTTATGTGGATAATTGGAGATGTTCTGAGGAGTTGCTGGAGGGTGCTGGAGACCACATGCGTTACCCTAACACAGCAGATAGAGATAGAACCGTGTTAGTTTTATTGACATTCTACATTTCCTGTCTTCATCTTGTCTTCAGGGAAATCAAGCAAGTGGACAGTCTGGGAAAACATGTTGTTCTTCAACTTAACTGCAGTTTTGACTGGCAAACTGTCTGACCCTGTTTGCCTGCTACCAGTTCAAATTACTCAGCAAATTTTCAGGGTTTTTTCTCATCTTTGTACTGATGCTATGGATTCTTTCTTTTTGTTCTTTCAGAAACACCAGCAATTTCCCAGGCTGAGTTTACAGGTTACCATCAGTGTAGGGTGGTAGCCTCCTAGTCAGCAAATCTCTTGTGGTCTTTGCGGCTGCAAAGAGGTAGCATCTCAAAGGAGGGACACGTCTGCCATTCGGCATCTCCCTTTGCCTTAACTTGTTCTTTATTTCAGACTCAGAACAAAAGATTCCCAGGCCTCTCTGTATTCATTAAAGATTCCACTCTCCACTGCTGACACATAAACCTTGTTCAAAATTTTCTTGGTGGCAGGCCTTTCCTCTCACATAGACCTGAGCAGTTTCAGCTTTCAAGGCTGATCAGAGTGGAAGCAATGATTCTAGAAAGGTAGCTAAACACTTTGAACCTGACCAAAGTGACATAGAATCTTACTGCATTAGGCATCATGCTTCACGGGGGTTCTTAGGTACACCCCAAAGGTGTGCTCAGAATCAGCTCTACCTCTGACCTTAGATGTAAACCATTTTTTACTTTACTGGCATGCCATCAGATATCCAAATACTGGATATGGTTAGAAGCACCTAGTTAATCCACTTTGCCTTGCTGCTACTTTTAATTTCCCTGTTGCTTCCCCCTTCGCCTTACCTCTCAGAGATGATCTGTCCCATGAGAACCTGTCTTTGCTGGAGATTGATATGTTATCTTGGCTTACCATAAAGTCAGTGTTGGCATAGCGAAGGGGAGGAGGAATTCTACTATAATTGTTTCCTCATGTGAAAAAAGAAAAGCATCTGGTTTTTCATTATATGGATGTGTATATCTGGAACATCAGGATGATGTCCATGGCGAACATTCTTCTAGCATTTGAAGAGGAAGACCAGTACTGGACAGTGGTTGATGTCCAGTACTGCTGGAGTCTCCTTCTCTGGAGATATTCAAAACCTGCCTGGATGCGTTCCTGTCCAGGCTGCTCTAGGGGAACCTGCTTTGGCAGGAAGGTTGGACTAGATGATCTCCAAAGGTCCCTTCCAACCCTTACCATTCCGTGATTCCACTGTGAACCAAGATATGTTGGAAGTACGTGCAAGTGAAGTCAGGCATTTTGAGCAGTGCATGATGTAAACCAAGGAGATGGTCATTCTCCTTTACTTTAGGAGGAAACAGTTGTGACTTTCATGTTGAACATAGCTAGTGTGAGTCAGCTCTAAGCTACCTAGCTCATCCAGTTCTTTTGTCTACAGCCTAAGCAGAGTTGTTCTTCTGGATAACATTTAGATTTTCCCTCAATTTCTTCTCAGAGCTCATAGTTCTGCTCACTGCCAACAAAAAAAAAATGGCTCTGATGCCCATTTCAGCAGGTTGGTGTCTGGGTGGGTGTTTTTTCAGCTTGTTCCTAATACTGCAGCTAAGTGAGCTGATACGTGCATTTCTGTGGTCAAGGTAAGGAAATTCAGGGCTAATTGACCTTAATTTCTCAGGCATAGCCAGCCAAAGAGATCTTGACCTCAAGATCATTCTTGTCTGTGAAAGCTCTTCCCTCATTGAGAACAGATTGCTTAATCTATTGTAATCTAGAAACACTCCATAGCACAGACTTCTGTTTTGTAGGATCCTGCTTTTCTCTGGTGAGTGAGAACAGTCCCAGCTCCTAATAAGAGCAATGACACGTTCGCCTTGTCCAAGCTTCCAGTCTGTTGCACTGACAGTTCTGTCTCTGCCTCTAATGCCTCTGCCTTCTGCTTGTTTTGTAATAATCTAGTGAAACTGAAGGAAGCTGGACTTCTGTGATCTCACATTGCTGTCACTACACACAGTCTTTGATCAACTGATTCCTCTGTTGTTTACGCTCTTTAAAGGGCTAGTCCAGAGCATATCCTGCTGTCAGACAGTATTTTCCCATGAGGATTTGGACTTTGTTCTACAGATTCCTTTACTCTAGCTCTTTGTCATCTTCTCATGAAAGCGGTTTCCTTCACTGCTCTTATGTTGGTGTAAGTTAAGGAAAATCCAAACCCTCGTGAGCTCTGTTCTTGAAGTTTGAGCTATCCCTGGGTCTACCTGAAGTTTCTTTGCAGAACAGTATCACAGTTCTATCTCCATCAGCCTATATTTCTTCCACCCAGATGCACGCTTTGGTCAGGAAGATTCTATACGTAGGAGGTGGTTGAGATCTTTTTTATTTTCTCAGACATTGTATGTCCAGTCAAGGGAAGTTAAATACTTTGGCTACTCCCAAGTGTAAATACCGCAAGGCAAAATGCTTTGTACAAGACTGCAGTGATTCTATAACTGGTAGAACATCTGATCATGTTCTACCTGGACTGAAGTAACTTCTGTGATAGGAATTCATCAGTTTCAGGCCAAAACTAATGCTGTAGACGCAACAGCAAACACTGTGCTGTATCTCAGGGTTTCAGGAGTCATTTAGTCTTATTTCAGTCTTATTCCTTGCACAATTCTCAGTCAAGTAATTTGATCATTTGAAGGCGTTTGCTTGGAGTTACTCAGAAATAGAGTGTTATGGTGTGAACACCGAAGCCTATTGGTCAGATTGTTTATGAGTAATCAGTGATGTTCAAGACGTGCATGCTTCACATCTGTCCCTCTCCCATCCTTCCATTTTCCATTGGGGTAGCTGAGGACTGACTGAAATAGTAGCAGTCATGCTTGCTGTGTCATTGGCCTAGGTAAGGGAGGGGAAAAGCACAAGAGTACTCTCTGAGGGTATTCTACATGAAAATGATCCTGTCTCAACTGATGAGACTCAAGGACACCCACCTTTGGAAGGCACAGGTGGATTACACTTTTTTTCCTAAGTTAATTATCAGTAACCTTTTTGTCTCTATGTAGTTAATGTGGTGAGAGAACCTTTGAATGTGTTCAGAAAGGAATCTGACTAATTTAGATTTCTAAATTGAGTCATACAGTGTCTGCTTCTGAAGGCCTTTAGAGCTACCTCACTCATATAAATCAAATTTGCCTACCTTTCTTCAGAAAGCCTGCTTCATTAGGCACCTGAAACCAAAGTGCAGGTTAGATGTGTGCAGTAGGTGGACTGGATTCCAGTGCATATTAAGTTCTTAAAATGCCATTCAGCTGCTACAAGATGCTGGGAGAGTCTCAACTTTATGTGTATTCTAATTTATAACGTTAACATTCCCAAAGTCTCAAAAAGGTATTCTTCAGCAAGACCTATTTTTTTTTATGCAACAAGTAGGCGTCTGCCTTGTAACCCAGCTAAGATTCGGAAACTAGGCACTTCTTAACCTGTTTTTCCTTTGAGAATCTATCAATATTCTTTCTCACAGTCCTCCTACAAAATTGGATTCTGCAGCAAATGGTTACAGTGCCAAGAGCTAAGGAGGATTGATGTCTTTCCTGTAGTTACCTACGTTAGAGCATTTGTCCAGATGTTGGAACAGCGTTTGGAACCTGTGGTGCACCCTTTCTGAGACCCTAGGAGATTTCCAAGCCGGTTGCTTGCAGAGTCAGGCTCGCTCGCAGCTTCTGACCTAGCTGATGTTGAATTCTTTTCTCCACAATGGCACAGCTTCAATAGAAGGGTGGAGAGTGGCCCACCCAAGAACAGCCTATAACCTGGCAGTTGGGGCACTCTCCAAGGAGGTGGGAGATGTGAGTTGGATATCCTTTAGGCAAAGGAGGGAATTGTGGGAGATCCAAGTTCAACTTGGGTGAATGCTTGAGCCTTTAGGCTATTGTATAAAAGGGGCAGCAGCACCACCCTCTTACTTCCCCATCTTTGAAAAGAAAAGTGAATCCTGTTAGGATTTTGAAAGAAAAGGCGTAGTCGCCTGCCTTTGAAACAAGCTTTACAGGTTGTGGATCCCAAGTGGAAGGAGACACCTCCCTGTAGCTCTGTGGAATCATTTTAGTGGGCTTCCTGCTTAGTAGGCCTTAGTAGACTGTTTAACTAGGTGATTATTTTGGATCTTATGCCAAGTTGCCACATTCCTTCTATCCAAATTAGAGGAAACTTTAACTTGTAAAACTCTCTAAAAGTTACGGAATGCAATAAGTGAGACTCTGTTCCTCCCAGTTACACATGGAGTAATAGGTGGTGCCAAAAAGCAGTTCAGGTTAGGGTTTTTTTTTTTATAACAAGGTGGTCTCCAACAAGCAGAGCTTGACCATTGTGTGGGTAATGTAATCTGTGATGGGAAGATTAATTGAGGTTTAGTGTTAACCTTGTTTACTCAAAATGTACTTTGCTGTTTGTGTTCTTTTCTAGAGTGTTTTGTTAATTTGGGAGCAGTTTGAAGATACGAATCACCACAGCTACCATTCACACCACGGTTTAGCAAGTGGACTGCTTATTTGCCTCAGAGTTTGCCTGGCTTTGTCGCTGGCTGCTGGTCTTTACCAGATCATCACAGTGGAGAGAAGCACGCTGAAAAGGGAGTTCTATATCACCTTTGCCAAAGTATGGGTTACATCAGGGAAACTGCTTCCTTCTGCTGCAGATGCAGTTGTGGCATGCAGTTGACTGAAGCACTACTCTCTTTTCCTCCATCAGAAAGTTGATATTTAACTGTCTGATTTGATTAAATTGCACCCTGTCATCATACTCTGAGTAGTCATTTTAATTTGACAAGGAGTATAGAGCTCTTTTTAAACAGAAATCCCACCTTTCATTGTGTGGTTTTCGTTCTGTTGATTGAAAATTAAACAATGGGTTCATAAAATAGACAGAAGTGTAAATGCAGTTCCTCTAACTGTCATCTCTTTCTTCTAAGCTGGCATGTAGTCATTTTATAACTTATACTCATCTTCTCTTTTAGGCCTGCATTCTCTGGTTTTTGTGCCACCCATGTCTTGCAACCATTGCTATAATATTCAGAGAATATCAAAGAGAAAAGGTATGTACAGGCAAGATAAAAGAGATGGAATTTGAATAGTAGTTGTTCTTCATGTTCAGTGTTTGTTAGCAAACTCATGCTCTTAGGCTGTTAATCTTATGACCCCAAAGCAACTTGAGAAGTCTTAGTCACACAGCTCTCATTGATGCTAATGTGAGTCATATTTTACAAAGGCATACAGGGTTTGAATCATCTAAGGGTAATCATTTCTAGGTTAAGGGAGGGAGAGGGGGAGATACTTAAGTCAAAGGAAAATGTGGAGGGGGTGTTTTGTTTTATTGTTTGCTTGTTTGTTTTTTAATTAAAAACACCTTGGGGATTCTTTTAACAAAGCTAGTAGAAAGATAAATCAGTGGAATTTTTTTTTGTTGTTTGCTTTTTTAGTCTTCATCCATTAAAAGCTTTATGTGGCTAAATAGGTCAGGGAACCTGTAGCTGAACTATATTCTTTAGATTAAGAAATCTTTCCAAATGCATCATTTGGTTTGTAAGCTCTAAACAGTTAAAAATAAGGATGGACTCGCTGGGTTTCTCTGTTGCTTAAACATATTGGGAACTAGAGAACTAGGTGTGGAGCTTGCCATGTTCAGTTTAAGTGCACCACTCTTCTCTGGTGGTTGACTACCTCATTCCAGGGTTGAGTTTGCTGCTTTTCTTTGTATGCAGATATTTTCAAAAATTGAGCTTTTATTTCTGTAGAGGTTATGTAAGGGAAAGAAAAAGGTTCCACTAAAAATATGTAGTAAATAAATACTACCTTTGATTTTTTTATTTTTTTTTTATTTTAAAAGGAAGACTCCACTAGCGCTACTAATTAAGAGGCTTTTTAGGTTTTACTTGATGAAAACATCATCAGGGCAGGAGGACATTCTCTAGAGATAGGATCAGTAAAGGAAATAAGGAAATTTTTGCAATATTTTGAGATTTCGAGCTTACTGAAGGAAGAGTACAGTAGCTCTGCTCTTGCATTTGAGCAAGTTTAACCATTGTGTGCAGCTGCACTTCCTACGTTACGATAATTTAGCCGTGTTTCCTTCTTTAAATGCACTTCAATAAAGAAATGCATGATCAATAAATACCATAGTTATTTAAGAAAAGCATGGATTTCGAAAGACTGTCTGTACATAAACTTAGACTTTTGCTTTCTCAGAAACAGTAGTTAACTTTATGCGTTCAATAAACACTGCCTTACACATCTTTTACAGATGAAGAGGCTTGCACTGAAAAGAGGTCTGGCTAAGTGAGACCGATAAATCACTATCCTCGCAGCTCCATGATTATGCTATGGTGCAAAGCGTTTCCAAGCTTCCCCCTCACCCCCCTGTTTGTTTTAAGAATAGAATATCTAAACATCACCTCTGCTTGTGAAACTGCATGGGTGGTGAATTGCAAGTTTAAAATTCCCCAGAACAGAGACTGCCAGAAGGGTTCTGTGACTTGCCCAGGGCTATCTACTGATTTAAAAACACCCAGGTGTGAGAGTCTGAATCCTGGACTAGAGATTCATGTTCAAATCTTTTGTAACTGCAGCAGTATTAAAAGGTTTAAAGTTAAACCTCAAGCATTTACACAGTATGCTGATAGAAATTTATTGTGGGGTGGTGGTGGTGGTTTGGGTTTGGTTTGTTGTTTGGGGTTTTTTTTTCTCATTTTTTCTTTTTTTTCTTTTCTTCTCTCTAGATTATTACCATGGGTGTTATCCTCTGTCAATGCATCTCCATGGTTATCCTCTACAGACTCTTTCTATCTCATAGTCTATATTGGGAAGTATCTTCACTGTCATCAGTGACATTACCACTAACAGTATCCTCTGGACATAAAAATCGACATCACTTCTGAGATGTTTAGGAAGAATACATTATCTAATGAATGTGCAATAATGACTTAAATATACAGGTATTTTTGTCACAGGTATGTGATACATTGGTTTCACTGGAAAACTGAGTGATAGTATCAGAGCACTTTGCAGACCTTCAGTCTGACAAGGTCCCTGGATTAATCTGTTTAAAGCATCAGGGAGTGGAAAAATGCATAATTTGAATAATCTTATAAACATTGTTGATATGTAGCATGTGATGCTAAGCTGTATCACAGAAAAATACAATGAATCTTTTCTCTCCCATTCAAAGACACAGAAAAATGTCCTTACTTTATATCAATACTAGGTTTGAAAGTCTTACAAAGTGCAGTTCTTAAAACATGTGCAAGCTCAAACAAGTCTGAAATGGGCCAGTTGTGAAATCGGTGTGATACGTAACGATGAGTACAAGTTCTTTTATTTTCATGCTTTAGAGAAAATGCATTTTATGTATAAGTATAAAAGAAGGGGAAATAAAAGAGAGAGAGTCCTCTAGGAAACACATGTAAAATGTTCACAACTGACTGCAAGAAACTTTCCTTTATTACTGGTGTAAAAGAAAAGCCTTTTTTTGCAAGTAATGTTCATACTGGTTTAAATTTTAATGAGAATGAAAATATGGTTTATATCTGCCTTTTTTTTTTTTTTAAATAAAGGTAACTAAAAATTTCATCGAGTATTGAAGGTCTAAACAGTATTTGAGGGTTAGAAGACATAGCAACATAAAGGTAATTAAAACAGCAGGCTTGCATCTTTTAAAGAAAAAAAAAGGCAAAGAAAATGGAATGGGTGATGTGGTACTAGAATTTTAATCCTGATATAATTCATTTCTGTTACATTGAGGATTCAATCATAATTAAGCCATATACACAGATTAAATTAACAGAAGCATTTCAAATAAATGTTGGTTTCAGTCATCAACTACCCATGAATTCCTGCCCAAGGATACTTAATCAGGATTAAATTTTCTATGAATAATTGAAAAACAAAATACTCACTGGATTTGTTATAATCCATGTTGGCACTGGGTTCTAAGTAGTTGCCATCTTCCATCCATTGTAATAAAGCCATACTACTTTGCGATGCCCTAGCATTCAGAAAGCCAGTGTAAATATATACTTTATTGAAGTGCCTATTTATTGAGTGTGATTAAATCATGCTGACATATTTTTTTTTTCATTCATAATAAGAACATATCTATTGCCGTTGTGACTGAAATAGTTCTTTTTGGATTTAGTTTAGTATTTGTCAAATTGTAGACTTGCTTTCACGTGTGTGTTTCTCCACAACATGGATTTTATTTTCTAGTAAATGAATTTTTTTTTCTTCTTAACAGCGTGTATTTAATTATGTCTCTATGAAAATGTGAAGACACCGGGGTTCTAGCTTTAAACTGGCCCTAACTTTTCTATTCATGTTTGCCTCAGTTGGGAGAATGGTTGAAACATAAGTCTATTACATTTGAGTTTAGAGGCAAAACTAGGCATTTGCTTTTGACTAAGGCAAAATGGCAACATGACAAAGTTGCTCATTAAATCATCTCCTTTCTTATTGTTTGTAATTCAGATCAAGAATGGCAGGTTGAGGCTGGAAAAGATGAGATATTATGATTTCACACAATCTTCGGAATGATTAAAAGATTAATTATTGCATTCCTCTGATAACCACACAAAAATATTATTGGTTTAAACTTCAGTCTTTAGTTCCCTCCTTATCTCTCTACTTTTCATCTTCTCAAGAAAAAAGCATCCTGTTTTTGATAAGTCTCCAATAATGCAGTAAAAGAGTTCTATCTGTCCTCATGTATAAGACATGGAATTCACACGTAAAATAGAATTTTCTGATAGACACAAGAACTACTTTACAATTTATGATCTGTCATGATAAAAGCTGTAATCGGTGCAGAAAAACCTGTATGTGACTTTCAGAAGAGGCATTCTATTGGTTTTATTCTCCAGAAGTATTTTCTCACCTCCTCTGTAGTTCCTCGGTCAGTAATAAGGTAAATGGTATCTTAATTTCACCTTATAGATATACCCTACAACAATTCATAAAATTAATTCGTAGTTAAGATGAGTGTAAATATGAAGCATAAGATGTCATCTCTTAATCTTTTCTGGATTGCCCCATAGATCAAGAGGTAACACTGTCCTCTCTTGGTTTGGTATTCAATCCAATGATTTGAAAATAAAATTTTAATTTTGCCATTAATGTAACTGTAGCAATTAAATATCACTTTCTCATGGTAAGTGGTACTAAGGACGTGCATTTCTGCCCAGGTTCTATTACCATCTTTCATAACCAACACTCACCAGTTTTATGGTACTAAATCATTAATGTGTACTGTAGCAGTAGGTCAGTATGACTGTAGTAATATTCAAGATGTCAGTAAATTTGGTACAGAATATCTTTGGGGGGGAGTCTTCAAGTATGACTAATTTACAAAGCTTCATACTTACCTGTACTGTGGCTTGAAGCTTACTGCCTCTGGATCATGCCCGAAGAGTTGTTTGAGTAATGGAAAGCCTATCTCCTCCTCCTCCTAACTTACATCTTCTGTGAGACCAGCTGATAAGACCTTGCTTTTTTCATCCTTATTCACACAGTAACCCATTTTATCAATTTGGTTTCATAACCTCATCTTGAAAGAATAGCTTCCAGCCTTCTTTCAGTTGTCTTCAATCAGTGCCTCCTCACTGGAAAACTTTTTCTGAAATGTGCTTTCTGTCACAACCTGCGGCTCTTACTGAGTCTGAGGAGCTCACGAGGCATCCTACATCAGCTATGCATTAGGTGACAGCAGTGGACAAAAGCACTCCTTCAGTAGGAGCACCCCTAGCCCTGGTATGTGAGTTGTGTGGGTTTGTGCTCCTTGAATCCCTGGGGAATTCTCAGGGAGAGCTAGGGCAGCTCCAGGCTCCCAGCCCCCTTGGCTGCTGCACGGGGCTGAAGCGTGTCCCCCCCGAAGGCAGCGCTGCCACTGCTGACCGTGGTGACCAGCACTCTTTAGTTGAGGTCAACTGTCCGCGTCTCACTTGAGAGTTTATGCGTGTTACGTGGTTCTGCTTCAGATAAAACAACTCAGTTACAGAGTGTGCTGATTCTAGTGCCCGTGCATTTCGGTGCTCAGAAAAGCCTATATTGGCTCAACTGCAAAGTGACGTTGGTTGTCTCTGAAGAAATCCACCTCTATGCGTGAGAGGGCATCTCCTTGCCAGCTGTCACCTTTTCTACTGGCGGAGATGCCAGTTTGCGTCAATTATGATTTATTGGTTGGAGGGGAGGATCCCAGTTCAGGAGAAATGAGGGTGAGATCACCCACTGGGTCTAGGAGACCCCCCACACGCTCTGAGGAGGGATGGTCTTTGCGCCGCCCCCAACCAGCCACGTGGAGGCTGGAGCAGTTCTAGGGCTGGTCACAAGGCTCCGAAGCTCTTTGCTCCCCTTCTGTGTAGAATGTGTTTATTATACGTTTATTTAAAGTACTTCAGGCAGGAAAATGAATATTTACAATTAAGTATATGTAAATGCAAGTGGAAAGGCTTGATTGGAAAAATGTCAAGTTTCTAATACATATTACTATATGAAGACCTCCCACACAAGACAAACATTTATAGTCAGATCTAATGAATATTCCTTTCTGGTTCCTGCGCCAATGGAGAGCCATGGAAGTATCAAAATCTTTTTGTTTGCATCTCGGTCCTCCACAGAACTGGAAGAATATTTTATTTGATTTGGCTCTAGTTTAATCTGCGCAATGTTATGCCTCTAGTTGATACAATAAATGTTTGTTTGGCTGCCCAAAGCTGATGTTACCCTGCTTCTTTTAACTCTTTTTGTGTGACGATGCAGTGTATGGAGAGCAGGTGATCCTTCCAAATGTCAGATATTAAAAGACAAAGTATTAAGCTGTTTTTCAAAGGATCATTCCTTTCTAACTACATTGATATAACTAAACTGTATTTTTTTCCAGTCAACAGTAAGTTCTGATTCCAGGGGGTTTTTTAAGCCATTATTTTCTGCAAATCTTCTTGTCTTGCGAATTCCCTCTCTCCCCCTGCCCTTGCTCCCTGCCCTCCCCTCTCCCCCCCTCTCGCACATATGATTTTGAGTGTAATGGGTGTCATTTCTCTCGCTATCTCTCCATCTGTTCCCACGATCAACGCTCGCAGTCCAGCCCCTACTTTGCATCTAGTATGCGTATTCTCTTTATCCTTGGTCTGGTTTGATTTCACGCTTTTCCTGTCTCTCCTTTGCCCTCTCTACCGTGTCTTTAGTCTCCCGGGCCATCAGAGACCTGAGGGTGTGGGTTGACATCGCAGCTAGCTGCCCGAAAAAAAAGAGAGTGTTCCTGTGCCCCTGGCCCCGCGCTGCTCTTGATGCTGGCCGTCACCCGGCAGTTTAAGTGAGGTGGAGTTGAAGAGTTAAACTGGTAAGAAACTCAGCCTTTAGCAGCAGAAGAGAAAAAACAAATTAGTTCTCAGTGGTTTAAGCTCACTGAGCCAGGTCATCAGGATTTGATGAGTACCGGTGGTGGCAGCGCTGGGGACGGGGTGGAAAAAGCACGTTGAAGAGGGGCAAGGTCCCCTTTAGAAGGGCAGCTGCAAGGGCAGTCAGGCTTCTGCAAACCATCGGCCTCGGAACTGCTCCATCTCTCCCTCCTGTACATCTCCTGTGTGCTAAGGATTGGCCCGACCCTTCCCCTGACAGCTCTCACCAGTAGCATCAGGGTGGGCTTTTTCCAACAAAAGGAAAACTCTTTGAGTCCTTCAAAGTCTTTTAAAATGGAAGAGGGTCAGTTGTGCCTTTGCAGCCTTACAGAAGTGGGACGGGAAGCATCACGAGCAAACCCTGGTTTGAGGAAGTTTGAGTTTTGAAGGGGGAGTAAAAGACGAGTGCCACAAAAGCAGCCGGGACTTGAACTGGTGCCAGTTTTCTCGAGAGAGGGCAACGCTGTTGGGAGAAGGCGACCGGCAAGGTCACACAGGGCTTTGTGCAAGGTCTGCCCCTGGGCAGGGAGAGACTTCATCTGAGCAACTGCAACCCAAAAAGCAGAGGGTTCCCCGCAGCGGGTGCTCTGGGGGGGCTACTTGTATCTACGGGCTCGTCAGTCTGCTGAGGTGTGTGAGGCTGTGGTGGGACGGCCAGCATCTGTCTCGTCTCGAGGTCAAGCACTGAGGAGTTTGCCCAAGCTGGAGAGTGAGTTTGGCTTTTAACGCTGCTGCAACCACACACACACACACCCCCAGATAAAAATCAGTCCATGGAAACTGCAAAATGAGCAATCTCAGGAATCTCTCCATTTTTGATAACACTACTCAGAGCTGAAAGACTCTACGTGTGCCTTGTTAAGAGTGGATACTTTTTTTTTTCTTTTTTTTTTTTTTTGCCTAGTTTCTGACCCTTTGAGACTCTTTTAGAACAATGGCATTATTTTCAAATCAAATTTTAAGAAATGAACACTGGGGTTGTTAAGAAGAGATCAAAATTTACATAAGACTTCTATTTAACCTATTACCTATGAAAATTTACTTCAGGCTGAAACTTGTTTTCCAAAGTTTACAGCATACGAAACAAATGGTTTTTAAAATTTCCTTACTTGTGAGGACCTTAAATTGTGTTTTCTAAAAGGGAAAAAAAAAAAAAGAAAGAAACCCTTGGAACCTTACCAGTTTAATTTGCATTTTGGCTCTGATGTAACTCAAAATAGATTAGATTAAAAAAGGAAATTTGGCAAGTGATTACTCAATTACATGATTTTACTGCTTTGGTATTTTGAAAATAAAAACGAACAGATCTGTTTGACTTTGAAAAGTGCCTGGTGCACGTGTGCTGTAACCACTTCTCAGAAACCATATGGAAGGTTCCCTAGGCTGCATATGGCACTGCTACCCGGGGCTGGGATACGTGTTGCTGCGACAGACTACAGGGGATCCAGCCGGGTCAGGGGTTTTAATGTATACATGGAGATAATCCTGTAGGGAAGCAAGGCGGGGTAATGAGTTTGGTGTGCGAAACGCGAGCAGGGGGTTGCGTTGCCTCTTTTTCCTAGGAAGGAACTAAAATTGCTGGGAGGTAATACCAGGCCAGGAAATTAGGAGGAGTTTGGGGAAAGGATATGATTTATATACCGTCTGTGTTGTGCAAGATGTAAAGGTGAGCGGTATCAACAGTTTTAAACTATTTAACCGTCTAGAGCTATGGATGTTTGATGTTCTCTGTGCCTTCCTCGTTACCCTCGGAGGCCATGCAGTCGCATCCAGTGCTTCCCTGGTAGCTGCCCATCTCTAGCCTTCATGCCATGGGTAGGAGGCTTCTGCTGACTCCTGGAAGACCAAGCGAGTGGTGGCAAACTCCCTAGAGTAACTTAGCGTTGACCCTCCATGTGGTGAGGGACGGGGTAGTACTACACCTTAAACTGAGAATCATCACAGTCATCTGTTATTTCCATTAGGAAAGCGGCAGGAGGAGAGGGAGCACCTGTCCCTCCATCAGTGATGCGTCCCCTTGGAGTGCGTGGGGCTGTATTTGTGACCTCCAGGTCTCCGATGAGTGCAACGGTTTTGCAAATGTGTGTTTGGTACCGTGATCTGGTCACTCCTCTGTAGAGACGCTTTGGTTCTTGAAAAGTTCCTCCACGCACCATGGGTGCAGCTGTCTCTTCAGTGCAGAGCACCTCCATCTGTGTCTGTTCCTCCAGCGCAAAGCCAGGTCGCGTGGTGGTGAATTCAATTGAAATAACAGCAACTTCAAATGACAGAAATCTTCGTGCCATCCATTTGACAGGACAAGAGGAAATGGGCAAAAACTTGAACATAAGAAGTTCCATCTAAACACGAGGAGGAACTTTTTCACCTTGAGGGTGGCAGAGCACTAGGACAGGCTGCCCAGAGAGGTGGTGGAGTCTTCTTCTCTGGAGACATTCAAAACCCGCTTGGACACCTTCTTGTCCAACCTGCTCTAGGTGGACCTGCTTTGGCAGGGGGGTTGGACTAGATGATCTCCAGAGGTCCCTTCCAACCCCATATCATTCTGTGATTCTGTGACCCCTGCCCTGGCCAACTGCAGCTCTTCCAGTTGGTTTCAGTGGGGATTAAGACTCTCAGAACACTAGTCTTGGTGTAGTAATGAAGGTGCAGACCCAGAGTCGCAACGCATGAAGAGCAGAAAGTTTATTTCTAACAACTCCCTGAGTTGTTAGAGGGGTCACTGCCTATATGTCCCTCACACATCTGTTGCAGAAGGGCAAGAGTTCTGCTGGCACAGCAGGGACACCCTACTTCTACCCCACTGTTTGAAGAGTTAACATGGCACATGAGACTTGGTTGCCCTCTGTACATCTTGGTTTCATCCTGCTGCCTCTGGTTTTGGTTACTACGTGCCTAGTAGTCGGCAGACCTGTTTCAGAGAAGCCTGTGAGATGAACCTTTGCTGTCCAAAATAAAGCTCTTCTCAAGACTGTCTTAATTTCTCTCATGCCTTCACTTTCCTCCTATTTAAATGCAAAGGGATGCGTCATCGGCACATGGGGACTGTTGCTGCTTCTCCTCAAGAAGAATTTGAATACATTTGATTTTTCCTTCCTTCCTATCTTTGTGGGGACAATGGATGAGCTCAGACCCTGGTCTCCATCCCTGCAAGGCAGCAAGCTGTGCTGGCACTCCGTTGATGGCCCGAGTCACCCCGGGACTGAGAAATGGAGAAAGCACGAAGCCTTTATTCAACGACAGGAGAGGAGCTGGGAGCTGCCACCACAGCTCTGCACTTCCCAGAAGAGCTGACCGACTTCAAAGAAAAAATAAAAATAAAATAAATCAGGAGAGCTTTCCACCACTGAGTTTGCAGTGTGTAGACTGTGAGTTTCGATGTCTTATCTCTGAGGTCTGTTACCGGAGACCACATCGCGCGGTGGCGTGTGTGTATGGATCGCGCTGCTGCCAGTGACTTTGTCACATCGTGCGACGGCACGTTTCTTTGTTGGGGGGGAGCAGCAAATCTAGGGCTTCTCTTCCGGAGATGAAAACAGGATGATAGGGCTGGAGTGAGGGGGGAAAAACATCACTTTCCGGGCACCGTATCCCGCTGGAATCGTCACGACTCATGTATTATTCAAAGTCTAGATTTTGCAGCTAAGTCTTCCATTAACCTTGAAGTTATCTGGAAAGTCTCTCCTTCCCTATCGAGCGCGTGGTTATCCCAAGCAAGTGCCCTCACTACTTATACCCCTGCTCCCCCCCACCCCCCAAACCGTGGCTGTTGCGGGTGCCAGGGGAAGGAAACCCCGCGCAGCGTCTGCAGGGGCGGTGTTAGGAGTTGGTTCAGGTCAACCCCGTGAAGTTGGACGGCAACGGTGAGGACCTTAACGCCCCTCCTCGGCATCCGGGGCAAAAAGCGCAGGTTCCTCACTGGGGACCGCTGGCCCACGCTTCCTTTCCAGGGGCTGGGGAAGGAGAAGGAGAAGGAGAAGGAGAAAGAAGGAGAAGGAGAAGGAGAAGGAGAAGGAGAAGGAGAAGGAGAAGGAGAAGGAGAAGGAGAAGGAGAAGGAGAAGGAGAAGGAGAAGGAGAA
>JAHREE010000279.1:14056761-14101513 GCA_033628505.1 Tringa tobata | reverse complement strand
TTTCATTAGTGTTTCATATTGAAAATCTGACTTTTATTACTGATTCTATAGAAAGAATAAGAGACCAGAACACACATTAAAAGGTAGATCTATAAAAGAGCAAACAGTTTTGCAGTGTTCTTGGAGGCACCTTTTTTTTTATTTTTAAAAATAAAATCAAAATTTCCAGAAGGAGGTCTTTTGGTTTTCAGTTCTCTTGTCATCTTTTTCTTACATTTTATCAGATGTTGTTTATAGAGTCATGCCAAAAATACTCATTTACCCAGAAAGTAAATAATTCAGACTTGGATAGTCTAAAAGACCTAAAAAGAATTCAGCACAGACCTTTTAAAGTACGAGGGTGCCTAATTTCCATTGATTTTAATTCCCTCAAGGAGATTCAATGGGATTTTATGCCCCAAATGCCTTGAAAATATCTGTATACTCTGAATGGAATCGGCCCAAAGCACATTTATGCTTTATGATAGAAACAGATTGTTGCATTGTTTCTTGTTCACCCCCTCCAGTTTTTTAATGCTTCAACTCTTTTCCAAGTAGGATGGTTAAACAATGGTTTTAACAAAGACTATATAAAGTTCAATTTTCTTGGATTTATTTGGGTCTTTACTCCATTTTGCCAGCGGAGCCTGGTTCTGCTGGGCCAGGAGTTACCTGAACAAGTTTTCTTGAGGTAAGCTAGTATGTGAACGTGCCCATATAGCTCCTCAACCATGAGTGCCTATGTGCATGGTGAACTTGGAATAAAGGAAAGAAAATAACTGGAAATGATCCTTCAGAGGAAAAAAAGTACAAACCACCTCACATGCACTGTAATTTAAGAATATGGGATGGTCGTCAGTTACGATGATGTAGATGATGTACACGATGAATTTACGGTCCAGCTTACCTCACAGGGACTTGCTCTTATAGCCTTTGTGTGACAGAAAGCAGCTGGAGATGATGCTAAATGAAGAATTGTCAGGAGTGCCATATCTTTTTGGTTTTTTGTTTTTTTTTTTTTGCAATACACAGTAAAACAAGAAGCACATCTTAGCCACAGGATACACTACCTCTGCTTTTCGCCTAAAAGACCTCTTTTTAAAGCATGTGTTAAATGCCCTTCTGTTTGAAAAGTAGCTTAACTAAGTTGCTAAATGCCAGGAAAAAAATGGAATTAATGAATAATCTTCTCTATTGCTATAATCCTATAAAAATGCTGCAAGTATACCTATTAGATGTGCCAATGCTGCTGTACAGCAAAGCAGTAGCAGTACCAGCGCCACGGACTTTCACTTGCTTCATTTGACATAGTGCCCCTGTTAAAAACAGCAACAAAGCTGTTATCTTTCAGTGGAGCCACACTTTAAAACAGAGTTCGTGGAGACACAAACACTAGGTATGACCCCAGCCTACTAAAATGAATGGAAACGTTCCCGTTGCCTCATGGAAAATGTGAAACTGGTGTCCTTTTCTTCTCCTGGTCATTACATGGACAGGTAAAGTGTGAAGCACCTTCATACAATCCACACTGGTGAGGCCACACCTTGAGTGTTGTGTCCAGTTTTGGGCACCTCAATACAAGAGAGATCTGGAGGTGCTGGAGCAAGTGCAGAGGAGGGCAACGAAACTGGTGAAGGGCCTGGAAAATAAATCATATGAAGAGAGGCTGAAGGAGCTGGGACTGTTTAGTATGAGGAAGAGGAGGCTGAGGGGAGACCTCATCATTCTCTACAACTACTTGCAGGACACTGTAGAGAGGTTGGTGCTGGTCTCTTCTCACAGGTAATTAATGACAGAACGAGAGGGAATGGCTTCAAGCTCCAACAGGGTAGGTTTAGACTGAACATTAGGAAAGAATTCTTCACAGAAAGAGTGGTCGGGCATTGGAATAGGCTGCCCAGGGAGGTGGTTGAGTCACCATCCCTGGATGTGTTTGAGACGATTAGATGTGGTGCTGAGGGATATGGTGTAGGGGAGGACTTTGTAGAGTAGGGTAGATGGTTGGACTCGATGATCCCAAGGGTCTCTTCCAACATAGACGATTCTATGATTCTATGATTTAATGTTGGGATTTTTTGGAAAAGGATCGTTATGAGTTGGTTTGTCATTTGTCTGCGTCATCGTGTGTCCCCCGCCCCTCCTCCCATCTCCCCCGGTTTTATGTGTGTGATAGAAAGATGGAAAATAAAGCATGTTTACTTGTTTGCTGTAAAAAAACAATAATCTTGGATATAATACAGAAAGCATGATATGTTCTCTAAAGACCTCACTCAAAGCCTGCTGAAATACACGAGCTCTCCCAAGCTGCCTCCCAGGTTCACTGGTGGCAGGCGGTAAATTAAATTGGCCAAACCAACTCTTTCGCGACTTCACCGTTGAGCCCAGGTCCTCCTAGGTAAAAGGCCAGTTCACGAAACCACTTTGTTGCCAGTCACCTATCCACTGCTTATCTCTCTCCCTCTTTAATGGCATGACTGGTTATCTTAAAGATAAGGAGTCCGATGAACTTTCAGTTCCTACCACTGCTGGAAAAACTGAGAGGACATAATTCTTTTCCTTCTGAAGAAAGGTTCCCTTTCTCTTTGCCTGCCGGATGTGTCAGTGCCATCCCTCCAATGCTTATGGATGTTTTGCTTTTCTTAGAGGCAGAGAAGAGTTTAACAGGAGAGTTTTACCTCAAAGTGTAGAGGCAATTAGTTTATTTTGGCTCACAGCACAGAGAGTTTAAGACAAAACAATAAATTAAAACCGTCAGGATTCCTTCAGGCACTCTGACGTTTTTCTTCTTTTTTTTTTTTTTTCCTTTTTCTTTTTGTGTTTAACAGGAGGTGGCGGTTGTAACATTTGCAAAATAATAAGTACAATAAGTTGACATTGTGATATGATTACTTATGTAAGTGCTTAGACATACAAATACCTAAACACTAATGTCATTATTGAGAGTCATGGCAGTTATTCCAGCCAAGTTAATAAAAGATCATTACTATAACTATCTACACAGGACTGAACACGATGGGGAATCCGGGATATGGGAAGTCTAACAATACAAAGTGCACTGAAACTTTACTCTGTGTGCATTTGTGTGCATGTGATTATTCTAACAAGAAATCAGAAATAATTCAGCGGGTACTTGATCGGTAGGAGTATTTAGAGATAAAGTTATACAAGAAAACTTTGCATTTCTCTCCCCCTCCCCCCCATTTTCTCTGTTGAGGAAGCTAAGCATAGTTAATTTAAGCATGATTTCTCTGTAGTTTACATGCTCCTGGATCTTAGCATAGAGATGTAAATAGCTGGGTGTGAACTCGCCAGGTATTATATTCAGCTGACACAAACAACCCAACCAGATAGTTCTGTGTAGATAACAAACTCATTTCTGCATTGGGAATCAGGGCTCAGGTGATTGTTGTTCTTTAATGATTATTTATTTAAATCGGGCTGATTCAAATACAGAGCCGGTCCCAGGCTGTGGCCGGCTGGACAAACTTCACGGGCTGGGCAAAACATTGGGGCAGGAATTCATCCTCTTTCCCCATCTCACCTCGCACCCCTCAGTCGGGACTCTTCTGCGGCGCTCTGCTGTCGTTCCTTCTTCTCATCCAGAAAAAGCCTGCAAAAACAAGCCTTGCCGAGTTATGCAAGGACCAACACATCTCAGCGCTGGCAGGTAGGAGGGGAGGTAAATAACAAAGTGAATTTCAAAGCGATATTGGTGGGGACGCCTCACTGAGTAGGCCTGCTTCCAACCCACCCATAGGATTTTCAGACAGTATCTTCTCCAGGCTCTTCCGTACAAAGAGAGCAGCTGTCCCCGAGTTGAGCAGGAACAATTGCACCCAATACGCCCACTAAAATGAGTTTTTCCTGCTGAAGCCTAGAACTGAGTCCAATACTGGCCTGAACACACGAGCACTCCACCCAAGCCCCTCATTAAACTGGACAGCCACCCTCTGCACCGGTGAGGTTTCTGACAGAAGGTAAGGATAGCACAGAGACACACTGCAATGCCACCTGATGTCACTGCGAGTGTTTCTAACCTCAGTGTCTAGATATAGCAGCACCGAGATTGAAACCAAAAGCCCTTTTTTTTTCAAAAAAACCCCTCACTGACAGAGAACGATCTAATATACCCCCGAAGGACGCCCATACTACAGCTTGAGGAGCCACACACATTCCAAGAGCCTTCCAAGAACTCCTCCTGCTCTGCACCGGCACTGAAAGCTGTGGTCAGGTAAGTGGGCTGATCCACCTGAAAACCAACC
Organism: Tringa tobata; assembly: GCA_033628505.1. NCBI lineage: Eukaryota > Metazoa > Chordata > Aves > Charadriiformes > Scolopacidae > Tringa > Tringa tobata. The sequence goes on along the minus strand of JAHREE010000279.1, from coordinate 14,097,272 downwards.
ATCCCCAAAAGAAAGAAAACAGTAGCTTTCACCAACCACACAAATGCCCGTTTGATGCCTAACGCTGGTGAACGGGAGGCATTGGAAAGGTGAAGGCAAAGTGAAAGATGGGACCCTCTGTCTCAGCAGCATCACAGTCTGAGATCAGCACAGGCCACTCGTGGAACCTCATCCTATGTGCTAGTTACTGAAATTCAAACAAGGAGCCCTCTTAGAGAAGGGTAATGCTGGACCAGAGTTACAGTTATCAAGAAGTTAAATTCTCCTTTGAGACAGAAAGGCTACCCCTAACAGCTCACAAAGCTGTTCACCATCCTCAGCAGTCCTGCTGATGACGATTTCACAGCGGCTGTGGTGGGAGGAATGAAGCCTTTCTTTTTTCTTGCTTGGCAGCCAACACGTAGTATTTCAAAATCAGATGGATTTGGCATAGGCCCGTCTTCACTGGCAGTTTGTTTGTATGCTGTGTTTACTTATGAAAACGAAGTATTGGAGAAAGGTGTTTGAAGCTGGTTTATCAGTGATTATCAATGTGTAAGGCCATTACAGAGCAGCCTGTAACAGGCCTCCTCAGTCAATGGGATCTGGCCTGGAGCATCAACAAGGCATGAACGGAGCCTGAAGCTTGCCTTTTACCTCTGGAAACGAGGAAGGAAAATCCAGGTATAACTTCTGTGTCCATCCCAGCCCTAACCAGAGCTCCCCTCACCCAGCAGGCTGGCAGGGAAGTTTCCACTGCAGCAGTACCACTAGCCAGCAGGGGCAGTGGTGGCACAGGTAAGAGGTCCAAAGAAGTTCCTCTGTTTTTCCCTTGCTCTCTCACTCTGCTAGCTCACGAGACTCTGGGGACCAGCTGGTTTCGAGACTAGATATGCAGGAACAGATGGGAACGAGGAGGGTGAAGGTCTCCTAATGTCATTCCTCGCCTTCCTCCCAAACAGCTCTCCAAAGCTCCAGGCTCCTGGTTGCACTGTAGTCACACCCAAACTCGTGATACTGGGCTTCCCACACCCCTCGCCCCATGAGTTCCTCAGGCTCTTCAAAGCCCTCTGATCCGTGAGCAATTCTGAGTTTCCGGCTCCTCCTGACTCTCCTAGACACCTTTCCAGAATTCAATAAGCCCAGCAGAGAGGAACACACTTATCCACAGCACTGAAAGCTGTTGCAGGAAAATTGGTACAGCTTCATATATCTTAATGATTGAGGGTTTCACTAATAGCCTACGTGTCCGAAGATTGGACCAGTTCCCCACTGAGCTGGCAAACTTCTGCGGAGAAATCCCTGGCACCGCATTTGTTTATCTTAGTTGACAATTTGTCTCATTGTCTCTAACATTGATGAAACCACAAACAGTGCTCCAAGATCATTTGCCTCGATAGTTATGACAACAAATTTAAGAAGCACAGATATGTAAGCTGTGTTACAATCTTTATCAGTGGCACCCAAAACCGAACTGGAAGCATTAGCTTTCAAGGACAGACTATTGAAATAGGTTCTCCACCTCAACAAGATAAACCTGTCCATAATACATATTTGTGTCCATGAAGAAATCACTTTGATCTTGAATGCAACCTTTCAACAAATCAGGGAAAAATTAAAAAAAAAAAAAAAAGCTAAGTGTTCACCTAGGACGTTAAGGTAGTGTAAGCAAGGATACAAAGTTGAAGTTTTTAAAACTTGCACACAGGTGCTCCTATTTAGAAGTAAAATGGCTTGACTTCACTGCTACTTAATCCTTTAACTTTAATGTGAAACTCTACAGGAGTTTCTTCTAGAAATTGAGTAAAGGCATGAGGGTTTAATGCACTGTAATTTATGTGCACTAATCTTACAGCCTCCGATCACTCAAGACACTTTTCGTAACTGTTCCCAGGTAGGCAAATCACACGCATTTATTCTAGATTGCAGTTGCAGCTGCCCTTCCTGGCTCTTTCAGCTGTGGCTCAACACGTTAATCGTCCCAGTGTCTGCTTCTTGCACCAGCCGTGGAGCAATGACCAGTGGCTGAGGGAGAGCACTTGATCACCTGCTCCAAGGAGACAGAGGGCACCGTCAAGTAACATTTCTATCAATGGTCTCCAGAGCAGTTTGCAGGCGATGGTCTTTATTTATGCTGGATAATGTTCAGCTCTTCAGCCTAATTGTCATCTACTATGTCAATTATGTAAAAAGACTCGTTCTACATCTCTGATGGCGCTCATTTGTCTCTCCCGTCTTAGGCTATACCCTATCCCGAGCTACCTTCCCTGTGTTGTGGGTTGGGTGAAATGTCATTGAAGCTACGGGCGTAACCACCACCTTCTTTTAACCCAGCTGTAAGAAACAGTTAAGCTGCTTTATGAAATAATAGCGACCTCCACCCCAAACAAAAGCACACGTTACTGTTGAAAACCACAGCACACACATAAGGCTGCGCAGGCTGAATGGTGTAGGAGAGGGGTTTGGCTGACTATTGTTTTTAATGGGGCAGGATGTGTGCGCGAGTCCGTGTGTGCCCGTGGAGGAGGGAAAGAAAAGCTCCACGAGAATAAATAGAGAAATGAGATAGAGCCTGAACAAAATAATAAGACTCTGGCCACCAGGAAAAAAAATCTAGAAAGGAAATCTTTGAGTTGAATACTTGAATCTTCCCCTGCTCGGGGAACAGGGACTTCATCAAGTCTTTGTAAATAAATAGGTTTTATCAGAGAGATCTGATTCCATTTGAAATTTCTCTTTCTAAAGGAAAAAAAAAAAAAAAAAACCAACTCACAAGACCCTGAACTTCAATTAAGTGTTCAGGTCAAAAGGTATGAGACAAATCCCTACTGACCTGAAATCAGGAGAATTGCGCAAGATGTAAGCCAGGCTGGAATTTGTCTCCCATGTTCAATATTCATTTCTCCCCCGCCTCTAACATGAACACATAAACATACAAAAAAAAAAAAGAAAGGGATAAGGAGGGGGGAGAAAGGGAGAGTGGAAAGACAGCACAGAAACCTTATCATTTCTTGTCTGTGCTCAGTACAAAATTATAATTTAACAATGCTTATTTCCTGACACGGTCATTAGATTTTTTTTTTCCTTTTAAAAAATTTTTATTATTAAAAAGAAATAACAGTGATAAACAATAATTCAAGGTTTTTGATTTGACATAGGTTACATAGTTCTGGCTATGTGGATTCTTGTGCTATTCATAAGCCAGTTTAGCTTTGCACTTGTGTTGCAGAAGGATTGAATTATGGCTTTGCAGTAGATTAGATTTCTTTGTATTATTCTATTTATATATATCTGGTTGCTCTATTATGCGTTTTCTTCGTACTATCTTATAAACTGATTGGGACATATCTCCTTTTCTATTGTCTGCATAAGTGCCCGCCACAGTATGGATTTAAAAGCAAAATTAAATACCCAATATCCCAGGCTTAGAAAGTCATTGGTGCTCTGTTGCTGCATTGTAATTCTGCCTACAGTTCTACCTACCTACATTCAGCTTATACAGAAAATGCAATTAAGGACACGGATTGTTGAGAAAGGGGAATTATTTTCCACGAATTGTAATGACTAAACTTTGCCCATTTCTGGCCCCGTATGCCCTGTATACTTTGCTAGGGCTTTGCTGAGGAGAGCTTTTGATGATGCTTTTATGTTCTTAGTACAATATGCTGTGTAATATCTAAGTATGTTCTCAGCTCAGTTGGCACCTTTGTTTGCTTTGGGACTGTGTGCCTTTGTGGCCTAAAATTGTAGACGTATAATCCTTGCATTTTCTCTGCGACTTGAAACAACTAACATGCTACTATTTTCTGAGAGAGGCATAATAGTGAGGGAAAATATTGAGCATTTTACTAAGCAATAAAATGTTCTTCAAGTGATAATGCATCGTAGGATAAAGCAGATTCTAATACCCGTCTTCTCTTACACTGTATTTGTTGAATTTGGGATTCATGAAAGTAGGACTCACAAAATGGACTAAATCCAAGTACAGTGTGGGCAGGTGCTGTGCAAGCTTTCCCTCCCAGATTCTCCCAGTCCCCCTTCATCTCAGCTTGTTGCTGTTTTCACACTGTATCTCCTTACGGCAGAAATGTGGTGTCTTTATTGTGTGGACAAATGTTTGCTGAGTTCTGAGATGAAACCTCCACAATCTTTTTCCCTGCGCCGGGTCTGAACTGGGGTTTTTACAGGTGAGAAGCTGGTGCTCTCTCTGATACAGCTTCCCACTCCCCGTGTGAACAGAGGGTGAAAAACTAAAGCATCAGACCCTGTTGCTTCTTTTTACTCTCCTCTGCGCCCAGAAAACATACACAGCACACAGCGAAAACCCATTCCTATAATGGCCAAAGACATTTGTTAACAGCACCAGCGTTCAAACAAAGGCTGAAGAGGGATCTAGCCGGTATCCTTAGCCTATTCTGGGGTCCTCAGTTAAATGAGGATGGTTTTTTACAGTTATCTAACCGTGAATGAGATACAAATCCTATGATCTCTGAATTAATTTGCTCCAACTGTGTTCCCTCCAAATAGCTCTTAAAACGAATTTTGCACATTTTGTGTGTATCTATATAATTATAATAAAAATGTAAATGAAAGAATCAAAACCTGGTAGCTTTACCTCATAATACTTCACTTGAAGCATACAGGCAGAGAGTAAACATTGGGGGGAAAAAAAAGTATTAGTAGCTCTAGGAAGCATAGAGTGTTTAATATCCAGATTAAATATTGGTGGAGCTTGAGCTCCTTTTCTGTCAGTCTATCACCTGCTGTTGTAAAAGACTCCTGTCACATATCTCCTGACCAATTATGTCTGCAGTAGCTTGGGAAGAATCCTCTATCCGGCTGCTCACGGTGCTGTGGGCTATGAACAGGAGACTGCCCTGAATTATTCTCAGGGTAAACCCTTTATGGGTTTTAGAAACAATTAACTTATCTATTTTCTACTAGTCCGAAAGCTTTATGAGTAGCACAAATGTAAATTTATTTTAACCTCAAATCCAATGTATAATTTTTGTGGAACTGGAAGTAGGGAACCAGTGTGATTGGAAGATACATTTCAATTAATTCTTCCTCCGACGCTTTATCTCCTCGGCATCAGAACCTTTTATAGTGTTAAAATTAACAATTATGCAGCTGATGGCTGGCTGAAACCACAAGGGGATCTGGAAAGGGCCTCAGATAACACAACATGTATAAATCATTCAGGAGAACAATTCATGAAAGAAAAGTTATCTGTGTTTTGGATGACATTGGAAGAACTAAATAGGAGTCAATTTGAGGAAGGGACATTTTTTTCCATTGTCCAGCTTGGCTTTTTTTTTTTTTTTTTTTTTTATTGTGTTGTAATATACATTTTCAAAATTAATTAACCATTAACAGCAAGATAAATGTTTCTTCTTGTGTTAGGGAAAGGCTGGCCTCGGCGGTGAAAGATTATTTCACATGAGCAGCACTCTTCAAGAAAGCCGTTGCCAGATAAGGTGGCGACTGTACTTTGAAGAGGAACAATGAGAAGTGACAGACAAGCCCGTGTTTACCAAACTGAATAGAGGACTCGCAGGTTTCCACTCACCGCTCGGTTACCTAAGCCCAGGGAATCAAGGCTGGAGTGCTGTTTCACCAACCCGGATCAGTAACAAAGTGGTAACTACTTCAGAATATAATAACACGCCGTGAAATCTTACTCCAGGTGTTAATGAACGACGTTTGGTGGGTTGTTTTTTTTTTTAAATTTCATTTTTATGAAACGTTTAAAAAAATCTGCTGAACCACTCTTGTGTTTATGCACTTGGCAGCCGTGGAATATTTTTGTCCTGTGCCTTTTCTTCAACATTCAGGCTTTTGATTACAGGTCGGGGTGTGAACGCAGCGCGACACGAATGTGAAATCCTTCTGCTTCAACCAGGCCAGAAATGTAGAAATAGGGAGAAGATGTTCTTGTTCTGCAACTTAGAGAAGATCAAAATTTGGCAGCCACGCTGTACACAGAATGGCATGAGACTGGTGTGCGTGCCTGCGGCGCTCCGAACCGCAGCCCCGAAAGAAGCCAATTCCTGGAGCATCCTCCCAACCCACCTCCTCCAGAGAAGGCCACTGGAGATAGGAATATTTTTCCCGTTTTTGTCTCTAACGCTGCAGAGCTGGCGGAGTTGGTACCTGGAGGAGAGGGCAGGACCAGTCGCCCTCCCCACATGGCTTGTGACCTTTGATAGAGTGCTTGATTTTTATTACTTCTATGCGCGGTGCTGCAGTCCCAAACCCAAATATTTACAGAGCAGGGGTCTAGAACATCCCTGCTGTCAGCTTTGCAGGCGGGGGCGGTGCGGATCAGCCCTGCCAGGGGAGAGCCTGAAGGGGTCCAGCAGGAAGGAGGAATAAGAACAGACCACAGGGGCTTTGTACATATCGTGGGAGCCTTTCTTCCTTCATCGTGGGATCCTTTCTTCCTTCTGACACTCCAAGCCACTGAAGTGGGTTTGCGCTGGAGAACAACATCCTAACAGAATGCGCGATGCGCGCGGAGGCACATACACACACAAACACGCAGACTGCATTTACACATATGAATGTGCATATGGAATGTCAATTCTATATAGAAAGGGCTACTAGATACAGTTTTTATTTTAACATACGTTGCTCACACGAAATTAGAAGTGTAAGTATTCAGTCTATGCATAATCAGCTGCTATTTATCTATTAATATTTTTTATAATGCATATGATGTATATTTTTCTCATCTGCAGTACTTTTTACACATGAATTCTCTACATCTTCAGGTACTAGCAACAATATTAATTGGATGAGGGTACATAACAGATTTCAAATTTGTGCTATGCAGAAGTTCGTACCCATGAATATATTTTACTAGGCTACATAAGCATCTTTTTTTCATTCAAAACCAAATCCATCAAATACAAACCTCATGGAACACAGGTGCAGAAAATATTTGGTTCAAATCATGGGGTTTCGATAACTGACAGAAAAATATTTGCCAATATGTGGGGGGAGAATATTCTGTGTTAATTTTGACATACATGTAAGTCAAATATACAGACTATATTTTCTGTTAATGACAATCAGTACGTTAGATTAATCTAGAAGCTCCGCAGAAGTAATACAGACCTTCATTATGCATGTTAACCAGAAGAACTTTAGAGAGGTCTTGGGAAATGTACCTTATCAGTTATACTAAGTAATGATATATTAATAGCGCCCAATAAGGTGCACACACACACATGTACGTGCAACATTTGTTGAAATTCTTTTGTCTCCTGACGACCTACAAAAGTGGAAGGCTGAGATTCTGTGTTATGTCTACTTGTGTCACAAAGAAGTTGTGGATCAGGGACCAGCTCACCAAGCTTTACCCCAATGAAAAATTTCATCTCTGCTTGGGGAAGTTTTTGGCTATCTCTGGTTTCTTTTGCTCTACTCAGGATATCTGGCTCCCTTTTTTTCTTTACAAGCTTCAGGAAACTGAGTTTTGAAGGGGCATTTCTTGGTTTTGATTTTTTTTTTTTTTTTGGCTCAGCAGTCCCGGAAAAGTAAACATAATCCTTGATCACGTAGAGATAAAGAAGCGTGGTTTGTAAGACAGGGGCACTGGCAGAAGAATTCTTACTCAAGCATTTAAACCAGTAACATCCCTTCCAACCCTGCCCTTTTCCTCTGCTAGAAGTTATCACATGTGGAGCAGGGATGGCTGAAGTGAACACGTGTTGGCTTCTCACCTTTGGCAGTTTCAAGACTGATGTTTTAACGTAAACTATAACTGATGGATGGTCATCCTGCTGTGTCAAGCTGAAGTTGAGTTGGTTTCAGTGTCCACTCAGTAGATAGGAACCACAAGCAGAGGTATGGGCAAACTGCTGGCACCATTGCTAAATACCATCCATCAGAGCCCAAAGGTTCCTTGAAATGCAGTCCTTGCTCTAAAACTGTCCTCTCTTCAGCCAGAAACGTTGCTTAGATCTTTCTGTTTAGTTTCCTCATGATAAACTGTGATGATAAAGAGTGTTCATTTAGTTCTGTAAGGAAATTCATAAACATGGGCAAAAATCCAATTGCAACTTCATTTCACCAAAAATGCTGATTTAATTCAGCTGAAATTCTTTGCAATATTACAGTTTTCAGCAAATATTTTTGAATTAAAAAACCTAAATACGTCTGTTAAAACCACTGTTTCATTTAGCATTTTCTAAAAAGATATTTTCAATCTGCATTTTAATTATATTCTTGATGTAACTAAAACCTGAAAAGGGCAACAATCATTGTACTATGAGTCAAATAAACTTTTCTCCAGGATTTTCAGAACTGCCAGTCTAATGAAAAATTATTCACTGAGTTCTATTATAATAATTATTCTCACAGTTCATATTTTAATTTGTGTACTCGTCTATGGAGTCCGAAACCCTAAAAAAATACTGGTGCTTTAAAAGAAGTCTCAGAAAAGCTTTACCCTCACCTAACCTCAGATAACCAAGACAGGAGAGGCAGAAGAATTTGGCTGTAGGGAGAGCAAAGACAGGGGGTGATAGGAGGAAAGGGGACCATGAAGTAAACCCTTCCTTGTGTGACAGTAATACCCTCGCCGTTGCTGAAGTCACAGAGTGTTTTATAGGTAATCCACAGCTTATACACACGATTAGTTACTGTGAAGCATTTCTAGGGCACTTGGAAACCACAAAGTGCTGGGTATTGCTCTTCTGGATGATGATAAGGTTGTACGGAGCTCCACCAGGCTGGATGGCGACTTTGCGTGGCAGCGCAGAAAGAAAGAGCCATGTCCTCTACAGGAAAACCCAAGATCCCAGAGCACACCACCGCCTGCCTTGGTGCTTGTGAGCCATATCCCCCAAAAGACTCCAGAACATAAAATGTGACTCAGGTAAAATTTAGGCTTTAGGTCCGAAATTGCTATTGTGGAAAGCTCTGCTAAACTAATGTTCATAACCACCTTCGGCCAGCCTGTGTACCCCGCTGACTTTCCAAGTGCCCAAAACACACGAAAATGAGGTCACACAGGCTCATTGCAAAATGCAGTGGTAGCTGCTACCGTGACCAGACTCTCTTGCTTATAAATACGTAACTCCTGCTTGTTTGATCTGTTGCTTGGAGCACTGGAAATCCTCGCTGACTTCCCTTGGACTCCCCCTGAGGCGGGATCTAGGAGGGTTAGCAAGAAGTGTGGGCAATAAGGTGGCAGCACCTTGTTGGTGGGGAGCTTTCAGGCTGTGGCGGGGAAGAACCCAGGATTCACTGGGCCGGGAAGGACAACGAGCTGCACGTATCTCTATGCAAGTTGGTGGTCAGGACCTGGACTTGGCTCTAGTAGAGGGAAAACAGTGATTTTGGCCTTTGCACCTTCCCATTTTATCTAACATATGTGTAATGTACAATACATAAATGGCCACTGGTAGGAACAAAAGCCAAGGATCTCCCCTATCGGTCCATTCCTCATGAGGCTCATAACCATGAAGCCACAGAGCGATGCTGTATTTGGGGTTTCTCGACATGAATCTTGTAATTTTCTCAGTTCTGGTTGTTTTCTACACAGGAGAAGGAAGGTGTGAAACTAGCCCCCAGTTTCTGCAAACGAGCGGAATAGGTTGTATCTGTAGCAAGTATCTTTAGAAAGCAGAATACGTATCCAGAGCACTCAGAGGGAGAGCTGTTAGTCTCCTCGCTAGTATTCCCACCCACTCCCGTGACTCCTGTATTCCTGCTGGAAAGTGGCCCAGCTTCAAAAGGAGGGACTGCATTTAAATAACGTGGGGCAGGTTACCCTAAATAGCATCGGAGTCAAACGCAGTGTGCGCTGCTGGGTAACCTAACTTTCTCTGTGTGTTTTCCTTTTGAATGCAGTTCACAAAGAGATGGTGAGATCTAATTTAATAAATTAAAATAATTTCTTCCAGCGTTTTCAAACATCTGCCCCAAATCAGGAGAGTCTCGAAGACGCCTCCTAAAAATAGGTTTGATTTTGATGAGTCGGCATTTTCCAACAAAAGGAAGAAAAAATGCGGGCCATCTCTAATTCCCTGTGAAATGGGGAGAATATATCCTTTTTGTACACGCATGTGAGGCTCTGTCCAACTCGATGACATTGTGGTGGGCACGGGCTGTCCCTGTCTCTGCGTTGTCACCCAGAATATACCACACAGCAGTTGGGTCACTAACCTGATGAAGGAAACAGGAAAATGACAGGTGTGTAGTAGCTGCACAGTGTTTTAGCTGTAAAATCCCACAAGAAGAAAAAGCATTTACACAATGTCTCATTAAGGAAAGTACTGTTATAAATCATCCCATAAAGAGAAGAAAAACCTTCTAATTGCATGCTTTATCTTCAAAAGTGATGAATTTCAGAACGATCTGCATATCAGGTACCTTGTCTGTACTTTAGTGCTAAAAGGCTTCTGTTGACATATATCCAGCTTCTGTTACCTCTCTTTGACACATCACATAGTTATTTTCTTTTTAATCTCTGAAGAGCAGAAATATTGTGAGCTCTTTGCTGGTGCCAGTATGGATAGAAGCCATCCCTAAAGAGACGTATATTGCAATTGGCAAGATATAAATCACATACTGTATAAATATAGAGGTGTTTGTGTGTCAGGATGTTGGCAAGTGGTTTGTGGGAAAAACTACTCCATTGGATGCTTGAAAGCATCTTTCAGATCTGCCATTTACGACTCCTCTTTCCTTGCTGTTTTTGTGCCAGTCTTCAAATTGTCATTAGGGGTACATATGATCACTTGTCCAGATGTTCTGCAGAACTGGCTTGAGAGAGAAAGGGGAGTTCTTGCCACCTTCCTAGTGAGAAAGATGCTGTTAGGAATTTGTTTCAGGGTTTGTTTGGGGTTCTTTTTTACAATCGCTCTCTTCATTCACTAATGTCAGCACTTGTTTATTTGTGCAGGAGCTTTGTTCTCTACCAACAGTGTGGCTTGAAACTGCCTTGCTGTCTCTTTGAAGCCTAGTAGTCATCCTTTTCCAAACCTCAGCTCCAGATTGCTGCTCCTTGGCCTACTGCTTGTTATTTCCTTTCTCTGTGTTTCTTCATTTTTCTGCTTTGATGAACTTCCTCCAAGCCAGGTGCAAGTTCACAGGTCTCATAGTGCGGCTTAGTGCAGCTACTTGGCTTTAAATCCTATGGCATGAGGATTGTTCCTGCTGTGCAATCCACACTGGGCCTATGAAAAGCTCCAGACATCTTCAGCTTCTTCAAGAAACCTTCATCCTCCCTACCTGAGAGCACAGTTGATAGTCAGCCAGCAGGTGCAGCAGTTTGGGGAGCCGCTTGTACAGAAGGTCATGGGAAATGGGACCAGAAATGGTGCTCTGCAGTAGTGGTCTCCCAGGGCATGGACCCCAGCACCTGCTGGAGCAGCTACCCCGGCACATCAGAAAGACTGAGCTCCCAAAGGAAGATACAGCTGCCTGGGGCTGCTGGGGTGCCTGGAACCCCTTGCTGAGCCTGGGGCAGCGGGAGATGGAGCTCCCTCCCCACCCCTGGGAGGTAGACGCTGGTGGGGGGTCCGTGTCGCCAAGTGAAGGAGCTGCAGGAGATCAGCAGCCTGAGCAACATCAGAGATGATGAAAGCGAGAAGCTCTCATATTCTTTCTGGGAACTCAGAGTGACAGGGTGCCTCTCTCAAGTGCTTGTGCACCATGGGGAACAAACAGGAGGAGTTAGAGGTCTGTGTGCAGTTGCAGGACTGCAACCTCATTGGGGTCAGAGAGAGACATGGTGGGGTAGCTCGTATGAACTGGAGTGCTGCAATGAACGAGTATGGGCTCTTTGGGAAGGGCAATCCAAGAAGGCAAGGAGAAGGAGTTGCCCATTATTTGAGAGAGCAGCAGGAGTGTAGAGAGCTTTGCCTAGGGAAGGCAATGAGCCATATGGGAGCTTATCAGTCAGGAGTACATGGCAGACCAAGATGAATTTCATTGTGCTGGGTGTCTGCTACAGACCACCTGACCAGGAAGAAGTATATGACATGCCTTCTTCAGATAACTGGAATTAGACTCCCATTTCACAGAATGACCAGATGGTTGAGGTTGGAACAGACCTCTAGAGGTCACCTGGTCCAACCTCCCTGCTCAAGTTGGGCCACCTAGAGCTGATTGCCTTTGTAGGGCCTTGTCCTTTAACCACCCCAATATCTGCCATTCAGACGAACCTTAACAGGCTGGAGAATTGGGCTGGTGACAACCTCATGATGTTCAACAAGTGGAGGTGCAAAGTCCTGCACCTGGGAAGGAGCAGACCCATGCATCAGGAACAGGCTGAAATGTTGACTGACTGGAAAGCAGCTTTGCAGAAAAGGACCTAGGGGTCCTGGTGGACCCTAAGTGGATCATCAACCAGCAATGTGCCCTTGTGGCAAAGAAGGGCACCAGCATCTTATGCAGCATCCCAGTAAGCAAACATCACCAGCAGGCTGAGGGAGGTGATCCTTCCTCTACTCAGAACTGCTGAGGCACATTTGGAGTCGTGTGTCCAGTTTGGGGCTCCCCAGTGCAAGAGAGACATGGACATACTAGAGACAATCCAGCAAAGGGACACAAGAATGATTAAAGGACTGGAACATCTCTCCTATGAGGAAAGACAGAGAGCTCCGTCTGTTTAACTTGGAGAAGAGAAGGCTCAGGGGGATCTTATGAAAGTACCTAAAGGTATCCGTGTACAAGGCGTATCTAACCAAGGTATTACATATACGGTTTATATAACTAAAAGCTTCAAAGGGGATGGAGCCAGGGTTTTTGCAGTAGTGCCCAGTGAGAGGCAATGAGCACAAACTGAAACACAGGAAATGCCATTTAAACATAAGAATATGAGTTTTGCACTGTGAGCCTGGTCAGACACTGAAACAGGTTTCTCAGAGAGGTTGACTCTTCAACTCCAGAGATATCAAAAGGCTGACTGAATAGGGTCCTGAGCAACCTGCTGTAAGTGATCCTGCTTAACCAGGGGAGTTGGATTAGATAGTCTCCAGAGGTGCCTTCCCACCACAGCCATGCTGTGATTATTTCACATCTTCTTGCACTTCTTAGTCCTTAGCATTGGAAGAAATGTTGACCAGCAGAAAAATAGAAAGGTGAAATGGTGCTTTGATCAAGTTTGTGCCCTTCCAGAAAAGGAGTGTGTGTGTATATGTATACACATATTACATTTTATGCACATTACCTGGAGGAATCCACAGGAAATTTGAAATAAATGAAGAAGATACCCTGGGGAAGCAATCTGTCTCACATGTCTCAAGCAAGGGATGCCTGTAGCTTTGATTGAGTTGTTAAATATCTGTGCAACATAGACTGTGCTGGCAAATCAATAGCAGTTCCCCATTCATGAAATAATTTCCTTTTTTTATTATTTTAAAAGGCAGTATTTTATGACTAGATCTTCATTACATGGAGGATCAATGGGCCCATTTCCCAGGACTCTGGTCACAGGTAACTATGAGTCTCCGAGTGGGGAGGTGAAGGGCTTCCAGCCTAAATCTGTGACCTTTGGGAAGGAAAGGACTACGGGCATGGCAAGCTGGAGTCCACCTGCCAACCACTGCTGGGATCTGAAGTCTTGCAGATCCATAGGCAGCACCATAAAGACTAGACCAGCTTGAGGACCATCTCAAGGATTAGGGAGGATTAGGGAGTTTGCGTGTGAGAGAATCTTGATGCAAGAGACAGTCTGGCCATATGTATTTGAAATAATCATACTGAAGAGTAAAATATAAAGACTATTGGAGACTTTCTCATCACAAGTTATTTCAGATCAAATTTATGAAAGGACTGATTTATTCTGAAGCTGCAACATATACAATAATTTACAATGGTAAAGAATTGAATAAACACTGCACTGTCAACTTTTTTATTGTTTAAGTGTCTTGAACAGGATCAAAATCAGCTATAATTCCTGAGAATGAGTTTCTGCTATTAGTTATCTGACCTGGATATGAATCAGTAACCTAGAGCTGCAAAGTCATGCATGTAATTATACCACTTTCCCCACTTTAACTTGCTTTATTGTGTTAACTGTACCCAGCTGTGGTATGAAAAACTGCTTCTATACTGCATCTATAGTCTGTTCTAAAATCAGATCTAAAAAAAATAATGACATGTGCCTTCTCCAGAGAATAATTACCAATTAAATATACTATTTTTAATATTTCATCTACTGTCCTCAACAGTAATTTCAACTCTTGCATATATATTTTCCACATTATTTGAAATTCATTACCTATTCCTTAGGAATAAAAGTGCAGTACTATCTTGCAGAACTAAGTTGTCATGAAAAAAATTGGTATCAGTCTAGATTATCCATGCAACAAAGTGATAGAAACCAACACCTTTATGAGATATGAAATAGGATACAGTATGAAAGCAGTTCCACTTCCATTAAAAATAAAAGCTCTGTTAATAAGCTGCTGGCATCATGATGTCATTTGATATAACCATTTTAGGGTTAATGGTGGTTTGCTATCATGAAGGATTTTGCAAATGTTGAAGTTATCAGTGCCCCCATATAGGCCTTAGCTCAGCAAAGCAGTTAAGCATGTGCTTAAGTCTCATTCTGTAATCTCTTTCTCTAACCATAAATCCTGCTTCATTGACTTCTGCACTTTTTATAGCTTGCTGAGGGAAATTCATGCTACCTGTTTGGCAACATAACAGTAGCATGACAGACTAGTGCATGCCTGCACCTTGTTTAGGATTTCATTAGAGAATACATCTGGAAATGGGAGGAAAATGTAATAACAGAGATAATAATTTCATTCCTCTCATTACACTTAATGTAAAAACTTTTAACTCACAAATGGCGTATTGCTAATTACAGTGTCTATTGAGATAGTGATGCTCATTCTTTAGTTATATTTATTATTACTTTGGGTTTTTTTAATCAGCCCTGAAGAATGCAGAAATCTACAGGTGACCCCTGATCTAAAATCCTTGTGGTCTGAAAGTCAGGCGCAGGAAAAGGTGGATGTTCTGAGGAATTCAAAGTTAGGGGATAAACAGAGTGAACAAGAAAAAAAAAAGCTAGTTTGGTGAGGACAGTTGTTTCGTGTTTCTCCCCTTTTTTGTGTGTGTATTAACCAGCCCAGAGGCTGTGCATTTGCGCATTTTTGTACTTTTTGTAGATAGATGACAGTCATTTTTGTATATCAACCATGTGCAAGTAGATAAAGCAAATACTTTTTTCTTACAGAAAGGCTATTCATTCTTGTGTACTTTACACACCAACATGATTTACAGCACTAGGGATGGACCGGTGCTGTAAATAGAAGATGCAGGTCCTGACTCCAAGCCTCTTACAAGTTTTCACATCATACAGACCTAGGTGATCTAGAGATGTTCAAAACTCTGCTGGACAATGCCTCGAGCAACTTCATCTAGCTTTGAAGTTAGCTGTGCTAACTTCAGATGGACTAGATGACTTTGTAATTTTTTAATGATTTTAATGATTTTTTAATACAAAACAAAAGGAATAGAGGTTGAATCAGATTCTCCATTAAGACACCATTGGCTATTTCATTATATGCAACACAATAATGCTAATCATTAAGTCAACAGGTGTACAACAACATGTTAAAAGAAATGTAACACAGAGAGAAAAATAAGTGAATATCTTTGTGGAGGTATTAATGGTATCTTTTAAGGAGGAAAAGCCTTGGGAACAGTGCTGAGAAAATCCTGTTAGACAAGACCTGCTGAGATATGGAATATCATTTTTGTAAGAAATGCTGACATCTGAGAATTTATTATTGTTTCAGTTCAGGGTGATATCAAATGTTTCTGATATGCCACACAAACATCAGTTTTGAAAAAGACTGAATTTCAGCAATATTTAATTTCAGAATTCTATCATTGTGTTTCAGATTTCATTTGCTGTTTTGAACCAGAGAATACATGGATAGTATATATCCTTATTAGATTATCTGTGAAAGCAGTAACAGTGTGCAGTATACCAGATTTGTCCCCAGTACAAATGTCTGAAATTGAGGGCAGTGAAGTCTTCAGGGGCGTGAATCTTCCCACAGCAATGCTAATCACAACCGACATTATGAAAAATATTTAGATTTTAACTAAAGCTAGATTTTCTATTATTTTTCCCGAAAAACAGTTTCTAACTACAGAATAGGTTTTTCTTTTAGGGAAAAAAAAAGAAAAAAGCTGTGGTCAAAGGGAGACTCCAGACTGTAACCAGCCATGGATTCCTCCTGGAGCTGGTGGAGGCAGAGGGGAGAACTGCTGAGAACTGCTGGGACTCACACCACCTGAAAGCAGGTGCCCAATGGGGCAGGGCTGAGCCTTGTAGGAGGGTGTGTGTGGTGCCACTTCTGCTTTGCCTCGCAGCCCAGGGGTTGGAGAGCTGGGTTGCAGATCTGCTGTACCCAGACCTGCTTTGGAGCCAGCACTTTCAATATCACAACAGAACAACCAGGGCGGCAGCACTGCTGTTACTGTCAAGAACATCATGAGCAGACTAGATTGACCCCAACTTTTGGGTCTTCCCTTAGGATGCAGGTTGACAGCCGCTGAATGAGGGAGTGTGAAGAAAGTAACCTTAGCTAAGATGCAAAAGGAGAAGGCAGGCAAGGGTAAGGCCCAAACTGGTATTATTCAAGACACAAAAAGGGTCATTAAAAATTTTGAAGAATGGATTTTAAAAATTAATTAAATACTAAAGTAAAGCAGCCAGAGAGGTAACTGTGGCAAAGCTCTAGCTTGTGATAATTAATAACTTGTGAGCATTCAAAACTAATCTAGAAGTAGAATGAGAGAAGAAAGAATACAACTGGAATTAATTCCACCTAAATGGATGTAAGTGTTAAAGAAAATGAAAGGAAGATCCCTAAGGAGTCCATGAGAAGTTTTCTGTTGAGAGAGCTGCAATAGGAAGATTTGGGAGAGCTGAGTCTCTCCATAAAAGTAATGTAACAGAGAGAAAGTGCTGTCTCTGCCGAAAAACTATTTGTGTGCACTGCAGCAAGTTCTCCAAAAGGGCAAAGCTGCTAAGTTTGGTCAGCTGATCCAGACAACTTTAAAGAAGAGAAAAATGTTATCTTGCTTCGATTTGCTATTGGAGAAGAATGTACCTCTTCTGAGCAATGAATCTGACAGAGATCTGCTCCACTCAGTATCTTGAGTTTTAGTTTGGTCAACCTCACACAATGTGAATCGCTGAAGAACGTAACAACCAGTTTCGACCAGCTCCTACTGTACCTTCCTGGAGATACAATGCGCTCATTTTCCTTTCCCAGTTAAGCATAAAGCCATCAGAAATTAGCAATAAACATCAGAATCCAAAATATGTATGACAAATGTCTTAATCAGCTCATAATGTGAGTCCCTGTGACATCCTTGCAGTCTTCCTTGTGTTACTGGCCAATGGAAAGTTCATTTGTCCCAAACTTATTACTTTTAGGAATCAGAAATCTCAAGATGATGCGGCTGTTTCCAGTTTTGGACTTCTCTGGGAAAAATGGGCAAATCAGCACCCTGCAATGTCTCTGCCTTCCATCAGCACTGAGATACCTGTTTTGACTTCAGGGCTCAACAAAATGAGTTTGAGCATAAATAATTGCATTGCCATTCTCACAAGGAGCACTAAGAGCTCTCAGGACTGTGAACTTGACTGACACTTTTTGTTTCATTTTTCTCCTTCTATAACCACAATCAGATGTGTACCCTGCTGTTGTTTTCTAACCATGCCCACACTTTCGTTTTAAATTTTCTACTGACTTCAGGTGTTCCCAGAAAGCAGCCTCGGCTTCTCTTGGTGCTATTGTAGAGCCTAACAGTCCAAAATACAGATCAGAGTATGATTCCATGATTTTATTTCTCTAATGAGATGTACTATTATTAGATGTCTGTTAGGTTTGGTATAGGTGGGACTAGCAGTTGCATGTCTAAACCTGAACTTCCCTGCAAATTCCTTGTATTCATGACCACTAAGTTTTGGCAGTGCTTAGAGGTCTTTCTTATACTGATAATAAGGGCTGGGACTGTGTTGCTGGTCTTAATTAATTCATGTAATTAATTAAGATTAATTAATAAGCTGTCAACTAAACCCAAACCATTCTGGGGTTTTCTGTGTAAAAATTCAAGTTGTCAAGCACATAATCTAACATGGACTTTCCTCTCCTGCCTTTTTCTCAGATGCCATCAAGATTGTGGCTGAACCATCAAATATCTCTTCATTTATATTTAATTTGCAAATGATACACTTGTAGCTGGAAAAATAATCTCTCTGTTCTTATGAGCGGAGGTGGGAAAGTTGACAGGTCCTTTTGGCAGTGGCAAAACTTGGTTTATGGTAATTTCGGCTAACGTTGGCCTCCCATAAATAAAACCCTGAAACTTTTTAACACCCACACTTGAAGTCTGATACTCCTCCTGCTCTTCTTGAGTATATTAACACTCTACTTGTTAACAAGCGGGATGTGTAAAACCCAATCTTGGCTATGATGGTCCAGGAGACCTATGCCCAGACCTTCTTGAAAGTGTCTGGAGACCACTTAGTTTGAGCTCACCCTCAGAAGTCTTGACTCCAGAACACGGATTCATTTAATTCTTTCAATTTCTCTTTACAGTAATTTGTATCCTATACACCTTGTCTGTCTTTGCACACTATTGCTCCTAGGCGCCGGTCGCACACCCACACCACATAGGTGTTTCCCTCACAGTCCAGTCCTCGTGTCCCTCTCTCTCCTTCCAGAGGAGATGTGACAGCTTGGGCCACACTGTGCTGTACTCTGACTAGCTGCAGTAGGTAATTTCTCTTCCACAGAGTCTATGTTTTACTTATGCTTAGCACAGAAGCACTGTTTTTCTCTAAAGCTTCTCAGACAATTAAAGCCGTGTTCTCTCATTGTTAGTTTTTGGGCTTGTTTTGTTTTTGTTGGTTTTGTTTTTGTTTTGTTTTGTTTTTCACATCAGGACCTCCAATGGGTAAATCTCAAGGGTCTATCTACTATGAAAAAAAAAGTTGTATTTTCTAGTGAAAATACGCTGGGTGCTTCACACAGTCTGAGAAAACAGTGTTTCCCAAGGGGGTATGGAACATGCTCAGACGAGTGCTCTGTTTTCCTAAGGACACCTGCCAGAACCTTGCTGACATATCAAGCGTTGAAAAATGTTTGGCATCAGCCCTCTCTCACAGAATTTCTTCCCTTGTTGACAGTAGGAAACAGCGATGTTATGCATATTTCTTTAATTCTCTTGGCTCCCTACATAGCAAAGTGTCTCATATGTTTTCTTCTATAACCACCGATCCCCAAACAGAACAGAATATCCAGCTCTCCTTTTGGTCCAGACTTTAAGGGAGGGGGAACTTCAGACCAGGAGCTGAATGAAGACAGGAGAGGGGCCTTTTTCACCTTTTCCTCTGATGGGAACTTCCTTGTCTGCTAGACAATACTTTCCATGAAACGCTGGTTGTCTTGGTTCCTTGTCCCACTAATCATGCCATGTCAGTGCCTTCATGATCAGACTAAGGACATAATGGTTTGGCATTTTTTTTTCTTTTTCGGTTTGGCATTGAGTACATTTCCTTGAGTGTTATTACAATTTCTATCTTTTCCACTCTGTCCTGTATCCATGGTTTATTTCACATTTTTCCTTAATGAGAAGTTGGTCACCATCACAAATTCCCATTTACCTTCTGATGACTGTAGGGCAAAAACTTGTTAAAGCACCACTGTTTTGCATACAAATATCCATCTTTGCCTTCAGAGTCTCACATTTCTCTTCACATTGCACAGGAGACAAATTGACCAGGAAGAAAAAAAGCTCTCTTTTATTTGGTAGGGAATTAGTAACCAGAGCTCCCCATTTCTCTTTGCAAATTTTTCTCTCATGTACAATTTTTGCTTTTTGACTATTTATGCCTCAACAAGATCCTCTGGCCAATTGCTTCCTGTAGTAGTCAGACTACCTTCTGCCAATCAAAACATTATGCACAGCTATCAGGCATTATTATCAACACCTATCCTGCAGTAGTTCTTTTGTTTGTGATGAGTAATTTAACACTCAACACTCTGAAACCCAAAGCTAATATTGTGAAGTACTCCAAGGAGACAAATTGTATATATCTTAAACTTTCAACAGTCATCTGGGAGTTTGGGGATACTATTACAACAGGGGTTTTTAGAAAACAAAACAAAGCAACAAAAAGTTCTGTTACTGATGCAGGCAATGATCCCTTGCTTTCCCTCTGCTGAGGCTGAGCATCAGCTGGTGGTGGTACCCTCCTGGCACTAGGAAGGCAAGCTGGTGTACTGGTGCTCCCTCACCAGCAAGCTTTAGCCCACTTTGGAGCGTATCGATCCAAAATGAAACCTTCTGCATTCATTCACCTTGCAGCTGGTGAGCCAGTCCATTCTTTAACCTGCTTAACATGTGATTCCTGGTGTTTGACCAGTGCCTTAAGCTTTTGTGAGCTTCTAAAATGTTACTGTTTTGCTGAAAGAGAGGTCTAGTTGGAGGTGTCCCTGCCCATGATGGGGGGGTTGGAACTCAATGATCTTTAAGGTCCCTTCCAACTCTAACCATTCTATGATTCTATGATTCTCCCAGGGTCCTATTGTCTTCAACAGTGATTTTTGGCTTTCACCATCTTTCTCTCTCAGTGGTGTACCTAAATTGCTTGCCTACACTGACCAGCGTGAGAGTCAAATATTGACCTGCTTCACTGGCTACATAAGCTACACACACAATACAGTACCCATTTTTCTGTAACACCAGTGATCAGTTAAGAAAAATGAATTTATTTGTCAAATATGACATTTCCTTGGTGAATCCCTCCTAGTCGCCTTAAGTTCTCCCTCATACTGGGTTTAGGAGTGTATGAAGGACCAGTACAACTCTGACTGGCATCAGCTGCCAATTCAACTTCCCAATGAAAAATGCCCTTGAGATGGCTGCTACTTTTTGGTTTGTGGATCTATTAGAGCAAAGCTACTACCTGAGCCATAGGGATTTAGAGGTGGATGCAGAGTTTTCTGAAACTGCAGGAGGTATAAACGCTCTCTCCCTAAGGATTCACTGGTGTAAGATGAGAAGAGTGGGAACAGTCCTATGGCCAGACTCTTGTTTCTGTTCCCAGCCTCTACTGCTGGCAATCTTCGTGTGTTTGATTGTTTATGTTCTCCCTCCTCAGAACAAATATAATTCTTCCCTTTAGCATCTCTCACATCTCCCCTTGGCTAACAGTGACCTCTGTTCCTCATATAATTCCTGTCTCTGGTGTATCAATAGTTTGTTACTCCTAGTATGGATTTCAGCTGCCACCTTCTAGTTCAGATATTTTGTCTTTGCAGACTTGTAAGCCTCACATAATTCAATGCCATATTCAGTCCTCTGTTCTACTCTTGCCTCCTCTCTCTCCTCACTGTGACTTCCAAGACTCTAGTCTTGTTTTTATTGTTTTTTTTTAAAAAAAGGGTTTATTATGTAGTGGACATCTTCTTTTGAAGACTTACTGCTTTCTAAGTTACACGTGTTGGGGCAACCTGGACAGATGACAGCTATCGTTGCCTTCTGATGCGCTCCTTAGGATCATGGGCTTGCACAGGCTCAGCATAGGGTGGCTCCAGCCTGGACAGCCCAGCTCTTGGGGTAGAAACCAGAGGGATGGCAGTAGGAGGGTATTGGTCTGTGTGTAGGCTCACGCGATGCCCAGCCAGGAGAAACTCCCAAGCCTGAGAAGAAGGAAGTCCTCCTAGGTAAAGTAGAAAAGCTTTAGCCATGGAGACCTCTACGGTGCCTAGGAATGGCATTAACAAGGAAAATCCAAACTGCTGTTTGGATTGTTGAGTGGCAATATAGGACAGAACAGGTATAGGAAGTCCCTTGGCATGCTGTAGGCTGTTGGAAGACCAAGGAAGTACAACAGTCAGCCCAGAGCAAGAAAGCAAACACCTCAGGAAAAGCATCTGCTTCTTTTGATTTGCTATATATAATCCAAACAGAAAAATTAATAGGCAGTAGTATCCACAAAACATGGTCTTAGCAGACTAAGAATTCAACAGCCCCTCCCAAAGCAATGCTCTGCCACAAGGGACACATCCTGGCTGTACAAACATAAAAGTAATGAATAGGAGTAGAGGGGTGGTAGCACTTGCATATGTTGTTCTGCCAAGACAACAGCTAGAATATGGTATTCAGTTTTGCTATTTTTTCAAAAACCATTGTAAAAATTGAGAAAGTGATGAGAAAATTGCAGTAACTGATTTAAGAACTGGAAAAAAATCCACTTTTTTATTTATTTTATCAGGAAGAAAATTGAGAAGGGATTTGATTAGAGTACGTAAATCCCTCTCCTGGGAGAAAACACTGAGCACTGAATTGATCTTGAATTTAGTGGAGAACAAAACTGGTTGCAAACTGAAGCTAAGTCAGTCCAGGACAGAAGTCAGATACCCTTTTTTTTTTTTCTAACAGTGAGTGGGATTAACCATTCAAACTAACTACCATGCAATAGATTTTCTGTCTCCAGCTATTGTCAGATCAAGACCAGATACCCTGCTAGAAGTTATGCATTAGTCAAACACAAATTATCCTTTCATCAAACAGAAGTTATTGGACTCCATACAGAATTAATTGGGTGATGAAGTAATAGCTTTAATATACTGCAGATCAAATTTTATGATCTAATAGTCCGTTTTGGCAGTGAAATCTGAATGCACACGAGTAGATTTAAATGTCTAAATCTAGCGACCCAGATTTGTCATTTTCAGACAGTTCCTGTGAGCGTGTATTTCTCAGGACCAGAATTTGCTGTATTTGATTGTAGGTTTCTCCATCATCTCTAAATACCCGTCTCCTGTATCAGGTCACGTCTGTGCAGGTTCTTCCCTTTCTATCCTCCTAAGTAGCTGCACAAGCACACTTCAAACTTCATACACACACTATGCTGTAAATGCCATTAGTTCTGTAGACACTGTATGTGTTCTAGCTCCCCATAGCTTTGACCAATCATCCCTCAGAATATCCCTGGTCCCCTTAAGGAAGTTCTTATTCCCTCTGACTAAAATGGGAAGGACACTAAAGCACTAAAAGGTTCTGATTTTGAACAAACTCCACATTCAGGACTGCTTGCTCACAAGAGCCAGTGCTGAAGTTGAATGAGAAATTTTTCTTCTCTTTGTGAGCATGAATTCGTCGGTATGTATTCATTTCATATTTCGGCTGCTTATCTAGCCTGCCCCACCATGCACTCAGCACAGCTCAGCTGAAAGCAGTGGTGACACTAATGATATTTTAAAAATTCTTAACAGTTAGCTAAATAAATACATTTAGATGCTCAGTGTCTGGAGACCTCTCATAGAGTAATTCCTAGTAATGTTTAGTTTCTAGTTGAGACTTATTAATAAGGAGATTTTGCTTGGGAACATCTACATACGTATTTACAAGATCAGGTAGCGTGTTGCAGAACGGCAGAAGTCTCTGTCTTCAGTAAAAAGCAGGATGAATACTCAAGCCATGTCCAACTTGACTAGACATAACCCGTAGTTCAAGATTTCTTTCTCCATCCAGGCCTGCAAGTGAGAAAGTCCTGGAGACTCTCTCACCCCTAATGACCTCAACTGGAGCCTATTCACAGCTCAGTTATTATGACCACACGTGCAGGAGGAAAAGATGGAACCTGGGCTGCTCTGTACATACAGTACACGTACCAGCACTATGATGATGGGAACCAGAGGATACATATATGCAATATATTATTAAAGCTACCGTATGAGCCTAATGCAATACATTCACTGCAGAGGGGAGAGGTTCACTTCACAATGGTGTTGTGAACATTAAACGTTTTTAGGTCATGGCCTAGTAGAGATATTCCTCAGGATAAATTCATGACGAAGCTGGAAAGCCAATCTACAAACTGATTGGCAGGTAAATCAACTTTTCCCCTGAGAATACTAACAGTCAGAGATTATCTGCTTTGTAATTAGAGAAGTGATTGAAACACATGTAGGTATAGCTGAGTCATATTCTTGACTTCGGTAACTTCAGATAAGGCCTAAATTACCCAGTGCCTACTGTCAGGAGATGAGTGGCTGGTGCCATTTGCAGTAGTACCTCAAATTTCTCACACTTTGAGCTCAAGGATCTCTCCAAAGACAAAGTACTAAAAGAAACAAAACCATTTAGAAATTCCTTGATATTTCAGTGCTTGAGATCTCAATTTCAGGAGGAAAATGGCTGCGGCACTATGACCAAGCAGTAACTTTGTATGATATGCATCTTTCCACTGGTATGTCTAATCTGTTTTACTTTTCCCACAGTTATTCATAGCTTTGCTGCTTCTTAGTTCAAAGTCATCCAGAAGCCTGTGATTTTCAGGTTCATTCCCAAGATCCCAGGGGCTGGAACTGGGACTCCTCTCAGCAGCCTCCACTGCCACCAGCCAGGGTTGGCTGCTTTTTTGGCTGTGTTTTACTCATTTTACTGGTAAGTGTGAGGCAGAGGGTTTGAAACTTTCTCTGGACTCCCACTGATGGGAGGTCACTAATCTGAGACCACTGAGCAGGACAGAGTGGTGGGGCTTGGGGGCGGATCCTCCATTTCATGATATTTAGGTTGGCTTTTGGCCCCCCTCAATCCCAGCTTGCCCAAGAAATGGTAAAAACCCAAAATGGTGAGAAATCAGGTCTGGAGGCACATGAACTTTCTTGCCAGAGTCCTACAGGGATTAAACTAATTACTCAGGGGAAATGTTGAAAAATGGTATCCCGATGCTATAGGCATTCCTAGCGGTCAGTCCCTACACAGGGAAATATTTAAATCGAAAGGATAGATGTATCAAATGGAATTCAGCTGGAGGCAAAAACACAATCAGAAATTCAATAAAACCAATTCAAATTGAGTGCCTAATACATTTGTTTTGAGAACAAATTCCCCATGCAACAAAAAATAAAATTCAATAGAAAGCTAACATGATAAAATAATACAACCAGAAAATTAATACTTTCTCTTTATATCAAATCAATAAGTGTATCACTGAAGTGCAGAGTCCTCTTAAATAAATACTTTCCAAAATAATTTGGTGCAGTTAAATTATCTGTAGAATATTTTCTGTTCCAGGGCATTTACCATGGGCTGTCACAAATCCCAGCTCCAAAGAAGGACAGTCAGAGATATTCTTGATCTCTGATGATCAGAGAGCCTGAAGCATCTGAAAAGCAGCCACCAGAATGAAGGACTACTTAATGCCTTTAAATAAGGAGAAGATTGACTTTTTAAAATGAAAGATACCTTATTGGAATTCTTTACAGAAAGAGAAAATAGACTGTTAGAAGAATTTTCTATTTGTTTGGATCTCAAGCAGAGAATAGCTTTATATTAGTGGCAAATAGTGCTATTCTACACAGCTAACTTAAATGTGCGATTAATGAGTGGAATCCGGTACGGTATTAGGAAAAATTTTTACACTGAAAGGGTTATTAAGCATTGGAATGGGCTGCCCAGGGAAGTGGCTGAGGCCCCATCCCTGGAGATATTTAAAAGATGGGTTGACATAACGTTTAGTGACATGGTTTAGTGACGGTTTTTTATCAGAGTTAGGTTGGTGGTTGGACTAGATGATCTTAAATGTCTCTTCCAACCTGGACAATTCTATGATTCTATGAAAGAGGAGAGGCTCTAGCCAAGGCCATGGCCTACTGCAAGCACCCCTGTGTGTACATTTAGTAGGGGAAAGCCCTCCTTCTGGAGAGTTTGCAGCTTCTCTAGATGAGACGTCAGTAGGGATTGGCAGGGTACAGGGCCAGACCTTGTACCCCACGATCAAGCTATGAAAGGTGCTTCAGGGAGGGGAATTAGCTGTCCACAAAAAGCAAACAGGCAAACAGTTGCTTCCTGTAAAGATCTCATGACAAGTTTCGTGCACAGACTTCGACCGAATTCATGAAGTTTTTGCGCTGGAAATGTCCTTGGCATTCTTGGACCTCCAAACGTTGGTGTCAGCTCCCCAAATGCTGGCACAGACTGAGGCAGGGAGAAAGCAAGGCTTATTTTATCATTTTACAGACAGGAAACTGGAGCACATACAAATCGAGGGTGCAGTTCAAGAGCCTAACCGTAAGCACCTACTGCCATGGAAAACATCTGAAGGTATCCAAAACATCCTCGTGGGGCTGGCAAATGCAGGCAGGACCTAGAGGAGGCACACAGTCTGCCGGGGCGGAGCTGGAGGCTGGGCAGTGTACCAAACGGGCCACCTAAAATGGCTCTATGTTTAGAAACCTGAATTGCTCTCTGAATAATTGTTCACGGACTAAATATCTACTGCAGGGCAGGAATTGGAAAGCAAGTGTTTTGAGAGGCAGTCCATTTGCTTTCACGTCTACTCTTCAAAAATACGTATAAATCAAGTAGCCTTTACTGTATAATGGCATGGACACCCCTATTCTATTCTGTCCAACACAGAGCAACATTTCTGAGAAAAACCTCAGATCCTCAGATTTATATCCTAACATAATAAAGGGAATGTATTTCTAGACAGCGATTACTGAAGCTCTACCTATTTGAAGACACATTTGTTCACACATTTGTAAGTGTGTAAAATGGGTGCGTTGCAAAAGCATCCAGTAACGTGCTGATTTCAGATCAAGATTTCAAATCTAGAAAAAAATTTACAGATTGGGTCCTTCTAAAGGCAACTGATTTCTTTCTCAGAATGTTCTTTATGTGAGAATTTCCTGAGCTTGGGAGATCCTGTCAGGATCAGTTCAGCTTAAATATTTCCTCTCCAGCTCGTTCTAACTACTGTCTATTAAATGACTTTGTGGCTTCCTGACACTGTAAGGCAGCTTAATTGAAAATTTGATTAAATGAAATAATTGCTGTTGCACAGCAAGAATGAGAGTTTTTGTGGGAGAGCTGGTTTTTTGTCATTTATCTCTGTCAGGCCACTGTGTTTTGATGCACATTTGAATTGATGTCATTGCTGACAAATCAGTCCCTGCCCATCCATTGCTATTATTATGTTTTACACTGACATTTCTGAGAAAATAATAAAGATCTTAAAGTTTTTTAAGGACAAGATCTACAGTGCCAGTATCAGCTCCGGGTGATCTCTAACCACATATCACTAGTAAGGATTTAGCCAATTGAGTTGTTGTAGCTTAACTAAAATAGCTTCAGCAGAGTTGGAGGGTATATCAGCTTTCAAACAAGATAGGAGATATCTCTCAGAGATTTGGAGAGCAGCTCTCCTCATTGAGTCCTACCCTATCACATAGCACAGTGTAACCAGAAGTTTTGGCTTGGGAGAAACCCTGGGATTCAGACAGGTGTCAGAGCTGGACACAAGACAAGGATGGTGGCTTTTGGTTAACTGCTTGGTTAGGGCTGTGCCGGACAGAAGCTCCTAAGTGCCACGTATCTCCGTATTTCCAGTGGAGGGCTGCATTCTCAACAGGTGGCTTTGGGCAGCTTTCCCTGTCTCCCAAACAAGACTGCTGTGAAGTTCATGGGCATGAACTCGGGAGTTACAGAAGGTAAGACCGACCACTCTGGTAAGGAACGGTAGCCAGGAAGCAAATGGGAATGAGAGAGAAACAGGAAGGAAATAGCCTGGTGCATCAACACCTAGAATTGGGTAAGAGAAGACCCATAGCACAGCACAACGTCAGTGTACAAACTCCAATGTACAATCACTTCTGGGACTTTTTCCCACGTTTCAGGGGTTTATGTTGTTAACAATCACTGTTCTGTCTGCCATGCTACGTTAGTGTGATTCTCTCGGATGCAAAATGTCACCCAGTACACTTAAGCTTTTAAGAGGAAAATACATTTTGATATTTTACATGAGACTGTGTTAGAGAACCACTGGCTGATAAAGTATTTTCTGTTGACCAAAAGGAAGGTTTCAAAACCTGGTGGTATAAGTAAATTAGTTGGTCTTAATGGTGTTATCAGCAGGTTTTTCATCTTGATGAACACTTGAAATCCGGGTTCAATGGTGTTTCAGATTTACAAATACAGATGGCACTTTATCGGGAGAATTTGGAATAGGGCAAAATATGATAGACAGTATTCCAGCCAGAGTCCATAGCTGATCACCAGTGTTTGCAGTAGTGTCGAGCATCAACGGATAAACAAGACACATACTTCTGAGTGATCTGTGGTCTCAGAGGATTATGAATTTTCAAATCTCAGTCGTGGATAAACATTGCGTTAGAAATACTGAGATGTACTGATAGAGATAAATAAGGCATTCAGAATACCTTGGAAGATCACAGGATCACAGGAAAGAAAGGCTGGAAGGGACTTTGAGAGGTCATTGACTCCCTACGCCCCCTCAAGGCAAGATAAACTATACCTATGACATTCCTGACAGACACTTGTCTAACCTGTTCTTGAAAAAAACAGCAGTGATAGAGATCCTACAGCCTCCCTAGGCAATCTATTCCAAGGCTTAACTAGAAAGTTTTTCCTAATGACTATCCTAAATCCCTTTTGCAGAAATTTAAGCTCATCAATTCTTGTCCTATCTGCCAGGGACACGGAGAACAGATTATTCCCTGCCTTTATGAATACACTTAAAAATTATGAAAATTTCTGACTTCGTTTCCCTGATATAGGCCTTGTAATTTCAGGAGGTAAAAGGAGACTGGTAAGAAAAGAAGAAATCGGGAAGCAGTATGGAGCAAGGTTAGAAGCGTAGAATTTCATATCTATGAACAGCTATATGCAGGTGTAAAAGTGTTGTATAATGGATGCACATTTTATGAGCTCAGGTGCTAGAAATCAATGAGTAAGAGTGTAATTTAAGACTGCAAACAGTCAGGGGAAAAGTCCTGATTTTTGATGGAGACTATGCCAGGGCGGCAAAGCTAAAACTTGTTATTTGGTCTTGGTCATCTGCCTCAAAGGCTGGTTTCAGTTCCATTTTGCAAAAGTAGCAGTTGGTTTCTGACTTTGTTTCAAGGTCTGGGGAGGAGGGCAAATACGAAATGGAGAGAAATTATTTTTATCACATTCGGTGATTTATAGGATTCATCCCAATCGGCAAAGTCATTCGGACCAGTAGGAGCAGACTGATAGGGTAAACCAGTTGATGCTGAGGGTCCCACATCCACGCTGTGCATTTCAGAGAGGGTGAATCTGGACGAGCTGCAGCACAGGCCCAGAGACTGGGTGCCTATAAGCAGTGGGAGCACTGTATGTGTACTTTCGGAGCACGTCTTCTGGGTTAGGTTCACCAAACAGGAATCCAGCTGATGCTTGCCAAGGTGCGATGTGAACCAAGTGGGACCAAAGCCCAACAAGTGAGGACAAATGGGAAATCCACTTTGAAAATGCAGTCTTGATTTGAGCTAAAAGGCTAATTTCTTGCTAGGTCCAGAAAGTGCCAAGTTTTGTTCTGTATACCGTTTCAGCAGGCAATGTTAGGGCCAATTTGATGTTAAGCCTTGAAACTGGTTATCCAAAATTAAATAATTTCCCTAACCAATACAAGCTTCAATCTGTGGGGCGGTTTTTCCTTTAAACCCCTGGATTTTCAGAAGTGGACAGTATATTTTCTTCAATCGGTATGCCCATTTAAGGACTTCCAATTCCTCTCCCCCCTCCCAGACACTGCTTGCTCCCTCAGCTTTGCTGACATACTTGTTCATGAACTGAGGACTTGATCTGGCCACTGAAGAGAAATAGGAGAGCAGACCAAAATGCCCAGAGAGAGTGCAGGGACAGTCATTACGCTGCCACCACAGAGGAGGAAAAAGTTGTGGATCTTCAGTCTCTGGGGAAGTGATGGACCCTGCCAACAAACATCTGTCTGAGCTATAGGACTGGCAAACAGGCCTTGATTCTTTCTTAGGCGTTTTCTGCTGCCCCCCAAATAAAGTATGTTGCTTAAAGAGGGAGTAGGGTGAGGGAGACCATCCTGAGGGACCATGTTTGTTGGGTAGACAGGAGAGGAAGAGTGGTGTGGGTGGGGGTGATGAGGAGAAAACTACAGGGATACAGGCAAGGCAGTTAAGCCTTCGTAAGGATTTTAGTGTTGAGTCCAAAAAGGTGGATGACAGAAAGGAAAGGCATATAGTAGGGGCTGCCTGGAAGCAGTCTCTAGCTTTGATGCTGTTTTTCTGATATTTCTCCCATTTTTCCAATGTGGTTGTTTGTGTGGTCATTTGAGCCACAACTTTCTTTCCCCTGGTCACTTTTCAGCCAGGTCAGTGTCCTGGTCTGCTTCTCTGTCTGATCACACAAATGGAAAGGAAAAAAACGGACAAAGGAAAAACATGGGCCTGTTGGAGGAGGGCCAAAAAAAAGAGGGTTGGAACACCTCTCCTATGAGGACAGGCTGCGAGTTGGCCTGTTCAGCCTGGAGAAGAGAAGGCTCTGGGGAGACCTTATTGCGGCCTTTCAGTACTTAAAGGGGGCTTGTAAGAGGGGAACAAACTTTCTAGCAGGGCCTGTTATGATAGAACAAGGGGTAATGGTTTTAAACTGAAAGAGGGTAGATTTAGACTATATATAAGGAGGAATTTTTTTACAATGAGGGTGGTAAAGCACTGGCACAGGTTGCCCAGAGAGGTGGTAGATGCTCCATCCCTGGAAACATTCAAGGTCAGGTGGATGGGGCTCTGAGCAACCTGATCTAGTTGAAGATGTCTCTGCTCATTGCAGGAGGGGGCTGGAACTAGATGATCTTTAAGATCACTTCCAACTCAAACTATTCTATCATTCTGTGATTCTGTGAAATGACCAACAGAGGATGGGGTTTAGGAGAAGGAGCAAGGGGCTGCCTAAGTCGTCACAGCGACCTGAAAAGCTCTGTGTAAGCTTTGTGTAGCCAAAGATGAGTGAAATGCAAGCCAGACTGATGGGGATGAATGACAATAAGGTTATTCATCACTGTGGTTTGGGAAGCACTTAGCATGATTTAAAATGGGAGAAATGTCCAAATATAGAGACCTGTCTTGATCACACTGAACACAAATCTCCCTTAAAGTCAGGATGCAATCTGTTTTACCTGTCTTTGGTCATCTAAAAGTTAAATGTCTAAGCCAGTCACTCCAGGCTGTCTCTGTATTCAGTCAGGAGAAATGGGTATTTCCAGAGAGTGATTGATCCCTCCTTAAGGTGGATGTCTGACACAGGTCACATAATTTGCTTTCTGAAGGTGCCAATTTCTCCCCATTGACTGAAAAAAAAAAGCAGCAGGGTGGCTAACTCAGACCTAGATGTCTAATTTTTAGATGCGTAAAGGTAGGTGAGATGAATCCTGTCCTAGGGAACCTCACCATTTGGGTGTCACTGCAGAGCCGTGTGATCAAAGTTGTATTTCACCTACATGGCCAAAGCACTAACCGGCCTGTACATAAATAAGGCCTCATGGGTCAATTACAAAACTGCATTACTCCAGGGGAGTAGAAGTCAGTCAATAATGAGAAACACTTGCTGACTGAGATGGCCTAATAATTCTTTCCACCGTGAACTTCTGATTTGTGATATATATCTATTCTGTACTGGGACCTTTATCTTAAATCAGAGGAAGGATTGGACTTGGTGTGAGTCATCTCGGTGCCTCACCAAACATAGTAACCATTTGAATTTTTAAAAATTTGGAACAGACATTATAATTTAATCATATAATGGAAAGCATTACAATCATGTAGATACTTTATAAAGTTTTTTTATGTGTATGTGAATTTCCTTGTTTATTCAGTTGTGGCATTTCAGCCTATAAACAACCATTCTTTTCAGTTGTAAATATTTTATTACACACCATTCCTTTCTGTAATGCATAAATGCTTTTGTCATACTTCCAGTCAGGTTGTGTCGTGATGAGAACGAGAGTTCAGTTCATTTTTTTCCCCTAAAATTAAGTAGGATTTTTGGGCTTTTACAAACAAGCTACGAGCCTCCCAGATCCAGGCACTATACAACATTTCCTTGGTTTCACTAGTGGGTTCACTAATGTCTAGATCAATAAACATCCCCATTTGCTTTAACCAAGAAATGTCTCCTTTTGCATCTTTCTGTTCCTAAGAGACTCGCTCTGTATCCCGACCTTCTGCGACGTGAGGCACCCCATTACATCAGGTCCGTGGTGACGCAGAGTCGGTGTCCTAAGAAGAAAAAAGACACGAACATATGATGCACAGCACACTTCTCACTCTAGCTGTTTAGCTAAGTAGTAAAAAATGGGCAGTTCTTTCACGTATGAATGTGTACATGTGCGCGCCCACACTGTATCACATCCAGTGATAACTGGCATTTAGATACCAGACTCCCAAGGGAAAAAAGTGTCGTGGAACTATTGTCTTATCCAGGGGAGTAAAAAAAAACAACCTGAGACAGTCACCCAGTTAGCTGGCAAACCGTGCCAGGCTCACCAGGAGCTACGGTAGGTATCGCTATCTGTAGGGAAAAAATAAAAAGAGACAAATTGGGGTTAAAGTTTCAGTGACCCGCCGCAGGGTAGCTTTCCCTCCTGTGTTTTGTTTAAGAGCTACAAAAGCCAGTCTTCACTCAGGACATAGTATTTTTGTTTACGTGTGATGAGTTTGTCTTTTGACGGTCTCTTGCTTTAATCAATTTGACTCTATCATAACAAATGGCATTTGTGTTCTTCTGAGCAAAGAGCTAGACAAGATATAATTAGAAATACTTTAGCTGACCTTTCATAAACCATGATCCCCAACAAAATTGTTCAGAATCACATTAAAAAATGGTCTTACATCTTTTGTGGGTACAGACAAGATTACAGGATACTTTTATTTTAGAATAATTACACAGTGACCTTCAGCGTTATTTGCAAAGGTCATATTCTCTTCACATACCCTTGATTTCCTTTCAGTTTTCCCTTTTGTCCCACCAGACATAAATTTAGCAAAGGAAGAAGAAAGAGAGAGTATTTTTTCTGTGGTTGAAAACTGAAGAAGATAGTTCAAAGTCCCCATAGGCACTCAGAGGGCTGTGGGCTATGATAGGCTATTTTCTACCATTTAGCTCCTGTATTATCACTACTCCTTTTTCTTCATTATTCTCCACTTATCACATGCAGCATCACTACAGAGCCCAAATAGAGAGTTGTAATTACCCAGCTGCCACCTGATAGTACCCCTTCTATCATCTTTATCTCACAAGGCCTTGCTGTTTCATCATTGGATAAAACTTGCCCATGGCAATGCCTGTGATAGTACATCTCAGAGATACATTTAAAGTTTACTCATTTATCGCAGAAAAATGCTGAACCCATGCAATTATTAGATACACTTGCCAATTTATTTGTTCAGTAAGGCTACTTTAACTCCTTTTTCTATCAGCTATTTGTTCTGTTCTTCTTGAAAACACTGAGGTCACCGTTGGGCACCGAGATGAAATAGGAAATTTCTAAGCCATCCAGGCAGAAAGCAGCCCAGAGACTCATTGATAAAAACAGACCTATCCTTTCCCTGGCTATGTAATGTGAAAGATCTGCATTTTGTGCATATTTTTTTCTCCTTATATCACCCCATGAGGCTAACTCGTGGGTCACATGGCTTGCGCATCCCATGCTCCCAAAGTAGATTTCATGCACTGTGCCACAACTGTCAGGTCCAATCCAGAAATACCACATTTGGGAAATAAGTAATCTGCTGACAAGCATAAAAACAGAGCGTAAAAATGTGAGGACATAATATTAAATGTATCCAGATGCAATTGCTCTATGAGTAGTCAGCATCTGCTCTGGCCTGCATGTCTGAGTCTGATATTTTAAATTGGTATTTTGCTTCAGGATCAATGCAAGTTTCCTGTCCTTCAAAGAGAAATAAAATATAGGAAATGGGAAAACAGAGAACAAATGGGAATTAAAAATACTTTTTTCCCCCCTAAATTTCTCAAATCACAGTCATAGTGTAGCAACAATAATAGCAACTGAATCCAGCTGAATCCCATGCCAGTGCACGCTACGGGGAGCCCCATGGAGCTTCAAGGTAGTGTGGGAGATTCTCACTCATATTACCTGGGCCCTGGGGCAGGAGCCCTGAATGCAGGCTGTGACACTGATTTGCTCTGCAACCCTTGGGCAACTCGCATGGGATTTGCAAATGTAGGTGCCTAAAGTGAGGCCAGGTACCACAGGTCGGGCTCTTCCTGGTACAGAGGTGACTTCTCCTTTCCTGAATCCCAGCAACGCTACATAAGGGTTAATAAGGTTGGCTAGATCTGAACTGGGTCTGCATCCCAACACTTGTGGTTTATCAGCCACCTGGATAAACCACCCACGGGTAATTGGGAGTTGACTGTGTAATAATACATAGGGAGAACAAGAAACCCACGAATGGGAGTCAGAGAAGCCAGAAAATTGAGAAGAGCGTTTGCTAGAGCGAGTCAGTGGCAAATTTTCGGCAGAAAGGCAAGGAACAGCTGCTGCTCTGCAAGGCCACTTCTTCCCAGCCAGAGAAGACACAGAATCACAGAATCACAGAGTGATGTGGGGTTGGAAGGGACCTCTGGACATCATCTAGTCAAACCCCTCTGCCAAAGCAGGTCCCCCTAGTGCAGTTTGCACAGGAACATGTCCAGGTGGGTTTTGAATGTCTCCAGAGAAGGAGACTCAAGAAGACACTTGCCTCCCTATGTGCTTCTGCCATAGGACATTACTTCTGAAGCTGGGGCCTTCATGCAGGACAATCTTCTTTGGGAGCAAACCTGGTAGAAACTTCCCTTCTCCATCTCCTGTCACTGCCACCAATGGCCCTGTGCTTAAGATGGTCTCTGTGGGGGTGAAAGGCCTGCATCAGACTGTCCCTACACGTGATGTGGAGAAGTCTGAAAGTAATCAACCTAACCACTGAATCTTTATTTAATAAATCCGTATTTAAACATTTATGCTCTGACCTGTGTGCATCTCAGTTTCTCATTTGTAAATGGGAAAATCACAAAACTTCCTTGTTCTGAGGTAAACTGCTTTGAGATCTGCTCTCATTATCAGGATCACTTAGGCTAACCACACCGCTCTGGCACCGCAGAGTGAAAGGGGCTCTTGAAGACGTTCTGGAGGAGATGATTGCCTGAGATGCCCTCTGTGAGATAAACACCAACATCCCACTGGGCCTTCTATTCACCTTCCAAATATTACACACATACCACACCCTTCGGAGAAATTCAGGTAGCTTGGAACTTAGGGTGTTCACCAACGCAAGAGAAGCCTGAAAAGGTTGCACAAAAGCTCCCACCCACTGAAAAAAAAGAGAATGCCAGATAATTAGTGGAAACTGGCATTGAGTATTGGCTTCACAAAGCATGTTAGAGTTTTTTTCTCCCCCCCCCCAAATAGTTCTGAACAGTGTCTGTGTGCATCCTGACACAATGACATACTCTGTTGTGAATTTTTAACTAACATTTTACTGGGTTTGTATGCATTTCATACATTTTTATTATTTTTCAGCACCCCACGTTTTAGCACAGAGATTATTATGGCAGTTACTAAAA
The DNA here is from genome assembly GCA_033628505.1 of Tringa tobata. Taxonomy (NCBI): domain Eukaryota; kingdom Metazoa; phylum Chordata; class Aves; order Charadriiformes; family Scolopacidae; genus Tringa; species Tringa tobata. The sequence goes on along the minus strand of JAHREE010000279.1, from coordinate 14,061,854 downwards.
AATATCCCCAAACCTATTGCTCTTTTAAAAGCAGTACTTTTAATTAAGCGTAGTTGAAATCGTGTGCCATGCAGTGAATAGTTGGCTTGCACGACTGTGTAAACGCTGACAGAGAGACTGAGCAGCTCACCAGCCCTAAAAGCCCTTTATTGCAGGTACAGCAGTCATTTCACTATATACCGTAGTTAATATTCAGGAAATAAAATTATTAATATTATTTAAATATTTGGCTCCATTTAAGAAATTTTAACTTTGAAACAGAGACGCACCAGATGCTGGCTTTCCTCAGTGAGCCAAAACCAGCATATGGCCTTCCAGATCTGGCTGCTCCCCCAACTAGCACCACATATTTTTCCTTTCGGGGAAGGCAAGCCCAAGAGGTAGCATGTTCATCCTCCTTCTCTCCCAAGGCAAAGCTCCTCAGGATCTCGGCAGCAGGACGTGTCTTTTCCTGCTTGCTGACTGCTGCAAAGGACCCTGAGAAGTTTGTAGGTCGGGCCTCCATATTGCATGTTTATTAGGGTGAGCTAATGGTGACGAGCAGATGGATAGCTCCCCTCGCTTCCTCCTCCGCATGGAGAGCAGGATGGTGATTTTTCCAGATGGAAAGAGGTCTGGCTCGTTCCCCCTTGCTAAGCATGGCTTTGGCTATGTGGGATCAGGAAAATGCTCTGTGGAAACAGAGGAGCCAGTTTGTGCTCCCCCTCCAGATTCATGGAAAAGCAGGGAAGGAAGTAACTTTCTGAAGCCCCCAAACGTGCTCTGCAGCTGGACTTGTATTTCTGTGGCCTAACCCATGCAAAATTGGAATCATGGAACGGCTAGAGTTGGAAGGGACCTTAAAGACCATCTATTTCCAAACCCCTTCCATGGGCAGGGACACCCTCCATTAGACCAGGTTTCTCAAAGCCCCATCCAACCTGGCCTTAACCCCAAAAGGGCTCCTCTTGCAGCTGCACTCCTGGCTCCATCAGCTCTCTGTAGACACACCAAGGGCTCACGTAAGCATCAGGCCTTGGAGAACAGACCCTTCATTGCTGTTGACTGGGAGAGTCACTAGCAGTATCGAGTAATTCACAGCACAGTGCTGGTACCTGCTGTTTGCAGCAGCACCAGACCTCCCTGTTGGGGGAACGAGCCCAGACACGGGTTGTGGTACACCAAACAGTTAAGAGGACAGTGTCTGTGTGTCCCCAAAAGCTATACCTGAAACGTAAAACAAATAACAAAAGCTAACATCAAAACAAAAATAATCAAAAAACCAAAGACGGGTTTGGGGAAAAGACTGTAGAAACTGTGAAGATTCACAGCTGTGCACCATGAATCACCATAAATCGAGAGCGAGTCACAAATACACTGGTTCCATACTTAGCCAGCTCCCTATATGTGAGGTTTGATCTTACAAGGGTCCAAGCCCAGAGCCCAGTGCCCAGAACACTGACATCACGGTGTGCTTAGTGCCATGGGCACACGTTACACATGCTCTCGCAAACACAGCTTTTGACTCATTCTTTCCTTCATAATCAGGGCTTTTTTGAGGTCTTGGGGAAGAGGCAAGGAGGGGGCCTCTGTTCCTTCTATTGCTTTTATCTAAAGGTCCACCAACTAGATGAGACTGAGTCCTTGGTTCAGAAGTGCACATGCTGGGGCAAAGCCTTATTCAGCAAAGCACTTACACGCATGCTGAAAGTTAAGCATAAGCCTTGTACTCCGTTCACTTCTGGGGCTGACATAGGGAACATCCATTTGGATGCTCCAGCGTGCAAGGTCTTAAAATGATTGAGTTGTGTAAGATATGTTCAACCTGGGTCGAGTCCAGAGAGGAGAGAGATCAATAGCTGAAGTTTATGATAGATCTTCTTGAAACTCTTTAGTTGGCATTGTTTCTAAACAGAAGAGGAGAGGAAATCCAGACTGCCTTCAAGTTGATCCAGAAAGAATAAATCAGCCTCTCCACCTGTGTAATATTCCTTGCATTTATGAATCCGTCACAGAAAGCACTTTTTATATATTCATGACACATGCATATATGTATGGCTATATATATATATATAAGTTCCCTGAAATACCTTTCCTTGTATTGTAGCCAAAGTCAAGTAGTTTTCAACCTAGTTATTTATAACAGATTAATTTAATGATTTTTATTATGAAGTTTTGGAATGAGAAATACAAGTTTAGCGTCAGACACAGATCTAGGTTGCTGTAAACGTGTCTATAATATAAATCCTCAGTTTAATTTTACCAAAGCGCCACATTTTCCAGGCAGAAATGTGGGCAACCAAGGCCCAGGTGAGAGGAGAATTCTATAATATTAATTACCTTACACCACAGACGCAGCTCAGCCCTGACAATGGATTGTTAAAATTTTTGGTCCAAAATACACAAAAACAGGACGATAATCACATTTTCTTTCATAGCAGTGAAAAATCATTGCCATTATTACAGGAATGTCCTGAGAGTGCAGTGCTGAGGAGAAGCGAGGGTGCTCTCTGGAAGACGACAATTGTTACCAGCGATACTGCAGAGTTTGTAAAGAAGGAGATGAGGTATTTTTAGAATCTCTATTACATGTCTCTCTCCTCAAAATCACATGCCAAATAACCTAGCACAGTTGTTTTTATTATTTGCTGTTACTGGGAGTGTCCAGAGTGATCTACCACAGCACCAAGCCCTGTGCAACCACTGAGAGAGCTGTAATCAGCGCCCCATGGCACATATATCCTAAACAGAGAAAACAAAAGGGCAACATGAGCAGAAGACAGAGAAAGACCTACAGAGAGATGGTGTAATGCTGAGGCTAAATCAGCTATGAAGATCTGTCACCCAGGCAGGAACAGATCTCGCACGTCTCCTGAGCCTCAGACCAGTTCCTTAAACAAAAGGCTTGGTTCATTTCCTTGTCCCTTTTAGACCTTCTGCACACGTTTTGCAGATGCTTGTAGTTTGTATCAGTGACTGCTGTGCTGAAAAGACTCTGTGTGCCATAACAGAACTCCCCCCGCCACATCAGGAAAAGGTACGATAGCAGATGGGGTCGATGTCCTCCCATCGATTCCTTTCCCAGAAGAAAGGATCTCTCAGGCCAATAGAAACAACCATCAGCACCTTGTGTATGACCAGAATAATGGTGGCACTGGCACAATACTGGCCTTTGGCATGTCTTCATGGCATCTGCTTCACGTCTTGCTGAAATGGAGCCCGGGGTGGATCAAAAAGGTTCTCTTCCCAACAGGACCATTGCCCTTTTCCAGAGCAGGACATTGAGCTTTTCCTTACTGGCGCTAGGAAGAGAAAGTTTCACATTACACTAAGGAGGGCCCATTTGGGCAAAGGAAAATCTTTTAAACGGTATATTAAAAGGGGTCGTGTTCTGCATTGTGCATTGGGGCCTGAAGCTAGCTAAGCAGTCTGGCCAGAAACCGGCTCTTCAGAAAGGAACACAGACACCACCTACACCTGTGTAAGGATAAGCCAGGGAACGCTCCCTGGCAGGAGATAACGCAAACACAGCAGGAGGGTAGTCTCACATCTTCCATGGGAGATAAGCATTGTTTTAAGCAGATACCTCACAGCTCTTGGATTTATTAAGGCTAGCCACAGAAGTGGCCTTTCACATAATATTTTACCTGGAATCAGAAATTACAAGAACTTTATGGATGCCAGGCATTCAGGTAGGTATTTTTTTTGGAACTTTGTAAATGTTGGCTTCAGGCACTGGTAGGGTTTCAAGCTAGTTAGACATTCCAGTGTATTTACTGGTCCCTATTGATAACCCTAAATCAGTGGGTCATATTTTGTTCTGGTATAGAGGCCTTTTTTTCCTCAACAGATTCTGTTCTGATTTGTTTCTGCAACATCATGTTGATCAGTTCGTTTCATGACTTATTTCAGCTAATTATCATGTTAGCAAAGCTAACCATTCCGCAAATCCCAGGATCATCTGTAGTGGCCAAGGTATTTATAATGCAGGCTCTCCAGCACAGTAGTTGATTTTAATGCTAAATTACGCATTTTTGTAAGCAGCTTTCCCCTCGGCTCTCACCCACCTTCAGGAGTGTTGGATGAATACCATTCAGTCCTGCTTTCGGACAATAAAGCCTGGTCTTACAGGCTCTGCCTTCACTACAATTTTAGCTGTGTCAGTCAGAATCAAATATTAGGGAAAGATTGAGGAGGAAAATGATAGCCAGGACCGATCCCATTAGCTGCAGTACTTCTTGCTTGTTGTAAGCTGAGCTGTAAACTAAGTGGAGCTATAAATGAATCTCACCCTTGCCTGTTCAGAAAATGTTGATTTTTTTAGAACTCGGTTTATGCTTTTATACGCTAAGCAGGGACTATAATTTTCCAGAGGACTGTTTTCACTAACGGGGTTACTCCTCTAAAGCAGATAGCGGCGGATGCATTTTTCCTTTTTCTCTCTGCTGGACAGACCCTTATGACAAGTCGCATTTCAAACTCGTGAGACTGTACAGTCTCAAGTCCTCTCCTCAATCGTGCACCCCTCCAGCAGTTCAAAGGGCAACATTTCAAGGGTTTCACTCGCCTCTCCCCTCAGCCGCAGCAGAAGTTTGCAAAAGCGTTTTGAAAGCATTTTTCTTCACAACGGATCTAAAGATGCCCAATACTTCAGTAATCTGGTAAATAGCAAATAAAACTCTCGGGCATACTCCCTTGATACTTCCACTACTTTGAAAGACAAAGGCAAATTGACTGCCAGATGAGAGTTCTCCAGTACATAAATCCTTGTCTGCAAAGCCACAGAAACTTTGCACAATGCCTTTATCTTTCCTCTCTTTGACTGTGGTGATATAATGGGGACACTGTGTTCAAACAGCTATTTGCTGGAAAAACTGCAAACACTCCAAAAATTAAACCTAGCACAATTGCATTCAGGCTAATGAAAGCTGGGAATGTTAACAGAGGTGACGCTCTCCATCTTCGCCATGAGGGTGCATTATGGGACCTGTCACTCCCCCGGCACTCCTGGCTGCCAATCTACCGTAGGGAGCGGGGCTAACAATACCCAGCGCCTTCCCCGCCGCCGGGGTCCGTGTCAGGAAAGGGCAACGGGCCGCCGAACGGGGGAGGGA
>JAHREE010000279.1:14027300-14056392 GCA_033628505.1 Tringa tobata | reverse complement strand
TCTTGAGCCTCCCTGTCTTGGGGCATCGGCGGCTGCCTTGACGCACGTCCCACCGAGCAGGGCGGTTGCGAAAAGATAAACTTAAACCACTGCTTTTGTCCGTATTTTCAGCTGGAGTTGCGAGAAACTGTTACGCGAATATTTTAACTACCTGTTTCTTCTCTCGCCTCTAAGAGAGGGAGGCCAAAGGCATAGACTGACAGTGTTCAAAATACTTTTTCTGAGAATTTTACAACCCTAAAACCACCATTTTCTCCAGCGTTTGCGTGAAAGATGGTAAAAGCAAAGCTACCTGTGGCAAACACGTCAAAAGAAGTGTTAATTGTCCGCAGATATTTCAAGGGAAATCAGTATCTAGCCGGAATTTGCCTACCCGCTCAACCCTTGACTCTTACAGCTGAAGGTGCCCAGTGTCAGGTGTCAGAGTTCAAGAGGGTATCAACTCCAACCCATTGTTCAGCACATCATTAATCTCCCGAGGAACTCCATCTGCGGCCCACAGCCCTGCACACCGGCCGGCGAGCGGCGGGGGAGAGGAGCTGACGGCTAGCACACGAGACAACTGGAAGTCCAGGACAAACAAAATTAAGCCGTGCTCCCCCAAAGCTGGGCCAAAGGAGGATGCAGGTCAAGGCTAGGTGATGTGGCACAAGTTAATTAGAGCCATCCTCAGGAGTAGGAGGTGAGAGCCCTGAACTGGGGGAGGGACCACTCCTGTCTCAGCGACGGGTGGTGGTAGGAAGACTTCCGTTGACCTTCAGGTGCCTTGAATTTGGCCCTGCATGAGTTATCAAGTTTTATATTTTCAAAAGCTCCCGAAAACTGTTTTAGGAAATGATGCAGACACTCAACAACTGAAGTCATGCAGGAAGTCAGCGTGAGACCCGGGGAATGACCTCAGAGAAAGGGAGTTATCAACTGCTGTGACAGACCTGGTACCTTGGAGGGCTTAAGGCTGAGGCAGTGCGTGTTGTCAGCGCGGTGTGTTAATAACAACCAGCACTTGAGCTCCTCTGTTTCCGATACACTCACCCAAACAAGCTTCCTCCTCCTGCTTTACAAATAGCCAGGGTCACACGAGGGTGATGCATCTGCCTGACAGCTCAAGCGTATGGATTTAACAACGGGCACTAGAGACTCCTGGGAGAGGCATCCCGGAGAGGAGGGTTGCGCGTGGCTGTGGGTGCACGTTACGTGGCTTTCAGGAGTGTGAATGGGTGTGCACAAAGTAGATGGCCAGTTGCCTTCCCACAGATATAGGCAGATCCCTTCTGCCTAAAGAAAGGCAGTCACCCAGAGTCATGGAGGATTAGGAACCAACCCGTAAGTTCAGCCCATGAACTTGTTGACTACCCACGGAATTTGTTCCTAATTCTCTGCAATTCTGGGTGACTCTCTCAAGACCGACCGACAGCCTTTTCTGATAAACCTTGTAGCGGAGTGTTTAGCATAGCGCCTGGGCCTCTTACATCATCCTAATTCAAAAGCTAAAGAATAGCGAGATGCCTGCCAACTAGCCAAAATAAAAACAGCAGCAGCAGCCACCACCCCAGTTACCATTCATTCCCATATATACCACAGCTGTGTGCAGAGCGTCCTGCAGCTGCTGCTGCCCGTGGCACCGGTGCCCGGTGCAGACAGACGTCCGGTAGTGGGCAGGATGGATGCTTTGCTGGGCCACCATTAATTCTCCATGGTCCGTGCTCCATCATGGTCTCTGGGTCTGCATGGTGAGATGCACATAAAATCCACCAGTAGACTGTCCTCTAGGTTCCAGCATCATAACAGGATGCTGTAGAAGTAATTGATTTTTTGATTCCCAGCTCCCCACTAATTCATCCATCATAGAGTCCTCCTTACTTGCACGCTCAATGATGGGTTAAGCTTTTTTCCAGCTGAGTAACTGTGGTAGGAGCTGGAAGGGAGATCCCACACGCAGTGTGCCTCTTAGCTCAGACGAAGAGAGGTCACTGGGGATCCATATCTGGCCCGAATAATTATTTAAATCATTTTGAGGAAGGGATCTATGGGAAAGGGTAAGAAACCTACTCCATAGTTCATAAATAGAAGTACTGAGTCATCCTTGTGAAAAGCGTTGGCTCAAATCTTTAAGCAGGAAAGAAAATTGAATTTGGTCTTTCAGCTCCTGAGAGAGTTTAAAATGATAAGCTATGGACTAAAACCACCATGGGTCATTTGGCTGAGTACCTTACATTCCCATCTTTCTTGCAAAGAAAATGTTAAAGATATCTCCCACCCTCCCCAAATACTTTTCTTTAACGGAGTTGCTTTTTTGGTTACTTTTCTTGTAACTAAATATTATAACTTGGTTTGGAAAAGTTATGAATCACTATATTACCTCCCACATTTACATTAAGAATGAAGAAATAGATTTGGCTTTCTGGTTTCTCTAAGAAGAAAGTTGTTAGCTTGTTGACATTTTTTCAAGAAGAAAAATCTGATGGAACAAAATTTAATGGAAATAAGGTTTTCATTAATGGTTCCAGAGGGAAAAAAAAAAAAACAACCAAAAAAAGGGTCTGTCAATAATCTATATTACGAGCACAGAGTAATGGTATAACTTAAAAAGTTAAGTAAAAGATGTATAATCCATAGTGGGTAACACCAACAAATACATTTAAGTATATGTTTGCAGCACAGCAAGTGCTCAATACTAATCAAGTGTATTTGAATTTACCACAATGGAAATGTTTGAAAATTGTGATGATGACAGCCTGATGCACAAAGAGAGAAACACCTTACACCAGAAGAAGGTTACTAATCACAGCAAAGAAGACAGCAATAGACATAAGGATATACTGGATCCTTCTCCCTTATCTATGGAAAAAGATGTGCTCATTAACACTGAGGATTTCTTTTGCCTCAAACATCTTTCTAGCTTTCTAGAAATTGTAACAAGAGTTACGATTGTTATGAGTAACACCATATTCATGTATGATGGTAGACTTAGTTTCAAGTATTCTAATGGTGGGCTAATGAACTTCATCCTGAATCACATGTGATGGACTGCTCCATCTCTTAAGTTACAGCAGCAGTTAACACAGAGACAGAAAAAAAAAGCCTAGGTAGAAGCAGCTGTACATTACAAAGCCATATGCTCTAAGGTTCCTCAAACTGCTAATCCACAAGCATGTAATATGATCTCAGCCCATTTGAAGAGGTAAGTACTTTACAGGTATTTCATAAGTCTCTTTTCATTCTCAGATATTCAGCCTATTCAGTTTTTACAGTCCCTCAGTGTCTACTGAACTTGGAGGGCAGCAGAGCTTTAAGAAGCAAAGGATGTTATCCACAAACTGGACAGTATTATGCCCAGTAGCCACCATATGGCAACATCAATCGCCTCCTCTTGTGGGCTTGGGCAAACTGGAGGGGAAAAAAATGGAAAAAAAAGAGAAAGAAAACATCACTTTTGGCAGGCGACCTTTACTGAAGACTGAAACAGTCCAATGCCAGATTCCCGAAGAAAGCAAGTCAGCAAAGTTGCACTGAGGTGGTATAAACCCATTAAAATTCAGTAAGACAGCTCCTCACTGGGTGTAACTTCTCAGAAAAATGGCTCAACAACACTGTGTCTACTTTTCTTAAGTTCCCTATGATTTACTCTTGTTTTACTTCGTTCCTGCAGATGCTCAAAGCCCTGTTTTCCTCCCTTTTTGAAGGAAGGGGAGAAAATACACTGTTTATCTACCCGGCTATCAAGAGAGACTGCCAGGCAATTATCCGCTGGAACCAGTTAGTCTCATTACGAATGTGCGAGCTTCTACAATCGTTGACACATTCTCCAAAAGAAACATTCATTGTCAGATCACCTTCTGGGTCATCATCGGCGGGCTCAGGGGTGGCACCACCGTACACAGCAACAAAAGCCAGTCAGCACTTTGCCCAAATGTGCAGCCAGCACTTTTGTCTCCATGAGTCTTTCCAGTTCCTTCCTGCAGCCCTGGAAAAAAAAAAAAAAAAGAAAAGGGAAAAAAAAAAAGCAGTCATTGTACAGGCATGGAGAAAACCCAGTAGTGCCTAGCACCTGTGCAAGAGCTCAGAGAGCATTATACTTATTCAAGTTTGCAAATAAGGGCCGCTACTGTGATTCCTGAACAAAAGGAGCTATTAAGATAAGGCGAAACTCTTGCTCCCTTTCCTGCCAGCTGAGTAGCATCCTTCTCCCCCCTTCCCGGTACCTCGGGAGCCTCCCTGCCCCCAGCTGGCTCTGCCCTCCGCAGAGGCTGGGGCGAGCTGCTTGGCAGCCCAGGGTTGGAGTTCAACATTTCCTCCCTTCCTGATCTCATTAGCATGAGATTCAGACAGAGCTGCTCCATTCAGAGCCCTGGCCTCCGCTTGGTTCGGGGGTCTCTAATTCCTGTTTCTGGCCACCGTGCAACCAAAGAGAAAGCAGGGGGTGAAATTATCTGACACCGCTCCATTCTGAGGGAAACAATGACTGCTGGTAGCCAAGGAAAATGCCATCAGCTCTCGAAGCTCTTACGAAAAGTACACGTCGATATTTCGGTAAAGCGGCATCCTCAGGGGTTAGTATTTCTCCTCCCAGAACAACTTTATAGGGCACGGCAGACCACGGGGTAACTTGCAGCCATCCCAGAGCTTCTGTTTCTTCCTAACAGGTTGCAAACAGGTAGGAATGGAGAGGAGGATCGCACGGAGATTACAGTCCTTTAAAATCCAATCTCTTACAACGCGTGACGCTGCCTTTTCCACACTGGAATGAAAAATCATTCGCAATGATGTTTTAAAGCATCATATATATGCTTTCATACATACATTTGTATAGCATACATATATTTGTAAAGGGATTTACAAACCTCATCTAGTAACCTCTCCTGAAGATCAGTACACGATAGCATTTCTCTTTGGAGAAAGAAATGAGGAAATAGAGACATTTAGGAAGGTGTGACTCTCCTTTTCTCCCTAGCTGTAAATGAAGTCAGCATCTGGCTTGGATATTCTTACATTCTTGTTCTGTTTCTAAGATAAGAAAATAGATGATAAAACGGTTATGCGACTGATATGCAGATCTCCTACCCAGCACTGTCTAGTTCCTGGGAGGTAACTGAGCTAAGAGCTGGAAAGCCCAAGTTCTGTGCTCAGCAGGTCAAGGTGTTGTGCAGGATTTTGTCTCCCTCCCCTATTTGGACTGCAGATCTGCTGGGGAAGGGACTTTCTCTTAACGTGCGTGTCCTGCCTGACATAATCAGTGTAACGAGACTAGGCAACATCATTCTCCATTACATTGCACTATATGCCATTAGTGCCTGATGTTAATATACTCTGTGGACTCCGCTAACACACTAATGCACTATCCCATGTTATACACGGGACCTAATTTCTGGTTTTACATAGATAAATGTCACTTAGTAAGATCAATGTCTTCACATTCTCATCAGGACAGATCTCAGGCATGACAAGTGATTAATATTGCTCAAGCACTTGACCTTCTTCTTCCTAAAACCATCAGAAATTGATTTATTTTGCTTTGTTGCCCAACCTTTGTTCCCTAAATCAAATACGATTACCTTTCTCTACCTACGTATGCATACCAGTTTTTGGCACCTCCTGTAGGTTTCCCCCGCCTCTTCAGTCCTGCTCATCTTTGAAATATCAGGATTGGCTCTGGAAAAGGGTGTCAGCTTCTAATTCAGCTTCTCAGAGTAGCAAATCACTGGCGAACCGACCTCAGCCTCGAGAGGGATCTTCCAAAAGGAAAATGTGTTTGCTCCTTAAAATCATGCTATTTCTGTTGCTGCCAGTAAACTACCAGTCAGGACCCTTTTGACTGCCCTTCTTCGTAGGACAGCTGTTTACAGGCTCCTTGAGACCAGAAAATGGTTAAAAGGAAGGTGCTACACTTTAAAACGTGTACCTTTCTTGGTATAAATCCCTCCCTTTTTGCTGAGGAGTTGAGCCCGGTTAACACCAGCTGCGGGTGTAAGTGCCCCTACCCCCTGCCACAGCCCCTCTTTCCACTCTGCAGCTCCCGATCACATGAAGGTGCAGCTTTTTGCTATTTAAATAGGCTCCATGAGGAACAAGGTAGCTTTCAAGTTTTAAACAGAAAAGCAATCTTCAAAGCAGCCCAGAACCCGCTTCAGGTAGGAATGCGAAGGGATGGAATAAAGAGCGTGGGAGGCATGGTATTATTTTGGAAACAGGGAAATCCCAATTTTATTAACATCTCTGAAGAATCCAAATCTTTCTCCACCTGGGGTTTTCCCAGGTGGGATGGGGAAATGCATTTTTCCATTTGATAAATACCTGGATATAGGGCCAAACTGAAAATTTTGAGTGAAATGGAATGTTTCCAGTTTGAAAACTAACAACCTGCTTATGAAATAGCTGTGCTTCACGTGGACTCATAGGATTCATCGCTACGCAGTTTTAGATTTTCCTTTGTCTATCCTGCAAAAGTGTCGCACACTTTTCTGTTACGTGACTCGCTAGCAAAAATATTGCAAAAATAGTTTACCATTTGATATTAAGTTACACAAGAACACGAAGGCTGGTGCCTGAGGAAGGCTTAAACGATACCTAAGAGTCTCCCATGGTCGTGGCGGAGAACCCTGGGTCTAGGAGTTCCTGTTGCTTGACTGTCCCCTTTGCACTGATGCGTCTGATGAACTGCCCCAAGTCTGCTGTCCCACGTATGGGACTTGGCTAACACATACCACCTGGCAGGGGAACTTGGATGCACCCTCAGGTGTTGCCACTGAGGACGGTGGTTCTTCTCCTCGCTGCTCCTTCCCAGTGTGTGAAGGGACACTGAGCAAAAGTGACTCTCTCCACGTTCTTAATTCCTTGTGATGTCACACCCTGAAGCCCATTTTACCTCTCAGGAATGGGGACATAGTCCCAATTGCCTAACTTGTCTCACAGCCTGGGGTAGCCCTGCCTGGTCCTTCATGTAGGAGTAAATTGAGTAAAAAAAGTTGAGGGCAAAGAGCAGGGCCTTCCAGGAACAAAGCTTTTTAGTCATAGGAGACACTTTAGATGTCATCGTCATACTTACGGCCCATGCCTACAGCACAGCCACCCTGCACTCACAGTACTAGGTAAATGAAATAAAGCAATAATAATAAGGAGAAATACATGCATTTCAATTACTAAAATGTTCCCATGCACCAAGCCACAAGCTTAAAAACTCCATCTGTTTATTTAATTGCAGTTTACCAGGATCATGGTAATTAGAGATAAAACAGATCTGTTAGATTATCCAGTTTATTTTACTGCAAGAGCGGTAACTTAATAAGACATATTAACATATTAAATTCATCCTGCCCTACATCTCAGCCAAAATGCTGAAGAGATAAGATACGTTAGTGCAGTTCGCCTTCATAATAAAATGGTTGATATCTGCTTTATTTTGGCTCGCAGTGCTACTGTGAGTCATGTTCAGAAAAGGCGCTTTTTTTGTCCTTGTTTTACCTGTAATCTGAGCCTCGCCGCATTGTTCAGAACCCCTCCTGACCATATTGCTGGGGATGTAATTAACCACGGCACAGGGCTTTGGATCCCCCATGCAAACAATCGTCTCCCAGAAAGTTACTCTGGATCGAACTGATATTTCCCAGCGCACTCGCAATAGTATTTCATTCTGAGCTACAGGTTGCAGCTGGTCTGTCTCTCACTGTGCGCTGCTAAGTGCTTAGACTGGCACTTTATTATCAGAATAGAACAAATCTAGGCTAATGTGTGTAGTATAAAGAGTCCCAGGGAGCCAGGGCTCCTCATTCTCCGACCATTCTTTCCAGTTTTTCTGCTGTTGCACTCCGGATAATTGCAGTTTAATTGGGTGACATGAAATGAAAACTGTGTCCACATTATCCAGGATTATCTCTTTTTCCTGAAGCCTGCCACCAATTGAAAGGAGCCCATTTATCAGTCCAAAGAGCTGTGCTCGGTTGCTTTTACGAGCTGGGAAGAGTGTGAGAACAGGCTGGAAATAGGAGAAAAGGACTTGACAGCTAAGAAAAATTATTTCAGTTGTTTATCACGAGGAAAGTTTATCTGATTCTTTACAAAATGATATGGAGGCTCAGAGTGTCAAGCCATGAGTAATGAACATTGACCAAGTTTGCTTCCTCAACTTGATGTGCTCAAACACTGCCTCCCTTTTGTGTGGGCACAGATCAACTTTAAAAGCTTCTTTCAGGCAGCATGAATGCACTTCATTTTACCAAAAAGAACTTTGTATTGATAGCTAGGAAAAAGGAAGGTTGTTTAAAAAGGAAGGGTAGACAATCAGGACAAAATGAAGAGCTTTCAGTTTCCATTATGAGCATGTCGCTCCATTCTTCTCAGCTGTTTATACATTCCCAGCACAATAATGCCTCTTTGCAGTAATATGTTTCCCCTTTTACACTATTCATATTGAAAAAAGCCCTCACATCATGACCACAGTAATAAATACTATAGAAATGTGGGTATAATGTCAATTTGCATTCTGTGAGAAGATCAAGGTAAACCTAAAGGCCAAAAGAATATTCCACTAATGCTCATTCATCATTCTACAGTTCCAGGTAACAGAAGGACCTTGTCACTACACCGCACACCCTTTCAATTGCTAGTGCATCTGTGTGAATATTTTAGCCTAATGCACTGATTGTTAAATAGAAAGAGCAGTCTTTGAAATTGTCTACTGCACTCAAATCCCTAGCTGCACAAGGTCTGGGCAGGAGTGGTTTCTATTCAGAAGGAAATAGAAGGCTTTAGTTCAGTAAGCACACTGTGTGTGAAAGCGACTGAGGATATTAGGAGTTATTAAATTAAAGTTTGCAAAGAAAAAAAGCTCATGAACTATAAATGGCTGCTGTAAATATACTGTAAATACCTCGCATAGATGAATGAAACCACAGTAGCTGTCCAGGCACTTCTGATTATAAATCTAACCGAGAGAAGGGATTTGAATATGTACATACTAATAAATTTCTCTCTTCCATCACTTATGCCTCCTTAAATGGTTGGTCAGCTGCATTAATTAACACTTACAACACCCCCCCCTAAACAGAGGCACTCTCACACGCACACACGCGCGGAGGCAGAGCAGAGCTGGCAGTCTGTCCCCCTTGCTTGAACACTGGCCTGGGTCCTGCTCTATATACCCAAAACATTAATGTCGAAGCTGATCCTGAGCCCACGGACCTTCTCTTGTATGAGGGGCCCTGGGATCGGCCAACTCCATGTGTCTGTGTGCTGGGTCTTCTCCAAGAAATACAAAGAGCATCCAGAGCTTGCACTTCCACTTTTTTTTTTTTTTAGTACTTAGTTAACTTAAATGTCATGCTTTGGGGCTTAAGCCAATCTCTAACTGTTAAAGGAGGGAACGAGACTTAATGCAAGGGATTTTATTCTGTATTTTCCCACTGGGGATTTGTACACGTCTTTAGGGGGCTGAGTGCCTGCTGTTGTCGGAGATGTGCTGCTGGACAGGGTGAAGCTTGGGGCAGGTCCAGTGTGATGATTTTGGTTTGTCTGTTACCGTGCTAAGTGTTCTGGGTTTTGGAAAGAGAGAAATATGAATAATGAATACCTACAAGAAATAGAATCTATTGTACCTTTTTAGAGGTTAGCTGTGGAGGCAAACCACAAAGAAGCTGGAATTTCATAAGGCATATGGAGGTGCTCAGACATTTACTAATAAAGTGTCACAGGGCAAACATGTTGACAATTCGGAACATAAAGTTCTTATCCCTGGGGGAATGTGTTTTTAATGTCCACGGCAGCCCACGAAGCCCAATGACACGTGTGTGTGAAAATGCACATAGGATATTTGCACTGCTGTGATGGATTTTTGTCAAGTTTTTTTTCTGATCAAGGTGTGCAGCCAGTTATATGATTGGTGATGGGAATTTTACTATTTTTTTATATATATATATTTCACTAAGGGCCAGGCCAGCTATATGCTATTGTATTTCTCTCGTGTTTTCAGTACAAATAAGTTATGTCAGGAAAATTTTACAGTTATAAAAAAGAGCGTGAAAAGTCTGTATATGCCCAAATTAAAGGTGACCCGCAGCTATTTGTAAGTGTGTTCTAACACATTCCCTTATGCTCATTATTCAGCGAGGAAATTCCATTTCATTTGATACACACCATCTTAATAAAAAACTAGGTTGCCCATTCACTCCACTTCTCTTTGACAAGATATCATCTGAGATGAGGAGAAAACAATCCTGGTATTAGGGAGGACAGGTCGCAAGACAGTGAGACACCTATTTTAGCTTTGTGAACAGCAGCATTATAGTTTTTGGTAGCCCAAGTTATGTCTTTTAGTCAGAATTTTCCCAAGTTTCTATTATACTGAGGATAGTGATCCTTAAGGACATTAAAGTCTTTACCGCATGTCCATCTTGACAAAATCTAGCTACTTTTCCAAATGTATTTCTGTAAAGTCCTTTAGCAACCTAATTTCAGCTACAGAGCCCAGGACAATGCAGTATTACCCAGGACAGCCCCACCAACGAGAGTGAAAGGTGAGAGGTTTGTTGTGTTGTCACTCCGTACAGTTGTAAATGAAGAAATCTGTGCCTTTCGATACAGGAAAAAGATATGAACATATTTCATCCAGCCTTTAATTTTGAACAACCAATGTCCACAAGATGTGTTTTATTATAATGGGTAGTTGCACTACCCTCTTTTTCACTGAGCTATCTGTATTTTTAGCTGGATTATTTTTCACTTTTAGTTCAAGATGCTGCAGAGAAGCAGAAAAAGACAGAAATTGCCTCTGCATAATGAATTTCTGTAACTATGCTTTGACTGTACCTCAAGTCCACGGCCTGTCTCTATATATATTCAGGATTTTCGTTAGAGTTTTAAGGGTCACTCACTGAGGAGGTGTGAAATGACAGGACTGCACTTAAGAAAAGAGACGTTATTCTAATTTCCACTTATAAGAAGGGCTGCCTCCAATTTTTAATAATTAATAAGCTGAGTCAAAAGAGTGGAGTAAGGAAATCACAGTAAGGACAGCAAATTTATCTATAACATTTATAGGTCTTTAATAAGACATCAGCTTTTCTTGTAAGTTATCCTGACTTTCACATGGTGTAAAGCAGATGACTCTTCAGCTTCAGAAACATTTGTTGATGATACAGCAGGTGTGACACGTTTCATAACAAGTCTCGTCTGCCTTCGTAGTTGGCACTTGACTAGATTTTATGCAAGTTCCCTTCAGCTAAATTATGGGTTCTTCATGGGGCCTGCTAATGGAGGCACATCCAGGAGGAAGGCAGTCAAAATATGGCAAAAAAAGAGCTTCTACAGCAGCCACGCTTGCAAATCCCACTTGTGTAGGAGAACCATGTCAAGAAAGGGTTGCAGATGATTCAGGCTACAGTTTTTCTAGATCTTTAGGTTGGATGCGGGTGCTGATTCCAAGTCACCCACTTCCAAAGTTGAATAAGGCAAGGTATTTCCAGCGCGGAGTGGGGGGGAAGTATCTGTACCACTGTACAGGACTTTAGTAACACCTCATTTTGGATGTACAGTTTTAGGCATAGTGATCATAAAAAATCAATCTCACACGGTCAGAGAATCCTTAGTAGGAAAAGTGAATCTGTTCTCCTGTGAGGATCTAGAAGAGACTACCCTCGTTAACTGCTTATAATAAAATGTGATTGATCTCCACTGTTGATGTTTACCCCTCTGACATATTTACAGAACAGAGTTGCTTCGCTTAAAGAGAATGTTGGCAAAAGAACAAATAAACTGACCATGGGTGAACTTTCCCTGGGAAAAGGGTTTCTGTGCTGTCAGAAGGCAGAGGGTTTAGATTAACCTTTTGTTTGGAAGAGAATCAGTAAAATGCTAATAACACTTGAGATGGACCTCTGTGAGCTTATTAAATAGATTTTGTGGCCTCTGTGCTTGCAATAGCAGATGACTGAACTGAATGACAGGTCCCTACCTGCCCTATATTCCTGTATTTTTTATCACCTTCCTTGTTCTTCTTGTCCATGTTTTATTTCCTTCATGCTTTTTCTTGCTCTTGCTTGCAAGAATTTAGGCAATTTGTAGGAGAAACAAGGAAATGCCAATGGATGATGCATAGTGTTGACAGTGCTCAGGGATCTGAGTAAGCAGACAGCAATGTTCTGCAGTAAGCCATGGCATTGCAAATATCTAGAGACTGTATTTGATCACTGGAAGGTACTTTGGGTGCTGCCTTTTTCTGTCACTTGTAATGGGACAGAGCATGTCTGTGACACGAGAGGGCAAGAAGATGTGTCCCTATCTAGATTCAGTCAGCTGTCTTCATCATAGGCAGTGAAAGGTCAGACAACCTGAACCAGTTCACCAGAAGAGATAAAACAATCAAATTTCCACTTAACATTTATACTCTAGACACCTATCAAGTAGGAATTGCGCTGAAATCAACAACCTCTAACAAATAGCCCCAAAGACTGCATATCTTACAGTATCTCACTTATGTGTACATGCCAGAGTTGTCATACTTGAAACCATGTCATACTTCAAACCATGAAATTCATAAATCAGGATTTGAAAAGGCATACATTATCGTTGGTTTCAGATAACAATATTATGAGTTAGAGATGAAAGAGAACAGGTTGGCCAAACATCAATCCAATCCCAGACTGGTCTCTGTTTTTCTCAAAAAAAATAATTGAATGCATTTATCCTTTTTCATCCAATTTCACATTTTTAAAGAAGATTTGAAGGCAGTCATCTTTACAATTCTACACATAGAAAGTAATCCTGATAACTCCCTTCATCTCAATTAACTACAACTATCTAAAGTGAAATTCAGCTCCAGATGACAGATGTCCAAATTTAGAAGTCTACAGTATTGATGTCTAATGAAAGTCGGGTGTTTTAGATCTCCGCTGTGGTCAAGGGACATTATGACTGAGATATGACTGCCTAGACATAAACGTCCAATGTCCTTTGAGCCTGATGTTGAGATATCCAAGATATCTTCACAGTGTTGGCAGATACGACTAGGATTACTGGATACTGGGAGAGGCGGCTGAATGGAAGCTAGTCCAATTGCTTAAATTTAGGCAGCTGAATCCCACCTTTAGTCAGTGCAGTCACTGGTTTCTACAAGACTCCTAACTGAACCCTGAGGATCTTGTGCTGAGAGATGCTTTCCATTTCCATGGATTCAGCCACCAGTAAGGACACGAGGACCTTTTCTCTTTCCAGTCCCCTACACTTCCCTACTCAATTGAAACACTACCCTGCATTGCACAGCAGCTCATAGTTAACACGATCAGCTCCTACTTCTGATCTTTTTTCCATTACACCACTTGCTCCCTTTTGCATCCTCCCATTTTCCCTCTCTGCCTCCTGCCATACCTGCACTGTCTTCGTGGTCACTTGTTTCTCTTCTCAACAATGCATTTAAGATTCCTTCCAACAGCCAAGGTATTTATCCACAGTCTTAAAATCTTTGCTAATTTCTTTGACACTTACGTTAGATCCTTCCAGTTATATCCAAGCACTGCTGTTGTTAAAAAAAAAAAAAGAAAGAAAAAAAAGCCCTCTCCTTGGACAGATCATTCCATGCCCTTCACTAAGTCTGTTCCTTTGACCCAGTTTCTAACAAAATCAAGTGGAAACTTTTTATGCCAACCTTTTTGTATCTCGAACTTTTTATCCCCCTTCCATGTTCCTCTTCATGCGCTTCATCCCAGCTATACCAGCCTTGCTAGTCCCTTTATTGTATTCTTCCACACACATCACTGTGTCTCTTACCAGATAGTTCTCATAGTGCCCTTCTACCCCTCCCCTTCCTCAAGTGTGTCATGAAAATCCACTCTTATGAAGCACCCACAACCACTATCTCACACTGAAAATCTTCAGTGTCCTCATGCTGCATCCTAGATGCTCATGGAGAAGAGTAGCCACTTGCTCTGCCCAGTACTGGGGTGGCCATTGGGAATGAGAGTTCCAATAGGAAGCAACATCAAATTGAGAAAGGAGAGCAAGAGCATGGACAACTCTCAAAATTTTTGCTGAAACCCATGAAATGCTTCACATTCTGAAATCTGCAGCAAGATAGTCTTATACTGGGTAGTACAAAGGCTGGCACTGGCTTGCTACCACCCAACTTGCTGCTCAGGGGTCACCCCTTTCTGGGGATGGGTATGATACTCTATGTCTTGAACACCTTGAAGCCATTTCAGTGTTCTGATGGGGAAAACATACGTGACAATTACTGAAACCATAGTGAGATCACATTAAAAACCATTTAAGGCTGGACTTGTGGTGAGGTCTTTACAGGCTTGAGTCACATCTCTGAGTGCACTAGGTCAGACATCAGACAACATGCATTAATGCTATTGAGAAATTTGCTGATGATATTCATAATAATTAGCTGGTTTTAACAGCAGTTTCTTAGCCTGTAAACTCATCAGGACAGGGATTGCATTAGTCTATAAACTTGCCTAGATGAGGCCAAATGGTGCATTTTTTTTTTGAAGTGTTAGAGCAAAACGATTTTAACTCCCGTTTAAAAGCTCAAATGGGCTGGGCAAGTAATAATTTAGCATCGTAGCTACTACAAATTAATCTTGTGCTCCACCTTTTCTTATTTTTGTTATTTACGACAGTACCACCTGTCTTTCACTCTGGGCTCGTTAACACTGTGTCATCCTGGGAAGCGCCTCCAGATTGCTGACTACCACTCGGGAACATCGGAAGCACAGGCTGTTCCCAGTCCGTGCTTCCCCAGTTATGTGCTGCACGTGCTGGGACAGGACTTTGGCAGCCCAGGAGAATAGTTAGGTGGTGGAAGCATCTGTAAGGCTGCAGTTTGTTGTCTGCCTCAGTTATAGAGGCTTTCTAGTACTTGGAAACATAACTAATGCTGGTTGCTTCTCTTGAGCTTACAAGTCCACGTTACTGCACACCGCTTTACTTAAGCCTCCTCGTTGCAGTTACTGCCCAGGGACCATCTTGCTGAAAAAAAAACCCAAAACCAACATGAAAAAGCCAAGCAACCTAAGAAACTCCAGTCTCCCTTCCAGGCTTTGCCTCTAGCTGGAGGATCGCACTTAGGGAATACCATGTCTCACCTGTCCTCTGCTGGGCACCTACTGTCACCCACACCAGGTGCTTGCCAGCATGTGTTTGGACTAGCATGTTTCAAGGAGGGCAAGAAGGAGCTGCAAAGCCTCCCACTCTGTGTGTGAGGGTCCCTTAGTTACGCAGCAGTTATCCTTGTGTTTATCCTGGAAAACAGGGGGACACGAACTTCATCTGCTTCAAGCATCACCTCACGTTTTGTTGGAATACTCAGCTCCTTCTTAAGAAGTGGGTCATTTTTCCACACCCGATTGCTATTCCAGAACTTCACAACTGTCAGAATCCTTTGACTTTTACCTGAAACTTAGGAAGGACAAGCTCAACCCTGCATATTCTTGTGCCAACGTTGTCCTTTAAACTGCTTTTCTCCCGCCCTCTGCTTTACTCCCCCGACGCACGTAGAGAGGGCAGCTACATCCCGCCTCAGCTCTGTTTTGTTGGGCCAAGCACAGCAAGCACTTGTAATATCTTCTTTTAAAAGAGGATCTCTGTTTTCCCAGTCCTCCAAGGAGCCCTGCACTGCATTCTTTCCTGCCCGGTGGTGGTCTCCTCTCCCCAGCCCCTCTGCCCACAGTCCAGGTGACCAGCAGCCTCTGCCTGCACGGCAGCGATGGCAGCAGCTGCAGCACCATGGACTTTTTTGTCCCCATTTGGCACCTCTTTCCTCGCTTTTTTACTGTTCTGGCTTTAGTATTACCCTGCATTTACTGGCAATACCTTGGCTGGTGCCTTTGAGCTTTTTTCTTGGCTTTTTTGGCTTTTTTTTTTTTTTCCCTGCTTTTTTCTTGGCTGCTTCACAGCTGGCAGCTCGGTTGTGAAGCTCTGACCATCTGACATACCCAAGTCTTTCCCTTCCTCACTTGCTTCCAAGCAGGAATATCTATGCTGGCAACAGAAATTCTTGTGAGTAATCCCTCCAGCTCCCACTGTTGCATTTTCTATTCTGTTTTTCAACAGACTTCTGCACGAAGCCACCCATTTTGTTTTGCAGGATATCCCAGTCATCCTGAGTATTAATGATGTTGCCTAATGAGGCCAACAATTAGCTCCTGATGGTGCTGAGCTAATGTCACTTCTACAATAATTGATTGCCTCTAAGATTAATATTTTTTTCTGCGTTTTGCACTGCTGGCTACGTGTAGCAGCCTAGGCCCACCCTAGGAAGAAGGGAGGAAGGTGAGGAAGAAGTATGTCAATCTGCCCTGGAGGATCGTCTGCACCCCAGGGCAGGTGTTTCCTCTTCCTCTAGGTCCTGGGGCTCCCAGAGCTGGAAAATTCAGTCCTGGATTCAGAGGAAAGCATAGAAAAAGCAAACAACTTTCCAGGACCACTGATACATTCCCTCTTTTTCCATAGGAGGGTAAGAGAGGTTCCAGTGTATAAAGCTATGAGCAGATGCAGAGAGACAGATTCTCTAGCTTAATGGTGAATTGTGAGGTGGCTTTTCATTCTCCTGAAGCTCCCCTTGGATTTTGCTGGGAGTCCAAACCTCTACAGATTCCTCTGTAATTAATATGTATCAGGCTTATCAACTCCAAATACTTTATTAGCAACTGGTAACCACCTCTCAACCAGCACTTGGACTCAACCAAGGGTAGCAGTAATGAATGGGACTGATACAAAACTGCTCATTTATATGAGTCAGGAGTGACACAGAGGGATTGCAGCAAGAACTGGAGTCTGACCGACAACATTCGAGTTCTCAGCAGCTGTGATATTGCCACTACACTGGACTAAAGCACTTTAATTCTTGTCATGGGATCAGGTGACTACTCATCAGCCATGGCCATTTTATAGCTATGAGCATCCAAAATGTTGGCTGTAAGAGAGAGGACAAGTGTTAAAACACAGCCAGTGACCTTCTCAGTCAAATAACGTTCATCTCAATGCATCTAAAACTCACAGAGTGTATTTCCAGTGTACACGATATTCATTTTAATTATCATTCTGAAACTCTGGCCATCTGGGTACAGGTCTTGGCTTAAACAAGAATCCAAAATGAGGTTGGCACTGCCCAGCGCCTGCTTTCACATCGCGCGTACCGCTCTGCATTTTGTGCATCCCGAAATGTACAGCGCGGCTCGGGAGCTGCTGGGGACCGTCCTGGGGAAGCACGGCCACTCTGAAACAGCAGAGGTTTTGTAAGGCAGGTCTGCACATGCGAGCGCCCATACGGTTTTGTCCTTACCTGCACTCCCTAATTGTCCTCCAGCAGCAGATTCAGACGCCAAAACCTGACAGCAGAGGATGTGAAATCACGGTTCACCACCAGCAGAAGTGCTGTGCCACAGGTGTTGCCGGTGTCAAGGCCCTGAAAGCACCCATGGGACAGGGTCCCCTGGGACATTTAAGCATCACCTGGTTTTGGCTCAGCCCGGGGCACCCTGAGCTCACTGCCAGGGCACAGGAGGAGAGGAGCTGCCCCACAAGGGAGGATGAGGAGGGAGCCCATGACCGGCCATGCCATCACAATGGGCAGGGGAATGGGGGTCCCATCAGGCACAGTAAAGCTTAGTGGTGCTTGTGGTAATCTAACTACTACGAACTTTTAATTTCTCACAGTAAGATTTAGTTTGGTCTGCCAAATTAGTTTCAAGTTGCCTGATGTGAATAGCTTCAGGTCAGACCAATTCTTTGCAAGATAGAAGACTAGCACATTCCCCAGTCCGATCCCAGAATGTCTCCTCAGCCTCCAGCCACACCTGAAAACCTTCACCGGGACATTTGTCTACATTTATCTGAAGTATTTAAATACCTCGGCGCTGGGGCTATGCTCCCCTGTCAACACCAGGCTTGGAAGAAACAGAGGCAGGGGCGAGATAAGGGCCACCACGTAACGACAGCCCGTGTACACATAACCCTCCTGACGGACACAGCGCTTGGCGCGTTCCGCTCCCTGACGAAGAAACAACGGACGTGAGATCATGGCAGGGGCTGGGCTGTTAGGCTGTCCCATCCCTTTCCACCCTCGCCGGCTGCCGGAGCACAGGAGAGGGTAATGGAAGAGGCAGTCCCCTGGGAAAAGCAGTTCCCTCCCATCCACACGGCCTCCGGAGGCTTTCCCGACACACACACACACACACACACACACACACGGCCTCAGAAGGGTAGGTACCAATTAAAGACAAGCTTTTTCTCGGCCGTAGCCAGGCCCTGGGGATTGTTGTGAGCACTGCAAAAATCTCTTCTGCTGGCCTAAAGACAGAACAGGTAGAAAATGACTGTGGGAGAGGGATGTCGGGAGGCAGCTGGCATGACAGGGAAAAAACACAGCAGGAAAATCTAACCTGGGAGTCTGGGTTGCCATGCTACTTGAGAGCAAGATTTTTCCCATAACGAATAAACTTAGAAAAACCTAGCATCCCCAAAGATGGCCTACCTTTTCCTTTTCTCACTTTTTAAAAAAAAAAAAAAAGAATACTTTGCCTGCCAGAGTCAGGGACAATTTCTGAGATACTTTTTCAGAGCTATTCCCACCGAAACAGAAGTCCCATTTTCCCTGAGTGAAGGCTGTGGGGTCCAGATGCTTGGACTCTTACCTCCCATCCCCACACAGACATGCAAAAACCTATTGATATGAAACAGCTCCCAGCATGATCATTTTCAAAGCCAGCCTAAACTTCCCATCAATATTACCTCAAAACCGGTGTTTGCATCACGATTAAAAAAAAAAAAAAAACAAACCATGAGCAATATCGTTTTATTAACAGAAATAAAATTTCAGAGAAAGAATTAAGATAAAGAAACAGCAAAAGCAGAAAAACGCATCTCCTATGCTTAGGGAGTCATTCAACCTATAAATGGTCTGCAGGAGTCTCTTAAAATACATTTTCCCAAGGTAGTTGAGGCTACAAGAACCTGCACGCCACGCAGCTCCATGATGTTGCTACAGGCACGTAAGCACCCAGCTTTCTCCTGCTTATCCTGATACTGGTCCCGTCGTGCTGCTCTGCAGAAGAGCCCTGTCACCTCAGTGTCCTGCTTTCCATCTGGACAAGCTTAACGCTGCCGTTGCCCGCTCATCCGTTCAGTAAGACTCGGGGAATCGAGGTGCCACAGGGTCTCTGGTTCCCCCCCAGTAACTGTGCAAGAGCGACTCTTCCTAATTTCTTTTTGACATTGCACAGAGCCAGGAGGGAAAAGTGGCTTCATTTGTGAAACACTAAGCGATGTCGTTTCATATCAGGGGCCATCAAAGTGCTTCTTCTCAGCTTTACGAGGAGGAGCCATGTTTATGAACCAAGTGCTTGGTGCAGCATCCCCGCACGCCTCTACCACGTGCTCCTGCGGCTCTGTCCAAAGGGAAGGGAATTGCTGCTGTGAAACCGAAGAAAAGGTGCACTACAAATTGTTCTGTCACGACCAGTTGTTCTCATGAAACTCAGCTCTTGCCTTCTGTTAGAGGTGATCGCAGAGATCTTCAGAAAACAAGGTGGGAAAAGAGCCTCCGGTGTGCCGGGTAAAGGGCTGAGCCGATGTCCTCTGCAACGGGTGGAAGGATCCCGCTTCTTTCCAGTGGGATTGGGATAAAATTGTCTTTGACAAAGAGATCCATCAGGACCCAATTTTCTCTCTTTCCAATCAGGGAGTAAAATTAAAGGCATAAAAATAAACCTGTAATTCAGCCCGCTGTCTCGCAGATGTTAATTTCCTCAACGCCTGTTGTACAGGAAGCTTAAAAACGCTGAGGTGAAATGGGTATTTTTGGCACGACTTAATTCTAATCTTTCAGGTATCATAAAAAGCAGCCAGAAGATAGATATGTCAGACGAACCCGCGCCTGGCCACGCCGAACTGTGGGGGGACAGAGGGGGTGCTGCCTTCCCACGGGAGCCGGGTGGGAGGGAATGGCTGGCTGATGGCAGATGAGCGTGTCCATTTGACAGCAAAAGATTAAACAACGTATTTGGGGAATCCGGGACGGTGCCTGCATATTGCAAAGCACCTTAGGGATCTCCTTCCCAAGGCCGTTGACCAGGACAGGAACTGTGTTCCCCCAGAGATCAGCCACGGAGACTGGGTGTGTGGACGTGGTGATCTGCAAACCTGCAGGACCGCGGTCTCTAAAGGGTTACAGCTAAAACGGCTGTAGAAAATCAGCTTTAAAATGTTATACAACAAAACATGTTATTGCTGGTATTTGAGTCAGGCTTGATAATGCATTTCAGGCTAAAATATTTCTTTGATTGTCACAGAAATATGTGGAGAGCCAAGTGTTTGCTTTCAGTGTGCAGAATATATTTGGTTGCATTTCATTACCAGAGGCTAATTGTCTGAGAAACAGTTTTCACAACCAGAATTCCTGATACGGTGCAAAAAAAAAAAAGAAAAAAAAAAAAAAAGAAAAAAAAGGCTACTGGGAACCAAGAAGCCTTATGTCACTGATTATTTAAGAGTGAAAGGATTAGTAGTGGCAGCGAGTATTTAGGCACTTTTTGAAAGAAATGTAGGTTAGTTCTGGGATTGATGTGGGTGCCCAGCAATCCTACCCAGTGCTGAAGTTAAAGCACCACGTGTGTGCTGGCTGTTTGTTTATAAATACCTCAATAGCCGTTTTCGGTAAAATATGGAAATTCCTTCATTCTGTAGCCGTTCTCTGTTAGATCATTAAGCATGTCAATACCGCTGAACAATCAAACAGGGGGGAAAAAAATGGTTTAATCTGCTTATGCCGGAGTGCTTATTTATTACAATCATTCATCAACAAGACCCGAAAAAAAAGGGGGTTGATTATATCCATTGGTTAAATACCGCGCGGTACACAAACGTGGCAAACACAAGAAAAAAGATGGGCATCCTGCCTGATAAAGAATTACACTGGAAGTGAAAGGCTGACCTACAGTCAGCAAATGTTAATCATTTTTACACCAAAGTGAGTGTAACGTTTCTATAGGGAAATTACTTCAATCTGGTCAGTGCAAGGAGCAGTTTGTATAATCGGATTGCAAATAAGGTTTGATCACATTCCAGCTTAATCTACTCTCTGAGCACCATTTACAGCACTAAATCAAACACTGGGAAGCTGCAGGTGCTGCTTTACAGTCATTACACCCAAGGGGCAGGGACTTGGTAATAAACAGCAAATAAATTGAAGCACTGACTTGCCTGCTACGGGGCATTTCTAATTATCCTCTAGTTTAGCTGGAAATTGTCATGCTCTCATCACAGCCTATTTTAACTGCTGCTGAATAAGTGTGACACTTTTAGACTGAATTAACTGAGAATATGAAGAAATGCCTTCCTTTTTTTTTTTTTTTTTTTTTTTTTTCTTTCCCCAGTGTTGGATCAGAAGTAACTTACTAAGATTCAAGGAGGACGTTCTGTTTTCACTTCCCCGCGCTGGAAGTAGAAACGTAACAACTGTAAGCCTCATCATAGGTGTTAATTATGGGCTGAAGACCTACCGAAATGAACAGCACTTGTCATGATAGCTCACACGTATTACCAAAGAGGCTGATAAGTAGGGCTGCAGCCTCCTGTGCTGCAGGTGATCCAGGATGGCTGGTGGTGGTGTTTCCCAGGAAAGTGGATCTCAGGAACGAATGGCGATTAACAAAGCAGCACACCGCTGTTGTGGTATGTTTACTAGGTTTAAGGAGGAGGGAGGAAGATAAGACCCCTAGCTTCTTAAAAAAAATAAAAAGTTGTTTGGAAACGCACAGATAATTGCAATGATTAAAAGCCGCAAATATCTTAGCCATTTGTGATACCTCCAGATCCTCCCACCCAGGTTTCATTCTAGTAACTTGTCAACACAAGTAATATTCAGGAGGAATGTTGATATAAAAAGACATCTCTGCTGGGAAGCACGGCACCGTAGCAGCCAAGGTATGTAATACACCTTGATGAGAGGTGATGTGATGATCATTTGCAGTACTTTTAATAGGATGTGTGATGTGCAGGTAGCCTGACAGCTGCAGTCACGAAGCTGCTGTATAGCTCGAACCAAAAACTAAATGGTTTCTGTGGAGGTGGGGGGGGATACAACAGGGATGATGCTGAGAAGCTTTCTAGCTTTTCCAGCTAGGAAGAAGCCAGTTATTGCTAGCTAAGACATCTATCTTTCTGTTTTAAAAAGACGTAGTTGTGTAAATTTCTAAACCGGATTGAAGTCCCAATTTGTAATCATATTTTTACCCAGATGCGATGCTTTTTATTAACATACTGTGAAATAAGATTCATAACCTTTAGGTAAATTGTTCACCCTAATATTCCTAATGTGGTATTTAACAGGTAAGAATAATGAAAGCAATCGGATCACGGCTCTGCAAATATTCTTTTTCCACTTGTTAATGAACAGAGACAATGGAATAATCCTTGGGTTTACATCTTTTAGGACTTCAAACAATTAATAGCTTAAATAATTTATTACAGGAAAAATGGGTAGCTGCCAGTTTTACAGATCTCAGCGGTCCCCTTTAGAAAGCTCACCTTTGCAGGGGGACTAGGGAGGAGATGACAGCACTGCAGAGCGCAGCGCAGCTCCTCTCATCCGAGCTGCAAATAATCTCAGCTGGCTAAACTCAACTTCCAGGCTCCGAGGAGCCAGTAAGGACCGCATGACCGCTGGGCCACAGTATTTATTTCAGTAGGGGGTAAATGGATCTTTTCTGCTGGATAAACTCAGCCACAGGCTGCAGTGACGGTGGAGCAGAGGCTGCCCTAGTGCCCACTGCAGAACTGTTGGAGTTTCTAAACCGAGCAGAGGAGCAGGGGCTGGACTTCTCTGGAAGTGTCTGCTTTAAGCAATTTTATGGGAAGAATAGACTAGAGTTGAGCCCAGAAAATAATAATTTAAAAAAATGTTAAAGGCCCAGAAAGATTGAGATCTCTGTTGAGTCCAATAATTTTCCACCCACCAATTAGGCTTCAAAACTGTGTATTTATTTGTAGATGTTATCACAGGGGCACAAAGTATTACCCCGTCCTTAATACTTGTTTTTTTCGCCCCCAAATAGCTAGTGCTATTTCCAGTGGCCGCAGCCAGGACCACTCAACATTAGCTGGCAACTTTATTTTATTTTTTTCTTATGGAAATGCAAAGAATGTTCTTTTGTTACATGTTGATTTGGTATGGTATCTGCATTTAAAGTGCCTCCATGTTGTAGATGAGCTATGCTTTTCACATTATGTTCTTTCTTTTGGTTTTCAGGCAAATTAATTAACATGATACAGAAAAGGGAGAATACAAATGCTGAAGCCCTCACTTTAAGCCCTCATACTCTTTTGTTCTCCATTATTGCACCAAATTATTTAATTGGGTCTCTCTGATTGTGCACAGACACAGAAAAGAACACAGTCTATTGTGAGAAGCCCTACAACCATAATGCAGTATCAAATTCAATTCCCATCAAAAGTGCTTGCTGCTAAAAGCCTGTACTGTGGCTGCAGATTAATGAAGATCTGCATTGAGCAAAGTGGTGGTCGTAGAGACATTATTTTTCTCCAATAGAAGGCCTATTCTTGAAGAACAATAAAAGCATAGAAAAGCGTTAGTCTGCTTATGGATGGAAATAAATCAAAATGAATAAGAGGGTTGATGGAAATAGTCTGAAAGCAGTAGAGTGGAATTCTGAAAATACTGTTTTTGTTTTGTAAGGATTTTTTTTTCCCATAGTCTCTCAAAAATGCTGCTTGATGGAGGCTCAAAAGCCTTGGAGTGAAGGACAAATTTGAAAAATCAGAAACTAATTGCAGAAAATCAGCATTTCACAAGTGCATTTTTTTCTGCAGAAATGTTGCACAGCATCCGGACTCAAAATAAGAAGGAAATGTAAAGAAGAAGGAAAATCAGTCATGTATTAACTAATACAAAAGTCTGACCCAAAGAACAACCAAGAGCTCTGAAACAGCCTCCAGTCACCTTTAGATGAACTCTTCTTTTTTTCCTTCTCTTGCCAGGATTTTGTACGTGTTTCTACTTTTGCTTTTTCTTCTTTCAGTGTCAAAATCAACTTTTTGCTTGTTTGTGCCAACTCTTAGGGCCAAATCCCAACGTACTCACCAGCAGCAAGAGCGTCGCCATCGACTGTAGCTGGACAAGCATGAGACCGTAATACTAAGCAATGTCTTTTTAGAGCCACGTGGTTGCTCCATTCATACTTACAGCTGGTGTCATCTTGGCGTCGCCCAGTGCTGAATGGGTTTGAACAACGAGGCGAGTGCTCTGGCCAAGCAAACAGGCCACGCTGCGGTCAGCGACGGAAAGTCAGTCGCTGTCAGGCTGCGCAGAGGAGGGGACCCACACTCACATCACCTAAGGTCACCCACCACGCGGAGAAAGCCACGCTAGGATGCCAAACAGGTTGAATCTCCTCTCTGGAAGTCTCTCCTCCTCTCCTTTGACTGTGCAAAAAAAACCACCTGGATGGTGGTTTTTTTGGATTCCTGACTCGGGCGAACTGTTGGGTGCTTAAAACGAGCTCAGATAAATCTGAAACAGATATCCATTTGGAATACTTAATCTCAGTCCTTCCTTGCACTCCCAGCATCCCAGCTGCATATACAATCACAGGTGATGTAGAGACTGAGTGCCCAATTTACAGCAGTTTACTCAGGAAGCGGTCCCACCTCTGCACTGAGGATACATGTTTAGAAATAAGACATCCAGAAGCAGGTTCAGGTCAACAGGTGCTTTATTATCATCCTGTTAGTCTACTTTTTGCCAGGTCTTTCAGGCCCAAGTCACCCACAGACCTGAAACCCCTCTTTGAGAAGAATGTCCGTTTTTCAAAAAAGTCATTGGTGTGAAAGCCAGAGCAGTAACAAAACTTCTTTCCAAAGCTGGTGGGTGATTCTGTGCATTGCCATGATTCAGAGGCCTACGGTGGCTTGTCCTCTCTGAAAAACTACCCTGTGTTGAATGATATTGACTTGCTACTCAACCCATTAATTTAAACGAGATAATCAGAGCTCTTTGTAGCCATTGAGTGAGAAGAGATGCAGATTCTTCTTAATTGGTATTCAAAAATATGTCCTGAACCCACTTTACAGACTTGGAGTTTCAGCAGTCACCTAAGATTTATGTTGCTGCTTGCTATGAGAGTGTTGACAGTGGAAACAAAGTGGAGATGCCTTTCTTGATCTGTTTTACCCTGGGTTAAGTTACACGAAGCCACTTTGAAATATACTTTAGAATAATTTGACTTTAGACTAAGCTATGCTCTTTCTCATTGTTCATCAGTATCTCTCAGTCCGAGATGAGAAGATCTTCCAGAACAGTTCCGAGGAGCTGTGTTCCTCTGGTGACACACGTGGTGCAATTAAACTTAAAAAAAAAGGGCTCTGTTTTTGAAAGGTCCCAGCTGCACCACCCTGTACCCTATCAGAAAAGCTGCCTCTGTGCCTCCAGACCTGACTGCTCTGATTTCCAGGGTTCTGTGAGGAGGAACCTGGGTTGGAGGCACTGTAGATTTTGAGTGGGTCCAAAGACAGGAGTAGAGAATTGGATGCCAGGGGCTGGGAACGCACATGGGAATGGCCCGGATACGGGCAGCTGTAGCACTAATGCAGATCAGTGCAGGATGTGGACCGTAACTAGACAGCTTAAAATATCACATCACATTTACATTGGCCTGGGCCTGTTGTGTGAAGTCTTAAGATCCTTGCATGGACTTCAGAGCTGCTAAATATTTACGTTGAATAAAAAGGCCTGAAAATATAAGAAGGTTAGCCATAGCAGACACATTTTCTCCGGCGAAGGATTTGGTGGCTGTGAAATACACTGGGTATCCCACCTTTCTGCATGGACTGGAGGATATAGCACAAGGCTAGAGACCCACACTCTTCTGGAGACACAGCTGGAGGCCACTTCATGGTGCCCAAAGTGACACCCTTGCTTCTACATGACTGAGTACCTGCTCCTTGTCAGCGTTGTATCGTGGGCCTGTCCTGTGTCAGCAAAAAGGAGCCTTCCTGAGGGGTTAGACCAGTTAAAATTGTCAGAGTGAACACCTTTTGCAGCTCAAACAACATAGAATATTTGAGTTATTGTTCCTTTCTTAGTTAGTTCCTCTTACTAAACTTTCTCTTTTTGGTGGCTGATGACAGTAATCTAGATGAAGTCTGGGGTTTAGGCAGCCTTGATGCTCACCATCCTCTCCATCCTCCACCTTGTCTTCACCATTCTCTCCCCAGATACCTGTGATGAATGGGGTAAACCCTACCACTGGGAGGGGGATGTGCTGCATTCCCATGCTCTGCTCCCAGGTGTTCACCAGCACATGCAGTGCAGACTCAGTAGCCCAAAACTGCTGGGGGCTCAGAAGGTCCCAGGTACTCAGAGACAGACTTGTTCCCCCATCTCCAGGGGAAGTAACAGCCTTTTCCTGCAGCCAAGAGCTGCTTGGAAATTATCTTGCGCAGCCTGAAATGGTCACTGGGCTGCGGATTGCAATGATCCTTGGTTTTGGTATAGCCCTTCTCATTTTTCAGATTAGCTCCCCAGCCCTGTCAGTTAAAAACTGACTTGAGTGGTGGCAGGTCTCATCCTATGAAACTTCATGGTTTTTTTTTTTTCTGCCAAATTTTACAGGTGGCAAACTGCTAAAAATGAGATCATAAACTGCCACCCAACCCCTTGCCGGTAGAAAGGGAAGGGAGGGTGGGAGAGGGCTGGGTGATGCCAGGACAGGAATCTATGGCACTCCCGGGGGCTGAGTCCCTGGTCTGAGCCCGGGGACTGGTCCGAGCTACCTGTGGTAGCTCCAAAGCACCTGCTCATTGGCCTCGTCGGGATGTGAGCAGCTGCAAGGACAGACCGTGGCTCCTCATGGCTGTGCTCCTGTCCACGTTAGATCACCTGGAGTTCATAATCCCCACAAGCCATGTCAAACAAATTAATTACTTTGGACTGCAGTATTAATGCAGTAACCGATTCTGTCTGGCATTTAAATACTTCTGCTGAACCCTAACCCGAGACTAATAAAAGACCAAATGGAAGTTCCCCGCTCGGCTTGTTTGATCAGACAGGAAAGCAAACTAAACAAAGTCAGACAAAAGTATATTGAGCTCAGACACAGTTCCCTCCCTGTTCAAATGACAGACATTTGCTAGGAAACAGTGGTGTAAAGTGACACTTACAAATTCATACACCTGCTTTTGTTCTATAGCAAAATGAAGGAAGGAGTGAATATCCACCCCATACCGGGAGAGAGCCTCTAGCCTTTGCTGCAGCCTGACTAATCTCTCCACACCAGTACTTGACCGTTGCATTTCTGCTGTCAAATTATCTTGCCATGAATTCTTCAGCAGGTTCTTATAAGCTGCAGGATTTGAGGGTTACCGGCTGAAGTTTCTCATCGGGCAATTCCTTTCCCGGGCAAAACTTCCCTCAGTAAACGCTGCGAGCATCTCGTGCCTGCACTGTCTTTGGAACATCTGTCTCTGGCAACAAAGGCACTTTAGACATAGTGAGCTTTGCACTGTGTTATAACTTTCATATTACCCTCTGCACAGCCATTTTACTTCAGCTGCATGCTGTGTATCATTCATTGCGAGTTTACTTCATTCTCTGGATTCATAGCTGATGCTCTCTGGACCATAAAATTTCAGCTGCAAAACCAGAACATCTCATTATTTCTGAAATATCGAGCTTGTATCTTCTTGATAAATAATTCCTACTAGTATAATGTATCAGACTAAAACATATTTTCTGAGGCCAGTGAGGTTAAAGCGGCAATCTCACCTTTTTTAATTTTTTTGCCCTGAAGACAGTGATTTCCATATATAGAGTGACCCCGGTTTGTGTTGAACATGGGGAATGAGGATGAAGCATGAAACGACACATATTGCTGTCAGAGATTTGAAATGAGGCCTGCTAACCTGTAGGCAGCCTTACAGGACTAATCAGTCCCTCACATTACCAATGTATTCAGATTGCTGCATGCGGCAGCCAGCAATGGCCGGGGAAGTTTTCTTTTTTTTATCGCTGCCATTGACAAACATTACATTTTAATGCGATTCTCCCCTTCCATCCACTGTCTAGAAAAAAAAAAAATCTTTTGACACCATATCTCTGAGACACTGGTCTCATCTGGTTTCCTTGATGCTTGAAGAGTGGGTGAGACTGCGTTGATTTGCTTTTGAATATACATTAGTCAGCAGTGCTTAAACAGCCGATAACGTTTTTTTTTACTCTTGTAGCTGACAACACAAACTCTTTTGAATTCAGGTTGTTTCTTAAACTTTGCCTCTGAAGTTTAAAGTAGCCCAAGACACCTGAGCTGAGTTTGTTTGGAGACGATGGAAGATGCGTGAGCAGGCATGAAAGCCAAAGCCTGTCTTTTGCTCGTGAGATTTTTCTTTTTTTAAAATTATTTTAAGCATGAGTCAAAGCATTAACAAAAGAGCCTCTTGAATCCATAGACTCCTGACTTTCCCATTCAGAGCACACACCCAGCAAAGACTGGTTTTCCCCTTTCGCAAGACAGAAGTTCCAATGCTGATAAAATGTAATTTAAATATACCCCTTCGGATGACTGTTGTACTAAGTGCTACTTTGTCTACAGGCAGCGGTACTTCTTGTGTTCTTGGTATTATATGATGACTCTCCATTTCAAGGTTTTGTGCAAGGAGATCAAAGCAGAAAAGGATAGAAAAAAACACACTAAAAGTCCTAGCTGGTAGTAGTCAACCCCGTACGTAAATCTCCTCAAGTGAGGACTACATTACCAGGCTTTTGAGGTGGAAAAAGGCACGGTTGGAAGAGATGGGTCAAGGGCACAAGCTGTACCCACCGCTAGTCCCAGTCCAAGCAGAAATCCACCTGAAAATGTATTTTGCTGCCCCCTAATTAGGCATGCTCTAACAGAGGGATTAGGCATCCCTCTCCTTGGATTCCCCCCACCCCCTCTGAAGGATTTCCATGGGATCTATGAGGGTCGCCCACTGATACTATTTGGGAGCTAACGGTGACAGAGTGAAACACTGCCACAGACGGAGTGATCAGCTTCACTAGTTAGAGTGAAGCAGTGAAATATTTATTAAGGTGAAACAGTGATTTAACAAA
>JAHREE010000279.1:14002304-14022462 GCA_033628505.1 Tringa tobata | reverse complement strand
TGTTTCATCTCGTGGTCAAAAATTTTAAAAGCTTCTTCCCGATGGTTTCATTTTATCCATGTGGAGAAGTGGGTTTTCAAACAGCCAGAGAGCTGCTCTCAGCCACGCAAGCAGGGCAACTCTTCTAGTCCAGGCACTCAGCAGATTAACAGCTATTATTCTGTTTTACAGCAGCGGCCCCAATGTGAGGGATGCTATTGCAGAAAGAGCGGGTGAGTAGTTCTTACCCGAAAATGCCGAAAAGAGTCTAAAAAGGCAAATAGAACTAAGTGCTCACGGAAGGCACCTTGTTGCAGCAAATGGTGACTGAGACTGTCTGCTCAGACAAGAGGATTTTTCTTGGATGATCAGGACGAGGATCCCGACGGAGCTACTGCTCCGTTGAACACAATCCAAGAGGAGAGCTGAGCGGTTTTGAACTTGGAAATAAAGTTCTGGCCCGGCAGCAGCTGGAAAAGGGTAAGAGCACACCTGAAATGGTGTGTTTATACCAGGTGCTGTTTTACAAGACGGGCATCGGAGCAGCAGAAAAGAGCAACAAGTATGAGAGGAGGCCTCAGGTGTTTCAGCAGGGAAGGGGGGGTTAAGAAAACAGACGCTGCATTCATTGCAAAAAGAGGAGGCAGACAAAAAAAAAGACCGTGCAGCGCCTGAGATGCTGAGGAGCTGCTGCGAAAAGCTGGACGCTGAGGATGTCAGAATGGAACAAAAAGCTGGAGGAAGAGAAGACAAGGGTTTTCACAATGTTTCTGCACACTCTCTCCCTATAGAGGGTAATTAGTATGAGGAACACAATAACCCACAATCGTCAGGCAGCCCTGGATGTGTTTACAACACAATGGTTTGCTGGCTGGCAGGAGAAGCTGCAAAGCCTCTTGGAAACCCCCTTATTAAAATTCTCCCACCAAACTGAGGGTTATGTGACAGAGATAAAATCAAAAATCTAAGACACAAAATGTGTTTCAATTAGCAAGGGACATAAGGGGCGACCAAAAGAGGTTCTTCAACACAACAAAAATAAAAGGAGAATAAAGGGAAATATAACACCCATTAACAAAAGGCAAAGGAGAGCAAATAAACGATGAGGCAGAGCAGTCTCAACATCTCATTTCCTGTGGCCTTCCCTCCCTTCCTCCTACCCCCTTCAAAAAGGCAAGTTGTGTCCAGTTATTTATTGCAAATATTATTTTTTTCTATGAGGTAGCGGGAACTCCAGCCAGGATACCAAAACAGGTTGCATTGCAGAATAATTCAGTTGGGTAAAGAGTCAAGCTAAAGAGGACATAGTTCATTCTACAGCACCGAAGGAATGATTTGCAGTTACTCACGAGGCAATACTGAGCTACCAACAGGACACCAACCTTGGTACCTGCCGTTGGTTAGGCTGGTGACACTGGGGTGAGATTTTGGACTCCTGGTCTCCGCTCCGGGCAGGCATTAGGCACGGCAGTGCTGAAGCCCTCTGTTAGACCTAACTCATTGCCCTTGTTTTTGCTGCTAAATTAGTTGTCCAGGTGTATGGGACGGTCACACAAACAAGTTGCTGTGAGGGAGGAGAAGGTGTAAACTTCATGTAAGTCACCTGCCCTGCAATAGCTGCCAGCTATTGCTCACCATAGGATGCATGAGGGAGAGTTTCCTCCTCAGCAAGCAAATGAGGGGTAAGCAGCCAGCCTAGAGAGGGCGAATTTACTGCGGGGAGAGGAGCAATTAAAGCAAGCCAGCTCTGAGGCACATTCACACTTTAGCTAGCCAGCAGTAGTGAGTTCCCGAATCCATACCCTTGGTGCTAGGATGCAGAGGAATATTTCTGAAGGACGTATTTTTACCTATTGTCTCCAACAGGCTGTACTTTAGGACACGGTTTATCAAAAGAACTGCATCGCTTAATTGATGTCCCAAGGCTGTTTGTCTTCATTCCATGATTATGGTTACAAGTGAGCATTTAACTGGTAACTCATGAGTTACTTGACTAGGGCATCACAGCAGACACATTTCTGGCAGAAGGGAGTAGAAGGTGCAAGAATACAGATGAAATCTTTGGGAAAGCCTGGAGTAAAACAGCAGAACCACACTTTGAATATGAAAAGGAGAAAAATAAGCACTGAGACCGATTTCCAAGGCAAGTAACTTGGAAGTTGAGTCAAGACCAATAGACTTTGGACTGCATCCTAAGGAAGGTACATGCAGTAGTGTGTTGGAGGACTTTTACTCTGTATGCTTTGGACAAATATGCTTTAAACTCATATTTAAACAGCCCTGGCAGACTTTTGTGATCTGTTTTGCTTCCCCACCTCCCCCCCGCCTTCCCCACATTACTGTGACATTGTTTCTGAGAACTACGAAGTCTTGCACTTTTGTTATAATGCAACCTTGACAACCTGCTGTCAAATTCAGCCACCGAGAGCTTTTCCCAGTGGCAGATAGTGGAGACATCAAGGTCTTTTGGAGCTTCCCTGTGGAAACTTCCCACATCATTTCTAGCCAGAAGCAGGAGGGTGGTGATTGCAGCACCTTTTTCTACAAGAGGAAGCAAAGAGCTCACAGAGGGGGATGGCAAAGCAGAAAGCTGTTTTGTGCCACCCAGGATGTCTGGGTTGAAGGAAATGAGAGTGTGGGAACCTGGGGTGAACTGGGTGCCAAGGCTGCTGCTGGAGATCTGGTCAGAGGGGCTCGAGGGAGCTCAGGGGGGAGGCAGGCAATAGCTCCCCAGGCTCCAACAGCGTAGATACCCAGTTCCTGGGCAAACACCCCAGTGTGAACACCTTGTTCCAGAGATAAATCCCATTCCTCCAGCTACAGTGAGCTGCAACCCTGTCCCAAGTCATGCTCATGCTAGCGGTGTCCCTTTTGGCCTCGGTCATGGTGCGTATTCCCCTCTTCTCACCCTGCTAGTGTCAGTGGGAGCTTTTCCATTGACTTCAGCAGATCAGGATTGGAAGAGTAGATCTACCAGCAAAGCCCACCATAAGGGCCGTTTGCAGTGCCTCCCAGGGAAGCTGTGCTCCATGGGCTTTCTACGGCCCCAACCAAATATTGTCATGCTTACCAAAGATTTCACCCTGTCCTGATTAGATTTGCTGGTTACTGCTTTTCTTTATCCCTTTTGATGCCTGTAAATTTAGGTGGAGGTGGGGACAACAACCTTTTGCATAATGTGGTGAAAAAAAAATCCCTGCATCAGCCCCTGGTGATCTGTAGTTTGTTTTATTGGATTTTGTGATATTGAGATGGCTTGGCAACTGTTGGCCTGTCAGATTGAGAGGTCACTCACCAGCCTCCATCAGAGATTTAAAGGCACTGCAAGGAAACTCCTGGTGTCAATTTGACTCAATTTGCAAACTAATGAGTTAAGCCCTCCCAATGTGTTTAGGGTCAGCTCAGATCTATTTGGGAAATGTTTGACTATTAGCATTTAAAGCTTCAGATGTGCCAAGCCCCATTTCCCCCTCCTGCTCCCCAGCCCTCTCCAGGTTGCTCCCTCCTTTAATTTCCCTGCAGGTTTTAGAAAGGATGCATTAAATTAAAATCACTAGCTGTTTTGTGAGCAGTCTTTTGTGACCAGTAATGAATGTAATGAGTGAAAAAGGAAAGGGAAAACAGAATGATTAAATGATGCTGGGCTGTTTTTCACCCAGCAGTTTGCAATGTGACACAAATGGACAATTGGGGCTTTTCTTTTCCCATTAATTTGTATCTGTGTTTGCACTTGTCACATAAAAACCAGACTATTTACTAAAACATGAGGTAGGTAACAGATGCCACCTCCTTTGGAGCTGAACCTGATTGACCTTATGCCTGATAGTACAGTTGTGCAATGTTATTTTGGATTTTCTCGATGTTGACAGAGCCTCAAGCACTATGGCAGCTCGACTTTACTCTCGTGTGCATTTAGAAGGCTTGGTATCTTGCCTTGTGTGCTAATTGTGTTTTTTAAAAATACAGCAGTCATTTTGAAACATTCTTTCCTACCAGCATTGAAAAGTAGTCAGGATTCAGATTTTTTCAAACTGCAGGCAGAACTGAGAGCTTTCCTTCCTAAGATGCATGTTGGGATTTTTCCTTGATAGATGTTAATCAAAAGCTTTAGCAATTAATCATTTTCTGAGCCAGGGTGTGCTCTGTGTGTGTGTGCGCGTGTGAGTGTGTGTGTTGATTAAACCAAGTATCTAAATCAGAAATCCTCAGATATCTATGTTCATTACACTGTTTCGGGACTATCCTGAGAAACAATTTCTGCCTACTCCAAATATACCAGATTCCTTCTTACTGTTTGCTCATTCCTATGAATCCCACAAAACAGCCCACAGCATAGGAACAGCCCAGATTCAGTACCCTCAGTAAAGCGAAGCCCATGCAATTATATGTACACAATTTAAAAGTAAGGTTCTTAGGCAAGACTGGATCTGGAATTCTTGGAAAGTACCCTGTGAGACAGTCCAGCCTGAGCTCTTGGAAATGAACGTGATGATGGCTAAATGAAAGCCTATAAAATTGAGCCTATGGGAGCAAGGGCAGGCTTCGTCCAATGTTTCACTAAATGTGTATTTATAATGGGTGCACTTGTCACTCCTAAGGACCTAACAGGAGGCTGATTCGAGGCCTGGTCTGGCTGAAGCAATCTGCGGTCAAGGTCAAAATCCACACAGAAGGCCTTTGCAATAATTCTCACGGGGACACAGAAGGATAGTGTTTAATTCGGAATTAGCGGAAACATGCTGAAGCTGGCCGGAGTGTAATGGATTCAAAAAAATGAAAACTTGGATCCACAAAGAAATCAAGTCCTTTTAACATGATTGTTTACGGCTGCTGCACCATGTGAAACGATAGCTCCCGTAGCTCCGATGGGGCCCTAACGAGCGTCATCGTTGCCAGAGACAAGTGACACACGCAGTCAGCCGCAGTGCACTTTAGCAACAGGCAATCTTATGCTACTATTAAGTAAACTCTTCACCCAATTTCCATTTCAATTTTATAGCTGCTGCCGACACAAGTCATTAAAATGCACAAGCTAGCTTCGCAATTACTCATTCAAATAACGCTTAAAATTGTAAAGGGTATTCTTGCTCTTGAACTTGCAGAGCTGCCGTCCACACCTCACTGCAGCGCACCTTGAAAAACACACCTCTGAGAAAGTGGCCTTTCCATCCCGATTCGCCTCCGCTTAAAGATCTGTTTCTGTTCACAGGAGGAAAATGAACTCCGATGCAAATAAGGCAACAACGGTAAATACTTTTTGTTTTGTTTTTATTGAATGGGAAAACAAACTTTAATTTGAATACTAAACCATCCAGAATATCTAGCTGAAAACATGTTTTTATTATTTACATTCCTAGGTTTGGCTTGTTATGCTCCTGGCATATCTATTCATATCTCTTGCAATATTTTTTCATTTCATATATTAATATTTAATATTCTTTATACATTGTTCAACCTTAATGGTTGTCTAATTTCTGTTTTTCATCCACAGAGAAGCTATTAATTTATGAGCATATAGGGCAGTAAGTAATAATTTGCATGAATGCCTTGAGCAGATATGCTTCCATAGGCCTCCCATAGCATAGACTTTGGAAAGGGTGATACCATCTATTGGCCAAGCTTCAATGAACACTCTTTACAAGAAGAAGAAGAAAAAAAGTTTTTTAATCCATAAAGAAGTCTACTAAGTGAAAAATCAAGAGAGATGACAGGAACTGGGTTGTTCCTAGGGTTTGTTTGGCTTTTTTTTCCCCTCTTTATTAATGTGTTAAATATATTCCTGTGGTTTATAAAGCATCACAGGAACTGAAGTTTTCTGTACATCTTCAGGATTTACAATGAGCATTAAAAAAGATTCTCAAAGACTGACTGGCCTGCAGGGACATCGCCACTCCTGGTGTTCCCAGCCGCAGTCTGGGACTCTCTTTTCAGAAGGTCAGTGATAATTTACACCCTGTGGTAAGACTAACTTCTGAGTCCCTCTTCCACAGACAGATGTCAATGTACAGCACTAATAATGTTTACCATACATTAATGTCCCCAAAAGACGCAAATGAAGCAAATAATGGAATTTATTTTGCATTCTGTTGAGTATGGGGTGGGGAAAAAAACATTGTTTGTTGGTTAAGTGCATGTCTTCTGTCTTCACATACAGCTCATTAGGGCATGTGAAACTGCTTGCTCTGAATAACTTCATGAATACAAAACATTTCTGATGGGAGACCCTTCTATTGGACAGTAGACTCAAGGAAATTTCAAAATTTTTGCAGGCACATAACACCAACAGTGTTTTCTATGTGAAAGTGTTGAAACTTTGACTTCAACTTGTTTAAGCCACCAGGTTCTGATTTCATTTTTCTCAGTACTTTCCTCTATTACAATTTAACTTTAAAAATTTGAATGGGATATTTGAAAAGGTTTGAATAAATTGTTACAATATGTTTTAAAAGTATTTTAATTTTTTAGTTGCCACAGGTGTAATAATAGTCCATGACTTTACACTGCAGTGTGATCAAAGCACATTTCAAAAGGTTGGACTTTCTTGTGGAACAGAAAGCCTATAGTCTGACAAAGTTTTCCTGGGAAGTTGAAGCTCCCTATTAAGTGTAGGTACAACTCAGTAGGTATAACTGCAATCACCAAAGACCCCCAACACCATGCAGGGATAGGAAAGGAAGTAAATGCCTGGTATCCTCCAAGGTTGCCCAATTCCTTTTCCCATAAATACTCTATTTAAGCAGAGGAGCTGATCTGTACATTTCTCCTTCCATTTTAGGAGTAGAAAAAGAGTCCTCTCCGCCAAGCAGAAGTTACTGCGGGATCTCCTGCAAAACATCTTCTTTGCCAACAGACATTTCCAAAGCCTTCATTTAAAGACATTTCCTCTTATGGGTGGCCTCCATATTTTATGCAGAGTTCACGAAAATAAAGCGACAATGCACGTGCATATAATCTTGGCTTGGTTTACCACAGGAGTGCACTCAGGCAGAAATGCGTGCATCTTTTTCTTCAGTCATCTACAATTCAGTCATCTACAATTCATACGTAGGGATAATACCAGTTCAATTAGACCTGAACGGTTTGGTCTTGCACATGGGGGTGACCGAGGAGAGCCCGGCTCAGGGAGCGCTCACCACCCAGCACGGGGTCCCAGCTTTCCTACCCAAACAAGGAACTGTCTGGGCCCAAGGTGTAGATCAAAGTTACCCGGGTGATAAAGAAGCTTTTAGGGTGCTGAAATAGGTCTGACGTATCCCAGCCTGCTGTATTAGCACCCAGTACATGCCAGGTATACCCCCTTGCCTCTGCTAGTGACAAAGGCGTGGAGGGACCAAGACTCATGCTCTCTCTCGCTCTCTCTTTCTCTTTTTGATAAGGTGATGTTTTTAACCTCCTTTCATGAATACTTTAGCCTGATTTTCCTTCCACTTATGCACCGGGAGAATCTAGAAGTCCAGAAGTAAAGGCTTGATTTGGTAGCTTAAGCGGTTCTGCCTATCTCTCAACTGGGTTGAGAGAGGGTTCACCAATTTCAAAAGGTACAACACTGCTGGTTTTGACATTTTGCCTGACTGGAGGTCCATTAACTAAATGATACCTAGCTTTAAAAAAAAAAAGTAATCCTCTATGTTAAAGATTTTTTTTCACCTTATTGTTTGAATCATAAAAAAAAGAATGACTACATGGTAGAAAATGCGGTTGAAGAAAAAACATCAAATGAAAATTTATCTTCATAGTCATTTTCTACTCAATTTCCATGGTTGAAGAACTAAAAGTCTAATATTAAAGTTCTAAATTAAGCTGTGTATATCAGTGTACTAATAGTACTTGGTAGCACGTATAATAATCTGTCACATTGCTTTTCCAACTAATCATTAATGAATTAATGAAAGGGTTTCACTGGGTTTGTACTGTGTAACATAATGAGATATACAGTATTTAAGGCTTTCAAAGATTTAGGACTCTATTAATGAAAAATAATTATTATCCTACAACAGTAATTAAGTATAATTTGCACGGAACTAGCATTTTCTAATCCGTAAACATTAGCGATGTCAACAGTTCCTCGTGGAGCTGTTGACTGCTCTGCAACGTTTTTTAAAGGCAGATGAATGGGCTAATGCTCTGGGAAAGGGGTCCCTGGTTTGGAAAATCGGTAACAGCATCAAGGCAGGTGGGCTCAGGGCAGACCTGGAGAGGCACATAGGTGCCTGCAGATGCTGATCTACAGCCTCGGGTGCCTAAATACCCCCAGTCCTCGGATTTAGGCAAAACGTGAAAAACAGATGATGCACACACTGGGAGTGACTTGCAAGCCTTTTGCACCCGTTGTGGGGATCATGGGGACCCGGTGGAGCCTTTTCTTGTGCCGAAAAAAGGGCTGTCCAAGGGCAGCGCTAAGGGCAGGTGCTGGAAGGGGATCGATTTGCCAGGGCTGAACAAGCTGCTTGTTAAATGTTTC
The DNA here is from genome assembly GCA_033628505.1 of Tringa tobata. Lineage (NCBI taxonomy): Eukaryota > Metazoa > Chordata > Aves > Charadriiformes > Scolopacidae > Tringa > Tringa tobata. The sequence continues at coordinate 14,014,022 of JAHREE010000279.1, read as the reverse complement.
GCTTTCCCTCAGGTTTGCCCAGGAACATCCTGCCTTGTCCCTGCTGCAGGCTGAGTCCATCCCATGTCATTTATGGTGGCTCGCTTGAGAGGCAGCACATGGTTCAGCTGCTGGTGTCCACATACTAGTTGGCATCAGATTACAAGGAATGGAAACTACAATTTTGCCTCTGTTTTGACAAACACAGGGGTCACCCACTCCATATCACTGCTTTTCAGCGCAGTCATGCCAAGCGAGCATCGCTTCTGCCTGTATCCCCCTGGACTGAACTCACCTGCAGAGCCACGAATAACACCCACGGATCCATGTTTGCAAGGCTTCCCTACGGCCTAGCAGGTAGTAGATGGCATAAACTACTAGCAGCTGCAGTTTTTTTCCTCTTTCTGCACGGCTGGGTGATAAAGAAGAGCAGATCTTACTTCTGCCAGTTACTTTTTTAGCTAAAATATTAGTGGTCCATCTTGTGGATAGGAAAGTCTAGAAACCGTGAGCTACACAATTCTTAAAAATATCCCCTCCCTCTTTTTTTCACTTCCAATTTTAAAGGCCTAAAATTTACAAATGTTACCTCAGAAAAGCCTGAGGTTCTAAATCAGGAATGGAAGAGAACACAGCAGCGTGGGGCAAGAAGACAGAAGGTGTCTCTAGATTCAGGGAACTTACATGTCCTGTAAACGGGGTCCTGCTCCATCTGCACTCCAGCTTGCCGTGCAACCTCAGGCAAAACTGTACTCTGTAAGCCTGCAGAGACCAACACACTTTAAATTGCATCACCAGTGGTTGAGTGCTTGACTTTAGACTATAAGAATTTACACTATATTTTGGAGATTTGTGTGCAGTTTTGAAGGCATTGCTGATTTATAACCATGTGACGTACTGCAAAGAGTATTTGCAAAGGTCAAATTAATAACTGACAGGGAGGCTACTGGAACAGAAGACTGAATAGAATTTGCGATTTTATAATCTTGTGATATGTTAATTTCATGTCTTTTATCTATGTGCATTTTATTAACAGACAACACTATGTTTGCCTTGCCACTTCCTCGGTGAGAAGTGCATGGTGAGGGAAGAAGAGAAGGCTATAGGAGGTTTGGAGGTTGATTTAATTTCTTAGCTGTAATTCAAGGTGGATTAGAAAATACCCTGTGAATAGATTTTCCCTGAATGTTCAAAGTTTTGCAGCCTCAGAGTGAAGATCTGAAATAATCTAATAAGGAGAAAGAACAGGAATAAACAATTTAACCAGTTTTACGATGGACTTAAATGATACGGTCCCTCTCCCTCGGTCTCCTGGGCTTTTTTGATGACCTACCTCCCCCTTTTACAGCTTGTCAGTATTATGTTTCCTTAGCCTCATTCCCCACATCCATCAGGGCCCTCACACAAGCTGCGAGCAGGAAAGGACATTTGCATGCTGTCCTCCACCCCCTTCCTACATTGTGCTGATAATCTGGGATCCTTCCAGCACCTTTTGTCATCACTCCTACGATGCTGTTCCTTCCTCCCTGCTCATCTGCCTCCTGCCCTCCTTATCAGTCAGAAAGTCAATTTGTGTGTATAAACTGATATAGTAAAAAGGTTGCTCTCAGTTTTCTGGAACAAATTTTTTCATACATTTTAATCAATGTCTACTTTAATCCTCTTTAAAAAAAAATCTGCTGTTCTGTATAGAATAGCAGAAGAGAAACAAAATGAAAGAGAAAAAAAGTAGTCTTTAGCAGCTAAATCTTTCACATACCTATATAAGTTTTGTGTGTTTATGCCTCTGTCTTCAAATGATCTTCAACCAAACTTTCCAGAAAAAAAAATATAAAAAAATCAATTAAGGACCTTTATATCAGAGTGTCCGAGTGGGGAAGTCCTGATGCAATCAATGACTATTTGACTGTAGTTTTCACTATACTATTGCTGTAGTCCCTGCAAAACATGCAGCTATCATCTGATAGACAAGAACTATTTCCGTATTCTAGGTACTCTTCTTGGAAACTTTGTTTCACGCGAATGTATATCAAACCATAAACTTCCTGATATGCATTTTATAACATAAACTTAAATTCCAAACTTGCTCATCAACATTAACTGACGCTGCTGTTTTCATTTTCCTCTTTCTACCTGCATTTTAAAGGAGACACTGAAGATAATAAGGGGAAATTGCCTCTGCATCTCATCCGTCACCCAACCTCTGCTTCCACCTATTCCCATCAGTATGATGCCAGAGGCACTGTGAGACCAGCAGTGGGGCTGGCCTTGCTTTGCACAGCTGGGGAGACCAGCACGCTCTGCCCCTCCAGGGCCACGGTTGGATTCCCTAAGATGGAGAAGTCGGATGCAGATGCGAATGCACACATCTGTAATGACGAGCAGGATCGATGAGAGCATTAATTCCTCCAGTTGTTTAATGCAGTGGACGTGTTTCTCTAGAGGGCTGAGTTCAAATTCAATTTAGATGACAAGTCAAAATGATGGTGGCCATTTTTTTTTTTTCCTCCCAAGGAGATATCTATCTACCTCCAGCTACCATGACATAATTGGCAATATCTTCTCAGGACAAATCAGGTCTGAGATTGATAGGGACTACTGGGCACTGAACCTTGAACTGGGGCTGCCGGCACCATTTCTTACTCCAGCTGGTACGACTAGTTCCATATGAGCATGAAATTCATATACAATAACTCCAAATAATGGATTCATTAAAAACAGACATAATGTCTGCTGGAGGGGTTCAAACCTGCATCCACATTGATGCCAGGAATTCTTCTGTTCGTTTTAAAAGGGATCTGGAAACGTAATAAAGGTTACATTTAAGCCAGCCATTTTCCAAAACAACCTACCAACTTTTAGGGTCTCCACCTTTTACCTGCTGAAATGTGTAGAGGCATGCTCCTGACCCCAGTTCCCCAGTCATCTGCACCAGGGGTTTGAAGGCACATTTGAACACAGACTCGCGTTTAGTTTGAGCACACGACTTTCCTTCTGGTGGGCCCCAGGGCAAAGGATGGGGAAGAGGTGACTGTGTGTGTGACTCTTTCCTCAGTCGGGGCTCCTCCAGGATGTATGCCCAGCTCCGAAACCACCTCCTTTCTTTGAGGCCAACTCGCTGTTTCAATTTGGGAATGACTGCCATGCTGACGCCCTAAAAAATTTCAACCATGATGTTGAAGTCCTTTGTATCAAGCCCTGTTATCGAGATGCTGAACGTCTCCTAACTCAAGAAAGCTGCTAAAGCAAACAATGAAGGGGTTTGGGCTCACTTCGGGCTGCAGAATTTTCTGTTCTTTTAAGAGGTAGGATGAATACTCATCCTCCCTACATTCAGCCCATACCCCAGCTGCAGTGGTGGCTCTGCTCATCATTACCATGCCAACACTCAATGTCAACCTCCGTGTGGACGGAGCCGAGCAAGAAGGGGAGAAAGTTTACCTCCTCGAGTTTCACACTTTCAGCAGTACCTGTTAAAAACCATGTTTTATTCACTATTCACATGTGGAGAGACTTTCAAAGGAGCCTTAGCATATGCTGGCAACAAAATTTAATCTTCAGCATTCAGCTACCCCTCCAAATGAAGGACTATGTCATCTCCGGGTTCAAGAATATTAAAAGATGTGAATTCTTAGCTCTAACTAAAAAGGACATTTCCCACCTAGTCTCTGTTTCGATGTACAAGGGTTGTGCTTAGCGATTCAGTAAGACCACCTTGACATTTAAACATATGTCACTCACTTCAAAAATGTGTCTAGCCCTCCACCCTCCTCAACCCCCTGGCCTCTATGAAAAGGAAACTGAGCCTTTTAAGGGCATCTGTCAAATGTCAGGCAAGCATGCATAATCTGCAGTGTGCTCCCAGGGTAACTGCTGAATAGTTTCTGCTAAACCCTTCTGAAACTAAGGAAAGAGCTAGACCTGTTGAAATGAAGTACAAAACAGGAGGAACTTTTAAAAACGATTTGTTGGTACAAATGCAGAGACCTCCGCTTTGAAGCGCGTGAGTTTGTCAGTAGTGGCAGCAGACTACAGCAGCACGCATTCACAGCACCGGCTGTCATCATTAATTTTTTGGCAATCATTGCTGGGAAAAGAAAGTTACAGAGAATTAAGCTAGCACAAAGTATGCACCACCTGAAGAGGGGGAAAAAATGTTTAGTGAAGCCTTTGGGAAGACCCAGATTAAGCTTGTCTTCATACGACCTGTAGTTTATTAACCTTAAACTGTGAAATTCTTGAGAGAATGAGGATAGAGTATGAACAGAACGATTGCAAGACTTCCCTCGCTATTGAAATGAAGTGATTATGTGTATCACTGTAGCACATAAACGACAGAGATGCTGAGAAACTCAGCATTTCCAAGATAATAAAATAAATGGGCAGAGGAAGTTTTCCTTAGCTCATAATGATTTATAAGGCAAACTAGTAGCCTTCTAATCTATTATTCTTGGTAACAATTCCCTTCCCACCCGAAGACGTATTTATATATGCAACGCATCCAGTAATATCCAGTCAGAAGTTGAATGATTTATCTTGCGGTCTGCAAATTACATTAACAACATAATTAATAACTTAGATATAAAAACTGTGTATGTCAGAGCAGTATGTCATGTAATCAATGGCAACAAATCATTTTCTCTGGTGTTTAATGATTCTTTCAAGAGAGTGAATCTATAAAAACAGAAGAGTCAATCAATGAGGAGGTTGCATACATTGTCTGTCCTGTTTGCAGACTTGAGAACTAAGGTTGCCTTTATTGTTTAAATTTTAACTATTGGAAATCAATCTGGGAACATAAACAAAAAGGAAAAGAAGTATTAATGGAAAAAAAAAAAAAAAGTTGGTATCTGTATAATCTAGTCAGAATTGCCAACTTCCCAGGAATTGCTAAATGCTGATTGCATAAAACGTTTATGAAACCATTATCACTTGCACAAAAGCACAAACATGGGCAGTACATTGAAAAATTATCCTTTGAAAAGGGAGTGCTCTTCCTCCAAACTATAATGTACAGCTTGGATGGGTCCTACAAAATCAATGAGCTTTCCTGACAACCCTAGTTCATTTCCAATGCCTTCTGCTGAAAGCGTTAGTCAAAGCCCACCTCATTCATTCTCAGGAGCAAAATAAGGCAACGCATTTGCGCAGGGCATAGGCTCTCTTTCATTGACTGACTCTGGGTGAGCGTTTGCTCAGCTTGTTTCCATAGGAAGGTGATCTGAATATAGGGGGAAAAAGCTCTTATCTAGCAACTGCTCTAGACTGCCAGGTTCCTCCTTGTTTTTTGGCAACGCGTTTTTCCACTTGCACTGACTCATTTCAGTCAAACGCCTCATTCAGAAGTCAGGGCTGTAATTCAGGAAATGCTTTCATGTTGTTATGACAGACAGATTTTTTTATTCATTTTTCACTTTAAGATGGAAAGAACGACTGCCTTCTGTGTAGCTTGGAGGCACTTAGAAGCTTTAAAAAAAGAAAGAGAATTAATAAGGACTTCATGCCTTTTCTATGCTATCTATCTGGAAAAACCAGCTTTTAGCTGCAAGGCCCAAGGAGGACAGCAGAATCTGGAGCTCCGGATCCACACAGGCACTGAAGTACACGTGAGTGGGATTCATCTTTCCAAAACTGCAGATGGATGTCTGGTTATCCCACTCCCTGCTAGTAGTGGCAAGAAATAAGCACTTGTAAAGTTTACTTCAACAGACTGTTGTCAGAGCTGAACACGAGGATGAAGTAAGTAGTCTCTTCCAATGGACTCTAAAGAGTGGCCAGTTCAGGTGGAGAAGTCTACGTTCGAGCTGACTATGGGTGTTCACCTCTTGCTTGCCGGGAGCTTTGCAGTTCTAAATGCCTTTGTGGATCTGGCCCATAATACCTCAGAGGAGAGCAGGTATGACGGACTTCCCTTGTTATGCTGATCAGGAGGGCAATCTGCAACGCTCTCCCCATGATGCACAGAGAACAAAGTTCAGCCTCCACCTACTCCCGGCTCCACCCTGTCCCCGGCCTCCCCGCTTGCTTCTGGCCATGGAGGGTATTATAGCTTGAGCAGCTACAGAGTAATAATTACTATTTGTGCGCATTCTTTTCATTGTCGTATTTTTTAGAAGCTACTCTTGATCTTGTTCAAAGCCTGACGCGCGGAGGATAACAACTCCTGGGACAAACAAATGGCACTGTTTAGCAGCGCAAGCCTCGCTTTCCACTTGCATTTGTATGTATTTATACACCTCCCAAGGCAAAGCTGGAAACCAACTTTAGCTGTGCAGTGACGGGGTTGGGGGGAGGGATGGAGGGAGGGAGGGAGGGAGAACAATAAGATCGTAGATACCTAGAAGAGGGAGCACCGGGGTAGGCAAGAATAACCCATACACGCCAAAAGCCAGAGACAGCTAAGGATCAGTTACACATTGAGCCTCTAATGATCTGCTTACATCAAAAGCCCTTTCAAGGCACAGCAACATACCTGCCCTGCAAAGGCTCCTGAGCTACGGGATAATGTAATCATCCGTACAATATCCTTTCTCTTTTGTGAGCAGTTTAAGCAAAGAAAAGCGGCCACTTTGACTCTAGTGTTAAGCCTCATCTTGAACAATAACTAGGAAAGATAATACCACCTTTATTTGCTAAAATGTGCCGTGTGTGCGTATGCAGAAAGGCTCTACCTGGGATATCTGGGCATTCCTTGCACAGCTTCAGTGTTATTTTGTTGTTTGGTTTTTGGTTGTTTTTTTTTTAATTTTTGATTTCTTGTGCTCATTGTGTAGTTGTGTGGGAGCTGGGGAGTAATTCTCAAATCGGTCGAATTCACCTTATTTGTTTCAGGAGCAGGTATTTAGATGAGCTTTGTCTCCCTAAACCTCTTAATATAAAGAGTAAACTAGATTGCCTGTGAGTGTATTGACTGTGTTAAGAATGCTGGATTGTATTGCAAAGGAGTTCAGGCCTGTAATGTTATCACTCAGCAGGAATGGATCCCATCAGAAGGCACATGGCGTGCCATGACGTAGCCAGCCTTAGACCACAAAAGCAGACTTTTCTCTGTGAATTAGACAAACCACACAAAAGGCAACAATAGCTAGCATAAACACTATTTAATACTATTCACAGGCTATTGAAGAGATGGGCGTTGACTAAGAATTGCAGCAAAGCCAGTACATTGTTGTCAGATGAAAGGACGCCTAATGAACAGGAAGCATCATTTGAGCAGGCTGACAGTAACCATATAACTGCAGGATTGTGGGACTGGCATTTACCCCATGGGTCTTTACAGTCAAAAAAATAAAGAGAAATTAAAGCATAAGGAATCCTTTTTTGTAGGCACTTAAAGCCCATAAAGCAACACAAGAAAGTGTACAATTGTCTTTTCATGATTTGTCTGAGCTTCAGCTAATCATAAAAAAGAACTTTTGGGGTGCAGTAACTATAGGTTCCGTGTCGTAAAATAAACCCTTCAAACAATAGAAGATTTGGGTATTTGCAAATTGTCCCAATTGAAATAAGAGCTACATTTTTTTTCCTCAGCTATCTCAAACTAGTTTCTAGCAATGGCTCCCTTAGTAATGTCATGATGACAAACACTTTTGTACTCGCCCCAACAACCAGGCTAAATAAATGCTCTTGCAGTGGTCCTACTTTATTTGCTAATGTGTAACAGTAGAAGGAACCTAATTAAACAGATTCCCTTCTGATACAATTATTCCAACTATGTTCTCCCATCCCCAGGATCACATACAGAAAACAGCTTCAAATTGTTCCTGCTTTGTGTTTTTAACCTTTTAAATCCTGCACTTAGGATGCAAGCAAGATGCTAAAACTCCTTTCTGTCGAGACTTTAGCTGAGACAGAAGGGACTCAGGTTCTTAGAGAACAGAGCTCTGAAAGTCGAATTTTGTTAGTGAGAGTTTTTCTGAATAAGACTGAAAATATTTTAGGACTGTCATGTTTCAAAATGTTCTTTGGGAAACTGAATCTGGAATAGTGTCCACAGAAAGACCTCCAGGCCACTTAGGCCTGTTATTTGGCAAAAGGCTGTGATGAATAGCATTGTGGCCAGGAAGAGGATATTATTATGTTCTGAAACTGAAGAACTGGCTCGATGCTGTTTGCCACTGCCTGAGCAGGGACAGTGGAGTTATATACATATATATATGCATATATGTACACATACGTATGTGTATATATACACGGGCCAGAAGACCAACTCCCAAACTCTTTCATTTCTCAGCACCCTGCCCCAGAAATATGGCAACCAGCGCACAGAGAGCCTGCAGGGAGGATGGATGTGTATGTCTTTACTTCCATTTTTGGACACTTCAACCACAGAAAGCCCCAAACCAACATTTTTGGTACTGGCACCGTGAGTAGGAAGCAGAGCAAGTTTCGAGTGACAAAGAAGCATATCTCGTAGCATGATTTAACCCCCTTCCCCACTAACCCCTATCAGCTCTTTCAATAGGTGCACTGTGATACACTTGCAGAAGAGAAAGAGAAAGCAGGTGTCGAGGGAATGATTCTTTTCCACATGAAACAGCTGTGAAAAGGCAATCCGTGTTGAACTGTGTTTCAGAGGATTCCAGCTAAATTGCCCCCTTAAGGATTTCATTTTCTTTACAAAAATTCAACTACTTGAAAATTAGTTCTACATTAAAAATTCTCTGAATGAACAAATGAGGGATCCAGCCAGCTCCTGACTCACTATCAGCCCAATTTACCTCGCCCACGCAAACCTTTTGATATGTTCTGAATTAGAGCATTGGTTATGCAGTTGACTTTATACGCTGTTTATTAACTGGCAGAAGGAGACCAAAAGAAACACTCAGATTATAGCACGCTGTGCCATTACACTGTTTTTAAACATCCCCTTTATGTTTATACAAATATATTTAAACATACATTAAAATCCAGAAGACAGTTCTCACCAATAGAGCCAGAGTGACTGATCTGTCTAGTTCTAGAAATGTGTAAGATATGATTATAAAAATTCATTGAGCTTGAGCTGGTAAGTTGGTGAGTTAACATTTAAAGGGGCACAGCTAAGATTTTCTGGGCAGCACAAACCGAATAGGATGTGCGTGAGGGCAATGGAATGAATAGCTGATTTCAGCTTTAACCACTGGGTGACTAGTGTAGTTTATCGTGCGTTTAAGGCTAGAAAAGAAAAACAAAAAGAAAGAAACAAAAAGAAAGAAGAGAAATAGAAGTTTAATTAAATACCATGGATGCAGTATAATGCAAATCTCACAAATAGAGCATAATTGGTTTAGCAGAGAGATCCAATGCCATAAATAACCATTCATAATCATATACAATTAACATATCAATAGTTCTTTTTTGGAGTTATAGTCCATAAGCTAAGTTAGTTCTTCACTGGAAAAGTCTGGCAAAACCAAGCTGTTAATTAAACCCTTTTCAGAATTTGGTGCCACATTTCGACTCCTCCACAAAAAAGTCTGAACCTATTATAGTGTCCCTCTTCTTCACAAGCAGAAGGATGCATTTTTTTGCCTGTTTAATACCACATAAATCTTACAGAGAGGAGAAACCCAGCAATCTCAAGCTTTTCCACGACAGCTGGCTAGAAGAAGTTGCCTGTGCCCTACTGGGACAATGCAATAGAGCCCAGACTTCGGCTTTTTGCACTGCATCGAACGAAGTTTGTGTCTGATTGAAAAAGACTTCATGATAACCTGAAACAGTCTTAAAAGAACCCGGTTCCCAGAGGAGGGTTTATGTACTTTAGGTGATAATTACAAGAATAGGTTAAATATCCTCTTTTCCTCGGAATTAATTAATGTCCCTCTTCCGTGTGTATTAACAATAATTTAATCCTGATCTCTCAGCAAAAGAAAAGAGCTCATTAAAAAAAATGGCAAAGAGCTTGCCAGTTACCTGCAAAAATGCCGAGAGCTTTCTGAGTACTCCCAAATTAAAAGGGAATTAGGAAAGCTTTAACCGGTTGCACAAAGGGCTGAAATTTTCACCTCAAAGTTGCTTCAAAGAAAGGTGGATCTCCAAGCAGCTGGAGTCCCTGCTCTGCTTTGAACAGACGACACACAGACGGGCTTGCTTTCCAGCTTTGTGCCTTTCCTGGGGTTTGCCTTTACTATTAACTTCACAAAACATAACTCCACAAAACAAACATTGGACCCTTCTTGACCAACTTCTCCTTGGACACCAGTGGACCTTCCTCCACTCCGGCTCCTCTTTCTGTCCCCCTCCAAAGGTTTCTCCTTATCGTCTGATCAATTCCCACTTCAGCAGATCTCCGCTGTGTCTCCAGAGGCTTCAACCGCCGGAGAGGAAGGTGACTAAATGGTCTCAGTCCCTGTCATGCTCCTCACTTCTCCCTTGTTCAGCCCCCTGTTTTGTGAGTGTGCAACGACGCTGTTTTGCTTTGTTTTTAATTTACTGGTGTCTTATCTTTTAATGAGGACTCCACTGAAAGGCCTGGGAGCAACTCTGTGGTCCTGCACGTGCCAACATTTTATCTTCATATCCACACATTTTCACCCTCACCTGCAAATCAGTCAGGCAAAACTGTGAGGGACAACACCTGAATTTAGCCCCATTCTAACAACAGGGAGTGTAGCGATAGGATGGGGTGGTGAGAAACTGGCCCAGCTCAGGCTGGGCCAGAGAAGTTGTGGATGCCCCATCCCTGGAAGTGTTCAAGGCCGGGCTGGATGGGGCTTTGAGCAACCTGCTCTAGTGGGAGGAGATCCTGCCCATGGCAGGGGGGGTGGAACTGTATGATCTTTAAGGTCTTTTTCCAACTCTAACCATTCTGTCATGCTATGATTCCTAAAACTACTGCTTTTCGAACTGGCATCCAGCTTACCTCAAAGAACATAAGGACACAAAGACATTCCAGGATCCTCCCTCAAAGGAACCATGTCAAGCTCCAGAATCAGGTACACTTTTAAAAGAGATGATGCCTTTCTTGTCCATTGAATGTTGCTATATTATCAGCAAATCAGCTTAAACACAAACAATAGGCCAGATATCATAGGAGTTATAAAACATCTTCTGAGCAAATGTCCCTTCTGGACTCTTTGTTGAAATGAAATGGGATTCTAAGACAAACTGAATAATGAAATGTCACCTTTCACCCCCTTAATTCTAATGCTATACTTGGGTCTGTGTGCTTTCTTACCAACATTTCATTAACAATGCTGTGGGAGGAATAGGGAGTTTGATTGATGGGACCAATGTTACGCTAAGCCAGTTGATTATTTCATATTGGATGTCATACAAAGATATCTAATGGCACTTAAATCATTAGCTAATGTAAAACAGAGAACATTTAAATCATGAGATAATGGGTACAGAAGCTGTACTAGTGCTTCCTAATCTCTGAATCAGCTCAACTCTCAAAACCAAACTCTAAATCCAGAGTTTCCAAATTCTCTAATACCAGTTCAAAACCGGCAGGCGTGGAAAAAAAACAACAGCCTGCTAGTCAGCAGCCTTATAGCCACAGATCTATGAGCTTAATCACTTGCTAGGACTTGATGACATTCCTCATTAATTTAATGTGGTTTTTATCTTCAGAAGTAGAATAGCACACGCAGTGGAATTTATTCCGCACACCTGTATGCCTGCCCTGCGTCGTGTGTACTCCGACTGCGAACGGAGCCTTGTGGGCAGACCTTAGTGGCACTGAGAACAGCAAATGCCAACGTAAAGAACGTCTCTACTTCATTTTCAGCACAAGCCTAAGTCCTCCACCCA
>JAHREE010000279.1:13988184-14001912 GCA_033628505.1 Tringa tobata | reverse complement strand
GAAGGGAAGGGAAGGGAAGGGAAGGGAAGGGAAGGGAAGGGGAAACACTGCAAAACAGTTTCACTGCTAACTGCTTTTTGCAGCTAGCTGAAGCTACCCAAATTCTGATTTTATACTCAGATAAGTGTTTCCCCCACTCCTGGGCTGGGGTCACACTCAGAGCCTTTATTTCATTGCACCTGGTATGTGGGCAACACAAGAGACTCCTACTTCTGCTGCTCCTAACAAACAGGGCTATTCAATAACAGCCCTTCAACATCCTAACCCTCGCTCTAGGGCAGACCATTTTGAGCACTTCTGTTCAGACCTTCCTTTTGTCTTAACTTCCTTTCCTCCTTAGGATTTTTTTTCTTTTTTTTTTTCTTTTTTTTTTTCCCCAAAAGACACTGCACAGTCCAGAAATTCCCTGCTCCTTGTGTTGCATGTCTGGAATCCTAACAAGTCAAACCACAGGAGTTAAGCCAAAAATTTGAATGGAGACAATTAAATTCTTCAACACTTGCAAAAATTAAGGAGTCATAATTTATACCGACTTTAAAATCCACCCCATCTGTTAGTACATTTCTAACAATGTGATTTGTCACAGTAAAAAGTAATTAAATGAAATGTATAAAAATGCGTCTCATACTGTTTTATGCATAAAATATATTTTATTATAATTAGTCACCTGAATAAAGGATGATGAAGCGATTATAAATGGCAACTCTTACAGAATTTGAATTTAAACACACAGAAGATGTAGAGCAAGCAAAACATTTTCTCCGTAAAGAATCAATTCGCACAGAATATTTAAATGGGAAAACTGGGTTTTATTTAGGTAATCCAATTGTCTTCAAGAAACAGAAAGTTTTGAGAAAGGAGAGCAGTTATGTACAATGTTGGGGCCTGATTCAGAGTCAATTAAAAGGCTCCTGCTGATTTCAGTGGCTTTCAACCAGCTTCCTCAGCGTGCCACGATACTGAAGAGCTCCCTCACTGAGCCAATAGAAGGAATCAATGGTCTTTTACACTAAGAGAAGAATAACCCACCCGGATTAAATTGATCTCACTGGCTCAACTATGTAAAAAGTTCACATTAAAGCTGCCCATTATCATATGAATAAACAAACCTTTCTAATGCTGTTATTGTTTTTGCCATTTTCATGTTGTTTTGTTGTGTTGTGTTTTTTGTTTTTTTTTTTTTTTTTTCACTTGACACTTGCAGACACACCTGTAGTATTTTATTTCCAAGCTACAAAACAGAAAGCTCTTTGGTTAAGTGTAATGCTTTCAGCTTGTGAGGAGGTGTTATTGTTTGTGTGCACAGACTAAAGAAGAAGCTGCAAGAAAAAAAAAAAAAGAACATTAAAAATATAGTACTAAACCCAGATATAATGAAAATCTATTGCAAGGGGGACAGATGGCACCTATGGCATAAGCAGAAACAGCAGTAAAAGCAGATAAACAAAATTAACACCCGGAGTGGAAATGACAAGGAGAGCCATTTCTAACCTGACTCAACCAGGAGACTGTCCTTGTTGGTCATTTAGCAAAAGCCACTGGTAGTTACCAAACAGCCTTCTCCAGGGGAGCAGCTCTCCACAGCCTCCCTAAAGAAACAAACAATCAGACAAAGCCATTTAGAGTCAGAACAGATAATAATGTCTGTCCATCCTTCTAATTTTAGAATGAATTTCCAGTATGTCTCAGAAACTTAAACCTCCCCTTACTGCAGCCAGAGTCTCTTCAGTTTTCTTCTGCTTTGGGGCAATGAGGGTTTTGTTTATAATGTTGAAAGGACAAAATCCAAAGAACTTTTATTTAAATTCCTAGAGGGATTTTTTTTTTCCATATTAATATCTCTTTAACTAAGAATTTAAATTATGTAAGTTTAAGTTGCCAGCTTTATATTATGCTTGTGCATGCTCTTTATTTCTTTAATCGATTCTTACTCCTGTGATGTAGGGAAAGGACAAACTACAATAAACAAGAATCAATTTTTTGAGAAAAAAACACACAAAAAAAGATTAGTGTTCCTTGCCATTTCTTTTTACCTATATATGCTCAAAATCTAGCTAATCAGTATTTCCCACAGCTAAGAGCACTGTAGCCCAGAACATCGCTATATTGACTCCTAAGCAGCAAAAGAATAAGTGACATTGTTCATAACTCAAACATCACTACCATATTTCACTTCCAACATTTAAAAATAAAAACCAGAACCCCAAAGCCTTCATTATTTAAGTTAAACAATGAAATTCTTACTGTGTTGCTTGAAGCCCTGCTTTGCTCCCAGTGTCTAAGGACATCTTTTTTCCTGGAGAGTGATGAAGAATACATTTTATAAGACACAGAATATGTGCAAAGCAAGGCCTCTTTAGATCAGCTCCAGGATTACAGGTTGCCATGAAATGAAGAAAAAAAAGAGAGAAGGGATTATGCCAGAAAAACATGAGAAAAAGCAGTTTCATCTCACTGTCAAGGTAAGATATAGGGAGGCAGTTTTAAAAGGCTGTCGTCTTCTTCGCCTTTCCTGTTACCTGGGAAATGCTGAGAATAAAAAAGAATAAAATGTGAAAATGCCTCAGCTTGTGCTAGCAAGCCAGAGCAGTGTTGACAGGATTACAGAAGTTGCCTAATTAATTCCTTCTTTGCTAATATCCACCCCAAGAACTCCACTTTGACTGGTAAACAATCAACAATTCAGGGAGCTAAACTCAGGAGCTAAATACCAGATCTGAATGCTCTTCTTTCCTGCTGGGTCTCGCCCACCACCAGAGCTGCTCCCGCGGGAAGCAGGGATGGGTTTGGGTCAAGGGCAGCCCCCGTCCCCTCTCGTCCCTCTCAGCTGCCCAGGAACACCACAGCGGTGGCAGGTCAGGAGCAATGGCAATCCATCCTACAACTCCCCCCAAAAACAGGGTGACCGTCCTCTTCCTCCCTCTTCCTCCAGAGTGGGGAAAGAGGAGAGGCATAGCTTAACTCTGATTTTTCATTTCTTTTTCTCTAAGGGAGAAGGAATTGCTCGTCAGGTGTGTATGTGCAGCTGTGGGAGGTTTGCTTTCCACGCAGTCCCATGAGGAGAGGGATGGATGTCCCTCCCAGGGGATGCAGATGATCCCTTATCCGTGTGAGCCCCATGCTGCAACCAGGTGTGACAGTGACCAGCAGTTGGATCTTTTATGTTGTTTCAACGAATATGCACATGACTTGCAAATTACGGCCGATTCCTTGACATATTATAGATAATAAAATCCTCATCCAATCATCACACATTCAAAGAAACAAAAATTGCTATGATTTATGTTTTTTTCCCCTTCCTTTATTAAACAAAAATCAGGAAAAAAAGTCCCCAAACCAAAAGAATAGTAGACAGTTTTAATAAACCTGCTTTTCTGAAACAAAAATGAATTCCAGTCCCCTAGAATTTCCCAGTGACTTGATAGAAACCATTGTGTATCTTTATCTCTTTCTTAAAGGAATAATAAAAAAAAAAATCTTACAACTCACAAAGCTGCCCCAATTCATCGTTCTACTCATTTGCATGTACATTTTATTCACATTCTTCTACCCTTTATTTGTGTCCTCTAGATGGTTAACTCCGCAGGGAAGGGATTATATCTTTTCCTTTTTTTATACAGTTCTATGCATAATGCTCCCCTACTGGTTCCTTTGGACACCGCCATAATATAAATATAAATATTTACTACCACTGCTAGCACCTAGGAAGAATTACCCCAAATAGCCGTACAACCGTAGCCAGTAAAATTTTAAAGACCCTGGTCCAGCAAATGCATAGGAATTGCTGTTACGTATCGATCCCTACGTGAGCGATACCTGTAGGACCTGCAGCCGTCCGGCTTGGTTGCTATAACTCCACGTTTGCCAGCACTATCAGGGCTGTATATCACAGCTAACCTATATACGCAGCAGGTTATGTGCCCCACACTGTGTGAGTTATTTTCATTTTCACGGGACTCACCATTAAGAGGGAGAGAAATTATAACCTCTGTCCGGGAAGCCCTCTGCCTGTGCAATCCTCCTCCCTTTCATTTGCAGAGTGGCACACTAAAAGCTGGCAAGACAGACCGTATGCAAAGCCATTCTGTAATAAAAGGCAAGACACAAGGGACTACTTGTAGGTGACTGATTTTCTCCTTTCTGCACGGTTCCCTGCTATATATTATATATTATGGTCTGGTGTTACAAGGAGATTATATACTTGCCACATGGTAAAACTTTTCATGACCGCTGACTCCACTTTCCACAGTTAAATCTACCGTTTTTCTAACGCGCACAGGCACACGTGTCCTTTCAAAGTCAAGCTCAAATGAAATACAGTACCAAATGAAAATAATATTATGGCAGGTGTCTCAGTTCCAAATTGTTTTTCTTAGATTGATAGCGAGTTTTTACTCCAGGAAAAAAAAAAGTCTGTCTTGCCAGTAACTCTTTATTATGCAAGGTTTTAGGTAGAACAGCTGTACGAACAGCGAGGGAATTTGCTTTCTCCTCTGATCTCTAAAACGGGTCCATCTCTGAAATACAGCTATTCTTCAATGATGGAAATCGGTACCAATCCTTAGAGGTAGACACTTTCTTGCCTACCCAAAAACGGGGGCAGATGGGTTGCACTTGGAGTGTCTTCAGATGATGTTGCTGATGCAGTCTCCTCTGGAGGCTGCCTCGCAAAGCCCCAGGCTGGTGTTATCACACCAATAACCACAAAGCGATGACTGGGCATCTATTTGTCTGTGCTATCTCAGTGGCTTTCTGACCCCGTGGCAGTTTCTGTTCCTCAAAACAAACACAGGGTCTGGACGTGCCGCTAAGACAAAGGTGTCAGCTGGAGTGTCCCTGTTTGGATGTCCTCAGGAAGCAGAGAGCAATATTACATGGCTTCTGCTCAGTGGGTAGACCTGACCATGAGGAGAAGCTGCAGAGGCTTATGGGCAGCTTCCTTCTGCTTGGCAGGGAACATCTGCTCCAGCTTTCTCTTTCCTGACCTTTAGAAGGCTGCACAGGAGCTGACTGCTCTGAAGTTTCACCTCAGTCAAGGGTGAAAAATGTGCACTTTTTAGGGAAAAGTTCATTTAGATGTATCTTTTGTGATGAGATGAATCTCTTCTCAAACTGCTTCTCCTATCTTTCATTGATGTCTGGGTAAACGCCACTTCTAGCTGGCATACACATTTCAGGTAGAAAAGTGACTCTGACATCATGAACGTGCACTTTTTTTGCCATCCACCTCCAAATTGAGAACTGTACACCAACCTTGCAAAAGTGCTGTGATATGAAGTAAACAGGAGTTGATTTCCTCAAGCAACACAAGTTTCTTGATTTTTGCCACTTGCTCTTGTCCTTAGACTGCCATTGAACCCTCCTTCCAGTTCTCGTATTTCCCGTGGCTTCCTGGGCAAGGTTTCCTTTTCTTCTCCTCGTGGTTCTCTTGTATTAGTCCAGGTACAGAGTGGACCACACCATGAAGATATTTAGATTGTACCTCAGATGCTGAGGCCATCCCAGGAGACATCCTTAAACTTATATTAACCCAAACCAAAACCGAAAATACAATTTTTGTAGCAAGTTAGATCTGCAGCTTGACTCAACAAATGAAAATTGTTGACTTTTAAGTAGTGACCCAACTTCTTCATTTTGCCTGACAAGAAGCTCTTCTATTTGATGGCTTGATCCATATCTTTGGTTCAGCACACAGGGTAACAATATTTGGCTTTATCTTCTGTCAATGCAATTAATTGGTATCTGTCTGGAGTCACTAAAGATCACTTAACTTTACCACGAGGCTGAGTTCAGCTGCCTGCCTAATTTCTCAAAGCTAGGGGGGACTTGGCTGCATGATTCTATTAGCATTTCATTAAGATGTCTAGAAAACTGCATTTCAACATTTGCAACCTAGTGTTTCAGGGGGCTATGAAACTATTTGGAAAATAGAGTCATCTCCTCTGATGACAGAGGCTGTGTCCTCACTAACCTTTGGCTGTGTATTGTGAGGGTCCTAGAGCGGTGGCCAGGGTCCCCCAGATTCGGTGCCAATGAACATGTGCTGGGGCTCCTGGTGGTGCTGGGCATCCCGGGTGGCAAACACGGGCATCGCATCCCGGGCGGGAGCCAGGATGCAGCAGGGTGGGTACGGGCGTTTGGCAGCACTCCCGGGTCCCGGAGTCTAGACGCAGCCAGAGGCTTAATTAGCAGCTGAATAAAAGTTAGGCTGAAACTTTAATGTTCCTCAAGTACTTTTGTTGTTTGCTGGCAGACTTTCCGGCCTGTGCGGAGGGGTACCCACGCACCCGTGCGCTCCAGCCTGACACAGCCACCTAGCACGGCTCACTCGGAGTCGCTCCGGTGGGGTTCACAGCCTGAGGGAGAGGTGCACAGGGTCACGTCAGCTGCTTTGGTCTATCTTACCTGGCCTCTCCACAGCAGGTCCTGTCGGTCCTGTGTCATACCTCCCAGCCCACATGGATGCCTTTGATGCTTTAAGTCACCTAAAATCACACTAGATACGTGTTCAGGCACCTGAGTGAGTCACTGCGTGACTTCTACCCACCTTCCTGCACACGGGGATGATAAAAGACAGTTCCTGCTCTTCAGAGACTGCAGTCTCAGTAGTGAAGGCTGGCACACGTGTGAACATGAGAACTGCATCAGTGTGATATACAAATTTTTAGCCTTTCCTGGTTTAGGTATTACCTAATCGGCAATATCAGACCAACTAGGAGCTTCAGCCTTGGGTTAGGACTTGGTTATGGTGAGTACTGCACAGGCTACAGAAACTAGCGATGTCTTTGGTTGAAGGAAAAGGGCAGTACCTGGAGAAATAAAAAGAATCAGTGCTGACTGATAATCTTGAGATCATTGTAGGAAACCCTTCCCAGTCACTGGCAAAAGTCCAATAGTACTTGTGCACAAATTTAGCATGGAAAAAAGAATATTTTGCCCCATCAAAACTAGTGGGGAACCTACTTAAAACAGAGATGAAAGATTGGATGACAACAGGCTGTGAAAGCTCTCGCCAATGAAAACGAAAAAAAAAAAATCATGCAGTAAAAAAGAGAGAACAAGTGGAAGACCTGGCTAGGTGGGAGCAGGGCAAAAAAGCATTTCTCAAGCTCATAGAGAAGGATTTTGAAGGATATACCCTTGCATGGAAAAGCTGTGCCTCCTGGGGTACATTTTTGCCAAAGGTTAAAAATAAACAAGTTTTTCTCCTTTCTCCTTCATCCTCTTTCTCTCTGTGTCTCCCCCAGTAAAGTTCTCTGCAGGAGAATGCTGGGTTAAACAAATTCCCTGGCCCAAGTGATGGAGCACTGATTTTGCTCCTATTCTATGAGATGGGGCAGCAGCTTCTGGTGCTCTTACCAGCTGTTATGCTAGAAGCATTTGTGCTTTTAATTAAAAGTATTATTAAAATGCAATCTATATTTGTGCTTCATATGTTGCTGGTCTTAAAAGCAAACAGGCATCACAACACGGACAACAGAAAGGAGGTGGTAGAGAGGTGGGGGTCGGTCTCTTCTCCCAAGTCACAGGCAACAGGACCAGAGGAAATGGCCTCAAGTTACGCCAGGGGAGGTTCAAGTTGGATATTAGGAAAGATTTCTTCACTTAAAGGGTTATCAGACATTGGAATGGGCTGCCCAGGGAGGTGATTGAGGCACCATCCCTGGAGGTGTTCAAAAGACGGGTTGATGTGGTGCTGGGAGATATGGTTTAGTGACGGTGTTGCTTTTTGTTTGTTGTGTGGGTGTTTATTTTTGTCAGAATTAGGTTGACGGTTGGACGAGATGATCTTTAAGGTGCCTTCCAACCTAGAAGATTCTGTGATTCTGTGAAAGAGCTTGGACAAGGGTTTCTCAATCAGTTTGCACTTCTGCTCCCACTACACTAAAGCAAGGCTCTCTCCAGGGATTTTCCAATAACAACAGATATTACTCACCAATAGCCTTAAAAATCTTAAAAATTTTCTATTCTCAAATCTGAACTGTTGTAGCTGTCTTCCACCTTACCAACACGTAGACAACCAGGCAAGGAGAGACCGCTGTGTCATCCACTCCAAGACTCTCCGTCGCATGGGCAACGTGACTTTCCTGGAGGCATTCCTGTTTGGGTTGGAGCAGGTATTTTAAACAAACAAACAAACAAACAAACAATGAACTTCACACACATGACTTGCAATTTAGGATTGTGGAAATGGCTACATGTGGAGGATGTTGCCGTCTGCACGAAAAGCAATGGCTCCTCTGGTTTTGTATGTAAAAGTCAAACTTAATTTTGTCAGAAATGAGACCAAAGGAAAAAAAAAAGGTCTGTTTTTAAAGAAAATACATCAATGAGCTCTACTTCAGTCAGAAAAAAAAGAGCAGCCATTTGATTTCCACGAATATGCCCATTCAAAGCCTGTAGTGTAGACTCTCTAGTTTGCCAGACAGTTGGGGGAGTCAGCCATGCCAAACTTGGCACATATTTAAGAGATATAAAAACACAATGGATTAGCGGTATTTATATTTTACCCTTCACCTCTCACGGGGGTCACGTTCTCAGAAGAAGGTGACATCATTGTGAAACTTTACCCGCTTAAGCCCCAAGCAACATGTCTCCTTATTTAAAGATCAGATTATCCCTTCTTCATTGTTTTGCGTTTGATTTTGTTTCTTTTCTCCGTTTTGGGGAAGGGCAGCTCACTATTTTGAAGAGGTGATGGAGCATGTCAGGATTTAAGGAGTGAAAGGGAAGAGATTGGTTTGGATTTTCTGCCTCTCCTTTGTGTGCTCTGAAGCTCAATATACTTAAAGTGGTGACTGCAGGTACACGGGCAGAAGAAAGCTTTTGTGCTCTTATAAACCCCAAGGTTCGCTTGGGCTATACCTCTGTAGTCGGAAGACAGGAAAGAAGTTCAAACAGGGTTTTTTTTTAGCCGTTTTCCATGTCAATGGGTGTTTATTAGCAATATTGCCCAGTCTCAGAGATTGGCATTTTAAAGTGCTGAGGAGGAGTTTGATGCACGTAGAGATAACGAAACGCATAGAGCCATATTGGCTATAGATGTCCCTGTTTTAAAGAAAGCCAGAGGACTAACTGTTGCTCACATCTGAATTTATAATTTTTCGCGGGGTGTTAATATATGGGGAACAGCTGCAACCATCCTGCTTCTCCCACTCAGGTCTCCTTTAGATAGTTTCTTACTTCACCAGCCCCAAACGAGCTCCTCGACTTCAGCAGGTTTGTAAACTCTGCATAACTGTGGAAAAAGCCTATCTTTCTATGTCATCTTTACCTACAACAGCTTGCAGAATAAGGAGAGCAAACCTGAACCCCACGCCATGAATCAAGGGAGTTTCTCGTGTCAACACTTTTTAGCAATTTAAAAAAATATTGCTAATATTAATTCATTGTATTTTATATTAATGGATGTGACAAACACAGCAGACACAGTAATTTCAGGAGAAAACAGTTTCAAAGAAATATGGTAAAGCAAGTGACTCAGTGAGATATTGGCAATTCTGAGGGGAACTCGTGTCATTGACCATATGGAAGTGACAAAGTATCGCCTCAATGCACTGTTCAAAGATTAATATGAGAATAATGCCATCTTAAATGTCTGCTGAAAGCATAGGTTTTAATTATGGGAATATTTTGGATACTGTCTTTTTACTAAAAGTGGATGAATAATGTCATTAATGTTTGATCAGACATTTAGCTGGATTCGCTTCTGCCCCGCTCACACCTCTTTTACAATCACTTTCCAAGCACTGCAGTGTATTTTAATTTTACTGACATAAGCATTTGGAAAAAAAAAAAAAAAGCAAATTTCAAGGTCATATATTTAAGTATTCACTGGAAAAGGCATTATAATTTAGCATGCATGACTATTCATGCCAGAAATACTTGTATAATTATCTCATTTGAGCCAACAGCAAGGTTTGAAATCAGAAAAAAAAATAAAATTAAGAGTCCCCTTAAAAAAGCAACTGCTTTCGTGGTGCTGTCCCAGTCTCACCCGTCCTCCCATTGGGTCAGGCACTAATAGGGAATTAAGACTGGGGAAATCTCCATGTGCATTTTGATCCTGGTCTTGCTCCCACAGAAGTCAGTGATAAAACTTCCACTGATTTCAGTAGTGCTGCCTCAGAGCCTTCATCTGCCCAAGCATCAAGTAAGGGAAGACAAAAAGCACGATGCCAGATATGTGAACAATCATGATTTGCTCAGAAGAAAAATATTAACAAATACTTGCAGACATCTCTGTTAGCATGCATTGAGATACATTCTGCTGTATTATATTTCTTTGTATCAAATTTTAAAGTCTTACCGTACATAGGAACTAAATTGGGCTATTCCAATCTGCACCTTTGGGGATTACACAACATGTAATCTAGTCCCCATCTGGATGAGGGAAACACACACACATGCCAAAGTCTTTTTTTGACTTATCACCTTTTCTCATTTTCCTCTGAAGGCCTTTTTACTATGAGTTTCTCTGGGGTAGGAACCCAAAAGTATTCCTACAAAACAGCATTTCTTTAAGGACAGCAATGGCAGATATCTCATGACACCATTTTCAGTTTGATGTCTTAAATGTATTTTTTATTTACAGATATTCCTTTTTTTAGCCAAGTTTAAATTTTTGGTACAGGGTGAAGTGTATTTCTGTGGCATTTTCCACTTTCTCTGTTAATTCTTGCAGTAGCAGTTTTGCTATTTTTGCTCCCTGTACACAGGACTTCTTCTGAGCCTTCAGGGATTTGATCTTACAGAGCTCCTGAGGCTTGGTTTCTCTAGGTAAAGAAGCTCCTTTTTTTGCTGTTTCCACCTCAGCATCCAAACTGTGTTCAAAGAAAGGGGAAGGTAAAATTAAGAGGGAATCAGCATGTTGTTTGAATTAGTTTTAAGGGGAAAGGCAAAGAGAGCCGTGTCTGGTCAAGAAGATCAGGCAACAGCTGTACATCAGCTCATGAGTTATATCCCTGCTCCACTTGTAGAAATTACTATGGAGGGGCAAAGCTTGAGGATGCTTGCGGACCGCAGCTTCCATCCCTAGGATCTGACTTTTGGGCATTTTGGAACTGTCTCTGCTGTGAGGTGGGCCCTCCTTGCCCTCTGTCAAGCTAGACATCAAGAAACATGGCCCCCGTGAAGATGCAGATGCTCACAGAGAGAGCCAGGGTCTCGCGCTCACGGCTCAGAGCTGCACCCAGGAGTCCTGCAGCTCTTTATACTGCACCTCTTTCTCAGGGGGAGTAAAATCTGGCAGTCCTTAACAACCGCAACAGTAGGTGTGAGAACCCAGCACTTGTGAAAATAAAGTCTTGCCTTCCGTGTTGCACTGTAGTGAAAAATTAAAAAAAAAAGAAAAAGAAATCACCAAAATGAAAATCTAAATCCAGCTAAAAATAGGTAAATAGCTAATGACCGGTTAAAATACTAACCTCTCTTATCAGACCAAAGTAATCCTTGATGCGAAGGTTTGGGGAAGGTGCACGAGGAGGGTGTTAGAAAAGGGAGATGTCCCATTCAGACTGCAATCAAATGTGGAAATTGTATGAGAGACATTAATTCTCCGGAGAAGGCGATAGTTGTCACCGATGAACACACCGCCGAGGCCTGGCGTGCTCCGGTTCAAACAACCCACCCATCCATCAGGCAGGCACACACGCACACACCTAGAAGTGTCCTAAATTCTGTTTCCAGGGTCTGATCCCTGCAAGACTGAGGGACGCAAATAACCTTGCTACATGCCAGTAATCCCATTATCAGGCCGGATCAGACCCTGATACTGAACATCCCATCTCGCCGGTTGTAATCAAAATGCAAATGGCTCACGTCGTTGTTTAGGTTAAGCAACAAACACCAGGAATATTTTGAGATTTCGTATTCCGTGGAATTAAGTAATCTTCGAGGATGTTTGTCAAGAGGAGTTTGCATCATCATATTTTTCGGCGTTCCAGTTGTGTTTGCTATGTTAATGTATTACAATTTTAAAATCATGTTTTGTTTCCAAATCCTTCTATGTTTTTTTACAAAAACATCTCTATCATTACATTTGCATTTTAAAAGACTGCGGATGTTATACTTACAATGGGTATTATTTACATTTCAGATTTCCATATATCTGCACCAACTGGCTTTGCTGGATCTCTGATACAATCACGCTTTCCATTATCTGTCTTCTTCTGCTACGAAGATAATTCACTTTACCTCCAAACTTTGCTCGTCATGCTTTGTGTAATAACTCATGTCTTACTATCCCTTGCAAGTTCAGTGGCTCGTTAATATAGCTCTTACAGAGAGGGTGCACTACATATTGATCTAATTAAACGTTTTTGAATCAGGACAACAATAGTAATGGGATTAATTATTGTAATTTGTGCAGCAGAAGTATATACATAAATAGGCAATTTTTCCCCCCCTATAGCCAGCAGAAAATGAATTTCAGACATTAGGACCTGAGAGACCAGAGAGCTACAGCTGCTGAGCTAGTGTCCCTCCCATAGTCCTGGCCAGCAGCTCTGACATCCCTGCACAAAGTAATCACAGATCACAGCATTTAATCACTGAAAACAAGCACTCCAGAGGACAGCAGTGTCAATATCCCACTCTCTCATTATCTGTTTGGATTGCACATCCACACTGTCAGATAAACAGAGTGGAAAATTAAGATTAAAAATATGGTAATTTCATTTCAGGCAGCAGGCACCACTCACTGCCCCTATTATGCTATTGATTACCTCTGAATTCAATTTTTCTTTCAATGCAAACTTTAATCTGTTTGCTACCCAGCAATTCAACTCCCCAAGGGCTATTTGAGAGTAAGTAACCATTTAATCTGATGCTAACTGAAAAATCACCGTCCTTAATGAATTGTGTAAATCATTCAGCTCTAAAGCACCTTTGACTTCTATTTCATTTTTTATTTTCTACTCAATATAGGAAGGGATCGGCGTGTGAATAATTACAAAGTAGCAAGTATTTTTAAATAGAGCAAATATGATAAAAACCCTATTATAGTGGGGCATGTGTAATGAACAGTACTTTTTAATTTCAAAATAGCTATTCATTAAAAAAGAATGGGAGATTAAAAAGAGAGGCTCAAAGCTCAAGGTAAAAGTTGATAGACATTGTAATTACATGGTTAATTTCAAAGATTTATATGCTGTTATGATTTAAAAGGAATTTTTATGACCTGACATTTTCATTTGAGAAGATTTTTTATTTAAAATTAATCTTCTAGCTCCTATTCTTAATTATTTCTTGGCAAGCGATAAATGGGAATACAAAAAATGCCCTATATCAAATTTTCAGCAGAATAAATGCATGTGAATTTGTGAACAGCAATAAAGTGGTCCTACTTACCGTAGTCGAATCACTTTACATTGAAATCCCAGGCTAAAATAAATTCTTTGTATATGGAAATTATTGACACTTTTAGGAAGGCTCTTAAGCTGCAGATTCACACCGCGATTTTTATTTTCCTAAGCAAGAATTTCAGGACACTTGGGCTGAGCCGAAATTGCCTTTCTACTTTGCAATTCAGTTTTCGGCACACCTTTCCTCCTCCTCCTCCTCCTCAACTTCCAAGGCTTTTCTTCCCAGCTCCCAACAAAGGGACTGGCAGCCTGGGGAGGGACTTTGCCTCCCAAATTTCCTCCGGCCTCGGCGGCGGCAAGGAGGGAGGGAAAAGCCGGGGGCTGACTCAGGCCAGACACACGCTCGGGTGCTTGTTTACAGCCC
>JAHREE010000279.1:13962979-13983550 GCA_033628505.1 Tringa tobata | reverse complement strand
GACCCTCGCTGTAAAACAAAACAGAGGGAAGGCGGCTGCCGGTCACTTCTCCTGCGCCTCTTCCAGACCCAGTCCTGTGATTTTTATGGCATCCTGCAGCCGTGGCTACCCAGCAGCTTGGCCAGAAGTGCAGACCTGGCCACCAGTCTGTGATTTTTGGGGTTTTCTTTGTTTGTTTGTTTTTAGGTGGGGCTTTTATGCTTTCCCCCACCACCACCAGGTGGGATCATGCCAGGGGGGCTCGGCACTGCGGTGCAGTCGGGATGTCCCGTGCAGGGGCTCCCTGTGGGGCAGGTCAAAGGCCCACATCCCCCATGGGGCAGATTTGCCCCTTACAGAAACGGAGTGAAAAAGCTCAAACTTCTCGCTCAGGCTCCTCCGAATTCCCGTGTGTGGCTCACGTGGTGTGTAAAGATCATCTGCTAGCCAGAGACCCCTGATGGAAGTTTCTACTATCTGCAATACCTAGATATCTGCTGATGCTGGGAATAAGAGCAGGCTTCCGAAATCCCTCCGTGCCTCTGCCTCCTGCTGTGTGAAACGGGGGTGGGTGGAGATGACAGGCAGCGCCGGTGTAGGTTGAAGCTCCCGCACTGTAACCTCCCAGCCTAGAAGAGGTACCAGGCCACCTTGTTCTTGCCTTGTTTCAGCATGATAAGAAAAAGATATGTGTGTGTGTTTGCACATACTCCCCTTTATTTGTCCTGCAAGATTTCTCCTCTGGGAACTGGAGAGGGTCCGTAATGGACCCCCTTCATCACAGTGGTCAGTACTGATGGTCTGTCAGGGTTGGAGAAAAATGCACGTATGCAGAGTAATTTTAAATGAATATCTTTTACCACGTTGGTGCTGAAAACGGCCTCAAAAGCTGTTATGATCCATCATGGCAATGAGCACTTATGGACTTTTAAATCCACAAATTAGATGTTGTGCACAGGAACTAGAGGCAATTACGTTCAGCTCGGTGCGTGGAGCCTCAGCCACACAAATCCAGCTCCAGCACGCTACATCCCAGCATTTGCTTGTTTATGTATCTATTTATTTACAGGTGGGGGTGAAGCTATTAAAACTGTGCATATAAATGAAATTCTGAAAAAGAGGTAAAGACAAAATAGTCTCAATTTTTTTTCCCCTCAAAAACTCTCCATGAACTTTGATCTATAAGAAGGTTAGGCATCCTCAACACGTAATTTCGCATTAGCAGAGACCACAGATGCACTATACATATACATATAAAAAAACCCATATACACTCACAGAGTCACACACTGAAACTTCTCAACACCAAGAAAACCTGGAAAAAAAATTAGAAAAATCCTGCACGGAGAGTTGCACAAAATTTCATTTTTAAAAATCCCATCTGGATGGGAACCTCACGGCTTAAAGATCTGCAGAGTTAGCACATCCTAAGTCTCTGAAAAATTTATTTAATTGGAAACACCTACAAACATTTAAAGGTAAAAGAACGAAAATCACACCCTAGAAGAAAACCGTGTCAGGTTGTAGTTTTGCAAGGGTTTATACAGGTAACTAAACTCCCACCTCTGCTACATCGTCTTTCTGCCAGCACGGTGGGGGATGCTACCACGAGTACACCACCAAAACTCTTTTGGGCCAAAAAAACTCTTAAGTACTTCTCATTACTTGCCGCTTCATTGATAATCGTGTAACATTTTCCTTTTCAGAAGAGGAGTGTGAAGTGGGAGATGGGGCAAATTCCTTGCACCACCTCCTGAAAGAAAGCAATGAGCACGTGTTTCTCACTGGTTTTCTGAAAAGCTTTGTCTAATCACGCAACCAAACAGAAGCTGTGAAAATTTCCACCGTTACCTAAACCCCAAAGATTGGAAAGAGAGAGGAAACCACCACTCAGTAACCTCCCAAATCTTTGACCAGGGTGCGCTTGCTCCATCCCCACTTCCCCAGTTTTACTGGCAGTTTTTCCAAAAACAGACAGCGCTGTAGCTTATGAGGGAATTGGAGCAGTCTCAGAAAACAAAGAATTCCAAGACTTCCTGCATGTCCTTGGGTATGGAAAAGCCCTGAGGGAGGTGGAGGGAAAGGTCCGTGGCAGAGGAGGGAGGAACAGAGAGGAGGAACACCAGGGGAACCCAGAAGCAGGTTATGGTTAGCCGTTTCAAGACTCTTCAGGAAATCATGTTGAAACTATTACTCAGGAGCACACCCTGAAACGGATGTTGTGCTCAGGGCTGGTCCTTGGCTTCAAAACACACAAGAAGGGAGAGGACGAACCATTGACTGAAAAATTGGGACGTCAGTTTTGAGGAGAAATGAATAATAGGAAGCACGGGCGAGGTAAATGAAATGCTACCCGGTAGACAATTTCTGCTGTATAAATTAAGGAGCTGCTAAAGGAAATACTTTATTACACAACGTATAATTAATGTGTGGGACCTTAAGCCACAGATACCACTGAGGCTAGAAAGAGAGGATTTAAAAATGGGTTAGTATTTATATGGGTGGCACGAACATTGCGAGCTGCGGTACATTAGCTAGAATAAAAAGCAGGTTACATCCCAACACAAGGAGACCTGTCGCACGGGGAAACTGCCCAAAAATGTATTTTGCATTGTGTCCATGTCTTGTGGTTGCAGAGGCCTCTGAGGAGGAGCCGGGGGCCACCACCTCAAACAGCAGTAGAATACCAGGGCTGGGCAGGCTCTCCTCGGCGGCACGGGCCGAGCACATCCACGAGGGCTCGTGCCTCTGGCTGCTTGGTAGCCACCTGCCCTGCTGTGGACCTGTTCTCCCACCTCCTCTCTAGGCACCTAAAAGGCTGTGGATGAGCACTCACACCTGTGGGTGTTGGAGGAGGGGGTGGGCAAGGGACCACGGGATGCTGAACTGAGGTCTTGGAATGGAGGAAGGAAAGCAAGAAGGTCGTGGCCACGCCAACAGTCAGTCCCATACAGCCCATTCCGCTTTTCTAACTCAATAATGAGGCTAAGAGGCAAAATTCCCCCAAGAAAAATTATCGCTGTAATTCTCCACAATGCAAATTCTTACTTCCTTCTCCACCATGTACAGAGCTGGCCACCATTTCAGGCTGCACAAGGCTACCTGCAGCTGTGGTTTTTGTTTTTTTATCTACAAAGGCACGTGAGAAATGTCACGGCTTGGTGACATTGCTTTGCTGCCTTTCCTCCTCCTCTTCTTTACCACAGTCTGTTAATGCTGTCTAACTGGACTTTGTTTTGCTGAGCTACTGCATGCCTCAAACATGTTTATTGCTATACAGGCAATAAATAAGTATTAAAAGCTGAACAAATAACAATAAATATTAAATCTACTAGACCACACTTCTGGAAACCTCAGCAAAATGGCTTGGAGGTGGAACGCCTCTGCCACGCGGGTGGCTTGCTCTTGAAATTAAGTGCATGGATGAACAGCAAAGGAATTTATATAGCCAAGAAATGCACTCCAGAAGACTGTCACTGCAAGAGACCTTCCAGAACAGATTAAAACATTAGTTTGGATGATAAGAAGTCATATCAACATGCACTCCGGTACCCCCAGGAGGTGGGTCACCACCAGGGTGGTGATACCCCCAGGAACGTCTAAATTTTGAGATGAAGCACCGTGGGGAGACTTTACGTGAGCAGCAGATTAGGTAGTTGGAAAGTTGGTGGAGTTGAAAGTGTTGCAGCTCTGTCAGCATGGCACAGAGCTTGACTCAGGCTGAGAGGGGCAAGTCAGTTGTCGCCCAAGCACGGTGTTGCATTGACCTAACTATGCAGCTCCTGAATCTCCAGCACACCAGTAGCTGCAATACGTGGCCAGCCCAGCCGAGCCCTGGGATCAGCAGAGGAAAGCCAAAACTGGTGATCCAAGGCATAACAAAAGTAGGACTCCAAGATCTGACAAAACCAATGACCAGCACAGTGGCATTGCATGTACTCCCTTTAGTGTTTCCTCACCATCACCCCAGTCTCGCATAATTTGACAGGCTGTCTGCTCCCCACCAAGGTGCACCCAGCACTTGGCGATCAAAGTACTCTCTTGGCAGCAGAAATAGCTGACTAGGAATTCCCACCCAGGTCCCTTATGTCTCTGCTGGGTGTCTGAACCCTCAGGCTGCGGGCTGCGGGCTGAATCTGATGTGCTTGCACAGCACAACACCAAGATGCGCTGGTGACATCTTCAGAGAGGGGTAGTAAGATCAGGGCTGGTCATCCAGGTGGAACACCGTCTTTACACATCTCCGTAGCACCTGTTCAGCAGTGTCCCTGTGCTGGTTTGCCTTACAGTATGCTTTTCCCTGCTGGCTTGTTCTTGCTTGCTCTCTCTCAACACCCCAAAAAGATGCTGGCTAAGAGCCCCAGCAGCTGGAGTCGCCTGACAGCATACCAGAGGTGGGACATAACGCTCCACCTCGTTGCCTGCGTTTCTATGGGCTTGCTTACACAGCTCTCAACACTTCACACAAGTTTCTGTGAATTTTATCTCCTCCCCCGGTGTTGGGACAGGGAGCTTGGGACTCTGGAGTTCACACAGTAAACTCACATCTCCCTCCCCAGGCCTGACCCCGCATCAAAACTGCGTACGGGTCACTGTCAGAGATGTATTAAAGCCCCGAAGATGGACTTGCAGAAGAGTTCTAAATAGCGCTTTGAGACTAATGGATAGCTTCACAGGGTGAAATGTGCCAGCCCGGAGCAGATCCTCAGCATATAAAGAATCAATGACTGTAAACTAGGAGTGGAAATTGGAAGAGGCAAAGCACAGTGCAGAACTGAAAAGAAATCACCGAGCAACTAATGCGATAGGGGAGGAATTGAAATGGAGAAACACATCCTATTTCTGTGCCCAAAACAGGTCAAAATGTGAGGAGGAGATTTTTCTTTTAAAAAAATAATAATATTTAAAAGTTGTAAAAGACTTTCCATTAAAAAAAATGTTGCGGAAAACCTTTGCACAGCTATGGGAGAAAAGAAAAAGGTGGTCTATGGTCATGCTGCAGAGAAGCTTGCCTCCAAATCCAAAACGCGTCACGATGATAAATGGAAAGAAGTTGAACCTCCAAATGCTATGACTATCCTCAGTTCTGTTCTGGACAGATGTTTGATGTATTGTATCTCTCTGTGACAGAGACCTGAGGGTTCTGAGGTCTTTTTTTTTTTTTTTTTTTATTATTTAATATTTTAGCAAAACTTGTGTAGCTTGTCATGCCAGCAAGGTATTTTTTAATTAAAATGAAATGTATGTATGTGGGGTGAGCCAGAGTTTATGAGGAGCTTCTTCAGGGGGAAAATGAATCAGTCCAGGATTTTCAAGAAGGATTCGAGGCTAAGCTCGAGCTTACTAACTCGGGAGGAATGTAAATTAGAGTGCACTTACCAGGCAGGGAAACCTGGGATGGAAGTCAGGTTCTCCAGCTGGGGAGGGTGTCCGCCCTGGCAGCTCTGCACGGCAGGAAAAGCCGGCGTTTTCCAGGGATGGGGGCAACAGGGAAGGGGAGCTGCAGGCAGTCATATTTAACACAGTGAATCCTGAGCCCGGTGGCGCTTAAATGGCAGCCTCACGGGTACCTTGAGGAAGGACCCGGGTAAGCACCATGGGGCTAGTGGTTGCTGGGAGCGTTTGCCCAGGGAAGGAGAACTGCACAGATGCCTGTCACAGGCTGGAAAAGTTCTGCTCAACTTGTCTTGGGGAGGCTGTAGTGGCAGCCAGCAACTGGCTGACCCATAAAACATCGGGCCGCTACTTTTCCCTTTACGCCATGTAAAAGATCATCTTACTGCCTGGATAGAAGCCCTTTGGAAACCAGGAACAAACTGTCCCCTGGTTCTGAAAATTTTCTGAAGCTGTAAAAAAGCTGCATTTACAAGGCCTGATAAGCTACGTTTTCATGGCTTTCCTCTGCATTAGAGAAGATGTTCATAAAAAAAATAATTTCGTATTATATACTTTTATATCTAGCGCATTTAGTATTATACTACAATAAATCATAATACTTATACTAAATAATAGTGTATTTCCCAGGGATCACACAAAGGAGTGCTTATTGTCATAAAAATACAACAGGAGGTGTTAAAAGAGCCTCCCGTTCAGCTTTCCAGCATCAACACTGCTACACTTTATTGGGACCAAAGTGGAAGTCTTCCCATTGCCCAATTTCCTGGAGTTTGTCAGTGAGTTCGTCTCTTGGAGGGGGGATTCTAATCACTGAGGAATCTGACTGAGAAACGGCATTACACCTGAGTGTAGGACTAGGATTAGAGACTAACGAACAAAGATGACCCTTTTTTCAAGGCAATTGTGTATAATCATGCACCAGGAAACAAAAGAAACATAATTGGTGGTAAGAGCAGAAGATGAGAGGCGTAAGTTTATTTCTTCTTACAACACTTAGTGAATGCTACGGGTGTATTTTATTTTCATATCATTCATGTTAATTTCCTGCACATATAATTTGGTCTGTTTTTACTTATCCTGGTAGATGAATAGTGTTCCTCAGTTTCTTTATTATTTTCTGTGGGTTTTTATTTTTTCTTCTTCTGTTGATTTCATAATGTGATATACTTGTAATAAGTAGTTGTCCTCTGAAATCTCTCTTGATAAACAATACATATGAATCATCATTTTTCAACCTTGTTCTGAACCATTTCAAAATTAATAGACTAATTAGTAACCTGGTAAATTATTACCATAACCATTTTAAAAAACCCAACCACTTTGGTGTGGCCAGAAATTGCTATTGAGATAATATCCATGACAGTCTTTTGCAACCTTCTGCCACAACCCGAGACATGAAAGCTTCTCTGCTATGTGCTGAAGCACGCTTTTGTGGTGGGACCCAGAGTGCCAAATATGAAACGGTGACTCACGTTCCCCGGGATCCGGCGATCCTCTCCTCGAATATTTCGCATAGCTGGATCCCTAGTCACTCTGCCTAACTTGAGGCATCTGGCTGAGATCCGTGGAGAGGTGCAGGAGCAAGCCCTCGCCCAACTGAAGGTGCCTGGGAGAGCAAAACTCTTCCAAGAGGTATTCCAGTATAGGGATGCATCTGGCCTGAACTGGGCCATACATTCAGGAGCTGGGCAGAGGCAGGGCACTGTTACTCTGGCTTCAGTCCAGCTAGATTCCACTGGCTTTTTACTCTCCTGCAGTGCTGGATATCCCCCTCCCAGTAGTACTGAT
The DNA here is from genome assembly GCA_033628505.1 of Tringa tobata. Classification (NCBI taxonomy): domain Eukaryota; kingdom Metazoa; phylum Chordata; class Aves; order Charadriiformes; family Scolopacidae; genus Tringa; species Tringa tobata. Next base: position 13,976,387 of record JAHREE010000279.1, on the reverse strand, counting down.
ACCCAGGCCCTGTCCTGGCTTTTTCCATCTTTCTGGAGTTTTAAATCTCCAGCGACACTGGTGTCTGCATTAGTGCAATGCCACCGAGGGATTTTTTAATACTGCCAAAGCAGGGCGACAGCCACTCTGTGACGATCCTATATCCAGCTTCATCTCCAGTCTCTCCCCACTACCCAGGGTGTTAACCAGATTATATTTCTATCCATCTTGCGCAAGGTGAATATTTCTAAACTGGCTATCCCAGTCTCACAGTCTGCAGCACTATCTGTTTCCGCAGCATGCATATTTTTATGTAGTCTCCCATCCTTCAGGAGTGAGGTTTCATTACCTTTCCCTAAGCAGCAGGCTCTCTGGAGGTGTTCTTTCCTATTATGCCATCTCAGACCCTCACCTTTAAACCTACGTGCAGGCTGGTGAGGGGGAGTTCCCCTTAGGTGGTGACATGTTTCTGCCCACTCAGGACTCCTCCACGTACCACCATAAATATTTTATGCCACTCACCTTCTGTCTTAGTGCCTTCTGTCTTAGAAACCCTCACACCACCCCTGTTGCATTTCCACAGGCACAGCACCATCAGCAGCACAGCACAATGAGACCTTTGCCTCCATCGTGGTCCTTGCCCAGACACCTCAAGGAGCGACCCCACCTCCCACTCAAGCCATCACAAAACTGGCCTGGGAGTGTTCAAGTCCAGGCTGGATGAGGCTTTGGACAACATGGTCTAGTGGAAGGTACCCCTGCCCATGGCTAGAGGGGGTGGAACTAGGTGATCGTCAAGGTTCGTTGCAACCTAAACCATTCTATGATCCTACGATTCTAATGTCCTTCATGCTGCAACGGTGCCAGAGAGGAACCTGCTTCCTTCTGTTGGTTTTGCTGCTGAAAGGCCAGAGCCTCTGCAGAGCCATCCCATGTGCTGTGATAAGTCTTCTGGCAGAGTTTTTATTGGTTTTGCCATTATTTTGCCAGCTGGCTTTTTGGTAGTAAATTGGGCAGAAAATTGCACCTCTTCCCCTCCAATACATTTAATCCATTTAATCAGGTTACAACTTTTTTTGGTATTTTCTGTAGGGTTTAATTTTTTTTTCCATTGGCTGATTCTATAAAATTAAAAAATATCCCAGCTGTTTTTTCCCACGTAACCTGCTTTTCTCTATATGTAACTGAACAATTTCTAGCATTTATACTGACACCTCACGCAGCTAAACTTTACTTCCTTCCTCTTGCCTCCTTCCTTCCTTCCTTCCTTCCTTCCTTCCTTCCTTCCTGCCTGCCTGCCTTCCTGCCTGCCTGCCATTTGTCCTTGGCATCCATCTGTCCATCCTCTTTGCCAAGTAAAAAAATTCCCTCGCCACCAGATCTCCAGGGAAATTTTAGTCCCTAAATATGCATCTACTGCCACTTTGGACACACTAGGGTGGGCCCCTTGTCCACAGCTGCTGGCTCAAGCCTCCTGCAGCCATGTGTCCTATCAGCCAGCCCCGTGTGACACTCCCAAGTGTAAGAACCGTGGTACTTTTATTGGGTAATAGGGTAGCTCCTTATGTGTGTGTATATGTTCTGTATACCCAGGGGAAATATTTTCTATCACAAAATGAACACAAATGCTATACCTTGTTTCCATCAGCAGGTTCCACGTAACCGATGACCAAGGCAGAGATGTCCTTTGTACTTCAGGGCTATACTTTTGGTCTTTTCTCTAGTGGCATGCAGAGGGGATGTCGTTTGGTTGATTAGCGGGAGGCCTTTTGCTCATGTGGAGTAAAGAGACTGGCATCACAGGTTTCAGATGCTCTCCTGGTAGGTGCATTATAGGAGATAAAAATTTGGCAAATGAGACTTAAGTTACCTGGGGTCGGTGGTGCAGGATCTTGTTCTGGTGTATCAGCAGATACAAAATAAGTCGAGCACCTTGCACAGGAAAAGGAGAGGAAGCTGTGACACTGGCAGCAGCTGATGAACCTCATGGAGATGCTTGGGATGTTGCAGAAAAAAGGGGTGCTGGAAAGCTCCAGAGGAATTTACCCCAATTGCATCTCTAGATGGAACAAATCTGCACCCTTTGAAGTCAGCTGGTCATCTGGCTCCAAAGCAAAGAGTGTGTACATTTTCAGCCCCCAGAACTGATTTCCTCCTTTGGCTACCTGGAAACAAGAATGTCTTGTCAGGATTTCTATCTCAATCCTTTCTTCCATGCCACTTGTGGTAGAAACTAATCTCTTAATAAATTTTCCACAGCTTAAGTTTAGCGACATTGACTTCCCTCATGGTTTTCCTCAGGCTTACAAAAAATCATATATGTCCCTCTGGAAATGGACTACCAGGTCTATATGGGCATATGTGCATGCCTTTATGCACTATTGGCAGCACCTAAGGAGTGAAAGACAAGTGGAGTCACTCCATGACTGAAGTCTCCAATCCCAGCTTTCCTTATCTCATGGAGAAGGCTGTCATGACCTGGAAATCTTCACACAGGAGTCCATGAAAAAAGCAAAAATAGCCATAAAGAAAAGTCTATATTGTGCAAAGCACACTCCACATTCCCTAGAAAGCACATGGTGCTCACAGCAGGACTAACACCAGAGCAGAAGACATTTGCAAACCTCCCCCAGGAACCTGGGTTGAATCTCTGTAGAGCCTATGAGGAAGAAAGCAGGAAGACAGATGAGATTCATAATTTTTTTTCTTCCAGCTTTCTCTGAATTAGAAGGTGGATATTTCAATTTAAAGAGATTTTCATGTAAATTTAATTCCTTTAACTTGATAGAAGGTAAACTGTGGCCTGGGCAAAGGCTTTTTGCATAACGCTGCTTCTCTTTCCTTCTCCTTTGGCAGATAACCCTTTCTCTCCCCACGCTCCTGATATTGAACTCCAAGATACATCTGCACGTGGCCACCAGCATTTGGACACTCACAACAGCATAAGGAGAAATTATGGTGAGCATTTTAACCTTCTGGTATCAAATATGGAGAAAATAAAGATCATCAGGATAGCACCATTCATGCTTGTTGCAGGCTGGTCAAAAGAGCTTAGTATCAAGGGCTGCGGAGGGGTTGAGGTGCCACCTGGGCCACCAACTCAATTAGCCAATATAGCTGGAAAGAAAAGCCATGGTGGAGAAGATGGCATCAGTGTTTCTGAGTCCTCAAAGGCTATCTGTGGAGAAGGTAAGCTCTATCAGGGCCTATTTTAAACCCTACACATTGTGTACCTGTTGCTGGCCAAAGGAAAAGTAAATAAATAAATTTAAAAACCCAGTTCCAGGTGGGCTTAATTAATGTGTAAATATACCCAGGCTACACATGGTGAAAGATTGTACTATTTTAGATTTTTTAGGTTTCTGGTTTGTTTGCATGCAAAAGTGCTATAGCAGCACCAACACAACCAGGAGCCATGACCATAGCAGAAATACAGAGATAAATACAGGGTTTGTCCCCAACAACCGAGAATTTAAGGACTATAGCTCAGCATCTGATAGTAGTAGGTCACTTGGCATGTTTTATGATAAAGAAACATCCTTTGTGGAGTTACAACATTGATTTTAAAGCTCTTAATTACAGAGCCATCAAGCCCAGGAACAAGGGTTTCATATCTTTCAATCAACTACAGGAGCCTTCCTGACTGCGGCAGTGCCTTCAAAAAGAGATATCAGAGCTGAGTGTGGTCTGAATGTGGTCACTGGGAGAGCAGCACTGTATTATTCATAGAAACATGGCAGGTATGCAAACTCCTGTTGAGTTTCCAAATCGCATTCAGCTTTTCCAAGAAGTAGTCCTGGCATTTTTTTAATTTTTTTTTTTTTCAAATTTTTTTTTTTTTTTCATTTGGAGAGGAAAGGGACTCCCATAAAGCAGATCAAAGAGAAGAGGGAGCTTACCGCTCAGAGGGAAGATCCTTTCCTCCTTGGTGCCTTTTCAGCGTAGGGGAAAAGTGACAAACGAGTTCCTGCATTTCCCGCGGCGAGGTAGGCAAAGCGAGTCACTATATCAAAGGGACGAGCCACGAGGTTCGCAGGAGGCACCGCTCCACGTCACAAGCTCTGCTCGGCCTCCCTTCACCCCGGCTGGCTCTAACTCACCAGGTATTACCCTGCAACAATTCATTTCCATGGGTTTCAATGGGAAGCATTAAGACGTTCCCATTCAGGAAGAAGAAAAAGGGCTCAAGTAAATAAAAGGGCCAAATTACCTGTACGCACCAAGAAGAAATGAGAAAGGATGGATTTGAAAGAGTCTGCGTGGCGTGCTGGGCTCTGTCATCAGGCAGCACCGCTGCCGGCGGTGGAAGGTCGGAGCAGCACCTTTCTGCTGAAATGAAGCCTGGGACAATGGGCCTCTCTGTGGAGCCAAGCGAGTTTTGATGAGTCTCAAGATCAAAATGTCCGTGTTTTGATGCTGCTTTTTTTTTTTTTTCCCCTCCTAATTTCAAAGGCAAGGGCTGGGATTCGAAACCATATTTTCTGCAATTGTTTAGAAAATAATGGAAATGGTGAAAAAAAGGTGAAACAAAAGAAAGAATTTTCTATATGTTTTCCTCCTGCAAGCACAAGCAGCCCCAACGTGAGGGAAATTTCAGCTGCTCCTTGCAGGGTCCCCAGCCAGGGCAGCTCAGCAAGTAACATGATTAGATGGAGCTGGGAAAAGAGGCCCAGATCCATCAGAAGGTCTTTATGGGATGGAGTCTCGATGGAGGCTCGATGCTGGGGCAGGTGTGGTGGCCATGGCCAAGCCTACAGCTCCCCAGGGGAAGGCACCCCACTGTGAAGCCAACCTTTGTAGAAAGCTCCCATAGCAACATTCCATACCATCAGTAGGTAGACACTGGGCACCAGGGAGCCAGAAAAGCAGGGGAAGAGATGAGAAGGAACATATCAAAGACCATTCTGCCTGTTTTTTTTTTTTCCCTAAGTTTTCTCTTCATCATCCTGCAATGGAAAAATCCTGAGAGATCATGGATGGAGCGTAAAAAAATGGATAAAGGAGAGGGCTTAATTTATAGGGGAGCTTGAATTTTTAATCCTGTGCCCCAAAGAAACCACTGCCTAGGCAGCCAAATCCTATCTGCAGCGACTAATGAAGGCAGGAGGTACCGCACAGACCCCCATAGCAGCCCCATCTATCTAAGCTGGTGAATAAGCAGATGCTTTAGCCTTCTCCGCCCAGGAGGCTGAAATTCCCCTCATGAAGGGCCCTCTAACATTAATTGCAGAGACACAACCTGCCTTTTTACAAGACAAATTAATAATTTCCTTAATCCATCATCAGGAAATGGAAGGCTTTGATGCTTTAATTCCTTTCCTGTGACCATGGCAACAACAAAAAAGGAGGGGGGGTGTGTGTGTGTTAATTTTCTCATCCATGAGAATTTCGGCAAATAGCACGCTAGTGTTCTTTGTCTGTAAGTGAGTCTTTGCTGGAGAGGAGTCCAGAGAAATAGACAAAGGGCAGGTAACAAAACTGGGTGCCTGGGACACGATGGTACCATGATGAGAAGGAAAATGGAGTGAAGATTTAGCTACCCTGTCTCTGGCCAGAAACCAAATGCAGAGGGGATGTAGCACTGCTGTTGTTCACCCCAGTCCCATCATCCTTGAGGGAGAGAAAGCAGCTCACAAAAGCGTTGCGCTGAGGGTCTTCAAGCCCATGGATGAGACCTGTTTAAAATTAGTGTGGATTGGCCTACCTTCTCCAAAAAAACCCACCAAACCCCCAAAAAACAACCCAAAAACCAGGCCGTGGTTCTTAGTGTGCTATATAGGTAATTATAGCACTAAAATTGGGTATTGCATGCAAGTGCAGTGTGTGCATGTATGTGTACAGACATATGTGTATACAGAAATATGTGTTTGTGTATACACATGCGTGTGTGTGTCACATGTCCATATTCACAGCCCGGCGTATGTTCACATACACACAACCAGCCGTGAAAGAAGTTTCTAGGACTGGGATGGCAAAGCCTTTTTATGTTATGCACAGCTCGCGGACGCGTGGATGAACACTCTTCTCCCTCCAAAGCACCTGGCCTCATCCCTACGGCCCCCGGAGAGCGGAGCCTGATCCCGGCGCTGCCTGGGAGGGTGTTTGCTCTCGTGGGGCAGAGCCGTGCTGGGGGTGAACCCGCTTTAAAACACGTCCAGTTGCAGCACAGAGCTCAGACCTTCTAACTTAATGGCACGGACACAACCTCCGCGCCCTTTCCGTAGGAGCGCAGGGTCACTCCCCGTGTCCACGGACTCGTTCCGGCAGATCCCGTCGGTCAGAGTAATTCAGGGCACACTCCCACCAGCCAGGGTTCAAAAGAGCCACTGGTTTCACCCCTGCGGTTCGCGCAGGAAAATGCTTGCGGAGCTGATACTAGAGGCGACTCCACTGCCGGAGTTTTCTCTGGTTATTCAGCAACAAGGAAAGGCTGGATTCCTAGCAGGTGAATCAGGCTGCGTGGTCTGAGGGAGGCTGATTCACCCAAGTTTGACTCTGCCGGAGCGAATGGAGCCAAGGAATGGAGCCCAAGTAAAGGTATCGGAGCAAGGATCTAACACGCACAATCCCCAAATTGAGTATGCTGTCCAGCTGGGAGGAGTTCTCATTCAGCTGCTATGAGGAGGCTGTGTCTCTCTCAGGTCCTTGACTCAAACCCTGGCAGGAGGTTGCCCGCTCTGCTCGGAGGAGATGCTTCCCCTGCTCCTTTGGACCTTGGGTGTAGGGCCTCTGCTTTCTAACACCTGCTGTTGGCACACACTCCTCCCTTCCAGCTGCTGAGGTACCAAAAACACAACAAGTGCTGAATGGTATCTGTTTTCACTAATATTCCATATAAATATTTTTACTTTACAGCTGCCGTGGGAGTACAATCTGGTCACAGGAATATATTCACAAGCTTTGAATGGGCAAAAGAAGTGTCTAAAGGGCACATCTGCCTTCAACGCTGAGCACTCTCCCATCGACTTTGTGAACATCAGGCTTAGCTAGTGACAAAGGCTGGGACGCTTCCCTTCTCTGGACATCTAACCTCATTTGCTAAGTCTTTGGTTGTCCATGGTAAGACTCAGCCAGTAGGCATCTTGGAACTAAAGTTTACTAGCTTCATGAAGCAGCCCTCTTGAAATAAAGGCCTAGGTAATCAAAGGAGAAAAGCGCCTTTGAAAGACACTGAGCTTGTTCAGCTGCTCCTCAGGGTTTCCTCACCAGTGGGGCGCCTCCCCAAGGATCATGTCCTACACAACTCTATGGTTTCTCCAGACAACTGCTGCCTGTTGCATTTTTCTGGATCATTAAAACCCAAGGCAGTGTTTTGCCGATAGCGCTGAGAAATAGGAAATAGTTGCTGCAACCCTGCATTTCATAAGGCTAGGGAGAAATTTCCAAAGAGAATTCTTCATCAGATGTGAATTTGTTTACATTCAAAGAGGAGGAAAAGTTGAAAGAAAAAAGCTATCGTACCTCTCAGGGAACTAGAGATGCAGAAAGTCCCTAAAATCATACAGTTCAGAGATAGCACTCTCAAATAGCAGCACAACCTGAAGATTATTTTCTCTCAGAATACTTGAAGATCTGTTATTCTGACATCGTAAGCTGAATGTCCCACAATAGAACTACAATTAAATACATTTAACTTTCACTATGTGCTTAATCTGCATTTCTTAAAATACACGTGGGCCCATTTAACCTCCAGGGAACATCCGTTTACTGAAGATGGCTAGTCACTAACTGAGCCCACTTCAGCTTAATATCTTGCCTTTTGTACTTCGTTCCAGCTCCAAATCCCAGACGTAAAAAAGAGTACGCTGGTGCCCTTCTACCAGCACAAAACCCAAATGAAGAAGAGTTTGAGCATCTCTGCTGGCTACCACCTAGCGGAGATGCCCATTTCAAAATTCGGAGTGCCTACAGAAGATGGACAAGCAGGCCTTGGACACCCAAAGCGCGTTGGAAGAATGAACCGGAGTCACACATTAGAAACGCCCTCCCAATGCCTATAATACAGAGCGTGGGTCTGTTTAACATCGGGTTGTTCACAATAAGGTCTCACGACGCTGCCACGTTTCACTGAACTGCAAGCAGGGAGCAAGGCTTCCTACAGGAGTCAAAGCCCTTTTGAGCCAGTGGTAACCTATTCGATTGCACCATGTAGTTCAGGCAAAATTAGTGTTCCCAGGAGGACACAGGAGCACAGATGTATATTGTGTTTACTCTTAGGGAGATTAGTTTTAGCACATGTATGTGTGTGGGCTTAGAGGATTAAGCATGATTGTGCATTGACGGTCAATATTATTTGCATTTTATCATGTGTAAATGATATTAACACAGAAGTCATGATGCAATGCGGAGCAAGTTTCATTATCCCTCATTAAAGCAGCTCTTCCTTGCAAGTGCAAATGTACTGGAAGGCTGACCTAAATGTAGGAGAAGCTGAATGCTGATCTTTATCTTAATGAACAAATACAATTAGCCAAGTGTAAGAGTGTCAGGTATTGAAATGATCCTCTATAATTCCTTCTTTCTTTTATTTCACTGTGATGAGCATCTTCTGATGATATCAGAGCAGCACCTCATCACAACACCTGGCAAAAACTACCTGAGGGTCCATGGAGCATCGTATCCAGGCAGTCAGTCCAGGGTAACTAGCCACTTCTACTGCGGTTGGACTTCCTCGAATGTACTCTAGCCTTTCAGGACATCCTGGGAAGGGTTTCTATTTAATGCCTTTCAGCTTTCCTGACTGTCTCTGAAAGTGGAGAAACCCTCATTCCCCTCTACAAGACCTGGTGTCCCTCACATAGTAGTGATCAACACTGAAAACCGCATACAGAAAAAAGAGAAGGGAACCAGCGTGGCTGAAAACAAACCTAATCAGATGCTGATGATCACTCCTCTGGCAATTTCTGGTAATGAAGGGGCTCCAGGAGGTCTTTGCCATCCTTTGGGGACTCATCTTGACAAAAGTGTGGCAAGGACAGTGACATCCTTTCTTCATTTTGGTTGCTTGATCTCCTCTACTGCAATAAGCCAAGTACTTTAATCTCTCATGAAGACCCTACTGCTGAGCTGGCCTCCTCCCCTCTGGAGTTTGGTTTCTGTCTAGAAAATGAGGGGGAAATAATAGATTTCCATAGACGGAATGTTTTAAAAACAGGTTACACACAAAATTTTCTAGGTTGCAAAATTGCATTTGCATAAGCTTTATTTGTATAATCTCATCACCGAGAACGAGTTATAAGAGTTGAGGCTGATCCAGACTTGACTCCATTGATTAATAGGCACCATGTGTAACACATTTATGCTTTGGGAAGCAGAGACTTCTTCCCCCTCAGTTAGGGCAGGGGACATTTTGCTTGATCAGAGCAATGGAAACTTGAATCTTTGTGTGATTCTGCATCAAAGAGACATCTGGGACTGTCTGGGCTTTTCCAGCCAAAGAGCTGCATCAGAATTGATTGCCCAGACAATTTCAAATGAGTCTTCACAGAGTGCAGTGATTAAGACTACTTGCAGAGGTTCATTTCTACTCTAAAGCCTTCTAAAGTTTTCAGAGCAACAAAAATTGTTTTACCTGCTTATGCAATTATACAAGCGCATCCTGCTTGATGTAGCCTCCATCCCCGGTATTTTTTCCAAGAGGCAAGTAATTTCATCTGGATTTGGCAACATGATTTAACTAGAGAAATCAAGGTTGGATTCGGGAGAGGTTTGGGCACCGAAATCCCTGGCTTTCAGGTGATGTGGCCTTCAGCAGCTTATGAGCTGCACTCAGGCGCCGGACACGGCTGATGGAGAAAGTTGGGTGCTTTGGAGTTGAACTCAACAGAGCCGGCAGGATACAGTGGGATCCTCCTGAAGGCAGCAGGCAGCTGCTTACATTCAAGCAACAGGAAAAGTGGAGGACAAGGGTGTATCTGCAATTCTTTCTTGCACTAAAAGCCCCTTGAGGCTGGAGTGAGGCAATCCCGTCTGCTTGGGATCCATTGTCTGAAATCTTCTCCTGGAGATTGGTACCTACGCCCTTTCTTTCAAAAGACTCCACACAGATCAGTCTTTTAAAAACAAAGCAGGAAGAAGAAAAGGTGGTGATAGCTTTTATTATATAATGCCTCGGTATTCAAAGTATATGCTGAGGAAGTGGGAGGCCTGGGTTCCTCTCCCGCCTCAGCCCCAGGGGCCCAAACCCACGGTCTCCCACATGCCATGAGAGAGCCCCAACAACCAGGCTGGAGGCTACCTTGGGCGGAGGAACCTCCTCCTCCTCCTCCTCCTCCTCCTCCGCCCCTGCTTTGAAACTGCACCGCTCCGGCTCCGCAGCCAGCCAGGAATTTCAGACTGGGGAGGCCGGGGCGGGCAGGGTGTGTGTGTGTGTGTGTGTGTGTGAGGAGGGGTGGAAAGGCGAGGGATCGCGTGCCCGACGCCGAAACCTGGCTCTGAGGCCCGGTCACCAGGGAGCCCCAGGGCTGCCTCCTCGCTCCCCCTGACGCTGGTTATCCAGGGACTGCGCGTTACGGCATCCGACTTCCTCCTCTCTCCTTGGCACCACCAACTCTAGCAAAGGCTTCCAGCACGGCGGCACTGCCGTGGGTGGAGAGGGTTCTTTCCCCCACCAAGCCTCACGGACATCCTTGCTCCTCCTTTTGCCCCTCTCCCACACGTGCCATCTTCCGGAGCCGGAGCTGCCCTGGTGTTGCGTGGGGAGGCTCTTGGTGGGGTTGTCGGGGCCCGCTGAGACTCTAAACGAGTAAAATGCCACTTTTCTCCATGCCAGAGAGGCTTAGGTGGGCACGAGGCACGGGGTTGCCTGGCTTTGGCAGCTCTGGAGACACCATGGAGCACGGTTCAGGACACCTGGGTGAGCACCAAGGTGAAGAGCCCAAGGTGTTTCTAGGGTTTCCAGGCCATTACAGGGTTAAGTGGCAGTAGAGTTGAGTTTTCCAGACAAGCTGCCCCGACACATGGACTTCAGTTCAGTTTTATACCCTTTGGTTTTGATCCTACCTACAGCAGAGGAGGTTTCTTTCTTTCCAAGCGGGCACGCTGGGTGGCAGACAGGGAATTAACGTCCCCTCCCTGATGCTAAGACAATAAATCAGCTCCTCGCTAAAATTCGGGATTAAGGGCCGTCCAGATAAATCAAAGTGGGAAATCAAGCTCTTTCCTCAACTTCAAGGCAATGGATTAGAGAAAAGGGACACACTCAGCTTGATTCACTCGGTTATGATATGATTAGGTGTTAAAACTCCAGCCTGGCTGGTATTTCTCCCAGCGTAAGATCAACTTTCCCAGTCAAAAAAAAAAAAAAGAAGAAGAAAAGAAAAAGAAAAAAAGGAATTATGCAAACAATTTAACAGCAGGGGCCAGTCTTTATTACAGTCCCCTCAGGATGGGCAAATGAAAGCCCTGAACAGCTACCAACAACAGTAGCCACAGTTACAGTAACAGGGCTTAAATATCGTGTGAGCTTGGCAGCTCTCACCCAGCAAGGAGAAGTCACGAAAAAGGCACGTTGCACGTAGCAATATCTGATAGAAGTTTGCCTCAATAGCAGTTCCAGGGAAAGGATGAACTGATAATCACTTCTCGAAAAGGGGGGGAGGGGGGGAAAGGCCAAAAAAAAAAAACATCTGGAAAGAAAAGCAGCCTTTCTGGTAAATCTGTGACAACAGCATCAGCAGCTCTGACTGGTTTGTTGCCCATTCCTTCTGGCAGCCCAGCGAAGTCATCTCCCAGAGATCTACGCAGTCACTCACTGTTAAGTAATCGTTACATTCATTAGGCTGCAGCAAAGGCATCCCCATTAGCCAATTAACCAACCCATTAGGAGGTCCTTGTAAGTGCTGTGGGCTGCTACACCTTCCTCACAGAGCACCCAGGAGCTTCGTGTCCATCGTGCCAGCTGGCGCCCTAAAAAGAGGATGAAAGAGCAACTTTTGGGCCGCGGGACGGAGACCTCCGGGCGAAACCTTGCCGTTGTTTCCTTCGCGCTCTAGGAAGCTCTCCCTAGAAATTCATCCTTTTCGGAGGGCCTCCTCCTCCTCCTCCTCCCCCAAAATAAGCCCGAGTACTGAAAAGAGGGCAGAGGCAGAGTCAGCCGGCGCGCTCCCGGGGACGGCACCTGGTGGGGAGCGGGCTCCGGCCGCAGGATAAGCATCTGCTCTTGCTCACCAGCAGCGCTCGGCCTTTCACTTTCTGCTCCCAGCCGCCAGAACGGGTTCTGCACAGCATCTGTTGCAACTTCTCACAAGCAGACGCAGAAACGCGCGAGGCAAGAACCCAGGCCAGTCCAACCAGCGCGGGGAGACTCCTTCCAGCCCTGCAGACCAGACCAGACCAGACCGCGGGCGACTCGTTCCTCGCCATGTTCTCCTGGCCACGCGCAGGGGCACCTTCCTGCTCCCTCCAGGCCGCCGTGATCTCTACCGTTCGCTGCTAGAAATGGCAGCAAAGACTCTTCCATAAAACTATTTGAAAAATGCAGATTCTCTTCCTTTCCATGTGGAAGTGTACACATGACAGGACACGCCATTCGAGTAAATCTAGCTTTACTGACATGGATACTCACAGGAAATGAACACACGTGTGGCGTGCCCAAAAACCAGGTGAAAAATAAAACTTTAAATCCACGGGTAAGGAGGCTTACACCAAGCCGACGCAGAGATAACACTACGTAGTTTCTCTGATCTATTACGAATGTGACTCAAAACAAAAAATTCAATAAACATTAACCGCATACATAAACGTGTGATCGACACAGAACGCTTAAAAGTAATTGCAAAAGGATTTGTTGAGTAATTCCAAAAAAAAAAAAAAAAAAGAATGATTGTCAGGAGACAACCTGGTTGTGGGAAGAGGCACTTAATTCACTGCATGAATGACTCACGGTGAGTTACTTGCATAACTCCACTCGCGGAAATCACGACTCCGCAGAAGTGCATACATGTTAAATCAACCAAAACACAGAGCGGTCCATATTCTTGGGACAACGCCGTCTTCTTGCCGGTACAGAACGAACAAAAATCCTTCTCTGCTGGGCAGGGAGGGAGGAGAAATCCTCTTTTTTTTGACATCCTGGCAATGTTTTCAAGGGAAAGTTCGACAGCGCTCTCTTGCCCTATCCATGCCTGGCATTTACGTTAAAAAGACAACCCGGGCCTCTAACATTCAAGAGCAAGGTCTTGTTGATGATGAAACTTTGACTACTAAATCTGAGACTGCACTTCCCACCCAACTCAATTTAATTGTAATTATGGTCCTTTCCTGCAAAATACCAGCAACTGGCATAGACACCAGCGAGATTTGCTTTCTTCAGGCTATTCAGAATAAGTAAGTCCTTCCTTTATTTCCTATCTGTGGTTGAACTGTGAGCTACAAAGCTTATTGGAATAAAACAAAGGGAACTATTTTTCACCGTCTCTCCCCCTCCCCC
>JAHREE010000279.1:13929525-13962591 GCA_033628505.1 Tringa tobata | reverse complement strand
AGGGCAACAGCGTCCTTTGGGGAGGCGAGAGAAGCGTGTTTGCTTTCATTTGTCCTGGAGGAGACAACACCCCACTTCATTTGCTCATGGTGAACATTCCCATCAAAAACATCCTGAATATTTTCACTTTGGGGAGGAAAAGAAGGAAAGACCCAAGCAGCTCAGGCTCAGAAAAGCCTGCAGCCTCCATCTCTTTCCCAAACACGTGCTCTAAAAAGCTGGGGTGTCCCATTCAGGAGAGGGACAAGAGCTCTGGTGCAGCTTTGAACTCACCTGCTTTCTTCAAATGTGGCTGTGATCCCAGCACCCTGCGCTGAGCCCCTCCAGGACCTTGGAGCAGGATGTGCCCTGGCTCCTGAACGGCAGTGGGTGGGACCACCTCCAGGTACTTCTCAAGGTTACTGTACTTTTGAACATGTGCTGGATCCCTGGCCAAGATCCACGGGGAATTTTGCATCGCAAAATGGATGAGGCTATCAATTTCAGGTAACTTTGGGAGTTAAGTGGTGCCAAGGTGCAGACAGTGTAAATCTGATTTCTGAAGGTTTATACACTGAGTTTATGAAATTCATACTTGTTCTGTGGGTAAATTCATAATGGCTTTGCTTTTATTCAGCAGCTCTTTCAGGAGAGCAAACATCTACCTCACCCATTTCTAAGACAGAATTGTTATATTAACACAGGAGAACAGAAATTTGGCAAGTGCACACTCCAGGAGGACACTGCACATACTGCAAGTGACTATTGCCCTGTAATAACCTAAGCAAATTCACTTACAGGCAATTAAGAAAGCTGCATGGTGGTTGTGAGGTAGACTTTTGGTAGAAACATGAGAAATTTGTAATACCTATTCCAGCATCACGTTATAAAAGGATGGATGGTAGAACAGGTCCAGAGGAGGGCAATGGAGATGATCAGAGGGCTGGAGCACCTCTCCTGTGAGGACAGGCTGAAAGAGTTGGGGTTGTTCAGTCTGGAGAAGGTTCCAGGGAGACCTTATAGTGGTCTTCCAATACCTAAAGGGGGCCTACAGGAGAGATGGGGAGGGACTCTTTATCAGGGAGTGGAGCAAGAGGATAAGGGTTTTAAACTGAAAGAGGTGAGATTTAGATTAGATACCAGGATGAAATTCTTTTCTCTGAGGGTGGTGAAACACCGGAACAGACTGCCCAGAGAGGCTGTGGATGCTCCTTCCCGGGAAGTATTCCAAGGCCAGGCTGGATGGGGCTTTGAGCAACCTGGTCTGGTGGGAGGTGTCCCTGCCCATGGCAGGGGGGTTGGAACTCGATGATCTTAGATGTCACTTGCAACCCAAACCATTCTATGATTCCATGACAATTCATGTTGCATCAAGTCCTGGAGCTTGCTGCACTGCAGGATTACTGAGACAAATGCACAATTCATCTTGCACTGAAATCTTGCATCAAAACAGTAGATTTAAGTGCTCGAGACAGTTGGTAGACGTAGGGAGAAACTTTGAGCAGTTTTCAGAAATGAGCAGTCTGAGTGTCTTGTTAATTAAGCAACAAACTCGTCAGACAGAAGTACGGGACTGAGAGATGACACCAGATTTTGGAGTTGTGCTGCTAACCCACTTCGCTTCTGTGTCCATTAACCTTCCACCTTTCGGTTGCGCAGTCCACCAAGTCTGATAGCTGCTTGAGGCAGACAACCTGCCTGAGCTGCACCTGTGGTTCTTCCATCACAAATTTTTGAAAAACTACCATAATCACTTTTTAGCCCTTGTCATTGAAGCAAAAAGCTTGATAATGTGATCTGGGAGATCTCAGACCACAAACGACTGGTAAAAACAAGGTGGAATGTATCCCCCTGTTATACCTCCAAACGGAGGATTTTTAACCCTGTGAGTTGGCGATGCCACCAAGAAGTATTTGGAGCTTTCAGGCACGACCTGACTTAGCTCAGCCTGGCATTTCTGCCTTCAGCTGAGCATTCGCAATGATGACAGACTTCTCCACGCTTCTGAGAAACGCCTTTTATTGTAGGAGTTGTCACGTGAACGTCAACAAAAGAAATCATTCCATAGCAATACGAAAACCAAATTATTACACAAATGCAAAAACCAAAACAAAAACCAAACCAGAGTTAAAATGATGAAAAAGCAGTGCGCCGTTACACAATGTAAAACATATACAGAAAGCCACATTCTTCTGCTGAAGTGCCAGATGCTCATCATCATCATCACAGGAAGTAAGTGATTTCAACTTTTTCTCTCCCTTCCCTTGCCCCACAAGAGGCAAACTTCAAAGTGAGATATTTCAAGGGGCCAGATTAACACAAAAAGCAGCATTTTCAGGAAAGTTTCTACACCATTTAGGTCCTTCGACCCCTTTCTGATTCTTTTTGCAATCTTATTTTAAACATGCATTGGGAAGGTTAAAAGAAACCATTAACATCACTTAAGCAACCAGCATTACTGATACAGGTCAGAAGAAGGTCCTCCCTGTTTCCAAAGGGCAGTACAAATGGTATCGCAGAAGACAATGCCTGTCGGGCAAACAAGCTCTGGTTCAGTTCACTAAAGAGCATTTAGCCCTTAAAATAAGCAAAACAGGAGATAAGCTATCCTTGAGAAACTGTGTTGGTTTTGACTCTCCCAGTGGTCTTTTGAGGAGGGGTGGAACAAAGATACACCAAACCGAATGTCCAAGGAACAATTCTTGATATCAGAAGTACAGGCCGTTCCTAGTCTTTTACACCAAACAAATAACAGTACTGTAACTGACAATTTTCAGTATTACTGTATAAAAATTATATTTATTAGAAATAAGACTCTGGAATATTTTAAGGCACCTCGTGGTGAAGAACTATTTTAAAGGCTTGAATAACTCAGAGGACTGAGTTCTTTTCCCAAGATCCCCAGGAAGGAATGTAGCTTAGAGTAACCACCTTTGCTATTTCCAAATAAAGCACGAAAATTTTCAAAGAAGTGGAAGTTTAGAACTGTTTGAACTTTTCTTTAAAAAGAAACACAAAAAACCTTGCCAGAAAGATAATTTATCCATTTAAGAGACCTGGTTTTTCACCAAAGGAAGGCCTTTCTCTTCCCTGATCTGAGTTTTGCCATTCAGGTACATTGCACTTTTTTATTCAACGGATACTAAATGGGTCAGTCAATCTTAACCAACAGTCATCTAAACAAAACAACTATCAACGACAAAATCAACAAAGGATCTAAAAGACAGTTTTCTGATTCAAACATTTTTGTTACTTTAAACTAAAAAGATGGATATCTATTGCCAATGACAAACACGAATGACTTGCTATCAGTTGTTTTACTCAGCAATTTATGGGCTTCAAGTGTGATTTTTTTCAAAAATTTGTTTTCTCTTCTATTGATATTTGATACCTACAGCTAGTAGTGTCCTGCCAAAACATGTGAAGAAGCAGAATCAGCATTTTCAGAGATACCTAACATTTTTGTGCGCATTCAAAAAGCTACAGGATCAAATTAATTCTAGCTCATAGATTGATAGCTAGATCTGTCAGGGTCTCATACCAGTGAGTCTGCAGCAGCCAGCGTTTTGGAGCTCTGCTCTGAAATATAACTTACCATAGATTCATTTCAGAGCTGAAATGAACTAAAACTGTAATTATACCCTTGGTTTACGCACGCATATCTCCTTGGTTCTGATAAAAAAAATAATAAAAATAAACTCAAGGTATATAGCCAGGAGAACGTACTGTTCTCTTAGAGTATTTAAAAGTCTCAGTGTATTATACACTATACTTATTCTCTTGTAAGAACTAACTATTTAGAAAACAAAATAATTCACTATTATAAAACACAATTAGACGCTGGCTATGTCCAAACCACTCAATAAAAAAGGTAAACAAACGCGCTCAAGCATCAGACTCCATTAAGGGTCTAGAGTGCCTTACTGGTCAGCTCACCCCAGCTCTGTTTCGGACCACTCCAGCCAGGGTCTCTCCACGACAAAGCTTGAGCAGAGTTTGGACACGGTTCAGACCATAGACCCCGTCCAAAAAGGCAGTTACAGACAAGACCGTGCAAGGCTGAACTTCCTTCATGCTACACAGTCCCTCAGCGTTATCACAGGTGACTTTATGTACTCAAACACTTCTCTACGTCTTCACATACCTCTGCAATACAAACATCACCCTCCTGAGCCGCAGAATAGCCCTATCCTTATTTCAGGCAATTTGAAATGAAAAGGAAAACAAACTTAACCAAAAAGCGCTAGGTGATAATTGTGTGCTAATTCTACAGAGGCATGAGCCCAGAGAAGACCAAGGGCCAAGAGATACAGAAAAGTAGACGTGGCTGGTGTGCTCTAAGAAGGAGTAGCCATGAGCACTTCTTCTGTGAGCCAATCTGGGCCACGTGGCTTTGAGGACAGGTAGTTGTCCCCCGACAGCACCAGATGTAGCAGAAGCCTTGTGCTGTGCATCACTGCACCAAGTTCAGTCCCACTGATATCAGTGGGATTTGTTACAGTGTAAGGTGCTAGGCACCACAGAAGAAGTGTCAGAACCTGCCAGAAGGAAGTGAGGGACAAGAGCATTCCATTTTTGTAACCTCCTGCTAACAACAGAAGAGAATGCTGCCAGCAAAAAGGGGACCCCCGATGTTTGTTTTTTCCCCATGACCAACCACCAGAGGAAGCTGGCTGGTGGCACTGCTGGTAGTAAGAGGTCCTCTCCTCTCTCCTGGTATTGGACAGCAGGACAGCAAGTCTCTGAGCCTCACAGCAGGGATTCTGCCACCCACCAGCCTCTCACCACTGGGCTGACTCCTGAGCAGGACAAAGTCCTTCTAGATGATCCCTTGTGCTGAGGAACGGGCCTCGGCCTCATTCTACTTCTCGACAAGGAGAGAGTAATTTTGTATTTGAATCAGTTAATTGCTGGTAGAACTGCTTGAAATGAGAAAGATTCACGTTTGCCTTGCTTTTAGACCACTGGGTGAACATCGGGTAAATAACATTTGTCTTACAAAGGTAAGAGCAAGCATCTTCAGTATGCTGTTGGTTTTTTCTAACAGCACAGTACTTTCCATGTCCTGAAGAGATCCGTTGCCTTGTAGTCTCTTCTGTGTTCTTTAAACAGTGAGATGAATAGATTTATTTTCTACCGGACCTCAAAGAGTAGATATCTCACTAAACATGAAAAAATCTGAAGCAGCATAGCACTTGATTTTTACATTATTTTTTTTTTTTAAGCATGGGAATAGCGCCTTTGTGTTAAAGTGCTTTGCTGAATCAGGACATAACTTAGGACTATCAAACCTCTCTCTCTCTCTCGCTGCCAGCAACAGCCGTTCAAAACTACAGGTTGTACTTTCCAGCCTACTGTGGTAGGATGGCAACTTCAAACAGCTCGAGTTCAACAGAACCCCCGATGCAAAACTTTAAATATACTAAGGTTAAACATTTTTAACATATATTTAATGAATTTGTTGTGTACCCTGCAGTTACAGCTTTGGCTTGAAGGCACAAATATTAAGGCACAATAAATGCAAATAACGTATACATTTCAATGTGTTGGGTTGAAGATAACTTTGTACTACACGGTATTTAGGTATAATGACATGTCATTCAAACGTTTCCTCAAGTTATTTTAATACCTTTTTTTCTTTGATAACCTGGATAAAAAGAGGAATGTATGTTAAATTATTTAAATATTTCTTCAGTGCAAATGCGGTAATTTTCTTCTAAAGTACAGAAGATTGAGATTGATTTTTCAGCATTTGGATTTTAGCAAAATAAAACTAATATTTACATTCATTTTGAACAGCATTATTTGAATTTTTTATCAAAAAATAAGTATATAGTACTTTTTGCTATCAAAAAGAAAAAGTGTTTTTGGTTTGTTCTTTTTTCCCAACCTGCATAGCTACTCGTGACAGGTAGAAGGACAACTCCATTAGACAACTAAGGTGTACACTAGTGAAGCTGCTGTTTAGACATAGCTGTTGTGCTAAAGTGACACTGAAAAAAAATTTTGGTTTTGCTTGCTCTCAAAATATTTCCGAAAAAGGACACATTCAATTATTTTTTTTTTTTAATAAGCTCCAAATATGCACCCTAGACCTTTTAGGTGTCCTGCACCTGTTTAAATAAAAGAGATGCCTACCACGTAACTTTCAAATAAAAACCGAGTCTGCCTAATTTCCTTAGCAATACAAACACAATGAGTTGGAAAAGAAAACATATTGCACTGAAATTAAAGAAAAGAGGGACAGTAAAAATTTTCTTCTCAGTATTAAATAGGAAGGATGTCCAGTGCAAAGAATCGCCCCCCTCCCTTTCCTCTCCCATTGACACTTGCAAACCTTGCCACTGAGTTCAGCTGTTCTCGGGTTTACATTCTATGGAAAACAGTTACGGTTACGGGGAATCACAGTGCCGTTTCGGTTATGCATAATCCTGAGGAAGGATCCAAGGAGGAATCCGTGGCGAGCTGACCGTTCTGAACTACTTCTGGGTAATTCTTACTGAAGTACACCTAGGAAAAACAGCAGATTCTGTGAGTAATTACGAATCAAACACCTTCCGAAATTGCATTCGAAACTGGGAGATAAATACGGTAGAGACAAATACATGTCCTTAAGGAACCACAACAGGAACTTCAGGTTAGTGGCATTTGGTAACTGCGTGTAACTGAAAAATTAGTAAAATTACTGTATGATCTTACATTATAACAGAGCGTGAGAAAAATCCCACACAACCTGTAGATCCACTCAAATTCCGGTAATTCAGATAAATAGATATATTTTATCACTTCACATTAAACTGATAAGTAAAATCATTTTACTAGCTCAAAACATGGAGATAAATTAAAAACAGGATGACAAAGAAGCTCTGAAATCTTGCGTCTGCACAAGGGTTTCTCATTTTCACACATAAAATGAACACAATGGATTTGGATGTTAATATCAGGTTGTAATCCCTATATTTTACAAACTATGATTGACAACCATTGAAACTTCGAGGTATATGTATGAAATATCCCAGCGTTTAATTTGTGCTGCAGAGCAGTTATAGGGCCTATAGAAATGTGATCTCTGGATAGTGAACCACAATAATGAAAGAAGCAGCAAAAGCTTTAACAATGACTCAACCAAGCAACTTCTCTAAAATGTAAGATGATACCAAATAATAGGACAGTTCTTTGCCAAGCCTTTGAGTTCCTGAATTCTACCAATTTCTAGCTCAACTAGAAGAGATACAGGTTTCCTGATAAATGTATAATCAGAACATAAAGGAAATGAAATGCTGTCAAGTTTCACTGTTCCACAATCATCAGTTTTTAGTAGCTGTATCATATCTCTGTTCCTTGACAGATGCGCATAACAAAATGAAATAATGTCAAGACTTGTGTGCTCTTATCTAAAAATGTGTTTGGGTGAAAAAGGACTTCAAATGCAATTTTTTCAAAGAAGAATGTGAAAAGTTTTGTTTGAGTCTTTAAAAACAGAAAATATCTTTCTGAAGCTGACATGTGTCACGAGTTAGGTCTCATAGTCAGACTGCTTTGACTACAGCTTATGAAACATTTCTCCAATTTATATTTGAGAGTCTTGTCAACAAAGTTCAGGTTTTTTTGATAATAATGTCCTTTTCATATACATGAATACATGTATAAGACACGCCGGATAAAAAAGAAATAGTCATTCTATAAAAACATTCCTGTAAGTACCACTGTCATCTTTTGTGCGCCCAGGCTAACGCAGGATATATATGCATCCTTACGAGTTTCAAAGAATATTAAGGTTTGATTTGAATCAACAAAAGAACTGGAAGCCCCGTTAAGAGGCATTCCTCAGTAACCAGCCACCATCGGATGCAACGGAGGAAAGTTAATCAGGCGCCTGCCTGCACACACGCTGCGGGGACGGCAGCACCAGTTGTGTATTCCCCTCCCGTGCCTGGGTTAAAACATAAACCTTTGTCATACTTTTAATGCAGCTTTTGAATGTGAATTTTTCCCTTTTTTTTTTTTTTTTTTGGAAAGTTAATAGAAAACCTTGGCACATTACTAGAGACGTAATGAAATGGCAGCTGCTTTTCGACTGTCTCATTGCAATTCCTCCCCTGAGCCCAATCCCTCAAGATATTAAATGCCCAAGTCTTTCGACAAGTTTCTTCCGCTGCCAACCTTTTAAAAAGGAATCACTGAGGTAAGATAACACCTAGTATTTTAATATTTACACAACTGTCATAGCTTTTAAATAAAATCACCCTTATTTTTTCCTCTAAGTACTCAAAACCTGATTGACAGAAAACCAGCCCTATCCCGGTGCCACCAAAGCCTGCAGAAAAGCCTCTCTCAATGCTGCCAAAGAGCACGGAGCACACACCAACTTTTGTTTATCTGAATAATTGAGCACTATTTTCCCTTTTTAACTGTTTGATGACTACTTCTCACTCTCCCATAGGAGATGGTCTCACGGTGCCAAGCACAACTCTGTTGCAGTCAGGTTCACAGGTTAGTTAATATATACTCAGCTGTCTCCAATTTGAGCTGTGCCTGCATTATTTTCTTTGACATTTGCACAAAAAAATGGGGATACTGAATGACCAAGAGGCACATACAAATAGGACCGCTGGATCAATTTGGAAACCTGAGCTAAGGCTCCAGCAACGCTCAGCCAAGATGGCCACAAGATCTTTTTAAAAATCAGGTTTCTTGAAAGATGTCCGAATTAGTCTTCTAATTTAAGGTGTGTAGTCTCTTTTCATTTGCACTTAAAGGACATATGCAGAATCCACACTGTTCCAGAAAATGCATTTAAAGTCTCACCTTACTGAAAGAAGCTCTTGCAACAAGTTTGTTCTGCACAAGATTCAGGTCCAAAATGCAATAAATCAAATAATCATTGCCAAAGCGTGGCCACATTCCAAACCATTTTACTTAGCAACACGCCGTAACGCCTTTTGAAAAGTATGTATATATGCCATATTACCATTTCTTTTTATGTGCAGCATGCTGTTTTTCAACAACAGAAAAAAAGCTGTTCTTCATAAAAACAGTTCTTAGTAACCACAGTAGGAATGTATGAGACCAACAGCAATCCGTGTAACAGACTTACTAGTGTAAAAAGAAAAGCCACCAGAATCAGCTCTTCTGACTAAGCAACTTCGCTCAAAGTACGCAGGAAGCACAAGGGACAGCAATAATGAAAACCCTGAATTAATGGCCAAGTCCTTCGAACAGCAAGGACTGTAACTGTGCTTCTGGGTAGCTGCTGACTGGAGATATAGTCTCTCGATTCCCATATTTTTGGGCCGAGTGTGGATAAGCACCATGCTTTGCATTCTTGGCAGATGCTAAAGCTTGTATCTGCCTTCTAGCTTGGGAGTTAGCAAACTTTTTTCATCAAACCACATTTCAGCAGAGACTGGTTCCTGGATCTCTTCCCTTCCTGTACAAAATCACATAACATTGATGTGGTAACTGCAGATGACTATATGGGCAAGTAACATCAGGCAATTATTTTTATATATTTTGAATTATCTTTGAATGCAATTGTGCAATTGGGGAGGGCTGCAGGGAAGGAAGAAGAGACGGCATGACATGGCTAAATCTCTGCAGACGACAGCTGGACAGCCTCACCTCTTGCTGCTCCAAGGATCAAGCCTTAGGAAGCTGGCCTTCACTTTGCAGACAAACACTGGTCATATGAATTTGAAGCTATCCTTTTAAACAACATTTATATAACCTCCACACTGTCACACACACGCCATAAAAAAAAACAACCCCAAACATGGCTAAACCATTCCTTTCCAGTAATAAAATATAAGAAGCTGCATTGCAGCAATGGAGAAAGGCAGCAGGGCTCATTACATAGTCTAGTTAAGGACAAAGCTGCTTCCTCAGTTCTGCAATTAGCACTACACATGAACTTATAGTGTATGCTCTTAAATACAAAGCCTCACTCAAAAAACTCTTAAAAAAAAAAACATAAGGAGAAAAAAAGATTTTAGTAGCTCTAAAAAAAATTCCTAAGAATATGAACAGACACAGAAATCTCTTCCCCAACTTTCAAAAAGTTCAGTAAAATATCCTCCATGACAGCAGCATAATTTTACATTTTTTTAAACAACTTGTGGAAACTCATCTGTTTTACTATTTTCACCTGCCATTTTGTTTCCTCTCTTTATGTGTTGCTTCCTGCCTATTGCTCTCCTGCTTCCCCAGGGAAGAGTCTGGAGCTTGTGTTCCCGTAGCCCCGCTCCACACCTCCAGCAACTTGAGGACAGCATAGAGGTTAGAGATAAGACCTTTGCCTCTTGTCTTGAAAGGGCTCTCTTTGGTTCTCTACACGCCTAATATCAATGCCTCCTTACTTGCATGCTGAAATTAAAGTTACACAACTATGAAGCAAGTTGCTGCTAAACTGAGCGCTGCCAGCCTCAACTGAAGCAGCGCTGAAACTTCCTCAGCACTGAGAGAAATAAAACCTCGCTCTGGATGTCCTGTATGGTAAGTTATCAAGAAAAAATAAATCAAGCCAAAAAGCTAGTCCAAATGAGTTCCTCAATCAGAGGTCATTTTTTTATCTTCTTATCACTGCTTCAGCTTTCCTTCTGAAAAGTGGAGATGATATGGCCTCGCCCCAGAGGCGTATTATGAAAATTAATCCATTGATTAAACACTTTGATTGCCAGAGGAGTGCTCACAATTACATTAATAATTCTGTACTCAGAATAGGATTTGAATAGTAAGCAGTAAACCAGCCACAGAGTCTTGTAGGGAACAAGGAGGCAACAAAACATTTGACATCTGTTTCTTAATTGGGCCCTGCTCATCCTATGTGCAGAACAGAGCAAGGATACAAGAATGGAGTCAGAGAAAACACAAAAAGAAGAATGTGGTCACATCCCCAGAGACCATAACATAGAGCACAGGTACCGAACCTCTAACTAAAGTTTGGTGGGCCCTTTTAAAAATACAGAAATAACAGAGAAATGCTGGGATCTGCAACCTTAGCATGTTTTACAGCAAGTTTTTTATAAAATCAACGCCCAGCACAGGTGAGTATGTCATATATTATTTACACTTACTGTTTTGTGTATAAACAGAAGGATGCAAGAAATCCAAACAGTCTTTCAACTCAGGGTATATAAATACACTTATCATTTGGAAGTCTGCGTACATCCCACTAAAAAAAGCATTGAAAATAATGTCTTTGCCTTGCAAAGCCAACAGATTCTTTAGTGGAAGGCTTACTATATCACTGCATATGCTAACTTGAGATAAACAATCTGCAGAGACAAACTTAATTATCACTTCTTGTAAAATTACCCGTTTTGCTGTTTCAATCAGAGAAGCTGCTTCAGTCTTGCCCACTTGTTGCACCATTTTGTAAAACAAGCCATCTTGCTCTTGCAGCAAAATGTAAGGTTCACCATATTCTTTCAGTCTTCCTGCATCCAAAACCTGTTAAATCAGCAGAAACCAACATATTTACATAAGAAATTCAAAAACAAATGTTGGAGACTACAAGCAAGGGGAGAATGTATGCACTTCAAGTGCTAAGATGAATTTTGTATCCTGAAAATGAAATACGTTCTCTTCAAACAAGCACAGCACTTTTTCAGTTTATAGACCTGTTGTACAATTTCAGAGTGCCCTACAGCCATTCCACCTATAGGAATCCAATGCAAAGTTATGCAGAATATGGAAATACAATGTTTGTGAAGCCAACAAAGCAGATTATAAGACTCATTGTGTAAGAAAGAAACAAAGAGGCCTAAAATGGGCTCTGAAGTAAACAGCTGTGGGTAAAAACCACGCAATAACCACCAAGACGGTTGAGGGAGAATAAGTAAGTCTTTTGGATTAGAGGAGGTAAAGATGTAATTAAAGAAAATGAGGGTGTTGCTGAAAAGATAAACAATTTCTTGCATCAGCTTTTGCCAACTATGTATTAGAAAGCTACTTACCCTGAACCTATTCTTTCTACATAAAAAAAGATGAGATGCCACCAGAGACATAGGTACCCAAAGAGAGGAGGGGAGAAGGAGAAAACAACAGAGAAATTAAAAGGTATTAAGTCAATGAGCCACAGAGTGTATATATACAATCAAAAACATTAGAAAAATTTTAGAATAAGCTGATTGAACCTCTTAAGAAACTACTCTCATACTACTGACTCTATTGAAGGACTGCATGGTAGCAAATATTGCACTTAGATTCTGAAAAGCCTTAGAGGATCATTCAGGGAGCTTTTAGGCCAGCATATATACACTTCAGGTAAGACAGCAATTCAGTCAAAACAATCATTTAAACACAAGTAGAAGACACACAGACAGCCCGCAGAATTTGTTCTCCATGGTTTTAGCAGAATTAAATAGTACGTCACAAACCTGATACAATTCTCAATGCACGAGGAGAAAACTAAAGGAGAAACGGTTTATAAGGATTTCCAGAAAGGTATCTGGTATAATGAAATAGCTGCGCTACAAGAGATGAAAATTTTTCAAGAACCTGGACAGAAAACAGAGATCAGAAATAAACAGCATGTTTTTCTTTGTGGAAAAGCCAGTCAGGTAGGAACTGGTGGGAACCGCATCATTCTGGCATATGTGGCAGCTGTGTATGTGCTAGCACCAGAAAAAGGAGTTACCAAAGAAGTGACAAACCTGCAAATGACACAAAAAACGTATGGGGAAGTCTAGACCAGAGGAGATTCACATACACCTTAACTAACCTAAAAGAATGAGAAACACAATAGCAGGGAAAAGTCAATATTGACAAACGCAATACACCCGAATACTTAACTGCCTTATAAATTAATGGTATTGACTCAAGAAAGAGATCTGGGTATCAGTCTAAAAGTTCAGTACTTTCATCAATGTGTAGGAGCAGTGAAGTTAAAAAAAACCACACAAAAAGAAAGAAAAAGAAGTTATGTGAGAAAACAAAGTAATTCAGAAAAAAATTTTTGTGCTTATATAAATAAAAAACTGAATACACATGACATATTATTGAAAAAGATATTGCCACAACAGAGGGACTTCAAGGACTCATAACCAAGACATAATTGTGGTGTACATACTTGCAAGGAAAAAAAAAAAAAAAAAGATCTAAAAAACTGGAGCTGTTGATTTCAGGGAAGAAATGAATAAAAGGTATTATGAGGACAACTTCCAAAATAACAAAAACAGTTCGCAAACTTCTGTTTGAAAGAAGAAACTCCAATAACCTTCCAGACACAAATTCATAGTCCTGTGAGGAAACTTTCAAACGTGCAAAGCTTTGCCTGTGCTACCCCTTAAAGCAAAATGTCCCGACGGCCGGGAGCTCGGCAGGTCTCCAAGCAGCCCCGGACCCCCCCTGTTAATGATGAAGCCCCCCTCCCCACCCCATGAAGCAGGGCAGGGGAGCGGATTCCTTTGCCTGCCCTGGTGTGAAAATCCCACACCGCCGAGATCGCCGTCGGGCTCCTTTGACACCAGGGGACCCGGCACCAGGGAAAAAGGCGCCCACTCCTTCGCTTCCGGTTCAATTAAGTACATGGCATTTGAATGGAAAGGAACTCAGACAACAACAGCAGCATAATTACAGCTGATTTCATAAATTGTATGCGCAGAAAGCTACAAGAAGTTATTTGCTGTTTTCAAAAGCTCCTATCTCAGAGCACCCAGCTTATGCTATGGTTTTCCTTTGCAAGCCATTTCCACTAGTGTTTGGTGTGTTGCTGGAGAAAGTGCTCGGGGAAAAAAAATTTAAAATATCAGTAATATTGCATAAGACAATATATAGTCATTACATATACAACAGATGCAGTATTTCACCCGCAAAGGAACACTTGCGCCCATGTTGATTTTTCAGTGTACTTTGTCCTATCCCATTTAATGTGAATATTTAAGGATTAATTACAAACGTCGGTTTAATCGCCATCTTTTATATACTACAGTACGTCACATTTAAGGACAGCTTCCTTAAAAAAGGCAAAAAAATTAGTTGATCACATATGGTTCAACAAAATAATTAACGTGGTGTGCCACAGCACAGGATATCTCTGGTGCCTTGAATAAGTTTAGGTTTTTTTTCCAGTATAACACTAGGTTATATAACCACTCTTTAAGAGAGAAAACAAAAAAGCATCTTCATTACAAATGTCTCTCACAAATAAGGATCTTTTTTTTAAATTTATATTACTGCGGTATTCGAATTTTAACATTAATTTTGCAAATACCTGAAACAGCCACAAACATGGACAATCTTTCTCCTCCACACAACCTGGGAGGGGAAAAAGGAAAAATTTATTCTTCCTTGGCAGGTTTTAAACAGCCAAGTCCAGAAGACGAATAGACAGAGCGAGCGATTTGTGTGTCTAGAAAAGTTCCATTCACATTTTAAACAAATCGTTAATCTATTCATATCCTTTTCTTGGGGAATAAAAACAATCTTGTGTTATGAAAACAGACAGAACAAACGTAGGGAAAACAAGCCGCGTTACTTTTTAAAAAAAACCTGCGATGAAAAGAAAAAAAGAAAGAAAAGAATGAAACTGAACAAAGACAGTATCGTTCCTACAAGTCAGGAATACTCTATAAACCCTATTCACCGAGGAAAAACACCATTTCTACTAACTGCTGTCATCTACGAGACAATGGAGAAAATTTAAGCTGATTTACTTGGTACATTTATATATTTATACTGTTATAAAAAAAGACCTTAGACAAAGAGATAGGTTCTCTTCTTTGAAGAAATACGTGCTGATAAAATTTAAATAAATAAATAGGTACTTTGGCTAAGGCTTTGCATACTCTTACTCACTGACTCCAAGCCAAATTAAAATCATTAGGACTTCAAAAAGCCAGCTAATCATTCAGGAAAGGTGGAATCTGGTGTTTACCAGCCACGTATTTTCTGATCAACTTGCAGGCAACGCTTATCACTGCGCAATACGACCAAATCGAACCCAGATGCATTCCAAGGCAGTCCTACCAGTGGAACTTGATACAGAAAAGCCAGAGAAGCTTGGAGCTGGTGAAATCAGATCGGTGGGATGATTAGGGAGGACACAGGCAGGAGACTCTGAATCAGACGCTACAGACCTTAACACAGATTTTGGACAAATCACTCGGCTTTTCAGCTCCTCGGTCTGACTGTTTGTAAAATACAGCAAATAAAGCCTCAGAATCATCCTGTGGGAGTTAACTGCCTGCAAAATACTTAGACAGCCCAGAGTAAAATAAAACAAGCCCCAAAAAAGCTATATAAACCCAAAGCAGTCATATGTAAAGCAGGGCCAGAATCTCTACCGCCTTGTCCTGGCAGTCTCTTTTACCTCACCTGCACTGTTCTTTGTAGTCAGACCCTTCCGACTTTAACAAGATTTTCTCAAGCAGAAGAGTAACTCCAACAGAAAAAAATTTACAAAATTGGCCGCTGGTGATCATGCAAAAGAGCACCCAGGAAAATTCTTACTCAATGGAATTTGCTCACCTCCTTTGCTCTCCTCTTTACTTACAGATATCCAAACCACCCTTACTCAAACAGCACTATTCAGACATTTTATGTTCAAGCAGAGCTTAAATGCTGTATTCTTCTTGAGTAAAATCCTCTCGTGCCACCTAATTCTACTCCATTGAATGTTTCAGTCTGGGGCACCAACTGCTCATCCCAGTTGTGAATTTTTTGTGTTGGGTAGAAGGCAACAGAGTTTTGATGACATGGAGGCACAGGCTAACATAGAAAGAGTGGGATTAAAAATTTATCAGGGAAGGGCAGGGAAATAGAAAAGAAGTAGTTGAATTTGACTGACCTGCAAAGGCAAACATGAAAATGGAGTATCAGCCTTTAAATAAGTTTTTTCTGTTAACTCTGGCTGGCGTAGAAGGACTATTCGCTTATGCCACAAAAACGTTGCTGAACTAAATCTGCGTAAGATTTGGCAACTACAAAATAGTTGTCCATTTTTGCCTCATATGTGTCCCACCAGGGTATTTACCTCCACTCTGCCTAGGTCCTCCCCTCCCTCCCCCCCCCAAAAAAACCCAAAGTTTGTAGAATTTCCATTCCATAGCCTCATAGCTTAATGTATTAACTATGGATGGAAAGGCAGGGGGGGAGACAAGAAGGAACACGTAAAATGGCAAAAAAGAAATCAGAGAACCATTTCACAAAGAACAGAGAGAAACAAGACAACGAAAGATGAAGACACTATGTCAAGATAGTCCAGATTCCAGCAGAGACCTAGGCAGCAGAACCAGGACAGCACCTTTTCTCCCTGACAATTCCTGCAACTAATATATATCGTTCTGTTGCACAGGACTTCGGAAAAGCAAACATCATTTTCTAAGTGAATTTAGAATCTTCTTTGTGGATTAATAAAAGTAAAAGAAGTGTCATTATCCATAGAAAGAACACAAACTCTCAAAGACGCTGTAACAAATACCATGTACTTATGGCTATCCATAGACACAAAAAAGAAAGTTCTAAATCCTGCATTTTCTAACTTTCAGCAACAAAAGCAGACAAACCAAGAGAACAATAGTTATAAAACATTCTGAGAAAAAAACAGTCCAAGGTTGGAAGTGTTCAGCAACAGAGGAGGGGGGCATGGGAATTTATTTCAATTATTATTGAGGAATGACTAGTATTCCTATTCACGTTCATCTTCACCATAAAGCCAGAGGGGAAATGGGACATTTAAGGGTTGATCATAAATGTTTTTATTTCCTATTCAAAAGGAAAATAATTCAAGCAAATTATCTCCTAGGGAATACATCTGATTTAATTTAGACTTGGAGAAGACATCACCAAACAACAAAATTATTATTAAAGTTCAAAACTCTGCTAGGAGTACGACTTTGAACAATGTTTTCCTCAGAGAGCATACATCAAGATGATCTTCAATAAAGTCCTGGGAAGAGGAGAATATTCAGGAGATGCTTCTGGTTATATCATATTATAAGAAATATATTTACCCGAGACAATACACAGCTTTGTGGGAAAGAGTCAACAGCCTGTGCTCCAGTTGGCATTAAGTTCAGATGCAAGCATGTTCTGCCTCTTCCGTCTCATCATGGTTTGTTAAAACAGATCAGAAACATGTACATACTTCTCTGAAGAATCATTTATAAGTTATCAACATATCTAAACAGGTTTGTGAACATCGAAGAACATTGAGAAGGGTGCAAATACAACTCAGGAACCATTTTAAAGGTGTTTCTTTTTTTTTTCTTTTTAAGCGGTGTTTCTTTGGGTTTTTTTTCTTGGGTTTGGGGTTGTTTTCTTTTTTTTTTGGTGGTGGAGCTTTGTTTGGTTGTCTTTTTTAAAATTATTTTGTTTATTTTTTAGTCTTCAGGTTTAATCTAAGCATTCCTCAAGCTCCTTCAGGGCTCCCATACAAATTACCAGTAACTCCAGACAAATTTGGTGTCAAATAACGTACATTTCATACATGATGTGTACAAACAAAGCAGAGCGCGCTTGGGCATTTACCTTATAATCTGAATGATTATTTTCAGACTTCCCAAATATTACACCTCAGCAGATCTTTGCTGTAACAATGCCAAATCCGCCACTGATCACTGGGATTTGACACATACCTCCTGCCTGCCTTCCCCACTTCACGGAAAAGGCGACTTCAGACATCTTGTTCTGTAACCAGAAACAGTGGATTTCTTTAAACTGAAATTATTCTTCAGCTATAATTTAGGGAAAATTGAGCATGCAACACTGGATGGTAAATTGATCCACATATAAGTTATCTTTACTTTTCTTGCAGAGGCTCAAAAATCTACCTTCTCCTTTCCTCCATCTGATGGCATTCCACTGTAAGCTAGTTGGAATGTTGTGGGGAAAAAATATCAATTATGTATGTAGTAATGGGTCTTATTCTACTGATAATCATTTGATATTAAATCCTTCTGTATGTTGTTGGAGGAAAGAAGCCTGTTAACCAGTCGCTGCAGATGTTTCTTGTTCAGTTCCCTCACCTCAAAACATCTGATCTACCAGTGCAAGTTCAGCCTTTCCCTGAGAGGGTATGAAGCGATCTCATACCACTTCTTACCAAGAGCTCTACATGCTGACAGAACTCTCCCTTGGTCAATCCGTAATGACTGTTTCCACCACTGCCAAAGCCACATTTCTCAATCGGGATTGCAGAATGGCTCAAATGTGGCCCTGCAGTGATAGAAGATATACTTCAGCTTAAGAAATCCCACTCTTTAATAAGGCTTTTGAGGGCCTTAGGAAGTTAGATAAGCTACAAGGATATTATACTTTTCAAGAGGTTAAGGAATATTGTTGCAGATGACTGGGCATGTCTCTTGGTTTTATCAGTTTCTGATGACAATGAACTTGTGGCTCAGCTGCCATGCACACAGTTTTACCTTATCAGAAACTCTCCGTTCAAAGCATCAGCCACCAGCGTGTCCTGGGCTAATTTGCTTTTAAACAGTAATACAGTATTTCTGAGAGCAAAAATCATCCTCTGAGGATGTGTCAGTATTTCTAGCATGGTCTGGATTCCATACCATTGTCTTTAATGAAACATGATCTGACTGTCCTGTTCTTACACTGATAGAAACACGTTGATACACAAATGCCTGCCAGAATGAGAGATTGGCTTCGCCTCCTGCAGTAATTCAAATCCAGCTCTTCCATTTGACTACTCCCAGCTGAAGTACCGCCTCAATAATTAGTTGTTTTATTTAGGCAAAAGAAGAATCTTGTTGGGCAGCCCTCTTGAAATTGGGAGCAGCCTTTAAGATCTCAAAGATGCCAACGTTTTGGAGAAGCGTGGCTTAAAACTGGCAATCAACAATCTTCGAATCTTTTCAAACTCATTGGGATCTTGACTCATTTTAGAGACAGCTGGGNAATCTTCGAATCTTTTCAAACTCATTGGGATCTTGACTCATTTTAGAGACAGCTGGGACAGCTGTGATATTTACAACTGTGACAGACACCTTGTTTTAGCTGATAACACTTTGATACATTAGTATGTCACATAGCTCAGTATTTTATGCAAAACTCAGCCTAAACATCAGTATAATATATCCTTTTAATGGTAAAGATGCATACGTAACTCAGCTATCAAAAAGGTATGTTCACTGTTGACAGTGGTTCAACTCAATTACTAAATTCCAAGAAATAACACAGAAGGATTTGGTTTTCCCTTGTGGTTTGCTGAACATCAACCGAGTTTCAGAAGACCCGGGAACAGTGGATATTGCCTTTGTTCAGACTCAAAACAAAACTGACCATTTCCAAAAAATCACTCGCTAAATGCTCACCTCTTCCAGAGACTCTGGAAGTCTTGAGTTACCAAATGGAAGGAGAAACCTAACGGTTCCCAGGCCCTTTGCTCTCCATCAGTTGGCCAGATGGACTCCAACACAGCCAAGAGCCAAGTCGGTAGGCTGGCATTAATCACAACCAACATCTGGTGGAACTGCTGAAATACTCTAAAGAGTCTCCCTGAAATATTTCATCAGCCCTTATAGTTAAGCGTTGAGATCTTTCCTGAGTCTTCACATTTGATTGTTTGGATCCTGAAAATCTGGACATCCAGACAATTTACCAGTCACCTTACAGAACACATGTAACACAAGCAATGTTTTAGCTGTGTACAAACTGATACTGATATTCAGGTATGGTGAGATCAAGTATTCTCTCACCTGCTCTCTGCAAGGCATCTCACCTATCACCATTAACTTTTATCTTCTGTTCCATGCAGGTGCCCAAACATTCTTATTTTTATCTTCACATTTCTTTATCCAACAAACTTTGGTCCCACAGCACAGCTGGGATTTTTCTTAGGTTGAATAAAAAAAATAATAATTTAGTTCTAATATTCCCTAGTCCATATTTTCAAGACAAAGGCTCAGTCACAAAAAGAGTTTTATTAGCCTTTGTTCCTTTTGAAGAATGACAGCAGGTGGACAAATACGAATGTAGCAATTCTAGTGTGGATTACTGGATTCAGATCCAAAAGGTACTTTAATATTTCTATGATGAATTAGGTGCCTAAGTATCTTTGGAGACCTGATTACTAGTTTTAAAAATTTGGCTTTCATTCAAGCTACTATAATTCATTAAGCTCCCTTTATATTCCTTTAACAGAATAGACTGCAATAGCGCAAGTATAATATCCAACAACATTTCAGCACACTCCAGATACCGGGCTAATATAAGGTCAAAACCCCTTTCAGCTTTGTGTTACAGAATAAAAAAAATAATATCCATTTTATACACTTGCAGTTCTCCCATGTTAGAATTTTAAAGGACTAAACAACAGCTTTGAATGCAGCCCTAATTATTTCTACTTTTCACAGTTTTGTGTTTTACCATCCCAGCCTCCAGGAAAATTCATGGTCTTTCCAATTGACCTGTCTCTAGACATCTTATGCACTTGAGGGCCTGTACCTGACAGCAGGTAGCTCTCCACCAAAGAAACAGTCCTACACGTACCTACTTAAGATGACAGTGTCAACACTACTGGCAACTCGCAGAGTTTTCACAAAAAAACTGTTCTACAACTAGGACTGAGCATTTCTGTATCTTGTGACTTACAATAATGCTCCCTAAACTGTAAAACACATTCATTTTCCAGCAGTGATATTTAAGTAAGTAGCAAAAAAAAGCCACCAAAAGAAGAAGCAACAGACCACAGCATTTATGGCTTTAACTCAGTATTACTAACTGAAGTGTATCACCACCACCTTCCTACGTTCTCCAGGTCTCCATCTGAAGCTGGGCCACTGCAGTGAAAGCCCACGTGAAGGTAGGGCAGCTGGGGCTACCCACCTCCTTCTCCCACCTGCTCTGCTCATGAGCTGCAGATTCAGACTCCCCTCATGCTTATTCTCCTTCTAGCTCCATGACTCTTGCGCTTCTGGCAGCACGGTGCTTCGAAGGGAAGGGTGGAGACTGGCCTTAACCTGACTGCCCTGTGTATGCTGGTGGGTACAGTATCTTCTTGGGAATGGAGAGCACTGCGTCCAGACCTCCTCAGATGGAGGACAATGTAGAGCACAGATTTCTGTACCTCCTGGAAGAATGCTGTCGTCCCAGTGCTAAAGAAGGACAGCATTGCCATCACTATCTGTTTGCTTAGGTGTCTCTTGGCACCTAATCTCCAACTGGATAGATGAAAGATGCTAATGTGCAACACTGGGTCAGATACCAGAACTCCAGAGAGAGACAAATGCTCAGATCTTGTGTACTGCATAGCGTTTTCCATCTAGCTGTAGGTGACTCCCCTTTCTCTATGCAAACTGCCTGGATCTCCCTCCAGAGTTTCCCATTTGCTTTCAAAATGTTTACACCTACTCTTGGTGGACTGATTGCTCTGCTGAGGTTAGGTATCTACGGTGCATGAAACAGGGTGCCTGATTTATGAGGCTCAGAAGTTCCACCATGGTAATGTGACATCAGAAAAATGGGAACAAGTGAACAAGGGAGGCTCACCGGAAAGACGTGGGAAGTAATTTTCTATTGACCAAAAAACCAACTCCAGTCTGGCTGTGAAGTACATAGTATTGTTACTCTGAATATTAGTCACTTCAGAATGTAACCACAACAGGTTTTCCCATAAATAAATCAAATCTCTTCCCATGATTCTCTTCATCAAAAACTTCCTATTTGAATGACAGTTTTTAATTACTAGATCAAGTTCTGCTTGCATAAAGAGTTTCCATTTCAAAGAAGCATTGTGCTGATATGAAAAGTCTCTGTGGAGAAACATCCTTGTCACTGGAAAACGCACAAGTTTTGACTACTCTGTGGCTTTCCTATAGAGACCACGGCACAGCATATAGAGCAAACCATCGCATCAGGCTCTTGCCAGATGTATATACTTAATTTGCTACCGATCCACTGTGTCCCCTGGGTGAGCCTCAGTATGCCGTTTTCCCCTCTGTAAAAATTCAGCTTCTAAAAAGTATTCTCAACCTGGAGAAGGAAGCAGAGAGGAGGGGGAGGAGCGGGTGATAGGGATTGTATGAGATCCCACTGGAAGCCTTGGGAGTGGTGCCTGTTGGATGCCCCAGGCTGCTCCTGGCTGGGTTTGGTGAGCTGCAGATGCCATTTAGGTAAAAGGCCCTCGCCCTCTAAGGTGAGGACAGGACAGGGAAACAGCTGTCGTGGTGGTGGGGAGGCCATGTGGAAAGAGGGGCCAGTGGAGCAAGCCTGAGCTGAGCATCTGCCAGGATTTGCCATCGCAGAAGAGGCAACTGCAGCACATTTCTCCATCCTCCCCCTCTGCCAAGGCAGCAGGAGGGGGGCTGCCCGTGCTAAACCGGGCACTGCTAGCACCTGACGGGAGGAGCTACAACTTGGGTTCTCAAACTAATGAAGAAAAAGGAATGAGAAAGTGTCCTATGAGACTCTAGAGCAGCACACACAGAGGGAAGGGGAAAAAAAAAGAAAGAGTTTGAATTGAAAACCGCTGGATT
Organism: Tringa tobata; assembly: GCA_033628505.1. Classification (NCBI taxonomy): domain Eukaryota; kingdom Metazoa; phylum Chordata; class Aves; order Charadriiformes; family Scolopacidae; genus Tringa; species Tringa tobata. The sequence continues at coordinate 13,940,179 of JAHREE010000279.1, read as the reverse complement.
ATAATTTTATGGTAGTATTATTTGATGGCCTGACTTAACAAGTCTTTCCAACTTTGGTTCCAAAGATTGTATGGATACTTCCCTATCTCACCCAGGTGTTTGAAGTTTAATTAATTAATGTTTGTAAAGAGCGTTACAATTTCCAGATGAAAGGTCCTATGCAAGTGCAATGTAGTATTACTCATTGAGGTGATTGGGTTAGAGAGTATCACATTACACAATACAGCTCTTCCCTCAATGATTTTAAGTGTTTGAAGTTCTGATAAAATGTATTTATCACTAAGATAGATATAATGGAAATACTCTTAAGGCGTGACCTGGATTATGAAACCAGAGGTATGGTTTTGGGAATGGAACAAACGAGAATTAAAACAACTCCTGAGGCCAGATTTGTCTACAGTTGTATAAAATGTATTCTGTTCTTCCTTTTTTTCCTCTTCCAGTAGGCTTTTCTTCTCTTCTAAAATAGAACCGGTTATTACGATGGGTGTGAGCAGACATGCAACAGTTCATGTTCAGTTCCTATTTCCATACTCATCCAACTTGACATTTTCTCATGACTTTCTCAAAATTATTTTCTGTTCTAATTTTTTTTTTTAAATGTTTGTATTAACCCTAAAAGGTGAACACTTTCTTTTTGGAAAGTTCTGCTTTAACCAGCAATTAAATTGAATTAATCAATCAAATCAAAAGCATGTGGACAACGCCAAACTGGAGATTGCAGTCAATATGCTCAAGACAGGGTTGACATTCAAAGCTATTTAGATTTAGACAGGCTGAAGGAATAGGTCAGCATGGACTTCATGACACTCAACAATGACAGATTCAAAGTCCTGAATCTGGAATGGACTGACCCCCTGCACCAGTACCAGTTAGGGAGCATGGGCACCGTCTGTGCTGAAAAGGAGGTGGGGTCCTGGTGTTCAGTAGGCTAGACAGGAGTTAAGCACCGTGCCATGGGTATCAACAGGAGTGCAGACCAAAGGAACTGCTTTTTCAGGGCTCATCAGAACAGATCTGGAATACGATGACCAGTTTTGACCTCTCAGTACAAGATGAGGGTAAATTGAAGCAAGTTTGAAATAGAGTCACCAGGGTGGGCAGTGGAATGGAACACCTGACCTATGAGAGGCTGATGGAGGAGGGCTTGTTCAACCTGGAGAACAGATGACTTAACAGCAATCTTCCTATACCTACAAGGCAGTTACTGAGAAGATAGAAGCAGGCTCTTAAGCGAAACGCACAGTGGGAAAACAAGAAACAGCTGCCAGAAACCAAAAGGGGGCTTCAATTGGATATAAGGAAAAAAAGAGATTTCATAGCAGATAATTACGCATTGGGGCAGGCTGCCCAGAGAGACTGTGGAAACTCCGTCTTTCAAGGTTTTCAAGGCCCAATTGGAAAAAGACCTGAGCAACCTGATCTGAAATTAGCGCTGACCCTGCTTTGAGCAGGAGGTTAGACTAGAGCCCTCCTGACGTTCCTTTCAATCTGATTCAACAGGAAGGGAGGGAAACTCTAGTTTATGGTCAGATCATGTATATTTGTTCAGGAATGGGCTTGGACTTTTGTGATTGAGTTAAGACAGTTGAATAAGTTTGCTCAAAACGTGTTTGAAAAATAACTTTACTCATTATCTGTCAAAAGACAATCATTGATATTCCAACTGCCAGGTTCGATCTTTGTTCTTCTTCCCTCATTTTCTAACAAACTTACCATGATAGCAAACAACAGAGACTTGGGATGGCTTATAAATGAAGGTATTGTTGCACCTAGAGGTCTCAGTTAAAAGAGAAACAAAACCAGGGTTTTGATAATACCAGGTAATTGAAGAACAATGCACTTCAGTTTGTGCATATTTACTCTTCAAAAATAATCACCATCAAGTTAAATTTGTGAATTACTAAAACACATCGACTAGTCAAATTTTAAAATACTGTGAAAGCTTTCTTTACCTGAGTCTTCTCAATTTTTGTGATATTCAAGTAAATGATTAATTTTCCATGAATGCTCTTTTTATTGTTAATGGCACTCATTAACTGTTAGTCTTCTAGAGGGATATCCTTTTTCCTTGCATTTTTAACACACATTTTTCTTATTCTTCAAAAATTCTGCTATATTCCCACTAGCAGTTACATGCCTGAGTAAACCAAGTAATTAAAAGCGTAACAAAAGCACACCTGCTGTAACTCTGATCATTCTAAATATGCATTCATATTTCTGATTTGTCCAGAAACAGAATCAATAACTGAACAAGCATGTCAAGGAAACAGGTTTGCCAAGGGGTCATGTCAGTTTCCTCCTTTTTTCTGTCCTATGCTTTGCACCCTCCCCTCTCCCCTCAAAATTACAGAAATCATTAAGAAGATCAAAATAGAGTAATGTAAAAAGATGAAAAATATTTAAGAGTTACTAATGACTGTGGACTCAAAGGCACACCTTCTTGCAAATCTGGTCCTTAATGCTCTAAAGAGGTCAAAGGCATTCAAATAAAACTGTATTAGACAATGTATGAACATAAATGGACTTTTAGTAAACTAGAAATCTTAAAAGTAGCTAAACTGAAACGACGCAAGGTTAAGAATAATGTACAGACTCTAAAAACATGATAGAGTAGCTATATAGTTGGTAATAATACTGGGCAGTTTGGGGGGAAGGCGATTTCAATGCTTTGTTCCAATGATTTGTCGGTAAAAAAGCAAATAAAGCATTTAGTTTTCATTACAACTGCACGATACTAAAGGTAAAACTAAGAAAACATCTTCATGGAAAGAGCATTCTGTGCATAACAAGTTAATGGTAGCTAATGAACCAAAACCCACAGAAATCCTTTTGGACAGCTAACAAACACACACAGCTATTAATTAGGTCACAGTTGTTTCCTCACAAGTCTTTTGTTCACTTTAGTTATAGAAAACACCAACATATCCATTAGACCTGTGGGGAGGTATTCACCAGCGAAGAAAATATTTATTTATTATACGTTAAATGCTTGCAATTATATGACTACTTATGGCAGTTCTGCTGGTTTCTCTCTTTGTAAGTAAACTATAATCACTCAGTTCACAATCTACTCTATTCTACTCCTCAGAACACCACTCACCTCTGTAGATCCAATTGTTTCATTTTGTGTACTTCAGGCAAGCATTGTAACTCAATCACAGATTTTAAAACGTTTTGAGCATCCAGTAAAAAAACACGGAAAGAATTAACATGCTTCATTTTCACAAAACAAAAGTTGAAGAAAGTATTTTTTTTAAGGTTACCATTGAGACACGAAGGGTAATTTCTGCTTGAAGCCCAGATAAATTTGAGTTCCACTCATGAACACGGTTTGCCCACCTACGTCAGTTACTTCACTAGCTGGCTGTGAAGAAAATGTTTGCAATGGGCTCCTGTTCCTACTGCAGAAAATTGCAAAACTGCAGGCTGCACATCATTTCAAGGACACAAACCAGCCCAATCTCCTGAGAGCCTAGGGAAGACCATTGCCTTTATGAAAATAATCAGCAAGTATTTCCTAATTTCTAAGCATGTGCAACGCACCGTGGGGCAGACAAGATGGCAGAGGGGGTATTCCACAGTGGCAAAGTCTATCAGGGCTCTGTTGGAAACAAAGACTGCAAAGGCTGCTAGATTGGTAGTGCTTCATCTTTTCTGTCTGAACCTTGCTTTAGAAAGCTGGCCACGTTCATTACCTCACCAGTCTCGTTCCACTCCTCCCACCACCACCCTTGCCCCAGGGCAGCTGCTGCCTCCTTACCTCCATGTCTCCTGCCCCAGAACCTCTACCACTTCCTCCTCACGCATCCCACACCACTAACTATTGTCACTGCCTCCCTCAGCCCACCGAGACTGAATTAATAAACCCGACCAAATCCAGCTGACTCTGTCCAGAGCCTCTTGGGTGTGTCTACGGGGCTCCTCGTGCTGGCAGAGTTTATTTGCTCAGGTCTGCTGCTGCGCCTCACCTGCAATGGGTTCCTGCCTCGCTGGTTGGAAAGCACAGGGCCAGAAAACGTAAAGAAGTCTTTTCAGGTCATTACTTCTCCAGTTGTCAATCACAGTAACTAGGATAACTAGGTTAACTAAGATAAGCCTAAAGTACAACTTAAACCTCTGCCTGCTTCTGGATCAAAATTAAGAAGAAAGAGTCGATAACATTATTCTTCAGGAAAAATAAAATAATAATAATAAAAAAAAATTAAGCAGTTAACTGTCTTACCATAATCCTGTCACTGTCAATAATGGTGTTCAGGCGGTGTGCAATGGTCAGCACTGTGCAGTGAGCAAACTTTTCACGGATCGTCTTTTGAATGAACTCATCTGTTCTGAAACACAGCAAGAGCAATGCAGACAAAAATAAGATGTTTGCATGGATAACTGAATGGCAGGCAAGTTTTATGATTTCATCAAACATGACTGTATAGAAGGAAATGTGCTTATGAAGTCAGTACAGTGCTTCTTCCTCTTGCTGTATCAGATGACTTGGAGGCATATCATGAAACATACTCCAAAATCTGTCCTCTAATACTTGAGGAGGAAAGAGTTTCCTTCTTGGAAGGAGAGCAATAGGTTTCATTTCAGGAGACTAACTTCCCAGGCTTTGATTACAGAAAAAGAAACGTTCTGTAGAATCGGATATTCCTAGAGATGTCTACACCAAAGAACGTCACTGTTGTTTTAAGTTTTAGTTTGTGCAAGCAGTGGAGAAAAGTTGGTGACAGTAAATACCCCCTTCATTGCAAATAAACGGAAGAATGAACCTGAGACAGCCTATAACTAAGGTTCTTGATTTCCACTGCAAAAGAGGATTAAATAAAGGAGGTGGCTGGTAAACTGAACTAGGACTGGAGTAGCTCAAGAACTTCAATACAGAAAAAAGAAAACCATAAATCTGTTCTGTTATCTGGAACACAAAACCCAGGGAAAGGGGTAAAAGTTTTCAAGTTAAGAGCCTCAACCTACTGTATGAATTAACCACCTAAGAAAGGATATCAGAAAACATAAGACTTGATTCTATAGAGGGGAGATTTAGATTAGATACTAGAAAGAAATTCTTTATTGTGAGGGTGGTGAGACACTGGAACAGGTTGCCCAGAGAAGTTGTGGATGCCCCATCCCTGGAAGTGTTCAAGGCCAGGCTGGATGGGGCTTTGAGCAACCTGCTCTAGTGGGAGGTGTCCCTGCCCATGGCAGGGGGGTTGGAACTAGATGACCTTTAAGGTCCCTTCCAACCCTAACCATTCTATGATTCTATGACTTGTAAAGAACAAAAAGTAAGCTAAAGCACAGACACTGAAGTACAGGGTTAGAGCAGCATCTGTCACAAATAAAGCTGAGAATCCTGAAAAGGAAATAAAGTTATACCAAAAGACACATAAGACACTAAAGCGTTCTTTAGCAGTATAAACAAGCATTTAGGCAATGGAGGTGCAATATTCATAAAACTGGAGATTATTCAAGTAACTAACTGTACAAGAGAAGCATGGACACCACCTAACTTAAAGCATACCAGTCAGGCTTAAATGTGGAAATCTATACAGTCCTCTCTCTAGTCAACAAAAGGGGAAAGGCATGGCTGGAAGGTGCATGGAGCACCTGAATTAGACAGCCCATCAGGTGACGAATGCCCTCTAGAGGCACCTGACAGCCCACATGGCACAGGAAGCCTTGGCTCCCAACCTGGGCGCAGAGCCAGGCCACATCGGCCACATCATATATTGCCCGTCAGCCTTCAGAAACCTGATGAGGGGTGACAACAGAGAAAGGCAGCGAGGGAATGCAGGTACAGAAACTAAAATTCTCATCCATATAGAAGGAAGACACAAAAATCTCAAAATATACTGGGGTTAGTTGTCAGGGACTTGAAGGTGTGGGTCTCATTTCCAGGATTTCTAGGAAATTGCACTTCTACATAACGACTGGAGAATAATACATGCTGTACATAGGGTTAAAACAAGACAAAGGAGATATCTGGATAAAATGTTATATTCAGGCAGCCATGTTAGCTTCAACCAGTTTCTGGCAAAGACCTAATTCTTCAAATTGTTAAAAGGAACTGGAAAATCAAATAAAATACAATAAAGATTCGTGCTACACATGTCTTCCTTTGACAAATTATTATTTTTTAGATAGAAGTAGCACCCTAGATTGAATCTGTCTGCACACAATAAATATTTGGTATCACTTCATAAATTAAGCAAAAAGAATTGTTCTGATGCCACCATGTCAGAAGGCACTAACAATAAAAAGTGGACAAAGACAACTTTGGAAGAACGGGACGGACTTCTTAGAGGAATGGAGTAACTGTTAAGCTTCCACAGAAGAAAAGAACAGACTCACACTCTGAAGGATTGAGCATAACTTCTGTTACAAATGAAGTTTAAGCAATCAGCATGACAAAGGAAGAGACAGATCCCTGCTGCTGACAGGAGGAATCATCAGAGAGAAGGAAGACATAGATAGTTAAGTAAGAATTCCCACGCATGCCGACTGTCATCTTCATCTGGGGACAGAAACATTTAGGCTCTGTCATGAGCTTAAGAGAACTGGGTTCTGGGTCTCAGTCTGAGATGGCTTGGTCCATCTACTCCTACTTCTTAAAAGAAGCTAAAGAACACAGTGGGAAGCAGGCATCCCTCAACTCCTCCTTTTGAACCAAGGCCAGTATGCAACCAGGGAAAGAGACGGGACGAGAAGTCATGACAGAGACAGGTTCCTTAGCCATGTGTGTTAACAGTTGTCTTAAGAAAAGGAAGCTCTTAATTCTTAATGCCCCACGAGCACGTGCATGTCTCACATCACAGCAATACCAGCACTTTCATCCCAGTGTTAACACACAGATCTCTTTTGCTGTCTTCTCAGCAACACACCAATGACCTGACTACTCTTACTTTTGAAATTATAAACCAGGGCCATACATTTAAACACTCAGTATGAAAGAGGCTTATATAGACAGATGGATGTGTTCTCTTGCAATCCTCAAGAGATAGCCTACACTGAATAACAACAAAGAGGTTCCGTACTCTCTAGAATTGTGTGAAGAAAGCCTTTTTCTTTCCTTATAGTCAAGCTCAAGGTTTTCTGCAGAGCTACTACGGAACACAGAGAACGGTAGCTTGCTCAGGAATTTTGAAAACAACTTTTTAAAGGACTCAAAATGATTTGCGACTCTCAGGCTATTCCTACTGTTACCTGAGGACAATGCCTCACCCTTGAAATATCCCTGTTCTCTGCATTCATTTATTATATCTTCCATTATTAAGTGCATTCCTTGTAGCACCACCTCTTCCTACATTTACAATAGAAACCATTTCTTACTCTTAGATAGATACTATCAAACTATTATCATAAACAGGTATTTCCTGTATATAAGCTTATCCATAATAAGAAACTGCTGGCCATATTATGGGTGTGACAAATGCTCTAAAATGAGACTACAAAGTAATCAGAAACAGACCTAATAGCTCCATCTTCAAATATCACAGTATGAAATCTCATGCAGACATGCCCACTGACAGGAACTCAACTAAATCCTCTCTAAGGTTCATGATAGATCTTGGAGCATTCTTTTGGGGGGGCAGGAAGAAGCACCTTCAGTAACCTCCAGGAGAATTTTGGGAAGAAGGTAGGAAAGGCAAGAAAATCTAAAAGACTAAGAAAATGATCTGTATACAGAATTACATGCTGACAGAGTGCAGAGACTGTATCACATGCCAATTAGAGCTGTTTACCCTCTAGAAAAGTGCCAAAGGAAGCAGCATTTCTGTCCTTTTTTTCAGGGCATAAATGGAGCCTTTGTGGTGCCTACCAATACTGAGAAAGTGGCCAGGCAAGTGCCAAGTGATTCCATCACCCACCTCAGTGGATCAAACCCCATCATTTTACAGGCATATTAGAAACCAAAGATGCAACCTGAATACCAAACTAGGGCTTGCTGGATGACAAAACCTCAACCCTAATCTGATAATATGAAAATGGGAACCACAATACTCCCCATCACAAGGAACAGTACAATAAGAAAGCACAAAACGGTGGTATAGCTGTCCCACCGGCACTGTGGGCTGAGGATCTAACAGCAAGTTTCACAGCAACCCAAGATCTGGTGTAACCTGAATTAGTTGACTGTGTAAAAAGAACACTATCTAAAGAGTAAGAATAAATAGGACCTGAATGAGAAGCAACAAAGCTGCTGAAAGGAACACTGGATAAGTCATTATCTTCAGTCTAATGTCCTCCTGGGATTGTTCTGGAAGCGTATCTCACACTACACAATTCCTGAAAGGCTTTGGATAATTTCTTCAAAAGAGAAACAGTTACAGATAGCAGTTAGATGTAATGAAAGGTTAAACCTTACAAGGTTAAGCTGGCTAATGAACTAACTATGAGCAATGGCTGTTTTAACCAGCCTCAATGCACAGCCAATGTAAGAATGTGGCAGCGGACTGGTCCCATGAGGTTTTCTTCTCTATATGCAGTAAAAATACGGGATAATGTGTAATACGGTAGTCAGTGGGCAGAGAGTTTAGTAAGTTCAACTTAATATTTTAAACAAGTCTCAGTTACTAAAGATTTTATTTCAGTGTATCACCAAAGTGACTACAGAAGCCTTCTCAGCCTTCATACAACTTTCCAGAATGGCTCAACTGCTATAAAGTGGTTGTATTCCTCGGAGTAAGAATGCCAGCTTCAGGAGCAAGAAGACAAGATCAAATTAAACATCTGTCAGTCATCACATAAAACATACAAGTAGCCTGACTAAGGGCCACCTCCTTTACCGCAAGCTCCTCCTCTCCCTCACGACAGCGCTGACAGCCCTTGCAGCAGGCAGAGCAGCTGGTAGCTGTGAGGAGAAAGGGAGATAATAAAGGTACATACAGGAACGTAGGAAGGACGGAGAAAGGCGCACTCCAAACTCCTTCACAGGATCACAGAGAATTGTAGGGGTTGGAAGGGACCTTTGGAGATTATCTAGTCAACCCCCCCGCCAAAGTAGGTTCACCTAGACCGGGTTGGACAGGAACACACCCAGGCAGGTTTTGAGCATCTCCAGAGGACACAACTCCACAACCTCTCTGGGCAGCCAGCTTCACTCAGCACCAGAGGATGGCCTAGCTGAGCTGGAGGAACATGATGGGGAGGCCCTCAGCCATGTGAAAAGTACACTTTCCCACCCTACCGTCACATCCCACTGCCTCAATGCCATCTCAGCCTTCTCTTCCTTGCACCCCCAAACCCTGCCTCCTCACATTTGCTCCCAGGTTGAACAGGAAAAGGGACACAGTTGCAGCAGTGGTTGAGGCAAGGAGATCAAGAGCCAGAAAAACAACAAAAAAAAGAATTAATATCTCCAGAGCCGGCGGCAGCTCCCCACGGTTTCCTATCCCAGGTGCTTGATACGATGTGTGCTTGCCGCCAGGCTAGAGACAAGGGTGCCAGGTATGGGGGTTGTGCATCAGAAGAGGGGGAGGAGGAGGTTTTCCTTACATGCCAAAAATGCCTCCCTACCTGCTCAGTTAAGCAACCCACACCAGCATTTCCTGATGAGCGTCCTATCAGATTGCACAGCTGAAAAACACTCGGCTCTAGTTATAGCAACACATTAAGGAAAAGGTAATAATGACTGTAATGCAAACTGAATTCAAAGAAGAAGTTCCAAGTTATTATTTGTATTGTTATGCCTAGAGTTGATACAAACAAACATTTACCTTATTATAATATATATTGCAGCACACATTAATCAAGATCAATTAAATGGATAGTGTAAGTTGAGAACACACACATGTGAGATGCCAAAATAGGGAGGATGAGTAAGATGGTATTAAATTTCCACAGCTATGATTAATCACAGTTAATCTATCAGTGCTCAGCCAAAAATAAACTAATAGTCAAAAAAAAGAAGGAAAAAAAAAAAAAAAGAAAAAGAAAGAGAGAACCTCTGGGAAGAGAACACACTTCTCTAAAGGTTTTAGAAATACACTGTCAGCTGAACTGCAAAGCTACCCTAGTGGCACCACTTCTCCCCCAAGAAGATGTTATAAAAATGAGTCACGCCCAGATGACATACAAAATCCTTAATGCATCTGTTTGAGGGCCTTGCTGTGTTATTGTCCTCTTTGGACTTTGAGTTTTCCCTCAAGCCATAGTTTGTTGGAACTATATATTCAGCTCAGACTAATTGATGCAGTACGTTTGCAGTATTGTTTTCAAAATATTTCCACCAGCATTTCAAATGTTTCAAAAATTAACAGTGGGGGTACTTAGTATTGGAACAATTTAACATGGGTTGTCATTGATTTTTTTTTTTTTTTTCTATTGAGGTTGGATGTTCTTCTAGAAGTACACTCTAGTTCAAACAAGAACGAATTCAGGAAAGTTCTGCCAGCCTAAGTTATACAAGACAAAATAATGAATGATAAATGAGTCCCTCCTGTAGCTTTAAACATCTCCAAATTTGCAAATCCCGTGGTGTTTAGGATAACTTACCTTCCACTCCTTCCTCCCTCACCCTCATTTTTTCTGTAACTTATTACACCAACATCTGAGCAGTCAGAAAGGACAGCATCTCACAACCAGAAGCACCAGAAGTTTTGCATATAGCCATTTTTCACCTTTCTAGTTTTGAGTTTTTTGTTTGTTTTTTTTTTTTTTT
>JAHREE010000279.1:13873719-13929495 GCA_033628505.1 Tringa tobata | reverse complement strand
TCACCTTTCTAGTTTTGAGTTTTTTGTTTGTTTTTTGTTTTTTTTTGGGGGGGGGGGGAGGGGGACGACGATGACGACACGGGACGGGACGACAGATGACATTAATTTATTTTCCAAGAGCCATTTCTTCCTGAAATGAATAGAACTTAACTTGTTTCATGGCTATTCTGATGTTACTGATCTGCATTTCCAAGGAGGTTCTTGTCTTCTTGTCTATGGCTGCAGGACAAATAAACTTTGAATATTAATTTTCCTACTCTGTGGAATGTACTGAAGTTAGGGATATTTTGAGCACCAAGTAAATATCATCTGCCTTGTATCCAAAGCTCAACCACCCTATTTTGAATAGACAAGTCTGATGCTACCATGGAAAAAATAAAATAGCAATATATATTACAAAAATTATGAAGTATTTAAGTTCATCTCTACACTACAAATGATCATATTAAAAGAAAAAAAAAAAAACAGCTCATGTTAACACGATAGATTTTGTTTTTACCTTGGGTCCACATTTGCTGTTGCTTCATCGATGATAAGGATCCGATTTTTTTTTAGAACCGCTCTGGCAAGACACACCAGCTGTCTCTGACCAACACTAAAATTAGACCCGGATTCTGCCAGCTGCGTCTCCATTTTATTAGGTAGATCTTCCACAGCCTCCTTCAGTTGCACCTGTTGACATGTCAACATACTGTAGGATGAGTAACTCCCTCTTAAATCAGCTATTGTGTGTCTGATGACACAACAATAAGTATGCAAGGTTTACCTTTTATATTCTGACACAAAATGAGTAGTTGCCAAGTTGGATTACACAGTGTGTCAGTTATTAGAATTCTACAAACATTAAAGCACATTGTTAAGAATCTATTAATGTTCATTAAAACTAAGATATGAATCAAAACGTAACCAAAGCATCATCCCAAAGGATAATTTTTTCATAAAAGACTTATATAACAACATACATGTCTACACACACACGCACAAACTCACACATATACAAATGCATACACAACGGTCTACCTCTTCCATCAACAGCTACACCCTTATCACACTTGATGAAAACATCTAAAACCTAACGCACACAAGCACCCTAATGTTATTTGGCTTGTAAATATCAGATGCACATTATTGGATTTAATAAGTCACCTCTTCCAAGGCATTCCACAGCTCCTCATCGGTGTATTCATTGAAAGGATCTAAGTTTTTCCTCATAGTTCCAGTGAACAAAACAGGCTCCTAAAACCCAATAAAATTAGCATTCCATTATTAACACAGGTTTTATATCACAGTAGGTAATTTAATAACAATCAGAACTAACCTATACCAACAACAGTACAGAAATACCCTACAACAAGCCATCTTTTATGAAATGAAAGTATTTCACAATAGCACACTTAAAGAGGAAGCTTGGGGGGAGGCAAGTGTTCAGCCAGTCTGTATGAAGATAATTTACCAAACAGGGCAGGTCTGTTTGCAAATTGTTCTACATAGTTATGTGGGTACTCAAATGGGCATTTACATGCCACTGTTTTGATGCCACCAGCTTTATATACACAAACACATATATATACTTACATGAAATCATTGCTATCCTCCTGGCATTGTTAATGCAAACCAGCAACTACCACTGTCAATGAGCTCACACTCCTCAATTGCATTTGGGCAGTTCTGAAAATTTGTTTTTGAACTATACAAACCAGAGAGGAATCAAAGAACTCACAGTACCTTTCTGGTTTTGCTTTTCTATTTGGTTGCGAGGGTTTTTTTGTCATTTCATACCATAAAAGCCCTTCAATTTTACCACCAGAACCTAAGACAAACACCTTTCACCATTTCAACATAACGTTTAAATCTAGTGCACATAATCCTGCAGCATCAAAGTAAATTTACTTAGAACTGCAGCACTGCTGGGCAGAGCTCTAACTCAAAATATACCAGAGAGTAAAATCAGTACCTTCTCCTATTCAGGTACCAATGTGGGTTTACTTGTGGTCGAAGCGGGATTTGTTCCCAGTAACAGATCATTAATCAAACTGGCAAACATCAATTCACACTGGAAAGTGCAGTGTTTGAGAAGTAGGAAGATGACTTTTGGTCCAGAACTCCTTAAGCAATAGATCAGTACTCATTAATGTGAGTTGCCAGATCTTAAAGTTGTGCACTGACACAACTTGAGAGCTAAACTCCTCTTAATATCATACAAAGACAACAGCAATAAGTTAAAAGCGCTAATCATAAATGGAGACCATGCGTCATGTTCTCAGTTTTAAATTGGAGAAATCTTACACAAAATGTTTTCCTTTTTCTTCCCTTGGAAATAAAGTCTGAACTTAAATTGGGTAACTTCAGCTTATGCTGAGATTAACCTCTGTCATGACTTATGGCCCATCTAACCCAGCTCCAAAGGGCTGCAGCAAATCAGAACAGAATTTAGACCTTAACCCTTTTATTGTGTCTTTATTTCTAAACCACTCTGAGGGGTATAAAAGGATTAACAAAGACAGAACATGCCAGAAGCAATGTAAAAGAATATATGCATCTCTTGACATAACATGCCAATTATTCGAAAGTATCTGTTGCATTAGGCAACACATGCCACTAAAAACCTGTTGAATGAACAAAAGGATTTAATTTAAAGAACATTTTTTTTCAAAAACATCTAGAAAGCAATTTGTTTAGACAATACATATTTTAACACACGATTTGGTGTGTTTTGAAGGTATTGTTACATTTATTTTCCTTTTCAATCTATTTTTATAGGTTGGCAAAATAAGAGGCTGAATTGATAAAGCATTCATAACTATTATAAAAGTCTTAACAACAGACATGTACTGCAACAGAAGATAAGGATATTTTTTAATTATAATTTCTGACACAGATTATTATTTAAAATAGTCTGGTTTATGAGAGGAAAGTAATAAGACAAACCTGTAAATAATTGTTGTAAAAATGCTTGCAGTCAGGGAGGCAGGCAACATTTGCATAGAAAAGATTTACAAACACAACCTTCACACAGCTCCATCCAAGCAAGCAATTAGAAGCCTAAGCACATTTTTATTTCTCCAGGTAGGTATTTAAACTTACATACGAGAAAACTTCAGTCTTGCCTCATTCACTCTCTAGGAATGGTTCTGTTTAGCATGATTTATGTTATAATTTTAATAAGCATCTCTCCCTCTGGTTGCTTAGCTTCCCACACAATTATGAAGATATTTGCTGCAAAATAACTACCTGATGTTACATTACTATTTCTATTATTGACACCGGTTTTAAGCCAGTACCAGACAATGCCTATGACTCAGTTTACTGTAGTATAAACCCTATTCCAAACCCTCCTCTTCTTCTTACTACCACCCACCACTTCATAGTTTTGCGTATTTTCAGCGGAAATACATTTTTCCTTATGTAGAAAAGAAATGCTACCTGCTAGCCTTTGGACACTTAAAACCCTTTGTGACTATGACGAAAACCCCATCGTACAAACTTGATCAAAGTCACAGAACTGAACTGGATAGTTTTACAACCATGTCAATAGAACAACATAAGAAAAAAAACCCCCACCATATATAATTAAATGCAGTGGACTTTGAGCATCTGCATCACTCAACAGGTAGAAACTGTATTTAACCAGCAGTTTTCCTGTCTCAATACTCTATTTTATTCAACTGGGTTGAATTGTTCCAAAGTAGAAATCACCCACAATAGCTATGGGCAAAGCTTTGAAAAGGCTGTAGACCTTGAATGAACTGATGATCACCTACTTCCAGAAGAAAAGAATGTTTCACAACCGCCCCAAAAATTAGAACTTAAATCCACAAAAAGTCCCCTTTACGTACAAAAGATGACTAGATCCAGTGAGTACCTCTGCTGTGCAATAACAAAGCCTTCAGTATGCAGAAACAAAAGACATTCTGCATTAGGCAACAATCCCATTGCTGGGAAGTACCTCTTTTTTTATTTGTTTGGTTTTTGTTTGGTTTGTTTGTTTTTTGATAATAACATATCTGCTTCTTTTCTCTGACTCCTATTCTTAGGAAAGGAAAAAAAAAAGGCAAGTAATCAAGAGAGGCTTAGAAGCACTGTTCATTATCACTTTTATCAGATTCTCAATTTAAAGAAAGTAATACACTCTGAATGCCATCGTGCCACCAGGTTAGGAAACATTCAGATACAAAGATGGCGTAAGGACTCTAAATACAGCTTCTGTAATGAAACACAGATCTAAGAATTAATGCTAAACATGGCAAACAAATTCCTCTGGTTTCTAGCCTACTGTCCTGGCTACCTGCTAGGACGTCCCAGACAAATTACTTGCCAATAACATGCCTTTGCATTTGCAGCATGTGAGCTTTTCCCTCTCCCTCCCTCTCCAGTGAGGAGATCACAGAAGAGATCAGAGATCAAATGCTGTAACACGGTAACTTGCACAGGCTCTGCCTTCAGGGAGTTTTGAGGTCATACACGACCCTTCTCTGAGTCGACGTTTTATTTGAAGGTAAGACCATAGAAGAGAAGACCTGTGACCTATTGAACTTTTTGGAACATCCCTTCTTCTGCTCCAGCACCAGAGATGAGGCTACTCCAAACACCGTCTTAGGCTTTTTCCTGCATTGCAGCCTTTCCTGCATTCAGCTTCTACAGCTCACTAAGTTTTTGTTTACGGATCATAATGACCCACTCTTTTGTCCGTTCCTCTGCTCTCCTCCTGTTCAACCTTTCCAAACAACTAGTTGCTCACTTCTAGTCGACAGGTTTGCTCTTTCTAGATCTACCCTCAGACAGTTTGTACATGGGTGACTAGAGAGGTGGATGTTTCAAAGTCCATTACAAAGGAAGCTTCAGGTAGTGCATCAGGCAGGAATTTCTGCTGAAGGATCAAGTGACTTCAGAGGACTGCAGGAGCTTGGTATATTCCTGTCAGATTTTCTCTGCTCTTTCCCAGGCTACAGGAGGACAGCATCATGCTAACACCTATTCACAAGTATTCCAGAGGAACAGACGATGGACAAAACTAGAAAGAAAATGCTCCAGTCCCCAAAGCTGAGCCTGTTTATCTTAAAATGATCAAGCCCTTACTGAAGTAAGATAGGATGAGGGGTAATAGTTTTAAATTGAAAGAGGGGAGATTTAGATTAGATACCAGGAAGAAAATTCTTTACAGTGAGGGTGGTGAGACACTGGAACAGGTTGCCCAGAGAAGCTGTGGATGCCCCATCCCTGGCAGTGTTCAAGGCCAGGCTGGATGGGGCTTTGAGCAACCTGCTCTAGTGGGAGGTGTCCCTGCCCATGGCAGGAGGGGTTTGAACTTGATGATCTTTAAGGTCCCTTTGAACTCTAACCATTCTACGATTCTAAGAATAACTCCTTGATGAAATTTCTATGTCTAGTGCACATATAGGGGTGCAGGAGGAACATATCCTGGCAAAACATTTTAAATACTACAGCATTCTATGAAAATGTTTATAGCAGACCGAGTCACTCTCTTACCTGAGGTATAATTGAGATTTTCTTCCGCAAATCATGGAGTCCTAGTTCTGATGTCAAGTACTTATCAATCCAAATCTTTCCTTCTGGTTCCGCCAAGCGAAAGAGAGCTGCTATCAGAGAGCTTTTCCCAGCTCCAGTTCTTCCCACTATTCCAACCTACAGAGCAAGCCAACCATGTACAATTAAACCATGAACTTTTCAGGGTAAACTAATATGTCAAGCAACAGTTTTACACCATCACAGGATTTATACTAGAGCAAACACCAAGTAAAACTTCTTTATAATTAACATTTTTTCCAGAGGAAAAATACCTCCCCCCCAAATCAGTTTGGATTCAGGTGACATATGGATACCCAACAATTTCTTGGATCATATTCAAAGGTGAAAGATTTTCCCTTAATGTGTGGTGTTTTATTGTGTAAATAAGATAATGTGGCTGGGTGTATAGAGTAATGTGATTCAAGGCTCCTAATTTTTATACTAAACTTGGTGATGTTAGGCAAATCATTTCAGGCATGCACCTACATCTCCATCCAAAGAAGGACTCCCATAAAGCACTTTGGGAACAATGGATGAGCAGTATTTTGATTTTAAATAACTGAGACTGATTTTGGTTAGCATGGTTAAGGTGAAATACTTCAAAGTAGTCAAACTCTAAAGCTAAGATAAAGGCAAAACTAGCGGGAGGATTATAAACTGTATTAATGCTTCAGACAGCTTCAACAGGGAGGACACAAGTATTGAAACTACAAGGCCACGTGAAACAGATGCAATTACTTTACAAACAGGAGAAACAGGGAATAATAAAGCCACAGTGATTCAGGCTTCTGGATGTTCCTAAAGGAAAATCAGATGCTGTATGCAATGTGAAAAAATAATGGTATCAAAAAAAAAAAAAAGAGGTAAAGACAAAATATGGGATTGCTAACTTTAATAACAAGGGTTTAAGACCTACAAATATTTTATATGAAACCAACACTTGGGAGAAAGTAGGCCCATTAATAAATGAGAGGAGACATATAATTAGTGGTGATTAAATACTACTTGAACAGCAAACTTTTTTAAAATATGTTGTCTTCAGGTGAAGGATTCTTAGAGAAAACAATGTACAGTAATCAATTGTATCAGAGAAGGTGATGGGAGTAACCCTCTACACTGATCTGATCTGGCAGGATTTGTTGTTTCCTGCACTCAGTTCTAATCGCTGCATTTCCAGAAAGAAATCAACGCATTGGAAAGAGTTCAGAGAAGTGCAACATAAAATTAATAAGGGTTGGAGATACTGATTTGATGAGGAAGGATTTATGAGGATTGAATGCGAACAATATAGCCTGGCAAAGTGATTGGGGTGCAGAAGGGAGGAAGAAACACGAAAACCTTCACAAGTATACGTACAGACACCAGAGGGCAATTACCCACTGCCTGAGACTCAGATGTATATGCAGTAATGACTGCTGGAATGAAATTAAGCACAGGAAACGTTACGTCGGAGAGCAAGGAGAAACCTTGTAACAGTCAGAGACACAAAGCTCAGACAAGGCAGCAGTGCCCGCATTTGATCAAAAATACAAAGAGCACTAAAAAAGTAAGTTGCAAGGAGCAACTTACGCTGCGTAATCTAAAAAGGTATTTTCTACTTCTATTTTCCGATTCAACAATTTCATCCAACAATTCATTATTGTACTATTGTATATTAACTAATTAACATTTATACAGTGCTTATTATTAAAGATACGGCCTAATTTAAGCAAATCTGTTACAATAAATGGTAAAATGTCTAGCATTCTAAATTATATCAGTGAAACAAAGGAAAACCAGTTCTGAACAGTTACACTACAGCTCAGAAAGAAAATGCTGAATGGAGAACACAGACACCCAGAGTTGTGAAAACAAAAGTTCAATTGTTTCTCTGTAAATGTCAGTGATATAAAGTATTGTATTAAGGACATAAAGAAAAAAACATAAAAAATACATTGATACTTAAAATAAAAATGCAGCTGCTCTGCATATTGTCAAAATCCCACTTTCAGTTTGGCATCAAATGAAAGGACTGTGCTCTTCAGTATTTAGAGGAATCTATTTGTATTTTTGGTCCAATTGACTACAGGCTGCTGAAAATTGACATGAATTTGGAAGAGCTCTCAGCATACACATTTATTTATTATTATTATTATTTTTTTTAATACATTGTATTCTTCAGAGGGCCATGTCCATAGCCAGTGCAAATTCAGCGACGGTCTGCAAATGGGAGTCCCGGCCTCCTAACGAGAATCACATGGCCAGGATTTTGGTTGCCCGACGTTAAGCCAATTGCATACAGCAGGAGTACACCTGCCACGCCGGGCTCATCGTTACCCAAGCGCTGCTCGTACTTCAAAGTAGAGCTGCACAAAAAACGAGAGGGAGATTTACAGCGTGTCAGCTCCTCCGCTGAAACTGCCCCTGCCTTGGTTACCCCTCAGGCCACCTCCCTTCCGTGCTAGGCTGGGAGAGCATCCAGGCCATCTGCTGCCCTGCCAGAAATCTAGACCCTCGCCCCCCTCACTTTTTCGGGTAGCCATCCCCTCAGATTTAGGATCTGTCAGGACCAAGGCGCGTTTAACAATATCTTAGTCAATAAGCATTCGTAAGCACCCTAAAACAGAGAGAGTGGCGTTTAAGAACCAGGGCTGCACGTGCTAAGCTGCTTCTCCTGCTGCAGCTACCCTGGCTGCAAAGGTAAATCACAGCAGAGCTCCCCATGTGAGCCCTCCCTGGTCTGTCTCCGACAGATTCTGCTACGTCAGCAAAGATGTTAAAACATAGATGTTCCTCACCTGCTTTGGCCATAGGGAACCACTGAACACTGAGACAAGGAGATCAAAAGAGATCCTAACCCACAAGTGACCTGCTAGTAGTGACCTCCTCCATTCTATACTGTGCCTACCGCTTCCCGAACTGGGGGCTGGAGTGGCCACAAAAAAAAACCTATACAAGTTTAAAATCATTCATCCTGCCAGTGGCACTGCAGCCACCAGAAGACTCTGTGAGCCCGGGATATAAGAGGCATAAGGGATCTCACTGATAACCACATGGGCAGAATCCCGAGCAGACCTAGAAACCTGGTTCTGAAGAGACACTTCTCCATAATTAAAACCAATCTAAGGGGCACAGATGCTTGGGAGATTTATTTTACACAGTGGCAGCCTACTGCAGTATTGTGCAAAACATCATAGAAAGCAAACATGAAGTTCTTGGCAATCATTTCAAGCTGGGCAAATTCACTTCAGGATGACAAAACCACAGCACAACCATTCAGCAAAAATAAATACCCCCAGTCATCCCTCCCTTTCCTATCCCCACCAAGGACTGAGTAATACATTGCTAATATCTCTTGCTTCCATTTTTTATTTTATTTTATTTCTGTCTCTCACTAAGAAATGCAAATCTTCTTGTCTGCTATTACATAGAAGTGATATATAGCAGCTAAAGAGATGGCCCAGAGGCAAGAATGGTAGAGAGTGGATAAACATCCCTTTTGCTCTTCTTCTTAAAACACCATTTTTAACTCACCCATACCTAATTCCATGAGATCATCTCCATGTAGCAAAGTTGGGTTGAATTCTGGTAACATGCATGTTATTAAAAAAGTCCACTTGAGCAACGGTACAGGTTTGGGACTGAATGGAAAAGCATGTTACAAATGAGGCCAGGGCAATGATTGCAGAGAGTTGAACCAGCCTCCTAGGGAAGACATCCTAATCAAAAAAGTACATGTGCATTTGAAATATAGCAAAGCACAAATCAACACTGTAGGGCTCTAATTTAATTTTGTCTGTGGGGGAGACCTTCCCTGTAGCGCTCTTTCAATTGGGATGGTGTCAAAATTGGGGAGGAAGAGTCAAATCTGCAAAAGAGGGAGAGTTTTATTTCCATGTTTCTTTTGGCTACCAATCTAATTAATGGCAACAGTTAATTGGATTGGTAGCCAAAAGGAACTGAAATAAAATCCCCAATTCTAAACTTCTGCAACTGATATGTGTTTCTTTCTTCTCCCTTCTGTTCGGGGCTCTGTTCAAGAGGGTGCACATTCCTTATTTTCAGTGGTCTCTGTTCACCTTGTGTGTTGACACCCTTCACTCCATTTCTGTTCTCTCTACTGAATCCTCAATTTCCCAATGCAGCTCCATTTGCTTTGGATTTGAACAAACATTTCGGGCTTAGTCTGTATTTTGAATGTCTACCACTTTCTGACGCAACTCAAATTTTATCAGGAAAATTATAGAATATATTTAACTCTTTGTCTTGACAGACAGAAATGTCATGTTCCCAGACACATTTATGTTACATTTACAGGAAACACATAGGTTCCAACTTTTGCTATTAAATAAGACTACGGCTTATTTTTTAAAAGAACACTTACTAATTTCCTAACATCCACATATTTTATAATGTATTTTTATCATGCAGCTTCTTGTCTACTTATCATCCTTGCTTAATTTCTGTGAATGGCCAAAGACAGCCATATACATACCTTTTCTTTTGGTTTAATTAAAACAGACAAATGTCTTAACACCAAAGGTCCATCTAGACTGTAAGTGAAGTTAACGTTTTCAAATGCTATCATTCCTTGGTTTGGCCATTCAGGTGGTGGTCGCTTGTTGGTCTCCCATGGAGCTTCTTTTTCAAGTTCTGTGTATTCCATTACTCTTTCTACTGATATCATCTAAGGGGAGGAAAGGAGACATATAAGCTTCCATTTCTAATCAGTGGGACTAATTACAAATCTAAGTATATGCATAAGTGTTAAGAAATTTAAGCTATGAGAGTTGTCTGTCAGTCTTGGCTAAGGTGACCACATTACATTGTGCGTTGGGAAGACAAAGCCAGAAATGAAACTGCCGTATGAGCTACAGGCACACGCACGACAGCTGCTAGCACCAACTTACTGGCTTCATCAGCAGGTTTTTTTGTCCTGATCATTACCCCCAGCAAATCTTTTAAGTATGTTTGTTACAAGCAACTCCACAACCCAAGATAGCTGTCCCCATGTTATTGGTGACTCATATGCAATAAAGCTTGTTTTCCTACGTATTTTGTGCCTCATATGAAAGAAACTGCATTATTTGTTGATGCCTCTAATCTTATGGGAAGGAAGAAAAACAGCATTTGAGCTCTCTAGACATTTTTTTCCCCTTGGGCAAATAGAATTTCTGTTCAGGCTCTGGTGTGTATCCTCACCCATACATCTTCTCAATACAATTAATTTTATTTAGTGGTCACCACTAGTTTATTTAAGTTTGAAAAAATGCTCCGAAGAAGCAATGTGCTAGACGAAAAAAAAAAAGAAAATCTAACATTATAATTCATTTTATCTGTTATTAAACATGGCTTTGTAACTTCTACAAAAGGACTATGTGCATTTCCTAGACTATAGTCAGCAAATCATAATTACAAGTAATCTTCCATTGTCAGCACAACATGGAAAAAAAAGAAAACTGGTTTATGCTCAGTATGTTCTTTTTTTTCCCTTATATATTAACTTAAGAAAGTAAACAGGCAAACTAGAACATGCTAGTAAATATTTTAAATTGGTGGAAGGCATTTTACTTTATATATTTTTGGAAAATACAATCCTCTCAGCTGTATATAAACCAATACTTTCAAATATTTGTCAGCTTGCAACAAATGAAAAAGGTGTAAGCATTTACAATGGTTTAACAGGACACTAAAAATTGCCATAATGGATAAAAATAAAATTTAAAAATGTAATAATAAGTAATACTAAATTAAGAATCTCAAATCTCAAAAAATAATTTTAAAAAAATCTTACTTATAGAGCGGGATTAATTTCTTACAATTTTAGTGAGTTGCAACGCAATTGTCCACACTGTAACAACAGTCTCCTTTCTGCTCTAAAGGGAGATTATAAAGCCTCCCTCACTATGAATGGAGAGGGAAAGTCACTGGGCACAATTCATCTCAATAGACATTCAAAATCAGTCAGAGAAATTATACCCTAGAAGAGGCTATTTTTCTTTACAGACTGTAAGTGGTGCCTCAATAGCTTGCTAAGGTACTAATGTCCTAAATTAATTAAGAAGAATCCCACCCTGAGGGCCCCATGTCACAACCACGAAAAGGAACCAAGAGGTGAAAGGCAAGAAATAAACGTTACCAGGTTTTCAACTTCAGCGCTTTGTCTGACACCCCACTGGAACGTTCCCATGAGGGTGATTGCGTAGGACAGCGCCAAACCAACCTGCCCTGCATTCAAAGCTGCAGAACAAAGGAAAAGAAAAAAAAAAGAGAACGAAATAGGTACACTGGTAATTACACAAAATCCTAGTTAACTTCACTTTCATGAGGTTACTTACGTGATGGAAGCGTTACGGGCAGAATTTTGTTTGGTTACACCGTACTTGCCATCTGTGCAATGAGTAGCCCCAGGCAGAACAGCTACTTGCTTTTTTTTTTTTTTTTTAATACGTTTTGGAAATTGTGTATTTGAAAAGATAATCCAAATTCTCCTTGGCCTGGAATTTTATCCAAAAACTGGTTCATTCTCAAGACCGTACTTACATAGCTTGTTAGAGTCATCCCTATCTGGCTGAACATTAGTAACTTTTCCACTTTTTTCTAAGGGAATTAGGTCAGCCTGTAAACCTAAGCAAAAAAATGAGCCTAAAATGATTTCAAACTAAGTTACAAACATTTACATCAACTCTGTACTCTTGTAAGTGATCAGATAAAGTAACAAGACAGACTATTTCTTCCCCTGTTTATATAAGCATTTATTGTGTTCAGTAGGTCTATTCTCGCAAAATAAATGCATTGTGTCTGCCCCAATAGTAAGTATGATTGTCCTTTGACTTACTTGAACTTTATCCTAGCATAGCTCTATTGACTTCAAGAGAGCTACTCCTTATCCAGAGGCAAGGAAAAGATTCAGGACCATTGTTTTGACTTGTCTTTTTGCATTCTAATAACATCAAACCCAGCTCAAAATGTTCAGTGTTGAGCTGCACAGAGCGTTCAAATTTTAAAACACACATGCATATACAGAACTTATCCAAAGGAAAAAGAAAAGAAACAAAACCAGCAAATTAGCACTAATTTTCATGTCCAAGATAATTACTCCTTCCTTCATATTTTAGATGACTATCTCATTCTAGTACATCTAACCCAATTACATCCTGGATGATGCACGCACTAATGACAGTTCATGAGTGACAGTGAACGTAAAATGTATTATTATGATGCGATTTTCTTTCTGGAACTGGCCTATCCTGCTGATCCAAGATATTAGGAGAGTATCCCTAGGAATTGTAGCTTGCCTTTTGCCCTACTGTGCCACGCATAGAAAGGAAAAGAGTTGTTGAGGATCAGCTCTGTGGGTGTTTCAGTATGAAAAGCAAAGCCCTGTAGGCCCAAAAAAGAAAGGCAAAGGTAGGGAAAAAGAAAAAGATTTATTTGTTGTTATTGCTCTGGAAGCCAGAATCTCAAAAGTGAAGATTACAGATCTGCAAGTTTGTTTGCACATTTGGGGATGATGGTAGATGCATGCCTAAGCCCAGAAGATGTCTGAACTGCCTCCAGTATTTGCGGGAAAGCAGATAGAGCCCCAATGCCCTAGACTGAGGAAGAGATCACGATCTAGAAAGAAACATTTAACTTAATTACAGTCCTTAAACAATTAGAAACAGCAAACTATGAAAAAGAATTAGACATTACTATACATGGTAATTACTGGGTGAACTTTTCCTAACATCTGTACTTACTCTTGGCGAGAAGCAGGGAACCAAAAGCAACCACTATAACAAAAATGGCACAGATGGCATCCAGACGCACAGCAAACCACCTCGAGGTCGTCAAAAATAGAAACCAGGCCTCTAAAGTATATTTTACAAAAACATAAGAATAGTGAATTATTAGAAAACTAAGCTGTATAATTATTATTAAATTAATTCATGTTGATATTGTAAATTGTTAAAAAAAAAACACTGCCACCTTCAAGTGCATGTCTGTATGGACTGATGATGATGATCAGAACATTGTCTGGTTTTCCTGAAATAGCCTAACCTAGTTTTGACACTAACAGCAACCACAGTTAGTATAACAAACAGTAATAGGAAGAAAAACAGTCAAGGCTGAAGCACGGTCCACTTACTTAAAATGGAAGCCTTTTTTAAATTCTAGTGGACTCAGGAGTCTTGTACAAAAAGCAGGAGTACAACTACGTTTGCTGTAGCTGGACTATAGTCTACCAGCTTTTAACTAGAACACATCACAACGCAACTGTCAGACCCAAGTCTTCAGAAGGCAGCTGCAGCCAGTTAAGGTCCCACAAGAGCTACGCAATACAGCCCGTGGAGCTACAGAGCTATTCAAGCGACTACACGCACATATCTGCTTTTGGAGTAGCTCACAGGTGGACATCTCCACTGGGCACTTACATCCAGGTGGCCACGGTTTGGTGCTAAATTACATCCCAGATAGATATGCTACAGTACAAGATCCAGGAGGCAGCAGCAGCAAAAGACATTGTAAGACAGATGGCAAAATGTTTGAATTCGGGGCCAAAAACAGAAGTCAAGTAGCCATAACAAAGTATGGCATTATTTATTGCTTAGGCTGCAGTCAGATGAATTGTTCCAGCTGCTACCAAGTCACAGCAGAAGGTTACCATTCCAATCCCTTCTGCGTTGCTTGTCATTACTCCATGCTAAAGATCAAGTGCTGTTTCAAGTGTTTCACTGTTCCGTAGCCCAGTGCGGGGAAAGATTCAAACAAAAAAACCCCTTCTCTTTCATAAAGGAAGGGAGGGGGTGAGTCTGTTTTTAAGACAGATCATTTTCAATAGCCAGATTACAGAGTGAACAAACAGGACAAGGGGTAAGGGTTTTAAACTGAAAGAAGGGAGATTTAGATTAGAAGAAGAAATTCTTTACTGGGAGGGTGGTGAGGCACTGGAACAGGTTGCCCAGGGAAGCTGTGGATGCCCCATCCCTGGAAGTGTTCAAGGCCAGGCTGGATGGGGCTTTGAGCAACCTGGTCTGGTGGGAGGTGTCCCTGCCCATGGCAGGGAGGTTGGGACTCAATGATATATCTTTAAGGTCCCTTCCAACCCAAACCATTTTATGATTCTATATATG
This sequence comes from Tringa tobata, assembly GCA_033628505.1. Taxonomy (NCBI): domain Eukaryota; kingdom Metazoa; phylum Chordata; class Aves; order Charadriiformes; family Scolopacidae; genus Tringa; species Tringa tobata. The sequence goes on along the minus strand of JAHREE010000279.1, from coordinate 13,914,874 downwards.
CAGAAGACAGTGCCATACCAAGTCACAAACCCAATTCCAGAAATGGAATTTACTGTGATAATTTAGGTGCCTCTCTGAAACCCAGGAGCTGAGTGGCCCTGGAAATAGAGCCTATGACAGCTTCCTGGTGACAAGGAAGGTCGTTTTTGGTGCAATAGTGTAGCTGTAAAAGCAGAAAATGGGACACTTGGGTTGCAGAATTTTCAGCTCCCGGGTTTTGCTCCATTGATCCTGTTGCACCAAACTGCCAGCTTGAGACAGGTCATTCTGCAACCTCCCTCTGTAACCAGGGTCACTGTGCATGCAGAAATATGGCATTCATAAGGACTAAAAAGACTCATCATGCTGTAACTTCTGATGACTTGTGAACTTGCTTATAGAGATGTTGCACTGGCAGGAAGGAAACTTCAGTTTGGTCAAACCTCAGCGTGCTTTTTAGATGTTTCTTATCTAAAGATTATTTAATATCAAATTCACAGGCAACCCTGAAGGAGGGTTCAAAGTGAGTGTCCTGTTTCCCAGGCTCAGCCCTAAAAAGAGAGGAGGATACCACTTCACAAAAGCACTAAACAAAACCATTGCTGGCTGGGAGAGACTTCTGCGATGCAGGAAAGAATTTAAAACTCTTTGGGAAACTTAAGAACCTAGAACTCCAACTTTGTGAGCTAGTATGAAAGGTATCATCTTCTATCTGCTATTGCTTGCATGCATTTAGTATGAAAGAATCATTCAAGGTGGGAGCAACCTCAGGAGGTCTCTAGTTCAACATCCCACTCAAAGCAGGAGGAGCTCTGAGACCAGACCATGTTGCTCCATGCTTTAGGCAGTTCAAGTCTTGAAAATCCCTACGCATGGAGCCTGTACAATGTCTCTGGGCAACCTCTTCCTCTGCATGATTCTCCTCATGGTGCAAAACTTTTTCCTTGTCCTTGTATCCAGGTTAAATCTCTCTTGTTTCAACTTACACCCATTTTTGTGCTCCTCCCACCATGTACCATGGTGAAGAGCTTGACTATCTTTTTGATGAGATCCTTACAGGTACTGGAAGGCAACCATTAAATCCTCTGTAAGCCTTCTCTTCTGCGCGTTGAACAAGCCCAGTTTCCTCAGCTTCTCCTCACAGGGAGATCTCTCCTGTTAGTTCCCTGACCATCTTAGCAGTCCCTCCACGGAACTCACTCCAGTTTGGTAGAGTGTTTCCTGTATCTGGGGGTCCAAAACTGGATGCAGGATTCCAGATGTGGGCTAACAAGTGTTGAGGGGGATAATCACTTCCCTCCTTCCACTGGCTGTGCTCCTGTTGTCCAGATGTCGTTGTCCAGGAGGCCAGCTGTTGGCCTTCTTTGGTGCCCAGGCACACTGCTGCCTCATAATGCCTCCGAGGATCAAAAATCCCCCCCCAACACACACTAAGCAAACTGGTACACCCCAAATAATCTGATGGGAAAGACACCATGATGAAAGCATGTAGGTACACAAAAAAGCGTGACTGTAAGCACTGAAGCTTGATCTCAAAAGCAAATTCCTAAACTGCCCAGCAGGGGTGTTACTGACAGTTTTGTTAGAGATGCATAAAATTGACCAGAAAATAGTGTGTTTATGTTCCTTAGATCTGACCTTAACATACAAGAAAATATTTCTTTTAATGGTCATGGTCCTCTTTGTATAGTGAAACTTTTGTATGCAGTTTATCAGCTAAAGATTGCTTTTAATGCAAAGCCTAAAAAACAACTTTGTGTTCCCTCGCTACCCGCTACTGTAAAATTTATCTGGTCAGATAACAAGTGACTTGAAATTATTAAGAAATGGAGAATTCAAAGCTAGAAGTGCCTCCCTGGAAGATATGTTTTCCCAGTTACAACTTACTGGGCTAAACACAGAAGTCAGTGTGTCCGATTCTACAGCCTGTGATAACGATACTTCAGAAAAGATCAACTGGTCTGGTCTGAAACCTTAGACATCTATAAATTACAAAAAAGCCATACTTGTATGTCTTACAACAGAGGAAATTCAAGATCCTGCCTAACAAACACAAAATTGCCAATTTCTATGCTGCTGCATCTTGAAAAACATTGTAATAGAGAACATCTAATTGACAAAAGGTAAAGAATCACAGCGCAAACCTGAATTATAGTACTTATGCTTGCAGAATACTAATGTTTTACACCTTCTGGTCATGTTAATACCACATATTAGATTTAAGCCCTGAAAGCTGCTCAAAGTAAAAAAGAAGTGAAATTTATGAAACTTTTCCAAGATAATTCATATTAATCAGCTTTTCCCAGTCCTCGCACACTACTTAATATTAAATGCTTTAAAACATAGCTTGTTTTCCCCTATTTCTCTTTTTAATGATGGAATCCAGGAAAATGTCAAAAATAATTCTTTAAATACTCTTATCAGGCATACTTTAAAATGTTTATCTTAGACATTGTTAACACATATGCATGGGTATCTCAAATTACATTACAGCCCAAAGTAAACTCTCAAAATCTAGACAGATAATAACTTTTTTGTTCTACTACAGAAATTTTACCCTAAAGAGACAAATACACAGCTCCTACTGATTTTAATGTACATTATATACATGTCGCTGAGGGCTTAAGATATTTCCCTCCTACAGAGCAAAGTATTTGATTTTTCACGTCAATTCATCACAAACCTGAGTGGAGGTCTTGGTGTGCATCAAATAATTTTTGAAATCTTTCCTCTGCTTTCAAAGCCCGAATAGTCCAAAGTCCCTGGAGGGATGATGACAAGTGGGAGAACACTGGACTTCGAGCTACAAAGGGAAATGAGAGTAACTTAGCAATAGCTGAAGGACAACATTTAATTCTTTTTGTACCACACTAATCTTTAATCCTGCTACTTTATATTTAACCGTACAAGCTACTGTACTGCATCCTTTTAGAATAAATATGTGATATCTTTAACCAAAGTTCTCTTACTCAATTAGAATCAGTCAGACAGCCAGGCAGATTAATTTATACAAAAATGTCTTATGTTTTTAACAATAGCTGTCACTGTAGAAATTCTTTGAGCTTTATTAATGACACGAAGCACCCATGTTTGTTATTCATAATGCTTAATATTTCATATCACAGTCAAGCTAAAGTCAGATTCATGAGTCAGATTAGCTCAGAAACACCATTAGTAAGTGCATGCCAGGTCCCAAAACCCAGCAACTTAGCATGTTCTTAACTAGCTTTACTTAGAGATAGTTAAACTGGCATAGCGAAGGTTTATCATTATGCAAAACAGGAACTAAGCATGTGATTCACTAGTTGAGAACCAAGGCAATAAGGAAGTTATTTGCATAGCAAAAGAAAAAAAATCTTGGATGGATTGTCTATAAAATACTAGCATTTCACATAATAATAAGCATGGTTCAAACTAATATAAAGTCCCGCCAAACTACATACTTGTGGATTCTAGACGTTTAATATCTCTTGAAGTGTCTAAGAAATACCGTCGAAGAAAAATGAAAAGAATAAATAGTGGCATTAAGGGTATGAGGATCCAAGGAATCACTGCCACAGCCACAGCCACCACACCAAAAATCTGTAGGAGAGTCTGCAACACAATAGGAATAAAATAAAAAAAACCTCTTTGTCAGAAGAATTTAATTTAGAACAAGTATAAAACTATTTAGCACTATTGAAACACTTAAATATTTAAACATAACCACCAAATTTAAGAGCGGATGCATTGTATAACATATGAGCAACATCTATTTTTAAGCAGCTTGAAGAATTTACAATTTTAATTTGACTAATTGTGCATTTTATGGTTTTCTTCTGCATTATTTGTTCTTTAAGAAATGCCTTTACGAAACGGGTTGACTGAACATTAGTGTCTTTCTTTGTGGACTATCCTGTGACTGCTGTAACAAAATAGTAGATGATTAATGAAATAGACAACTAATCTTTAACGGACACAAGCTATCTGGTCAATCAGAGATAGTTTTTTTCACTCCAGGTAAAAAGAAACTGTTGAAAGACTGACTTTCAGTTGAAAGACTTGACAGTTGGAAGACTGACTTTCAACACAGGCTTGTAACTTTTTCCTAAAAACAATTTTGTCCCATTTAAAAAGAAAACCTGCTGTCAAAGAAAGTGAGCTTTCTCTTCCGAAGGATTGCTTTGGGAAACATTACGAATAGAAGAACTGCCATAAGAGGTTAGTTTTACCAGGTTTACTTCAGAGCACAATAGGAACAGCTGGGCTAAACCTGAATTTACTCTTAGAAAACTAGATATAATGTGGAACGAAGCTTTGCTACTTAGGACAATGTATCCTAGCCCAACTTTCTGAATTAAATCTCACATTTCCTGCAGACTACTTCACATCAAATTTTCAGTCTGAATACACTACGAAAAGCATTATCTGCACACAAATTTCAGAACACCAGCTGTGCGTGTATGTATGTGTGCCAGGAGTCCTGGCATAATGAAATCAGGGTGTGCCCATTTGATCCTTAAAAAGGGGGGGAGGCAAGGGGAGGGAAACCCATACAAAAAGAAACCCACCTTGTACAGAAAACAGACAGCTGAAATTCTAGCTCAACACCAAATTCCTGTATTCTTTAGAAATGACAATATTTTCTCAAAGGAGCTACTTTCTTCATCATCACATACGATTCACAAGCAGATTACAGCTGAACTTTGTGGTTGTCTGATTTTTGGATGCCAAAAACACATCAGTGACCACCGGGTCCTGAGAATGAGTGTCTCACAGCAAAAAGGCTTCCGTCCCTTTATACGTGCATCAAGTTGGAAATGTTAAGCAAGAAATGAGCTAAGGTCACATACCAGAGAGCCACCTGGATTTTCACACACTTTCAATGGAAGTGCCTAGGAAACATGGCATTCCCTGTTGCGCTTCTGGTAGCCCTCCCCAACACATGGTCTAAAGCCAAAAGCGAGCACAACCTTCCCCCTACATTTGTTTTTTCTTGAGGCTTCTCTGACTTGACCCTCATTTCTTCTGACCAAAGAGCAAACCCACACACCTTAGGCATTACAGCTGCATGAGTCAGCACAATGCAGTCTTCAGCTCTAGGCAAGATCTTGGCTCATGACAGAAGATTTATCAGCGTGACAGCCTTGCACCTCACGGATCCCGAAAGCACATTATTGGGTCTCATAAATCTCTTAAGGAAAATAGTTATAGGGTAGATACAGGGTAGGAGCTCTGAAAGAAGCTGCATTACCACTACGCTGCTCATCTGTGGGTTAAGGTGTTGACGGCATCATGTTGTTTGACCTTCTAGATACGTAGAGTAGATGGCAAACATTTTACCTAGATTTCATCACGAGGAGGTAAGGTGGCAGCGAGAGTGCACGGTATTTCACTTGGATCAATTATGCACAAGGTTATGTCAGCACAAAGCAAAACAAGGCACCGTGACTCCTCATCAGCGCTGCCGTCAGCCCTTCTCTACCTTCTACTTCTCCGGCGTTCTTTAAAACTCTGTAAGCATATTTCGTTTTTATCGTGGGATGAGGAGAAAGGAAATAAAGATTTCCGACCTCCTCCAAATTTTCTCAAGCTTGTTGTCTCTGCCAAGGCTGTCAGCCATCCACAACGCTTGCTAATTTCTAATTTCTCATTGGCAAATGGAGTTTGAAGCCCGTTCCTTCCTTCTAACAACTCACTCCCAAATCTGCTTTATACACCTGCTGCCTTCCCCTTCTCCCTCCAGCACCTCCCAGACAGCCACAAAAAAGCAGTTTCTCAAGTACTTCTGTCTCCTCGTACCTGAAGTGAAGCGCTGAGAAAAGCCGCTTCAAGGAGAAGAATTCCAAGAAAAAGAAATGCTTCTTAATAAAAAAATAAACCAGCTTGAACTAAAGTTAAAACTGAAGTTTTAGTGATGATAATCTACAATATGTTGCAAAGCGCCGGTGGGGGTGGGAGTGGGAGTAGAAGTATTAGGATCCAGCTCATGTAAACAAAGCCTTGCTACGGCAAAAATACAGGGAAGGAAAAGATGGTTAGGATGACTAAAGTAAAAATCTGACACCGCCTTTGGAAGGAATTTTAGATGAGCCTGCACCGCCTTATCATTATAAAAATTTATGATAGGGTGGATCAGTCATGCGTGTTGTTTTTTTGGAAAACCAAACTTGCATATAAATTAACTCTTAATGAAGTAGTCTGAAAGCCAGACACAACCACTTGCAGACTGTAATCATGTAGTCACTGCGTGAGGTAAGGCAAAGGTTCCTGCTCCCGAGTTTCACAAGGGACAACTAACCTCTTCAGCCAGAGACTGCCCCAACCTCCAGTAGATTCGCTGTGTGCAAGCTGGAGGACCAGAGATAATCAGTAGGCTGATGATAACGATGACACGAGTAGTCTGACCGCTCAGCGGCGAGCTGGGCATTCGGTTTGCACAGCAAGAAACGCTCAGGACTGAGGATCTAGAACCTGCCTAGCAGAATCAGCTTACGATTGAAAATTGCATCAAAAGGGCTAAGCAGGTAAGATTTCCCTATGTGAAAGAAATACGGCCTATAAAACCAGAGTCTTTCACTGTACCTCTTAATTCTAGCATTTAAAAGTCTGTAATGACTGTGCAGAAAACAATAGCCAAATTATATATAAAAAAAGGAGCGGATTAATTGCATTTTATAGCTCTCTGCACAGTATTGGAAACAAGGCCACCTTCCACAAAAGGCAAGAGATGCACAAGGCTACCAAGACTGAAAAGACCTGGACAGAGAAATCTAATTTGCTTCCAAATGGAGCCGCATTGTCCAATGTCCACCTTCAAATTTGCTTCAGTTTCCCTGGAGAGAGACAGATCTCCCACTCACAGACTGCACACACTCTGTCCCTAGAGTACAGAAAAGCACGTGCTGTTTCTGTTGGAGTCACCCTCTTGCTCGGAAGAGTCCTGAAAGATTTCCCTCCTCCTTTGGTCAGTCACTCCATTCACTGGGGCTTATCTTTCCTCACGAAATCTCCTGTCTTACTGGAGCAAGCATACCCTCCTATAACCCTCTGGGGAAGTGAATGCTCTGATCAGCACATTGCCTTGCGAAACATGCGCTTTCCCTTCATCTTCTGATGACCTCCATAGTCGTAATTCTTACAGGTGCTGAGAGTGATATCCTGGAGTTTCTGTCTCAAACAGGTCTTGATCTAGGAAGAACAAGGTATTTCTGTACCACAACCACACAATAATAAAGAATTTAATGCGAGGTAAAACAACAATATGAAAAACCTATAGAAGTCTGGAAAAACATGGGAATTACAAGCTATAAGCCATACATACATCACAAGCTATAAGCTTTTCCCTTTGCTGCAGGGGAACTATACCATTTAAATAATGTTAGAAATCTTACGACAAATTGTAAGCCATCTGAAGTCATTTAATAAAGTTGACGGGGCAAAAATGCAAAAGAATATAGAGTTCAAGATGTCTCATAAGAATGTCTACCCTTCCAACCTACAGATCACTGCCCTTTTATATCAGCTATATCCTGAGCTCAATATTTCATGTTTGACTTAAATACTTCTTCGAAAAAGACACCCGGGGTTCATGTAGAACCCCATTTTGAACCCCTCAGGTCTGCTGGCACTTTCCTCCAGTGGGTACTTAGAGTCCTTTATCTCCTTGTGAAAGGACCTATAAAATACCTGTCTTGTCTCTAACAGGCTTAAGTGATCTTTGAGGTCCTTCATTTTCTTCCATAACTCAAAAAGAACTTTTTTGCTTTTTGGAGGTTTTGTTTTTGAATGAACCTTAGAATGTATTTCAGCATCTCTTAAATAAAATATATGTATACGGGGTACCATGCAGTTGTGCGTCTGTGTAACTTCCTAGCATGACTTGTGATATCAAACCATCCACATGGGTTTGACACCTGTAATATAAGACCTACTACCACAGGAACTACACCATTCTGGACTTGCAACTGGGGACGTGGTAGGATCTCAAATGAACAACTGGAGCCCAAGGCATGTAATTTGAGACTCAGAATGTGAGAGTCTACATATGACCTACATAGGGAAACTCCTGTCCTAGTTTAGAAGTTTAGAAAGTGATTCATCTAATCTTTAAGTGGGTATCTAGTGATCCTAGAGTCACTAGAGGTTGAGTATTTCTCTAGAGTCCACTAACTCCATTGACTAGATACCCTCTCGCTACAGCAAAGTAAGCACCTAGAGCCCAACAAGCAGATACCTAAATTCTGATGCCTGAATCTGCAGTCAAATCCCACCTAAGAACTGCAGTGTTCCAGGACTGGTTTTACCAATATTTAAGCAGAAGTCAAACACTCCTACCCCAATCCCGCCTCCCACTCCTAGTCCCTGCACCCCAATACGCGCTCCCAAGAATTGTATTAGCCCATGGACACTGCCACGAAGCCCCACTAATTTAATAATAGCAGCAGTGCATATCCTGGATTTCAAGATTGCAACCTTAGCTGCATTTACACACTCTCAGTCAGGCTCTGCTCTCTGAAGTAAAGCCAGGTCAAGAAACTACAAAACCCCACTCTGTTCGTACTTGCTTGGCATCACCCTTCCTCCTCCCCTCCCCCTCCACTAAAATTATTTCCTCCTTGGCTCTGCCAAATCACTGCACGCACAATCAATCCCTAATCCAGTTCTGACATTTTCTTTCTCCTTGAACACCTTTTTTTTTTTTTTTTTAACACACCTTTTCAAACCAGATTGACTGACTGTCCTGCAGCTCTGCTAAAGCACAACTGCACAGGTGGCTGGTTACCTGGCTCACCAGAGGACAAGCTTCCCTGGGGAAAAGACATTTCAACGAGCAGATGAGAGCAATAAGCACTTCACTCGGGCCAGCTGCATCCAGAGCAGCATATTGAACCACATTGCAGATTTTTTGCATTTTTTCCTCCTTTATGACAAAAAACCCAAGAAACATCCAAACAGAAACCCTTTACTTTCACACCGTAATCCTTCTACATAAACAGCTCTACTTCATTTCACTCAAGGTGGCCAAGTTGAGGCATGTAGCCTTGTCTTTAAACAACCTTTTTAATAAACTTCATGGATTTTCTTTCCGAACTGGTTAGGAAACAGTATATATGTCCTGCCAGGGACAGGTTTCTCTTGAGAGAAAAAGCAATGAAGACTCATGAGTACAGGAGAAAAAGTGTGGCACGTAACTTCAATATTTAAAAGACGTCTCCGATGTCATCCTTTTCTGAAGCAACCAGTGACAGCAATCTTCGACAGGAATGACAGCTCGCAGTCAGTGTTAATTCAGCTTTAGGAAAATGTGCATCCACAAGAAAACTGGGAATATAAAGACAAGACAACCAGTGCACTGAAAGGGGGGGAAAAAAAAAGGCACAGCTGGGAAAAAAATGAAAATTGTAATTTCAGATAAACCAAGTGAAAGAAAAAAGTAAGAACTAAATACTGCCAGCTCTAAAAAGCTTCAAACACAGCAAGCTCGTCTTATCTTCTGCGAGACACCCTCTCCTCCTCTGAATCCTGCTATTTGCAATTAGTCGACAAGAGGTTACCTAACTAAATCCATATGTCACTGCAAATGGCTTGAATACATCTGTCAGATAAACCACAGAAATGTATTCAAAGTTCCCAATCGTGTTCTTACCTTGTATTTGTTCTTGCCTCTATAAGATAGTCTTTCTGGATCATTGTTTTTCCAAGCGAACTAGCATATATTTAGCTCCTCAGGGCAAATGTTTTCTGTGCCACCAACATGCTCATTTATTTGACTTGGCATGCATTGTGCCATTAAGTGAGAAGCCTTAATATTTGTTTGAGATCATGGCGAACTGTGTCCAATTGTTCTTTAACAAGTGACCTTATAATAAAAAGGGTGTTTTCTTTAATACATTGGCACTGCCGCTATTCTGTTGTATTTCAACAGCATCCTATCATCAATAATCTCTTACCCTGCAACAAGGGGGTAGAAATAGGCTTTTTGGGCACCCTGGCCCAAGAGGCTTAACTATCTTATGCAGGTCTCCATCCCAATAGCAGTTCTCAAAAATCACAGTCTCTATGTTGTCAGAGACTTCCAGATATTGATACTTTAGAAACATGTCGAATCAAGCTCTAGACTTCACGATTCTGCCAGACACTCAAAATACTCATCCTTTAGAATGTTGCATTACATTCCTGCACCGATTTTTCTTTCTATAATAAGTTACCTTCACTCATGTAAGAAGTTAGTTCCCAGGGCCCTTTGGCCACGGTAATAAGGTACTTCCAGCTAACACAGATCTTCCATGGGAAAAGCAAGCTTTTATCAGAGTCAAAGCTCTGCTCTCTACTTACACATCTCCACATGCAGCTCCCGTTCATACCCACTGTAGATGGAAATCAATACTGTCACACAAAAAAGGACAGCGTCAATACCCAAATCTCCTAAATGCCCGTGGACAAAATATTTTTCTATTTATAAGCAGTAAAAACTTGAGGAGGACCTTTAATTTGTTTTTCTCAAATGCTTTTCTTCTATTGCACCTTGTGCCTACTTGAGTGTTCTCAGTGATTTGGGCAGCAAGGCAGGTCCTTGCAATGAGGACCTATATAAAAGCAAGAGGTCTTCTTCTTGAGATTACAGTAAGTTATAACTACTCTGATCTCCTTATAAAAATGATGCAAAAAGTCAATGCATTTTGTTTTTCAGCAGTGCTAAGTTTGTCATCTTCGCCTGTAAATGTAGAGTCCCTGGCTACGTTCTTACACTCCTATCTTCCCAAGGAAAGAAAGGCACACACACAAACTATTCACATGAACTATAGTGCTCTTTGTACCATGACAAATATGTTATATCTTCCTATGGAACACACCTCAGATGCCAAGCACAATTTTACATGGTAGCTTGAGGAAAGAGCATTAATCAGAGAGTGTAGAACATGCACACACATATGCTTTGCTTTCTTGACAGCTCTTGCTAGAACCTGCCTGAAACAATACAGAAAAATGTCTGGCACCACCCAGACCTCTCAAAGTTACTCTTCTTCTCAGGTAGCAGAAAGTATCCCCTTCTATCATATTAATTTAGGGGCTTTGTGATTCCAAAACCCACCACCACCATCACAAAGTGCAGTCACTCTGTTGGCTCTTCCACTCGCCTCAAGATTCCCAGAGCAATGCATTTTTATATCTCGTCTATCAGTCTCTGCTGCCCAAATAACTGATATTTTTAAAGGAAAATAAAGAATGGCTTGACAGTTTCTGTTCCCCCCACACACCTCTTAGAAGCCGTTTCCAAAACTTTTACCCAGCTATATAAGCCCAAGAGAGTCCCACTGAGCACAGAACCCGACGAAATCAAAACATTTGATTCAACAGTGGGTACTTTTCTCTTTAGTGCTACTACAAACGGTGTATTTCCTACTTTGTTCCTTGTCCATACATTTAGCATTTTATCAGCAGAAAATGATTCACCGATACTTGTCCTCAGTCTTATCCCACTTACAATCCTTCTAAAAGCAGTTTTTCTTTCAGTGATAATTACTGCTTTCTTTGCACAGAAGAGGCACATAGACATAGAACAAAAATTTAAAAATCAAGAAACATCTCGCTGCTTTCAGGCAACAGATTGTAGGAGACAGATCTTACAAGCTGATACAAAATGATGCAAAAAAAATGAGTAGTAAAAGGACTGGGAGAAGGGATAAGCCTTTTGACACCCCTAGTACAAAACTGTGAATGCCGGGGTACTAAACAGGGAATGGACCACAGAAAGCAGCCAGGTTCTCATGCTCTCCCCAAATAACATCTCCTGTTGCTACTGCTGGAGAAGGACCGCTGGCCTAAACCAGACCACTGCTGTGACCCTGCATGGCATTATTTAGTGTTCTTATGGTCTTGTCCATGAAGTTACTTGCTAAAATACTGTCCACTGTTCCTGTGAGGAATTCCTCTGGGCTAGTGATGTTGTTACTACAACCTTTTCATCCATGCTGTGCACATTTTTTCCCCAGTTCTTCCAAATGTCTGGCAAAATTTTGCTTACCACAGATGCTGTTGCCCCGTATGTTGCAGTTCTGCAAACTTTTGTCTTTGAGCTATATGGACTTTCCTGCCTCGGGCCTCTAGTCCCTCATGGCTGTAATGCCAGAGAAGCTCCATGCCCTCCCCAGGAATACCTCATTTTCAACTGCATGACCTTTTCCGCTCAGCCAAGTCTAATTGTTTTGCCAGAAGTCAATTCTGGCTCTTTCAGCAACTTTAAAAGCTTTGTGCTGCGTTTGAACTGTGGGCTCTTCTGTTAAAAAAGAGTATCAGTTTTTCAGTAACATGGCTCTTCAGCCTTACAGCAGTTACAAGCTTTTAGGCATTTTAATGTTTGTTCTTGCTATTTAAAATACGCTATTCATATATTTATTTTTAGGTGGAATGAAGTACTACTCATATTTCTGTAAGTTCCACAGTGGCCCTAGTTAAATGGAAACTATGAAAAGTACTAAGGACTACAGCATCAGCCATTCTAAGAAATAAAACTACATTTTCTTCCTTTCTGGTTGCGCTCTTTCATAGCAGACATGCAAAAAAATGCTTTTTAGTACATCTCTGTTCTTCCCAACCCCCAACTTCTCCAGTGCTTTGCCACTTTGTTAGGGCTATAAAATACTCCTCTCCTATTTAAAATAAACTCTTGACTCATAATTCCTCAGTACTACATTCTACTCAGTGATCACTCAGCTCCAGGAAGCTTAACAGCGGCCTGACGCTTTCAGCAAACATATTTTAACTAATCAGCACCAGCCTCTCACCACCACCATCAGGTTTCACCCAGTTCAGCCATTCTCCGCAGGTACAAAACTCAGCAGCATCTAGAGAAGTAAAAAGAAACTTCCTTGGGAGAGAACAAGCATTACTTACTGTAGTAAGCACATGCTCATTCTTAATTTGCTGGAAATACGCTCCAAGACCACCAAGAAGACCTTTCAGAAGTTTATTTATCACAAACCATCAGTAAAGATACACTTACCAAAGTAACTGATACCAGGTCTGACCTAAGAATCCAGACTTTTATCAGTGAGAAAAATGAAAAAAATTTCTTCTCAGTATTATGTTATGTTTAACAGGACGGACAACTGAATCGGGTACCAAAGCCAGCACATTTTCAATTTTAGAAAGGAAGATTAAAACCATTATTTTAGCATACAAGTGACTTTTTCATAGTAAGAAAGCTCTGCTTATTTAAACATTAGACTGATTTCAAAATCCATAAGAAAAACAGAAAGAACAAAGTTTTTAGGGACGTGACTGTGGAAGAAAATACAATCACTCAGCATCCTATTTCTCCACAGTGCAGGAATAGCTTTTATCGAGCCCTTGAAAGAGCCTTTCTTCACACACACTGATTTTTACTGTTTCAAGAATGCAATCCAAATAAATCAGGTTTTTAAAAAGATACAAAACCATCCTGTAACGTAGATGTAACACAAAGAGGTATAACCTTCCCAAAGACATGTGACATTCAGTTCCCAGACGAACTCTCATCGTTTGCTGTGTAAAACTGCCCACACCGAAGCCTCTACTTTTTGAAGAACAAATTCACCCAGAGTTTTCAGATCAGCTGCGAAGTTGACCGGGCAGCCACAGTATCAGCTTCAGCACGAAAGAAGTTCTTATGTTCTGCATGAGATGAACACATAACCCTGGGAGCACATTTCTAAGAGATGCAGTCTTTTTTTGCTAAAGATAATTCCTTGTCCCACATGTTTGTTTTGGGCATAAATATGCATAATGATTTAACACACACACACACACACCAGCTATATGGCTTAGTAATTCAAATTACTTCCAAGTTTCTCCTTCCTTCTTGAATCAAAAGTGAAATCTCCAGTCCTTTTGCCGAACAGTGAAATCCTAATTTGTTTGTAAGCACACATTGTGCTATCTATAGTATATCAGTAGTTTAAGGCAATCTAGAAGATTTGTACTTATCACCATTTGGAACAGGATTGTTACACTCTATGACTGACAGCAGAATTAAAAGATTTCTAGCTACTGTGAAGTGTTAGAAATGTTAATGATCTTCAGAAGTCTTAAAAATAACCATCAGTTTGAGCTACAGATGCGAAAGGTTGCAATAATTCTTAAAAAGTCAGGTAAATACCTATAAATAAGAATGATAAACACTCCAAATTTGGTACCAAAAGCAGAAGTAGTATATATAGAAAGATGGGCCAAAAAAGAAAATGAGAAAACTGCAGAATATAAGTTCACTTAGGTCTGAATATTTCTTTGTCCTCTTTCACAGGAAGAAAAGCAAACAAGAAAATACCTTCCAATAGATATAAAGAGCCCCATACAAAAGGAATCTCTCTCTGGAACTTTTACAAATTCCACCTTAACCAAAGTTGGGGGGGGACGACACAAATTTCCAAACCACACAGAATGGGGGCACTGGACTTCCTCAGAACTATCTTGCTTTCTAGTTGGTGAAAATGTATTGAGAGTATAAAGAAAACAGAGAAGCCAATTTCCCCAATTTTGGAGAAGAGCTGATTTAAACCTGATTGAAATTTTGTAATTATGGGTTTCAGTCCAATATACCAAAAAACCACATGAACAACTACATTTTTGCCTTCCTACCACTAAGTCACAATCTGTTCAAAATGTCAGAGAAATGGAGAGGAAAACTGCATCTCACAATGCTCATATCCTCTAGAAAAAGAAATTAAGAACACAGAATTCCAGTAAGTGAAAGTTAGCTTTATTTTTCCGTGTTCTATATTCAAAACACTAGTATTCCACATTTTGTTGAGAAAATGGAAAGAACAGCCCAGTAATAAATGTATTACCTACATTTACCATACAAATGGGGAAATATAAAAACTAGAAAGGAAGGAGTTAAGAAAAACAAGAAAAGCAGAAAAATGTTAAAGAAAACACACAAGAAAAGCAAGATGACGAAAAGGTAATGATATCACATTTTTCAGTATAACTTTATCTTCTTTCCCATTTTAGATAAGGGGCTAATGGTGTTAATCTTAAAATCTTATTAATATTAGGTAAAAACAAACCCTGAAATATTGAAAAAGTTACATTACGTTCCCCCACAAATTATTTTTGTTACTGCAATATCTGTTGCTTTGACACCAGTATGTGGAGAATGACATGCAATACCTATTCTTATAAAAATTCTACACACTAACATGAATAGGAAAAAAAAAACTGGGGTGAGGCAAAGAATTGGGCTGGATTACATACAACTGCTGTAGTGAGAACCGACCTTTAGCCTTCCCTAGAAAACCGAGGTCCGTGTATAAACAGGGGAATACACCTATTGGCAGTGACTCCAGACTTCACATATTTTATCCTTCTACACATACCATCAATCTGAGTAAATACACAGTCCACATGATGTAAGACACTCATCCTTACATGCAAAGGAATGTGATGACAGGTACAGAGTAAAGACCAGCAATAGCTTGGGCATAGATTATCTCCACTGCTGGCCACCATCAACAAGACTAATTGGCTACTGGGATTTAACAATCAAGGCATTCAAGGACAGAGGAATGAAGGGTCAATAAAGAACTGCATTATTTAGACAAGTGTCTGTACTAAACTCACAGCTCCTGCATGTTCATCTTGGAGACACAAGTGCAACCCAAGCCTCCTCTTCCTCCTCAACCTCCCACCCCTCCTTTTGTTTTGGGGGAGGGGATAGGATGGGATGATGATGACCAGGCAGGCAGGATGGAGAATTTTTTGTTTGTTTTTTAACACCACAGTGTATAACCCTTTTTTAATGCAAAGAAAATAGCAAAACTGAAAGCTCTTACGAATATCAAATGACTTTAACAAAAATTAGGCTTTTCTCATAATGATCATTTTAACCTTTTCCAAAATTAGAGCTCAAAAGTAACCAATGAAAATATACATATCCCTAATATTTTACTTAAAGTTTTCATTGGTCTTTCATTATGCACTAGCAAGATGCACTGTAGTATGCATCTCATGAATGTGCAATTGGAACATCAGTTCCCCAGAGAAAAAGTTCCATGAGATTTCAGTAGCCAAGTACCACCAGGTAACTCTTTTTAAAAATTTTTTATTTGTCATTTAAACCTCAGCACAGCTGTAGAATCTTATGATCTAACTATGAAGCAAAACTACCATGATTCAGCAGAAGGGAAATCAAAAGGTGTCTCCAAGACACAGGTCTGCTCTATGTACCAGGCTAAAGAGAATATGCTGACATTTAAGAAAGATCCCACCTCTGGTTGTTGTCTCACAACATATTTATGATCATATTTTAAACGCACATGTGCAAACACATAGAAAGAAATATTCTTTAATGAATAAAAACATCTCTTAAAACTCGCACATGCATACATACAAAACCTGGCTAAACTGGAAAAAACAACACAACAAACACCCCAGAACCCCACCTCTCTCAGAAATCACAAAATAACAACGTCATTGTTAAACTAAAAGATCCTGGAATTCCTTCTACACACTTTCCCTGACATCTTCACACAATAAAATGCAGGGGTCAGTGGTACTGAAACAAGGAATGGCAGTTCCACTCTTGTGCACATACGAAAGCAAGTGACCCAAGCTATTATTCCAGTCTGAGGCACTTTTTGTTCCTAATATCCAGATGCAGCAGCTTTTTTTTTTCTTTCTTTCTTTTTTCCCTTTTTTTTTTGGTAAAGAAATGACTGTGGACACCTCCTTCACATTTTCCTTTTCTTCAGCATTTTCACTTCATAAAGCTGCAGTCAATGTGTTTTGTGTGTGGTGAGAAGGGAATGGCACATTCAGTGGTGGTCTCAGCCACAGCCTACATTGGTGGCTCAAGTAGTCTCAGGATTAGGTCTTTGTGTGTGATGAAAGGATATGAAAAGTCAGTTATTTAAACTCAGTCAAGCTGTTGATTTTGGGGAGGAAAAAGGTTTTGCAATTCAGTTTTCCTCAATAAATCACTGCCCTTTTCCAAGGGCAGCTGCAGATAGTTCACATGTTCGCAGTGTTCTCCAGAAACAAAACAGATCATGATTTTTCCCCCCCTCAATCCAACATAGGGTAAGAAATCAAAATGAAAGGGCCATCACATTAAGTTACTCAAACTCACTAGAAAATAAAGCAGAAAATCAACTCTGTTAACAGGTAATAGGATCACTGAAGAATTAAAAGGGCAAGGAACTACAGAGAAAACAGTCTGCTTAAAATTTATCCCAATAATTAACAAAACCAAAAGAAAGTCTGAAATATATTTCACCATCCACTGCATTCAATCAGTTTACAGATAAAATTTTCAACCGGCAGTTTATCAGTTTGAGTACACATCGTGCGTCACCTGAGAGCACAGTTTAACAGTGTTAAGCTTCTGCAGAACTATCTCAAGCCAAAGTGAGATTTGGGTACTAAAACCAAGCCTTTGATGAGCTCTCAAAAATATAGCATCCAAAATACTGGCCACTTAGGAATATCTGGGCTAATGTGCATAAAATACTATTAAATAGATTGGATTCTTAATTCCTAATATGTCCTCATTAAATTCTTTTATTCTATTCCTTGGCTGACCTTTTCCCAAATTAGTACAGTGTATTTTATTAGTGCTGCATTGAGCTAGACATTGCTATGCATTTTAACCACGGCATTTTAAACTACAAGCCCTACATCTACCAGTGAAGCCCACATCAACAGAACCTTGTACTCCCAACTGAGCTTAAGGTGGGAGAAGGAACAACAGTTGGTTATAACAGTGAGTAAATCAGCTGGTATTTTCAGAGGAGCTTAAGAAAATTAAGTAACAAAATCCCAGTCATTTTAAATGCCACCTGACTTTAAATAAGTTCACAGGGACTTAAGAGAGGACGATCAAGTTCCTATCAACTAAAGACAGCATTTCTGCAATTATTTGTGTTTGGGTAGCTCTTTGAGGCTGCTGTCAAGCCTGCCCTCTGATGAAACTAACAAATAAATAAATCACATATATCTCTAAACCAAACAGATGTTTAAATTCTCTTAGAAAGTTTTAAAGCCCTTTAACGGCCTTCACATGAGCAGCCTTTACCAGAGGAGACTGTAATTTAGTTGGAAAATACCTGCCAAAAATACATAACTCAGGATAGGAAAAAGAAAGTGAACTGAGGCTAAGGAGACTAGCAGTACTAAGGCAAGTAATTAAAATGTGCCAAAAAAATACACCATCTTCACCAAACAAGTTCATTCAGCTTCTTAACTATCTGAATCAACCTACAAACATTAATTACTGATTTTACAAACATATTTAGTGACACATTTAGTAGAAGTGTCATAGTGAACACAGCATTGCTTTCTATTTTATTTTTTAGGAGAGTTGGTCTTGAACCTTATGGCCAGGCAGAGTCCATTACCGAAGACAAGGCTCAGGCTTAGACTGCGGACCGTAAAGTTCATTTTTTACTTTAATGAGCTTTGAACTGAAATGTAAATGTACAATTAAAGGTGCCTCATCCGAAGTGCCTAACTTAACCTTTGTTTTTTTTCTGTTTCTGTACTTCACATCTACCCAGAGAGTTCTGTTCAACAGCCATTTAGTCAAACACTGCCATAAAATATGTTCTTACAAAAAAGATTATTTTGTATTTAGAAATCTTGGGGATACAGCAGTAATTTCTACAAAAAGATGGTCAAGTGCACTAACATGGCATGTTTCATATGCTGCTAATATTCATATGTTAAGACGAAAAAAATTACTGCCTCCTTCTAGTGAGGTCTGTCCCTCCTGCCCCTCATCTCTCCAAAGACAGGTGTGCTGTATTTGGATGCACTTAAAACCAAAGAAAGAAACTTTATACACAGTGAGAGTTGCTAATTTGGGAGCTATTGCAAAGCAACAGTTTTGCAAAATCTAGCCAGGTTTTCAGAAGTATACACAAGGTTTATGATGCATTTCTATGACTGCCACATGCCTTTTATCTTTGCTTTAATAAATAAGTGTACAATAACTGTCCACTGTCTCGAAGAGAACTGAACGTTTCTTCTTCATCGACTCAATGAAAGATGTAAAAAATCCAACTATTCTAGTTTAAGGAATTAATTTTCATCCCATATAGCTGTCTAGACTAATCATGCTCATTATGACTGTAGTGCAGTGTATAAATCTTATTAGGCACTCTAAAAAGAACATTAGGCATTTTTAGCATTGCCTTAAAATCTGTACTCAGTGTAATTACAAAATTCTCAAAACCAGTAGAGTTTATTTATTTATTTATATAGAGGTATTTAAATGGGCTCATATTGTAGCTTTTGGGTGTCCAATCACGTTGTGTTTATTTGTGCAGAAATTATACACTCACTTGCCAATATAGTAAAAAGGGTGGAATGCTTCACAATGATCCTAGAAGTAACTCAGAAAAAGGACCACTTCTTCAATGCAAATCCGCTCAAGAAAAGCTTCTACACACAAAGTAAGATGAACCAGTTACTGCATTGTTTATTAAGTTTCACTTGATTCTTCCTGACAACCATTTAAACAATGAATGTTGGGAAATGTCTCTCAAAGAATCAACAACAATGGCTGGGATCAGAGCTTTTATATTTAGCTAATACTGTTTTTAGAAAGGAGAAAATATTTCTTCCTGAAGGGATTATAGGAAGTCTTATAAAAGACACCTGCAAACAAAACAAGTGACAAAAGATCTCTATCATAATTGATAACAGTTATCCTTTGTAAAAATCTGTGTGTCTTCAGAAATAAGTATCATATCTTTGCTATTGAATTTCAAAAGGCATGCACTAACCAACAAGCTTGCCGATCAAGAATAGTAAGTTTTAGAAAACCTGCCAAGAAGGAAGTGCTTTTGTATTATGGATAGCAGCGCATTATTAATCAACAGTAAGTTCCTAAATTTTCTTTTCTGATGCCAAATAGAACAGGCAAGCTTTGAAAGGCAGTATCTTTTTAATAGTGTACTGGACATGTAAGATCTACTTTATTTTTTTGAAAAGGAGAACTTTTCACTTAAAATACAAACTTCAGAATTTGACAAATCATTCAATAGCCAATTTAAAAGACACACACAAAGTAATAAACATGAGGAGAAATGTTTACGAAGTGTGATTTACAGTAGGAGCTTGAAAGAAGAAAACAATCACATCTCGAGCAACAGTCTTCATTCTTTCATCCCAGACCAGTTAAGTTTTGGTAAGCATATACTGCCTAAAAGGATCTATACATTGGTCAAATAACTAGGTTTTCCAATTTGCTAGTAGATTATTTGGTCCTCTGTATGTGCCAGGCATACGGGCTGCTCCAAGAGAAGGCTAAGGAAGGAGCTAAACCAGTTGGTTCCCTCAGAAAAAGAGTGTCATTCTCAAGACAGTTTGCTTCAGGGTCCTCTCCCAAAAAGAAGCACGGACAAGACCACACCAATTTTGGCTCCCTGTGCTCACGCAGACTTCTCGAACGTCTTCCCAGCAAATTTTACATCCTCACACAACCCCACATGCCTTTAAACCACATGCCAGGGCACGCGAAACACCCACTCGGTTTCTTGCTTACAAAAACACCATGCAAGTGGGCTGCCACACAACTCTCAAATTATCGTAAATGCACGGAACTAAGGAAAAGGGTTAATCATTTTATTTCAAGAGGACGGGACACAGAGGATGCTCTGGCCATTAAGCAGTATAAACATACACAGCGCAGTCAGCTGTCAAAGGGGAGAAACCTATATAAATACAAACCCTTCTGCGTTGCTTGGTCCAATGGCCAAGGAACCCTGTAAAATAGATGGTTTCAACTTTGTGGACATAAACCCTATGCTAAGAGAAGAGGATAAGGATTGCAGGACAGTCTGAGCTTCCAGCCAAAAAAAAAAAGGCACCTATGTACTGTCCCAAGAGAGCTGAAATAAAGCAAGCGATTCTGTCTAATAAGACACTTAATGAGACTGACAAAAATTTGGAATATGTATAAACAGTAGAAAACAAGTAGTATATTATAGAAAGACGTTTATATTGCAATTTCAGGAAAGAATTTGTCAGGGCCTTAAAACCCCATGAATTCAAATATTTTTAATTCTTAATATTCTCTATAAGCCACTCCCCTAACTCACAAAAAACCCCAGTTGCTTTAATTGATAGGTAAAATATATCACCTTCCTTTCTTTCCCAAAATGACACATGGCACTGTAATGCTTTAAAAAAGAAACATACACCTAAACAACTTCACTAAACTAGGAAAAAGACTTTATCTTAAGAAGTGTTTTTACTAACTCCTTGGAATATTTTTTTTCCTATTTTCAAGGGTTTAGCATTAACAACATGATTAAGCTGCTCAGCCCAAAATGTCTTTGGTTCACTTTCAAAGAAGTCAAAACAAGGTCCAGATCCTGAATAAGTTATCTCTAAGAGATGAAGCAAAGTTAGCAACAGCACCTTAAGAAACATTTCTGATTTGAGCATGACAGGTCTGATACACTAAGTGGAGCCAGATGATCCACTAAGTCATTTCTTTCTCTAGTCTCCACGATTCTGCATGTTCTGTGACTCATGTTATTTTGATACAGTACCATCAATTTTTTTTACAGCTTTATCCTTCTGCCATTTTTTACAAGGAGGATTAATAGCAACTGCAACAGAAGAATTACCTTGATGTCATATATAATCCTTTATCCTTTCATCATCATCAAAATCTCACTGCTTTGTCCATCTTTCTTGTCTGCAGCAACTTATTTCACTTGTTCCTATTAAGGCTATTATATTCACCCTATTACTACTAATCTTTTCTTTGTAAATAGCCACACCTATTTTAATCCAAAATGGTGTGGTAAGCATTTGATTCTTTGTGGAAGTAGACACGTAATTAGGTTAATCTGTGCTATCTTTTCATGTGAGTTGATTGTTTCTTTACTATGGACATATTTCTTATAACAGCAATAAGCTTGCCAGATTGCTTGGAGGCAAATCAGGAGCAATTTACCAAGCATGTAGCTACTATGAACTGAAATCTTGACATAATAGCAAGCTGTGTATAGCCACTCCTACCTGCCAGTTATTACTCATGTTAGCTTTTTACTGACACATTACATTTCAACCGCACCTTTCTTTCACAAACAAGCACTTCTATTCAACTCAGCTACATCTGTGACAAATAGCTGATCCTCACCAAAGCATACAGGAATCTAAATTCAGAACGCACCGCAGAGGTCTTTCACAGTAGCAACTGAATTACCTGCACGAAGTCCAAAAACGTCAATGGAAGCAAGTCATCCAGGTGGCCAATATCTTTGGAGAAACGATTTAAGATTCTTCCTACAGAAACAGGGTTGGAGAAGAAAAAGAAAGTAAATATAATTCCTTAAAAGATCAAAATATCTTAAACACATAATGTTTTACCATTTTAGTAACAGTTAAAAGGAAACAACTGGAATCTGAAGATAAAAAGACACTTTTTGAAACCACCATGAAGGGAATCTTTTACAACCGCTGCAATATATTTTGAAGAAGAATACACTTTTACGAACTTTTTTCACCCAAATATAAAACCTTTGCTTAAACTGCTAGGATAAAAATAAAACGGGCTTTGAAGATAATAGTTTGATAGAATTTAACAGGTGAAACACACATGCTTTGTATGCTCAACATGTGCAGGTAAAGGTTTACAGTTCAGACAACTTAATGCAAGTTTCATCAAGTAACATTAGCCAGAATCTGCTCCCATCACCGACTGAAACTCACTAGTGCATGCACGTCCCAGAGAGATCATAGCTGATCTAACTGATCCTTTTTAGTATTTCTGTTCCCACCCCTTCACCATTATACATGGCTTCAAACTGCAGGGGTTTCGGAAATAAAATTTGAGAGAGATTTGCATTCATGCAGCCTTACATTTATACTTATTCAAAACCTTGACAATACCGATCTTTATTAAAGCTAATAAAACAATTTTTAATCTGCTGTCAGTGAAGCATTCACACTTCTCTATTTTCCCAAGTTCTACTTGAGTGGAAAAATCAGTTACAGCAAGAGTTCTTTAATAATTGAAGTCACAACACTGCCACCCATAAGTGGATTAGTATCTTTCTCTATTAATCGATATCTCTACTCACCAGGAAAGAAACTAAGCTAAGGATGGGAACCTGGCCTGTTTCTAAGGTGTGTAATGCCTGTACATGCATTCACATTGCTTTTTTATCTACATATATCTTGATTCAATTATTACTTCTAACTGGTACAAACACATTCAACTGCATTGGCAACAAAAGACTTTTCTTCTTTTCAAAGGAGCTCATTAAACTGAAAGTAGTTAAGTTTAAAGTTTCCATGAAGTACGTTGGAGACGTAATTTAGAGATAAGAGATACTGAAGTAACTTCTGTAGCAACACTTTTCTGTTCATGGCTGTCTCAGAATTACAAATTTTGTTGCATAATATCAAATTCTTTTTTAAAAGGAATTTCTGTTCCACACTAAGCAATATGCAAAACATCTTCTCCTCAGCCCTGGGACGCGACTCCAAAGATAGATACTGGTGGAGAACAGCTTGTTCTGCAGTATTTTACTACCAAAAGTTACTTTGGCAGACAACAGTAGAATTCATCCTATTTTTAAGCTTCACACACAGAGGGGAAGGGTATATAGCAGCACAAGACTCAGCAAAATCTCCATCCATTTCTACTGGAAATGGAAGCTGGGAATGTTCCCTTTCACTTATTTCCTGTTGGGATAGATACATTAGAAGGAACTCCAAGACACCAAGACAATTTTTTTTTTTTTTGAAGTTTCCTTTTCCTGTGGTTTCCTTACATGGAGACTAGCTGTGGAAGAGTGATCTAGCACATACTGCACGCATGCTGTAGCTAAGACTTCTTAATATCCCTAAATATCACATTCCAGGTTATTTTCAAATGAACAAAGACTTCACTGGCAAACAATAATTAATAAAAAATCAAAGAGGTTAAATGCTTCCTTCTGACATGGCTTTCCTCAGTGGCCTGTCCAGGAGAGGCAAATGAGGGAACTGCACAGAATCACAGAATGATATGGGGTTGGAAGGGACCTCTGGAAATCATCTAGTCCAGCCCCCCCTGCCAGAGCAGGTCCATCTAGAGCAGGCTGGAGAGGAACACACCCAGGCATGTTTTGACTATCTCCAGAGGACACCCCACCACCTCCCTGGGCAGCCTGTTCCAGTGCTCTGTCGCCCTCAAAGTAAAGAAGTTCCTCCTCACGTTGAGATGGAATTTCCTGTGTTCCATCTTGTGCCCATTGTCCCTCTCCCTGTCACCGGGCACCACTGAAAAGAGTCTGGCCCCATCCTCTTGACACCCACTCTTTAGATATTTATAAGCATTGATGAGATTCCCCTCCCAGTCTTCTCCAGGCTGAACAACCCCAGCTCTCTCAGCCTTTCCTCAGAAGAGAGGTGCTCCAGGCCCTTGATCATCCTCCAAACAAGACAGCATAATGGATTTGGCTCAGCAATCTGTTGCCAGCTTTGTCACTCGTCTCCTGAGTGACTTCACTTTATTTCACAGAGTGAAGAGCAGAGCAAGGAGAGGTGACAGGGCCAAGCCCCTCTGTAAAACGCTGTGAGACCCACTGATGACAAGCAAGGGCAAAGAATTATTCCCACAGCAAGCAAACCCCACCTTAATTCAGCCTTAGAATCTCTCTTTGCCCCTCAACCCTAAATAAGTTTTATTTGGAGTGTTTTTAAGAAGCAAGGTCACTCAAGGCTGGCTACTTTCCATGGCCATAGGGCGGGTCAGGTCAATGCTGGCACCCCCAGGAATCAAGCGCTGTCTTCATGACCTCCCTTATCCCATAAGTGGAAGAGCTGATCCAAACTTGTTCCTGGAAGAGCACTGCGCTTCCTCTCACTTTGTATGGCAAAGACAAAGCCTTCAGAACTAGAGGAGAGAAGCTATTGCAAAACGCTCACTGTCAGAAGGGGTTTCAGTTTAAGTTCCAACAGCATCTGGGAGTTCGTTTCTCATTTCTATTGAAGAATGATCCAGTAAAGTCACTCAAAGAGAAACTGCAGATTTTCAAGTCTCAGTTTTAGGGTTTTTTTGGCAATTGTTTGGAGGACGTGACAATCTCCAGCCACTTTCTAGAGCAAGTTTCAAGTCTTGTGACAAGGAGAGCGGCAGCAAGCACAATACAGATCTATTGGGGTGCTTTCGGGGCTAATGAGCCAGTACAGATAATAACCGAGAGCTGCAGAATACTTGTCTTCATCCAGCACACCAAGTGCGACTGTGGCTGTGTCACCCTCCACAGTAACATCTCTTCCAGTGAAATTCTTTGAGGAACTAGGTCATTAGGGAAAACTTAGCTGATTTGAGCCAGCCTCAGGTCCTTTGATCTTACCGTCTCTTCCATATATCCACTACCCACCAACTATCCATCGAGCTGCCTATTAGTTGCCAAAACTGTATTTTTGGCAATTACCTTATGAAATTGTTAGGTATAACAGTGTTTCTACAGACTATGTTTTGACAAAGCTGTGAGCTGCCACTAGGAAAGTGGAAATTAATCTGTTATCAATAAAACATGAAAACATCTTTTAATCTGCCTAATCCTCTTTAAAATGTAAACACAATAATTCTGTAAAATGACATGGACAAAAATATGAGTGAGAAAAAGAAATGGTATATGAAGAAGACAGTCCTTGAGAACTGGAACCTTTTACAGCCCATCTGATACAATTAAAGCAATTTAAACAGCAGGGACGCGAATCAGCCGCTTCCCGAAGACAAACTCAGGTGAACCTCTGTTAGCAGAACTTCATTTTTTTCAATTTTCAAGTTACTGAAAAAGTCATTTATGGTCTATTTAGCGTTTGCACATAGTAATTCTGGAAAATGACACCTGAAGTCATTAAGCCAAGGAAAATACCTCGCTTCTTGCTAAGAGGTCCACATCTCCCTCTCGCAGCATTAATCCAGCGACTATTAAAGCTTTTCTACTGCTAAAAGCAAGCGACAAAGCCACAGGCCACAGCTATATTTTTGTCGTTGCTGGATTTCAATGACATTAACCCAGTGACTGTGTAAGAGAAAACACAGGCCTGGAGATGTGTTTCAGATCCTGTTTATATAAACACTCAACTGGCATTTATTTTAGCACGTCCCGCACAGAAGTAGGCTACGGTAACCCACTGAAGCAAGCACGTTCCTTCACCGTATACCAGAGAGAGCAATACACCTCTCCAAGCAGAAATGCTATGCTTTAGAAATACCCACAAAATGCCCCATAGCCATCATGATATTGCATCCAGAGCGATTGCTACATTTATAAGGATATCTACAAGTAAATGAGGTCTATTTCGCAAGGTATGAAGAAACAACTGTTTCCACTTACTGGAAGCGCAGTAAATCAGTGGCTTGCTTATGCATTAAGCATGGAGGAGAAAAACATTCCAGATATAAAAGTTGAAATAGCCATTTTTGAGCCAGGATTCAAAATGTTTACAATTTTGACTACAGCATCTACTAGCATTTGCAAACCTAACTTTTGGGGATGGTTCTTTAGATTAAAGAAACTCTTGCACCAGCTATGCAAGATGGGCAGGACCCGCACAACTCATAAAATAATATTCTCTTTCTCTTCAAAACTTCTAACATCTTTCCCTCCCAAACTTACAGACTGCCAACATCACTTCACATATCCAAAGATACCAAATACCAAATGAATATTTCTGTGATACATATACATGGCATGAGACAATAGTTCTTAGACCTAGTCTGGTATTTTAAATTTTCAAGCTCACTTAACACTTGCACCCTTTACCTGTCCCAGTGAGTTTCAGTCCAGGCTTCAAAAGCCAAAACAAAATACTAAATCGAGAACTTGCAAGGCAAAGGAAATTTCATGAAACCACTATCAAAATGTCTTTTAAGAAATCAAGAACTAAATATGCCAATGTTACAACAGCATCCAAATTTGTGAATAGTATCTGCTGTTTTAATCATTCTCAGGCTCCCATGTGGTGTGCAGCGTCAGCAGCAAAGCTGCAAAAGGGAACGTACTCTCTTCAACAGTCCTGTGTTTGTTTTTACATCAAATAACTTAATCAGAACACACTCTGTTGTTAGATTTCTTCCCAAGTAATTAAATAACTATTCAATGCCAATTAATCACAGTTAAATAAGGGTCTGTCACCAAAGTGCTATGTACACATTTCAGACTATTTAATGGTCAAATACTTGGCAGTATCAAAGTTAAACAATGATTCATTAAACCTCCTCCACTACACAACAGTTAGGCTAAACTTGAAGTGAAAGAATCAAACCTCTTTTGTTCTCCATGAAAAAGACATCAAACCTCAGTATGTGATAATCTTTTCTTTCTCACTCTGTAAACTGCTTTAATTGCATGAATCAGAATGTGTTCAGGTGCTACATACCCACTTTGCTTCTGCAGGTGCCTACTGACACTTGGGAATAGATGTTCAAACCTATCATCCAAATAATGAAAACACTTGACAGTGTGCCACACCTATTTAAAATGTTTATACATACTTCTCCACGAAAGAAATATAACCCAAACTGAACCAACACTTAGGATGTAAACACCAGAAAATAAAAGGATTTTTTTTTTTAAATAAGAAATTAAGATCCTCCACTGGAACAGCCAAATGCCACCAATAACATTCGATGTTGTGCAACCTGAATTCCAAATATCAAGGACCCTAAAAGCAGCAGTACATTATTTCTAAAGGTATTTGGCATTTCTAGTAGACTTTCTTGGCCAGTGCATTCACTGAAATACTTTTGTGTAACAGAATAGAACAGGCAGATTGATTTTTATATACCTTGCAAAAAGTTTACAAAGCCTTTATACCCACTTGTTTCATCACACGTTGCAGAAATGCTTTGTTGCTACTTCTCTAGTCCACAAATTTGCCTCTTTGGAAAAGAAAAAGGTTTTAAGAGAAGGTCCTTCTAGGGAAAGAAAAGTTTTTGCCACTTGTATATGTGTGTGTGCGTGCACAGGCTCTACTCTGTTGGAATTTTTTTCTCCCTCAGAGATCAGGCTAATCCTCCATCCAGGGAATTTTATTTGCATCACACTTTAGTTCACTATGCAAATGTTATTAGTAAATACTGCTTTGCATTGTAACCTAAACTCCTATGTGGCAATTGGCCTACGTATCAATTTTCACATACAAGTACACTGCATTTACCAGGGGAAAAAATATTCAAAATCTCTCTATGCAACAGCGTAGCAGGAACACTCCCCCCACACTTCCCAGCCCCCATGAAGAAAAAGCAAGAAATTAAACACTATTATCTCCCACTCCTTGCTGCAAACTCACAGAAACCTGTCTGAAAGCAACGTGTACCGCTAGGAATGGATTCAAGAAGGTTCTTAAGTCATACGGGTATAACTAAATGTAAGCGACCCCAAGTGGGACTGCACTTTGCTTGAAGGCAGTTGTGCCACAGACACGCTCTTCTGGCCTACAGAGATGCTCTTCTGATCTAAGACAACTTTAATTTAGAGGAACTGATGTCAGACAGTCAAAAGCACGCACTTCACCATCACCTACTTTACCCAACGAGGAGAAGATCCCCCCATCCATCACTGCTGACACCAGGCACTGGGCCACCACCTGCACGAGGGAGGCAGAGCACCAGCACGAAGGTGGCCACCACGGGAGGGTGGCATCACCGCGGTCAGTCCTGGGGAGACGCGCTACAACAGACAACATCACAATTTGTGTGTAGGTAGAGGTATTAACTTACCCCTAGAGAGCAAAATCAGGTACTTTAACGAGTCAAAACTACAGCTTGTAAAACCAAAGTCATCTTAAACATACACTTGGTAATAAAATAACGCTCAGAAGTGTGTATGTGGTAATAAAAGCACGCTCAAAGGTAGGAATAAAAGAAATAGCTGCAGAGAACTGGGAACATTTAAACGCCCAGCCATTTAACTGCATTGAACACGTCTCCCATTCTGTCAGCGGTATAAATCGACAGCTCACCACGTATCTTGCTGTTAAGCTACAGCATTCAGTGCCTGATAAATCTTTACCCATGCTCAGTTCACACACATACGCCGAAAAAAAAAAGAGAAAGAAAGAAAATAATAAAAAAGTACAAAAAAAAAAAAGTACTGCAACTACAAGCAGCCTTCCGTTTCATCAAAGCAGCGACAAAGTGGATTGTCCATATCAAATGTTGGCAGGAAGCAGACATTACATCAACCTTGTGAAATACAACTATGAAATCAACAAAATAATTAAAGATGGATTACTGACTTTGAAAGGAATTGTAAGTTTGTGAAATATTTCTTCAGAAAGAAATCTGGAAATGCATCTCCTGCATAGCTGTCAATTCCTGATCTACTCTGGCTTTTCTTCCATATTTCTACAAAGAAATGTCAATAGGTCTGTTATCTTTTTTTAATATATGTTTAGCACCACATGTCCACACAAACTGCCATATACAGCATTACTGTCTTCCCCACAGGCATCCTATAAATATAAATAAGAAATTCTGCCCCATTTTTTTTTTTCTTTAGCAGCCTGAAACTGACAGGAATATTATCACTTTCTTAGACATTTGCAAATGGGCACAGTGGTGCTGGGCCAAAATATGCTGAGATCATAACATTCATTTATCTAAACTGCCAGCATGTAATGAATTCAGGTGGGATGCCTTCTATCCAAATTAATTTACTACTTGAAAAGGACTTTTTACACGAATGCTGTCAAACAGGAAAACAGTTAGGAAACGAGAAGAAAACGTGAACGCTGTGTTTGATCTTATTTTTAAGTGTAGGATTTAAAGAAAGAAGGATAACTATGACGAAGATAAGAATGGCAAACAGGCTTCTTTGGAAATGAATTTCTACTTTTACTGCTGATGGAGACATCTACATTACTTAGTACAAATACATTGATCCTAACTTCACAGTTGTTTCTTGAGCTTTCCAGTCCACTAGAAACACACAGTATTTTAATGACCTACTGATTAGAAATATCCTGCATGTAGAAAATCAAAATAGGTCGATGCTCCACACATACCCCTTTGCTAAATTGTGTGGTACAGTTTATTTGTATTTTTTCCTGGGTGTGCTCAAAAGAGCATGGGCATTAACATCAGTTCTCACCAGCCAAAGGCTATCTCCTCACTTACAATACAACACAGAAAGGATACATAAAGTCTTCATTAAAACAGAAGCACACACAAAAAAAACCATTTTGATTGGAAAAAAACCACAACTTTCCTTCTTTCTCAGCTTGCTTTCATAAGAAATCTCAAAATACCTTCTGCATTGTAATTGCCTTTCATATTATATATCATTACCAATTAACAAAGTTGACTGCGGGTTTAGTTGTAACAGAATTTGCAAAACAGAATTTAACTTGGGTGCTGTATTATACTTGCTAATGAAAAGATCTCTTTTACAAAAGCATGATGGATCTGGGATAATATATTCATTAGTAACTTTTGAATTATTGATCCCTGCAATGAGACCGCCTTACCTGAAAAATTAACATTCACAGATTTTTTTCTTTTGTAACTTATCGTGAAAGAACTTATCGGAATCATTCAAAACAGCAAACTCCTGGCTATATAAGAAAGTTTTATACCATAACCTGAGTACAAAGCTACATCTCTGCTTCATAATTAGAATGACAATAAAAGCAGACACCTGCCCGCCCTCTCCCCCCAATCCCTGGGGTAATATCAAACCTTTCATATGTAATTCTGTGATGAAGATTGCCAGAAAAAAATTCTAACAATTTCACAAGTTAAGCTCTGGGTATCTTTTCTGCTTCTTTTTCAAATCATTTTTATTCACGGGAGCTACTTTAAGTTATCCTGAGTTTAATGAATAAAATCTACATTTAAACATACTGAAAAAAAATAATTAAAATATCCAAGCCATCAACTCTAATGTACTGCCAAAATACAGCACAACTTAATTTCTGCTATATATTACCACATAAGCAAATAGATATTTTTAAGGGACACAGTCCAACTCAACAACAACAAAAAGAATTTACAGAGGAGGTTGTACAGGAAGAGTTGACACTGGCCTCCTTCCCACTCCTGAAGGAAAAAACAAATAATTAAAAAACAGTAACCACTTGCAACTTCTTATTAACTGGCCTTTAAAAAGATGACAAGTTGTTACACTATATACAGAATTTTCTGTTGATTTACACCACCTCTGTTTTCTATTCCAGATGTAAAGTCACCTACTGCAACTTCTCACCACAATACAAAGCATCACTATAATAGAAACCTGGAATAGTATATAGAGGATATAGTCCTATACTGGCTTTTTACTAGCAAGATTATGAATTTAATTCCTTGCTAAACTATTTAACCACAAACACATCCACCTCTGAAAGAGCATTTGTGTAGTCTAGTTCTCTTTTCTGCTATAAATCAAAATTGGATGGAAAGTATGTCCCAAGTGTTGTTTTGATGGAAGGGACTGAAAATGAATTAAACTGAACACTACAAATCAGGATGGACTGAAATACCTGAAGAGTATTCTGTTGCTGAAATTTTTACATGAGAGGAGAAAAACAGCTTTTAGAGCTACTTTCAGATTTGGAAGTTATATATAAATACATATCAATTTAAGGATTAAAAAAAAAAAAGAAATAAATATCACCTTTCTGGTAAGATTTTTCCAACAACAAAAAGGACTTTTCCTGTGCTATATGTATTATAAAGCCTAGATTCCAAACAGGCTTTGAATGCTGAATTTCAGAAAATATCAGAGAGGAGGAAATCCCACATAGCTCTTGCAAATCTGCCAACATTTGTTGATTTTCTTACCATTCCACCTCCTGAAGATAATTCAGTGAATAAGAATCTTAATTTGATTCTTTGTAATGTTTTTCTTCCCCCCCCCCTTTTTTTTTTAGGCCTTGAAGTTAGAAGGGCTCAATCATCACTCAAGTCTAAGATGACAATAACCAAGTAGGACATTACTGAACATAAAGCTTTTGCCTCATGAAAACTTCAGTTGAAACTGCTATCTGGTTGGCACAGCTATTCAGCAAAAAAACATTATCCTATATTTCACGAGTCATATATATTCAGACCCTATCCCACACACTGACGAGAATGATTCTCCATCCATTTTCCTCCTTTTTTGAAACCATGGAAGGGAATTCTATACAGCCTGTTGCTGTGAAAGCCAAGCCAAGCCTTCTGGCCTCTACCTACCCCATCCATTTTAAAGATAAAGCCTTTGGGCAGCTCAAACAGCAAAGGCATTTCATGTCTTCATCTGACTTTGTAAACCCCCATCTTCTGCTTGGCATGTTCCTTTGGCTCAATCACTCATTTTTCTTTACCTTCAGTTTCTTTTTCTTTCTCTCCTCTTCTGGAAAATGTTAATTGTTTGACGAGGAGAAATTCTCTCTAAAGCTCATTCATTACGTACCCATGTAATGATTCCTGAAATACTTTTTCCTTTTTAACTGCTTATATTATAAAAAAGCCACTGCAGCAACACGGGGTTTGTCTATCCAGAACTCAGAATGGATGACACCAGATAATTTCCAGTGGGTTTTTTTTCCTGTCTCATATGAAATGTAATTACTATTGAACTCCAAAGAAATTCTGCTAGAACTATCAGAAAATTGGAACTGTGTCTCTTTTACTTCGCTGTGCTAATCATCAAAGCATTTGCTTGGAAAATTTGCTGTGCGTTAGAAAAGAAACACACCCCCTGAAATTTAAAAATTTGGTTCCATTAAGAACATTTAAAACCACATGTTAAAGCAAAGCCACAGAAAATTTGGAAACAACTAGA
Source organism: Tringa tobata (assembly GCA_033628505.1). Taxonomy (NCBI): domain Eukaryota; kingdom Metazoa; phylum Chordata; class Aves; order Charadriiformes; family Scolopacidae; genus Tringa; species Tringa tobata. The sequence goes on along the minus strand of JAHREE010000279.1, from coordinate 13,882,148 downwards.
TCCACAACTTAGGTACCATTCACAAAACCACAAAGGAAGAAGACGCTGGGAAACTTCTTGTCCATTTGATAAAGGCACAGCCGAGCCCAGGGGTCAGGACACTTACATGAGAGGTGAAGGCTGGGCAGAGACGCAGAGGAACGTGTTATTTTTACCAGTCATGGAGCATGCACTGAATGCGGGTCACCCACTTCTCCAGCGAGCGTGTGAATTGCTCCACTAGAGGCAATTCTGCGGTAGGGCTCCTTCAGTCTCTGCTCTTGAAGCCGCTCTCCCTTTGGATGAATCAGAAAATAAGTATGGCATCGGAAGAAGGCAAATGAGTCCGTGCCTGAAGGCTACGGCAATCAGCATGGGAGGGACTACAGCTGGATTCAAATCCCTGGTTTTTTGTTTGGTTTTTTTTTTTTTTTTAGCCTAATTTAGGGCACGGAATGGATCTTTACTGTGGAGTGGGCTGTAGGGTATGAGGAGGGATGACTTCACCTCCTCTTCGGTTTTGTGATTGGCACCGAATTCCACTTGCAGATCTCGCCTAAGAAACAATAAAAAAATCTTTTGTTTCAGAAAAGCTGAAGGCAACCACATCCCAACCATTTTCTTCAAGCAAGGAGCGCTGTCCAAAGGAATCTAGATATAGTCTGACAATGCATTCCTTTGGGCCATCAGCTTCTGGGGGGAAAAAAATCACTACAATATAAACTTCTTCACAGCCTAAACTATAATTAACAACACTGAAATGGAAATGTGGGATATAATATACATTCAAATGAGAAAAAAAACCAAAATATGACCTCTTCTCTATTGCATATTATATTCATGACACTTAAAGAAAGAAATTTTAATAATTAAATGATTAAATGTTAAGCATTATGAAAAGTTATATTGCACTGCATATGACTTTACTGTACCCTCTCTACTGGGCAACTATTAGAAAGCTTCACCTCAAAAACAAAAAAGAAAATCATACTAGGAGTAAGTAGCTGCAAATAAGTAAGTAGCTGCTGACCATACTAAAACACTAGTAGTGTCTAAATCAAAACCAAAGAACATTTAATGCTCATGTAGAAATATACCTTAAATTCACACCCCTAGATTTTTTGACAGCTGAGCGCTAAAGGTTAAATTAGTTTAAAAACATATGCTTACAAATACATGATTGAAAATTAAAGAAAAATCTACCATAGCCCTATAATTTTCTATTTTTTCACAGCTTTTAAATAAGAAGAAAAACTTAGAATAATAAGTATAAATATGTTTACAGTGACATTTATTCACTTTTCTATAAACAGAGAAAAAAATTCACACGCATCAAGGAGAAAAAAAATGGCTTTACTGAACAGTCACTCAAGCAGAAGTGAATACAATTTACAATCTATTTTGTCTTTGTTCAATTCAAAGACAGACTTCACTGTGAAGCTCTGATTTACAGCTGTCCGGCAGTATGAACTCCTAAATAAATAAATAGGCAAAAATAGAAGAGTGCCGCCCGCAACAAGGGATTCCTGAGAACACTGCCATTTGTTATTTGCATGACAGAAACACCCAAAAGAGGATTAATATAGCTGAAGTGGGAGGCAGAGCCTCACTTGGACACGCTCTGGACCATCACGTAGCCAGCAGCACGTCCTGCCCTGAAGAGTTTGTGTTGGTTAAGAGAAACCAACACAATTGACTATAAAAGGAACAAGGAGCAAAGAGAAGATGTAGCAGTAAGTTGGAACAGAAAGTTGCAGGACAAGATGCGTGCCTCTTTGCCTTCTTTTTTTTTTTTTTTTAAAGTACAGGAAAACAAAGGGGTCAGGGAATTAATGAGCTTCTCCACCCATACGTTTAACTACTGTCAGTGTATAGTTATACTGCGGTTACAGTGATAATGGTGTATCTTGAGAGATGATATTAAGATGAAGAAAAGCCAGCTTGTGGATGAACTTTACTGCACAGAGAGCAGGAAGTTACAAAGATGTAAGCATGAAAGATAAGAAGGCAAAACGATGATGGAGGGAGGAAAAAAACACAGGAATGTGCCAACAGCTGCAGTTACCAGGTGCAGAAATAGTAAAAGCTTTGCATGGGAAGCAGGCTGATGCTCAAATGAAGCCACGCTCCTTTCTACACCTCAAAGTACAATGGGGCCACAAGATCAAGAAAAAGCCTTCTCTCCATCTGGCCCTGGCCGAGGGGCTGCAAGACAGAACTGTCAAAAGACTAGCTGGCAGTAACAGTCACAGAAGTTGCCAAACTTGGGATGTTTGGATATCGAGGAGAGCTTTGTACATATTGACTTGGTTTTTTGCCCTGTACAGACTGGCTGCTTCCACATGCCCTCTCCTTCACCCTCTGCTTCATTCACTGCACACCCGCCCCCCGTTTGCTCACCTCCCTCTTCCTTCAGCATTGCTTCTTCCACTCCCTTTCCCCATGGAATGGCACGAGTTCCAGATACAAATAAGCGCTCTCAAAAACGAGAACATCACCCCAAGCACCACCAAGGAATGAAGCCCGACACAGCAAGGCATAGGCTAGGAAGCATGGAAGAGCCTGGGACAAAGCAAGTGAGAACAGAAGGTGAACAGAAGGCGGCTGCAACACTTAAACTAGATGCCTTTAGAGAACAATTCAGAGTATTTTAGCCACTTCTTGCTTTAAACTGCTCTTACAGGAGCGTATTTCACTCTGCTAACTACAGAACTGCAGGGGCAACAGCTGGTTGTGTCTTGTTCGTCTTCAGAGTATACTCTAATTAGCTTGCTTTATTTCATTCACACAGGGTCCTAAGATTTCACAAGTCCAGTGAAGATTTCAGGTAGAGGAATCCTCAGTAAAAGTTTTATTTGTTTCAAAATAAACGCCTGTCTTTGAGTTTTAACAGCTGACTTATTTATGCATTCATTTTGTTTCTCTGACATCCATTTTCTCCATAATTTGTTTTTTGCTTTTCTTAATCAGCAGAAACTACATCAGCATCTGATTTCTTACATCATTAGGATGAAAAAAAATTCCAGGACTGCAAGGAATTAGACAACTAGAGGAGCAATGCAAAGACCATGACAAAAATATCTATCTTCCAGGTATCCATATCCAATATATAAAACATGATTAAAATCCTCTCATGGACCTAAAGCACAAGTTATATTTTGGAACAAATACTACAAATTTTGCAAATACTCACTGATCATAGTCTGATCCCAGGCATTTTGGGAAAGGCTGCTTTAAAACAACTGCTTTGCCATTATTCCGCATTAAAAAAGGCATTAACCAAATCTCTGAAAAGGCAAGATTAAAATGGAAAACCATACGTATAATAATGAAATTAAATGACAGAAAAATGCCTTGTGTTTTTCCTTCCCCCTCTTCACAAAACAGCATGAGCACAGAACGATTCTAGATCAATTTGTGGGTACATCATTAAAACATACGAAAAAAAAGTGTAACTTTAAGCAAAATAACCACAGAAGGCGAAATCGTGTCAATAACCCAACCACTATTAATATTGCAGAGTATTAATTAGTAACCACTTAGCATTGTAGATATTTAATTGTAATATTTAGAGAACAAATGTTGGCTCTGATGGTTTTCAAAATGTAGCTTAACTTTAGAATGCATATGAAAAGCATCCAATAAAGTTTTCACCACAGCTGAATGGTATTTACAACGCCTCTTAACTTTCTGAATGTCTATTTTGTCCTTGACTGACTCTGGAGAGGAAGTCCTTAAATAGCAATTCACATCCCAAATATGAACAGTCAATTCCTAAAGTGCTTAGTGGTCAATTATACAGTGGTCACGCTTTCAGGAAGAGGTCACGAGCAAGTTCAAATGTTTGCATCACTCTAAAACCTTTTAGGGCCTTCTGGAAAATTGGGGTTTTGTTTGTTTGTTTTATTTCTCAAAAGAAAGGAGACACAAATGTCTCCTGACATCAAAGTTTTCCTGGAAAACTGTCATATCACAGTTGGTATAGAAGATGCTGGTCCTACGATACAAATCGCTAGTACAGCACATGATCCATGTGGTGAGGTCTATTCCACCTTCCAGAAGGTTCCTTACTTCAGCAGGGTACCACCCTCATACCTGGAGCAGTCTGTCCACAATGGATCACTTGGCACGATTAGGACCCAAATTACGTCAAGACATCACAAATTACCTAAACTAGAAACCTAAATAAATATTGAAAACAAAACCCGAGGTAAGTTGTAAGACAATATCGCTGAAGTGTTACCGCTTGCATGGGTCACATTCTTTCCTCCTCCATGCATTCAGACACCCAAAGGACCATTATGCTGAGAAAAAAAGATCCTGAAAGAACTGAAAGGTTCTGACATCAGAGAATTTAAACTAGCTGTGAATCCCATTGAGGAGGTATGACTCATCTCTGAGGTTTAAATTAGATTATCAACCAAGTGAAGCAGCACAGTAAATCTACAATAAAAGATGAATGCCTACAGGAAAATAATTTTTGCCCCTAGTGGCAGATGCTTGAACTTTAAAGGATCTGAGACTAAGCTGTTTGTCTAAGCCTTCCTGACAGAAAACAATTGAAATAATTTCCTCAGTTGGTCCAACTTCGCTCCATATACCACATGGAAACAATATCTAAACGCTGTAAAAGAAAGTATATTGTCACTTCTAAACCAATTGAGGATCAAACAATTTACAGAAACCAAGACTTATTTTGCTGACAATTAAGCTCTATCACCAAGACTTGAGATTCAATGAAATTTGACAATTGTGAAGAAAGAGGCCTTTGTCTGAGTAAGTCTGAAGCATTTGGAAGAATCAACAGAAAATCAGGAGACTAAATTAGATCGAAGTATCAGAGAGCCTTTGAGGATAGTCTAAAATTCACTAATTAAAATAACTGCATTCCTTGCTCTGTTTCCTCTCTGAAGTGCTTTGGTATCGCAGCGCAAAGGCACAGAGCAAGAGGCAAATCTGGTCCAAGGAGCAAGTGTTATACCCATCCCACCTGCTCGTACACCAGCAGCAGACTGTGTCTATCCTGCTGGCCAAGCTCCACGATAAAGAACCAGCATCCCTTTAAAGATGAGATGAAAGACCGGTGCGAATCACTGCCGTACACAAAATCTAAGGGGTGTGAAGGGCCTTTTAAGCCTTTTTATTCCATGCTAAAAGCCATCACATTTACTTTGTAGTAATTCAGATACAACCCAAAGAAGTTTCTATTCTACTCTAGTGCTGGAAGTCACTAACTGGGATAATATTCTTGCATCTCCTCCTCATGGAGTCAATGAATTAATATATTCTCCTGTTCTTCCAAGAAGCATAATACTAACTTGCTCTCCTTCGACCCATTTAATTGAAAAATACGTAAGATTTCTATCCAAAACACCTCCATGCTGACTTTACAATTAATAAAAAGCAGTCAATAAGCATTTGAACGTCTCGCATCTCATGAAGTACAAACCACAGAAGCAGAGCACAAAGGCATTACCACATTAAGTGGTGCTCACAGCACTACTTGTAAGGTGAAAACATCTGAGATCATTTCAGAAATTTGGGATTTTGCATTTCACAAAATGTTCGAGCCTCTGTTAAAAGAGCATAATAATACTGCAATTTCAATTAACGAAACACTATTTTTCTGCAGCAATGTTTCTATTTTTTAAGCAAACACACTTCTGGAAAGAGTCAGATTGGACATTTCTACTCTCGAACACTCAGCAGGTGAACAAAATCATCTGTATAAACCCTCATAATCTTTGAGAAACACTTATTTCTGAACAATCACTTCTAAATACTGTTCCTTAAGCCTTTGGTAGTAGCTGAGCAACACTGGTTATTAAATTGAGGTGCAGCAGAGTTTATTTTTTCTTATCTCAATTTAAAAAAAAATAAACATTGGGATTGTTTTTTTCATTTTTTTCTCTTGGGGATTTTTGGAGGTTTAAATATAAGCAGCATTTAGTGAACCACTTTGAATTCAATATTAAACCATACTCATAGCTTAATTATGAAAAAAGATCATTGTCACTACTTATTTGGAATATTAAAACTTGTCAGCTTTATAAAATCCTCAAGGCACTTTTTTCCTCTCAAATTTAGTTTTATTTTGAAAGCGTGCCTTAGATAAGATTTCTTACTATTAGAACAAGTCTAGTGTAACTATTTTTCTGTTGAAAATACTGGAGAAAAATGTTCCCTCTATAATGTTAGTTCAATCGAAAAAAAAAGATGACACTTCTAAAGCTAAAACCATCTATATTTCACAATTCTGGTGCTTTCAATTTGCAGAGGTTTCTGCAGATACCTTTTGTCCTAAAAGAGCATCAAATTTTTTTTTACCTCCAACAGTAAAGCACCATTAGCTGACTAAAGGTAACTGCTACCAGCTCTTCCTTAAACCATTTTACCATTTTTTACTCAGGAAGTACCAGAAATATTCTCAAAGGCTAAGAGTAATTGTTTACTTTTGGCCCATCGTTGAGACTGGAGGGAGGGAGAATTGTTCTTCTAAGAGGAGACTGGGGAACGAAGGAAGGGAGAAAGGAAAGAAGCATTATACTAATATCAGGTGAAGCATATGGGTTTTTTATATATATGTATTTTAAATATATATATATTTATATATGTGTGCATATATACATAAATATATATGTACTTTATACATTTTTATACGTGTGTTGTGTGTATACATATATATACTAAAATTATGGCTCATTCCTTTCTCTTAAATTTAGCGGTAAATTCAGAATACTGAAAAATTTAAGATACCCATCCTTAAGCACATGGACAGCCAGGTACCCTGAATCCCTACAGTGTAGTGGGTAGGAAAGACAGCTCTTCTCCAGCAAGATTTAGAGCAAAAGCCTAACATTGGTGCTCTCGGTAATGTCCCACCTCTGTGTCATGGACCTGGTAAACCTAGGCTAACGTTAACTTTTGTGAATACCCGTCTTTGCCTGGTCATTTCTCATTATACATACTCTTCAAACTGGAATCCTAAATGGCTAGAAAATAGAAATAATCATGGATTTGAAGAAGTTCTACTATTTTATGCCAGAAAATTGTATATTTTATGCACCGAACCCTTAACCTCTATTACTGAAAGGAAAATCCTACCATAATAAAGATGCCATTTGTACTTTATATTTAACAATAACTTAACCATGTAAGTGCCATACAGCAAATCCGGCCTGAACAGGCATAGGAACCCCAGCACTTCAGTTTGCTTTCAGCTTCTCCTTCTGTAAACTGAAAGAGACTTAGGCTCCTATCTCATTAGGCAACGCACAGATTTACTCATGCTTACAGGTAATAACAAAAATAGGTTCTTAATTAAGTTGCCCAGCATTAGGGATATAGTCCCCTATTTCAGTGAGAAGGAAGAGAAAGCAAACAAGTGATAGACAGCAACAGTGAAACTGTTCATTGCCCCATGTAACGAGAAGATCGCTGCATATAAAACATTCAACATTCTAAACCAAATCTCTCTAAGAGAAGACAGACACTCACCACCTTCTCTCTAAAGACCAGCGTGACATAGTATAAACATAAGTGCACTGGAAGAAGAGATCAATGAGATAGTGTAAAGTTTATTTACAGCTTTAAATGTTCACATTAAAAAGGAGTGACGGGAAAAAAAACCCACAACACTGAGCAAATGCCCCTGGCATCTAATCACTTACTATCCACTGGCCATGCCCTAGAAAGGATAGGGCAGGAGCAGTATTCCTGTCTGAGAAATTACTTATGACATCTTAAAAACAGATGTAGGAACTTTGTCTGAAAATTTAGACTGAACTGTATCTATTTTGGGTTGTGGACATTCAAAGCGATGAACGTGAAATTATGCTGAGAAATTAATACATGCAGGGACAAAGGAACATGTATTCCCAACGAAGGGAAGCTTACCACAAAGCTGAGGGGATTTTCTTGCCTACACACGAATTAGCAATATTCTGCATTGCATCATTTGCATATTAAACAAACAATAACTTCATTGAGAAAAAACAGGTTTACCACACACAGAGAGAAATCTCATCACATCTGATAAAAAGAAAACTGAGGAAGAGAAGAGTTAGCCCATCTGTCCTCCATCCATTATACCTTATAATTGCCAGCAATAATGTCCATGCTCCAAATATTCACCTTTGCAGTTTTCCATGCACCTTCAGATTATTTTGCACTCTGTGCCCCAACACTAACACCAGCTAGTGGAGGTTTATGCTTGAAAGAGGTCAGGACAGATGCAGGATACAGTGTAAAGGGGTTGGGAGAGATGGAAGAATAGCACTCCCAGACACACAAAGCCAAGGATAAATTCAGGTACACAGTGGGTGAAAACTGACAAGGACCACGCCGGTGGAGAGAAGAACCATGAACTTATGAGGAGTTTAACTTTAAACTTCCTCTGAGTTTATATTATAAAGGTTTATATTATATAAAGGTTTATATTATATATTATA
>JAHREE010000279.1:13841995-13873601 GCA_033628505.1 Tringa tobata | reverse complement strand
AGCTCCGTTTAATACCTCCACTTGCCTAACTGTTGATTTCTATCCTTCAGTTTTTATTCTGGATTGCCAGAACAAGCAGATTCACATACAACATCCATTCTTTTCTACACTAAAATTTTAATTTTGGATCGAGAAGTGCCTTTTGTTTCCAAACACTCTCCAAGATCACCACAGGCACAAACTAATCTTCACTTGTTGCATAATCTGCAAGATGCTGGCAATCTGAAAAAATAAAAAAGAAAGACTAATTAATTCACCCAGATGCTGCAGTGCAGATTACGTAGGATCATTTGGGAGAAAGACTTCCGTGCAGTATAAAGCAGAACAGTGCTAATGAAATGAGTTTGCACTGTGACAGTATTTTTCTTTTATTTTAATTTACACCCATTCAGGTAAAAAAAAAAAAAATATAAAAAAAAACCCAAAACAACACCACAACAACAACAACAAAATAAAAACCCCACCATACACCAAAATGGACTCTTTTTGTCTGCAGCCACCACAGTGGTCTGTGTCTGTAAAAGACAGCAATGAAAGGTTATGGCACAGAAAAGAGCACAGAAGAGCCAAGAGCCTGATGTGTAGGGCTTTCACCTGGGTTGGAGGAGCCATGTGTTTGAGACCCATATTAAATCAGAGAGGGAGAAGATCTGGGCTGCCTTCCCCATGTTCCACATACGTGCTCTCACCACCTGGCTATTCATTATCCCCGTCCTGCTCTTCCCTAAAACAGTATTTTTTAAAAATGATTCTGCCTTGTACCCAGGTGGAATGAAAGTAAGATTTTGGTAAGTTTTTCCTCATTTCTCAAAAATGCTCACTTCCCACCTGAAGCAGGCATCCATGAACAGAAAGAGAAGAGGTCCTATCCGTGTGGCGCCTCCAATCCCCACTATCCACAACAGTCACAGCAGCATCCAGCAATTTTTAAGCAGATTAAAAATAACCCCCCAAAAAGTATGTATTTAAAATAGTTATTACCAAAACCAAAAAAACCCTCCATCCTTCAGATAATCTCCAAAAGCTTATTTGCAGCTGCGTCACCTCGGCTAGGCCCTCTTTTTAAACCCCTTGCAGTTTTCCCATCGATATTATTGCACTCTCCCTCTGCTTTCAAGTATCTCCAACCAAATTTCCTCCCTCCTTGCCACAAATCTCATCAAAATAGCCTGCCACCTACGTGAGACTGAAACATAACTCCGTTTTTACTTTCCCGCAACACTTGCGGGAAGGATCTGTCCCTGAACAGCTTCTGTGCAGTCTCCTAAAGCCAGTATTTTTAATTAGGTTTCTCTGTCTCGGTCGACTCCTCCATTCCTCCTTTTTGCTCGGCTGAGGTGGGTGAGCTCTCTCTGTAGCTGCTTTAGCAAATGAAAAAAAAAAAAACCCAACAAAAAACCAACAAACCACAACCTCGACTTTGCAGTATCTGGGCAGGTCAGCATATGGTCAGAAATGAGTTTCACAGCAGGCCGTTTTCCCCACCAGGGGATCTTAATGTGAAGAAGATAGAAAAATCTCTGTGAAGGGACGTGAAATCTCGTGCCAGGGAAGCAGGAGACTGCACTTGGAAGTGGTTGTCAGTACAAGCTTCACGCTATTTCCCTAGCAAATAAACGTCCCGTCCCCTCCTACAACCAGCTTTTCCGTAAACCTTTTAATTTTATCTCCCGAATTAAGCGTAAATAGGGTGAGCGCTGACTCGGTGAACTGAAAATGTAATGGGCTTGTCTCATGGGTTTCCTACAATCACTAGCGCAGAGAAAAATAGGATGGAGTTGAATTGACTTAGGCTAATAGATAATAAATGTAAACGTAACACCAGAGTGCTACCTACTAACTTTAAAGACTACTCCTACAGCAATCAACTTTAGAAGGTTCCTGACAGAATCATACTGGTGATAAAACACGTGGAAGCATAAGACTATTTAAACCCTTAACAAAAGCCACGATAATACTAACAGTAAATGAGCAACTCCCACAAAATATCATTTAATAATCACGCCCTGATAAGGTTTAAAAGTACATATTGCCATTGTTATATGAAAAAACATTAAAGTTTTTTTTTTTAAACACATGTAGCAACCTAACAGGTTTTAATTACCACACCTTCTTCAGTGACGAGCTGTTCCACTCAAACACCCAAACATAATATTTACAACATTGTGCGGTTGTTAAGGATCTTGATGATTGATGGAACCTATTGTGTTGCCATCTTAAGAACAACAAACGCAAGTGATTACCAACACGGAAGAGAGAATCTGTGTTTTTATTTTACAACAAAAGGCTGTCCTATAGGGACTTCTTTTCAACATAAGCTAACAAACCTGTGCACACGTGAACGTGCTTTAAAGCTTGCCACAGAGAGTAAAAAAACAAAGCCTCTGCTGCTTTAAGGACAACGTATTTTTTTGTATTAGCTTAAGAGAACACGAAAGCTGTCAAAAGAGCCGGTACACACAATCCCACAGAATTCATCTTGACCACAAGGAAATATCTGAAAACTGCATCAGAAAGATAGCACAGATCTTGTTTCCAAAAAAAAAAAAAAAAAGCAAGCAATTGAGTCATTGAGTCAAATAGGAATACAATACATTTTCTGGCATCGCTACTGAATATTTATATCAGTGATGAATGAGACTACAAACGAAATATTTTAACATGAAGCTTTGCCTTGTTAACTGCATGATATGCCAAAACACCACCTACTGTAAATCACAGGGTTTAAGACCAGTATTTCTTGTTTAAACATGCTACTTGTTCAGCAGAATCACTTGTGTGAACAAGCATACATTAATGTACACTAACTAGAGCAGTTTCACTATCCAACTGATAGAGTATAATTTAACAACCTCATTATCAGCATTGTAATTTTCAGACTGCTGAAATATCATATTTGTTGTGAATATTATATGGTTTAAATACTTTAACAACATTGCCCATTTGACGCTTCTGTCAGATAAAATGCAGATAGGCACTTGTGCATTGACGAACATGCTTTTAATCCTATAAAGAAACTTTCTCTGTCAAATTATAGGTGTTTCAACACTTGATTTATGAACACCGTAATTAAAATCCTTATGCCTTAAAGAAAAACAAGCTCTTCATTATAACAACAGCTTTCTTTTACATTTTTATCTTTTAATATTCAGAGTTTCCTTTTATATGCTGCTATTAGCTATCAGTTTGGCGTGTCATTCCTGGCTGCCAAGGCAGGAGAATATTTCTCTTTGTAAACTGGTCAAACTTCAAAGTCTGGATAAGCACTCAAAGGGATCAATGTTTATTTAATGCTTCCGCAAAGCATTTGCTGGGAAAAAAAAATAATTTGCTAATTTAACAGGTAGAGGACAACCATCACACAATTCAGTGCTTTCTATTTCCAGGAAGGCCAGAAATCCTGTAATGTCTGCCAAAATATTTCTCCTCCTTCTAAGAACTATCAGAACCAGGAGTTTGGAGAGATAAAACAATTAAAATAAAAAGAGAGGAAAAAAAAAGAAAGCAGAGCTAGATTTTCATATGCATTTCTGTAGCGGTTCTGGTTCCATTTGAATTTTAGACAGATCTCTGGAGGGAGAAGAGATTCCTATTTTATCTGAACAAATTCATGCATATCATTCATTCATTCTTACAGCACCCATCAGCAGAGCAGCAGCAGGTTTCAGTTTCCCAAACTCACTGCAATTCAAAATTACACACAATCTCCACTAAAACTACCATTACCGAAAGCGATGCAGTTACACATTAGCATCCCTTCTCTAAAGAAATCTCTGTCCCCAAATCCCAGAAAAGAACAATTCATTTACAAGCTAAGCAAGTAATCTTGAATCAAATCCTGAAGCTTGTCAAAACTAGGATCTTCTAAACTATCAGTAAGAAACTAATTTCAAAAGAGGGAACTCCCAATTCAAGTCACTGCTGCTGAAGTCATGGTGCCTTTTACCTAGCTTTCTATCAAATTAGTTTTGAAGTGTTACAAAACATCTTGGAAAAGAAATTAAAAGGAATAATGGCAGAAGGTCTCCTTGACAGGACCAAAGCATGAGACTCTATAGGGTTATCTGACTTTTTGGCCACTAATTACAAAGCCAACAAAAGTTCCTGAAATCAGCATTATGGGAAGCTGAAAAGCTTACCGTGTAAAAGATTACGTAAAATATTATACTTGCAGATAATGAGGACAGCTGAACAGAACCCCATTACTATTGCTCAATGGTGAGGCTGAAAAGTCACTCCTCGAATACCATCACTAAAAACACAACAGATAAATTCTGTTATCCTTTAACAAGCTGTTGTAATGCTAGACTGGGATAAAACAGATCATGCTGCCCTCTTGTGCTAGACATGCACAGAAATCAACCCCTTTATTCCTGCAAGTGACACATGAAGAGGAATACACAGAACATTCATTATGAAGTAGAAAACCTCCACGTTTTCCTCTTTACAGATACTTTGACACGCATGCAATTCCCTTACTGGGATTTGGATAGAAGAGCAAAGGAAGTTTCAAGAGAAAGAGTCAAATTCTACACTCCAAAAAAATAAACAAATTCTGTCAACAAATACAGACAAGTCAGATGTGATAAATCCTAAAATACAACCACATAATCTGTAACTTCCCATCAAGCTTTCACTATGGCTGTTGAAGTGATGCTGTATAGATATCTAGTGATGAATTTGAATTTTAGTCATAAAAATCTGATGATTTTTTCTGAATGGTGCCTAACACAATAAGCTTTAGTCACTTCGGATTATCAACTCAGTGGGGTTAGGTTAAGTGCTAAAGAACGGGAGAGACAGTCGTTTATTAAATAAGGTTCTTCCAATGCAAAACATACTTAAAGCGGCAACATCTAACTATTTTTAGCTCTATGCCAAATTACAGAAAAGTGAAAACTGCGAACATACAAGTATTTTTGGATGGGAAGGGAGACAGAAAAGGGGTCCTCATATTCCTCTTCTGTCTCTGCTATATAATCCAGGTTCCAAAAATACATTAAAATTCTGGTGTCATCTGGATAAGATGCTCATTACTATTCCCTTTACAATCTTCCCCTCCCTATATATTGCTAATGCAATCTGTAAAGAGAGATCTTGGGCTCATGCCTAAACTGATTCACAAAGTATAATTTTTTTTAGGAATAAGTCATTTCATTTATTCACCACGACTGATTTGAACTACACTGTTGGGAGCTGACAGACATGTCATGATTCACCACATATTTCCATTTCCTAACGTCGACTCCCTGATGCTGCTCATTAGTCTGTTTCCCCAATAAGAACTATCGAGAGCCTGGGATGTCTATTTATTTAAGTTTTCTTCCTCAACTTTGGAACGTGGATCTGACCTTGGCATTTTTTAATTGTTGATTATTTTTTGAGGAATAAATCAGAGAAAGTCAGTTCAGCAATTGCTTCTGCGAAGGTCTTCAAGACCTCACACAAATACTGAGAACAGGCTGGATGGATGCTTAAATGACAGACCTGTCACTGCAATATTAGCTTGGCTAATATGGGATACAATAACTAATAGTTTGGCTTGGCTACTACAATCACAGCCCCAGAAAAAAAAGAGTCTTTAATAATTTTAATTTCTTTTTAATATATCTTTCATAGTCTTAAAAAAAGGAAAAGGAAAAGGAATACAGACATAAAATGACTTGCACTTAAACAAACCTCACTCCAATGCAAGAAAATAGCATGTGAAGTACTAAAAGATAAATACAAAATAACAAAAAAACCAATGTGAATCAGACAATGAAACACAGATGTTAAAATCAGAATTTCAGAATGCTACATGCTGCAGTTCTGAACAGCATCGTCTCACGTGTCATCTTTTCCCTTTTCTTTTTTCCTTTTTCAAAAGATGTATAGATCAGAACAGCGGTACCTTTGCATGCGACCATGACCAAATGGAAGATGAAGGGAAAGAAATATATGCACACTGGAGTTAATCTTCTATTATAAAATATCCGCTGATAAATAGAAACACCCATCTGTAAGTCATGACAGTGTGTGAATACCAGCGATAGGCAGGTTTTATGAATGTCACTGTTTTACAAAGCATTGTTAATTTGAGCTTCACAGTATGTTACAAAGCCAACTGTTATTTATTACTGTATATTGTCCCTGACGTTTAGTCTATAGTTCTGTTATGATTAGCCATGTTTATAGGCATTCTGAAAAGATGATTATGTACTCCCTCAAAAATACAGTTACTGCAGATGCCACACACACAACAACAACAAAAAAAAAAGGAAAATCCCTGTGTATCCTGACAACAAACCCTATTAGTCCTATTATTTCTTATAAGTGCTCTCACTAGCTCTCCAGTAACCCATCTCCTGAGCTTATGGCTTCACTTCTAAATCTTTGCAGTGGCCTTGAATTTGCACTGCCACAGACTCACAGAACAAGTAGACCAGCCTTAAACTTGTGCAGCTGTACATTATTTTTTTAAAGGGGAAATTGTACATGCTTCATTCACCATATTATGGACGTGAAACTTTTCTCCACATAATTATTTTTTCCCTGAAAATATTACTGATTTTACTAACCACTCTGAAACGGTAACGCCGTCCCTATATACCTTTACAATCATTAAACAGCTTCTGGAACTAGGAGAACAAGCTTATGTTCCTTTTCTTCAAGGGAGTGAAGGCCATCAGATTTCTGTTTCTCATGTAAGACTGGCTATTAAATCAGCATCACCCCACTTCCTCACTCTCTTCACTCTGCTTCAGCTTCTCTCTTATCTCTTTTGAAGAACATAAGTATCGGGATGATAGTTTTACATTGCACACTTTATGCTTTTGTCCATTCTGGAAAAATAGTAAGCTACACAGTTTCTCAACCACTGTGAATTACCACACATGCTTAAAATTATTGTTTAAAAGGACAAATAATTTTGGGGCTCAAGCTTTCACAGAAAAGCACAAGAAAGACATCCTCACAAAACGTACGCATATACATTCACCATATGGAAGAGACCCCTGTGTAACTGAACCAGAACATCAGCAATGCAACTAGCAGGTCAGTGTACAACAATGTACAATCCATTTTTCTGTAGACTGTGTCTGAAAAGAGTAAGACCAACCATCAACAAGCAGTCAAGATTCTGCCTTCTAAATTTTAAAAGATCACATTTAAAAATTTTAATTAAAAGCAAAAAAAACCCCACAAATGTGCAAATATATTATAAATCCATAGTTGCCCAAAACCAACATAGTTAACCTCATTAATGAGGTGCATTAAATATTAAGGATTTTTTACTATTAAAACTTACCTATAGGATTTCTGTCAAAAAACAAGACAGGAGCTTTCAAAATGGATTGGAACATTTTGTTGTGCAAATTCTGACCAGAATTAACGAGGACTTGAAACACCAGAAGACTTCTTATTATGCCAAACAGTATCGTAGCCACAGTCAAACCTGAAATTAAAAAAACATGGACAGAGCATGTATACAGATATAGACCTTTCTCAAGGAAAAGAAATTAAAAATAAAAATGAACTAAAACTAAATTTTGTTGACTTCTGTATACAGCAAGAAGCCAAACTTCATCCAAACAAGGGACTCAGTCTGAGTGCAGAACATTGACATCTTATATTTGTCACTAGCTTCAGTTATTATCATGTCATCGATTTAAACGATTTCTCTTTTTCAGTTTGAAAGAATTGCTACTTCATACAAATGCAGAAAATGTCTGTTAACCCAGAAAATAAATCTTTATTAAAACCTTCTGCATAACAGCTCTGCTAAGAAATTCATTTCACAATGCCGTGTGTAATTGTGGCTTGCAGAGGTCACTGCGAAGATTCAACGTTTGCCAGCAGGTATTAACCAAGCAATATATACGTGGCTATTTAGAGACAACCTCCAGTTATTCTCAATCAGCCCAAACCACTCATGCCATTCTTCCCCTTGTAAACCAAATCGAATAATTTATGTATATTTCCTCAACACAGTATAAGATGCATCCCTTTTGCCATGTGAAACAGAGCCCTTCTAGGGAATTGGTCCGTAGGCTGTTTGTCTTTCTTCTGGGCACATCTCCACTTACAAGACAGGGGTGCTACGGGGCAAAGGATGGAAACCAAGAATGATGAGGTTGCTGCTGCTTTGTTTGCTGTGTGTAACCTCCAATGTGCCTGCCCAAATTTCCAGTCAATTAAGGTGAATAGCGAAGGTGTTAACCTGGCATTTGGCAGTGCTTCCAGGCTCCAGGTGATCTGCTCCAGAAACTAAGCACAGCCACCACAAGCCCAGATGCTCAGGCCTTGAGGACACCCTTAAGTTAGACCCTAACTATCAACATAAAACATTGCCTCTTCTATTGACAGGTTAAAACTGGACGCAATTCAGGTACAGCCATAGTAACAGTGGGAAAGAGTGAGGTTTTAGATTTTATGATGTGGTTAAGTCAATCAGTTTTTCCATCCTGCTTACTGCTGTATCCTCCCAGGATGCAAGAAAAGGCACCACCATTTCATTTGTCTGTTTGCAGTGTATTGCCCATGTTCTGCACGGTGCTGTTTTTAAGGAAAAAAACACAGGGATGGGATGAGAGCTTGTTTGCCTTGTCCTGACTGCTGTATTCCAGGCCAGGTAAAAGAAAACAACTTTTCCAAGAGTAACTGCATGTACCCAAACAGGAAAGCTGGATCATGTGAAAAGGGAGCAGAAGAGGTACTAAGCAGGAGGCTGTGGCAGAGCCCATGCCTAACAACAATCTGTGGGAGCGATGGGAGGAGAGGGAGAATGTCCTGGGAACCCCACATTTCTGTACAGCTTCACTCAGGCTTGGAAGGCACTGGAAGCTCCTGGCATGACCTTCACCAAACAAATCACCTGAAAAGAGTTAATGACTGGGGAGAAGAGGGAAGAACAAGACTCACTTTCAAGTCCTTCAGACGGTCTGTCTCATGCCAAAGGATTTTGCTTTTCCCGTTTACAAGTTTACCACCTCAGTATGAGAGAGACAAGGACTATTTGCACGTTCACTTTACAGAAAAGGTGTGGAATTGGTACCTCAGTTCTGGCAAACAGGATTTCCCATTAACAGAAATTTTACTCTTCTAAATCTTTGTCTCATAGAAAGAATATGGATTAGGAAGAAACTACCATGGTGATTTTTTTCTTTCTCTAACCATTGAGAATCAGAAATAATTATTTGATACAGTTTCAGAGGTTATAGAAAAAGGTAAGTTAGATTATTATGTATTTCACATGAAATGTACTAGATTTATAACTTTTTCAACTTGCCTTACAATTTTGTGTAGGTAACTGAATGCTGTCTGTTCCACTATTGCAAATATCTCACTAAGCCATCTGAACATTTCAATATAAAAGGTAACTTTTGCTGTTCTGCTATCTAGAACAAAATTTGCCTTAAAAGATAAAATTTTCCATAACATGGTTTGGGTTAGAGAAAGCCAAGCTTGCCACACTTAATCATACCGTGCAGTCCACTGGAACAGCTCATGAAATAAGACATTACACAAAGAAAATATGAGCCAAGATTATCTGCATCCCAACTAGTGGCTTCCCAGGGCAAGCACAATGTTTTCTGTCAAGCACTTAGATCCCATGGATTCCCCCAAAAAACCTAAACAAAAAATCCTCCATCTATTCTCTCTCCCAAAAGATGTTTCTGACTACATTCAATGCACACTCCTCTGGTATTCCACTTGTTTTCTCAGACCTATAATTTACATCCCCATCAAGAAATTACCATGCCATACAAAACTGTACATCACTAGAAGTGCTAAACAGAAGAGTCTGAGAGCATATTTCTGCATGTGATTTTTCTACACCAATTTTTACTAGATTTCAGAGCAGTATTTCAAGATGTTTGGATGCCTGAATATAAGGATCAATGCCCTTTTTGGATATTCAGAAACACATGGCTACCTATTGAAATATATTGAAACGTTTTTTAACAACCTGCTTTGCATACCCATCTAAGATGCTTTCTAAAAACTGGTTCTTTTGCTGTGGCACTTCAGAAGGAATGTAGCCATGCCAAGTTTTAGAACAGCGCAGAATGAGGATCCATTTCTAATCCCTCTTGCCCATCCATATAATGACTGAAGATTTAGCTCAATGACCTATTAGTATAGACAATAACTACAACCTTACGGTGACTGACTTTTTGAATACTCAATTCCTAGTTTACTTTCCAAAATCCAAGCAAAGCAAATTAAGAGTCTGCATTCAATCTACTTCTTCTGGTAGATTTTTTTCATTTTATTTATTCCAATTAATTTAGTCAGGAAGCAAGACTCAGCCTTCTAATCTGTTAAGACATTACTCAGTTACTGCTAGAAATCACATTTCCCCACACTGCTGTTGCTTCGCACCTCTCTAAACCGTTTATTATGGCAGATCAGATAAGAAATGGTTATTCAGACACACACACACGTGCATGTGTAATTACCTGCGTAAATTCCCAAATAAAAGTTAAGGTCTAGATGTTCAGTCTCATTTGCTCCATTATTTCCATTTGTTGTGACATTCAACTTTTCTTGATGATTTGCCCTGTGGAAATGCACACAGAAGATAACGATCATCAAATCACATTCTGCAAATATTCATGGCTACGTTTAACTGTTTCTAGATTCAACTCTGTTGAAATCTTTAGTTCAAAAGCTCCTGTGTACTGATGTTGTCATGCCTCACACCATGAGTAGAAGCAGTCACAGGCTACGCTTCAGCTTATAGTTCAATTGTTTTTCCCACACACAAAATGAGTGGAGATCAGAAAAAGATCAAGTATATTCTGAAGTTTCCTAGAAGAGGCTTCCCCCCCACCACCACCACTACCACCTATACAACACTAATTTCTATTAAACAAACAGCACTTGACCAAACAGGCAGAAATGACTGACCAGTTATTATCATCCACTTACCAGTAAGAAAGCCACCAGTCCTGGAGCACATATGCCACCTTGAGTAAAAGAGGCAAATACAAGAATCATCTTACAAAATGAAAAAAACATCAGAAAAATAAATTTCCTTGCTATTCTTTCATGTTCTCTGGGAAAACATCACATATTCAGGAAAGTATGCCATCCAGTCTTTCAAGACAAGCAGCAATTTGCAAAGCACATTAGAAGGTGCGTTAGAACCCTCTACAAAGAAAGAAGTTACCTTAAATTACCTTACATGATAGCAAACTAAAGGAAAGCAATACACTTAAGCAAACAAAATATAGTAGCTCTTCCTAATGTATGTTAATTGTACATTAAAGAACTCATTTCTTCAGTTACTAAATTTACTACTAGAGATATTCCAAAATGCTTTTTGATTAACAAACTTTCTGATGTTACCAGTCCAGAAAATTGTGTTTATGGGAGATAATGACCAGAAACAGGGTAGAAGGAGGATGAGAGAAGAGAAGGAGGGAAAAACTCCTACTGCCACCTTCCTTCTGCACCGAGAGGTGACTACAAACTTGTAACAGGGTTATTTATCTCAAAATACACCTCTGTTCACATGAATTTAAAGTTCTGGGCAGTCTACTGCAAAGATTTGATTTTGTTTAGCTATCTTTCCAACAGACTCGATTCAAGAACAAGCAAAAAGGAAGTAACATGTCTAAATATATAAACTACTTTTTACAGCCAAGATCAATGATTTCCATGAAATGAATTTAAGCTTTCTCAGCAGGAAAGGGAGAAAAAGGCAATGAGCTACCTTCACACAGCTTCCTCGGCTCACCATTTCTTTCCGTAAGTTTCAAAATAATTTTCCTTGTTTAAGAATTCTTTTACGTGCTAGAGTCTGCATTGCACACAAGATTTGCCTATCTTCTTCCTCACTTTCTTCTTCTGTTAAACAGTGACCCTTCTTCTAGCCTTTCTCATAACCTGCACTTCTCAGCAGATGAGCTTTTCTTTTAACACTTCTGTCAGACTCCGTCCTCTCATTCCCAGTCAATCTCTTTACCCTCCTTCAATTGGAAATACATTGATTGTTCAGATTTGTTAAACACTGCTTTATACACCTTATGATTTTGGTCTCTACCTCCAATAATTAGACTGTTTTAAAATTTGTGCCATGCTGCCAGTAAAATAATTATTTTACTGAAGTATTAAAACAGTTGAAATAACAATCAGCACAAAACCTCTCAATGCTGTATCAAAACTCCATCCCGATATATAAAATTTGATGAGTATACCACAAAATTATTAAAGAACACCGTGTCCCCAAAAATTTTAGATGAAATATCACAGTAACAAGCATACACCAAGGAAAAAGAAGAAAAAGGAGAAAAAGAAAAAGGAGAAAAAGAAAAAGGAGAAAAAGAAAAAGGAGAAAAAGAAAAAGGAGAAAAAGAAAAAGGAGAAAAAGAAAAAGGAGAAAAAGAAAAAGGAAAAAAGACTCCGTATTAGTAGCGGCACCCAACAACTTACCTGTGCCAAAATATTGAATAGTATAAGTATAAAAATCACAAAGTAGTTGGCTCCCGCAGTGAAATATTTTCTGTAAACCCTGAAGTTTATTTTCCCCTCAGAGCGATTCTCTTCTGGCACTACAGCCAGCGCATTTTCAGCCTGAAAAAAACCATATAATAAAATACATCAATCTTGCAGTTATAGGTTCAAACTAAGCTACTTGGAAGTCATGGTTCAGAATTAGCAAACAATTAAAATAAGGAGATAAAGTGATTAAGCATATAAACCACTTCAAATATCAGAACTATAGCTTTGATAAAAAAAATAAAATAATAAAAAAAAAAATCAGTCTCAGTGCAGTAATACTGAAAAATCTATGCTGCAAAGTGGCACTGTGATGATTTTACTTTGCATTGCATCACAGTATGTACCATGAGTTCACTTACAGCCAGAAATATCTACTCGGACTGCTAAGCCAGGTGGTTGTTTTTTTCTTATACACTATCTCCAGTCATAACAGCTCTGGAACCTAAAGCATTGACTTGGGAAATATTCTGTTTTCAGAATGCAAGTGTGTAGAACCTTTCCTTTTCAGAAAAGCATTTAAAGTAAATATTCTCCTGCAAGTATGCACCAAAATCAATTAACATATGCCCAGAGTAACAGATTAGCCATAAAGTGCTAATCACCTCCTTGTAAGTACCAACAAAACATCTGTTAATTGGGAAAACAAGTAAAATGACAAATGAGAAACCACATTAAGCAAACAATGAATGGGGGACACTGAAAGACAGAAAAAAGAAAAAAAAAAAAGAGACAGGCATAACAAAGGTAAAAGAACTATTCAAATGAACAAAATTCTGATACTTTTTTTTGCAGTACACGTGATAGAAAAACTAATGCCAGTTCAGTGGACACGTAACACGTGATTTTGTTGTCAGCAGACATCACTGTACGAGAGCAATGGAATCAACAGAAGTGACCTCAGATGTGAGAAAAGAAATCCCACTACTTGCCTATAAAAGGAGAGAATCCTATCTTGTTTTTTTGTTTCTTCAGCTTCTGCACCCCCATCCAACAGCTCTAATGGTGCTAAAAAGTTTGACACACCTTTGTGGATTTAACAGTAGGGTGACCACTGGGACACTAATATCAGCAGTTAAGTTTACTGCTTTTGGGCATAAAACCATTCCTCCAAAAAGGTATAAAAAAGTCTGCAGCATTTTTATTTTTTTTAAATCTCACTGCTTTTCATCATAGAAAAGAAGAAGAAATAATATATACCCATAGAATAAAAGGTGACAATCATCAGGGACACTCAGGGATTTCTTGTTCCATTTGCTCCATGTGTTCCATGGATGCAGAGCTAGCACAAGCCTAGCACTGTTTTGTGTGAGCACAAGCACACCAGCAGAAGGCCACCTCTGGTACAGAAACCTTATGGCACTGTACAGGGCCAAGAGATAACGAGGCACCTGGAAGTCAAGCTGGCACCACACAAAGCATTCTGTTTTTCACCAACAGAAGGGCTGGGGAGAGCAACGCAGTGGCGTCCCAAGGTTACACCCTCAGGGCCAGCTCAAGATCACGTGTGTACCTTAATGCCAGCCATGCAAATATAGGTTTTGTATAAAGCTATGGCTTCTGCACGCACTTCCCGCAGCTCAGGATTTCAAGGAAAATATTAATTTGAGCTCGGCACTGCATGAACAGAAGCCAACCAATACATTGGTAATGGCCTTTTAAAGCACTGCTGTCAGAGGGCGGGATGAAGGAAGCGCGGTGCAGCATCTTTGGATACCCATAGGAATGCTTCCTGCATCCAGCAGAGCTGATGTTGAACCTGAACAAATTGCCTCTGCTGGGTTTGGACAGAGCAGGGCAGAGCTGTGGGACACCTGCCCTCTGCAGCCCAGGTGGCAGGACGACCAGCCAAGCAGAGCGCCGGGCAGATCCACCCTGGGCGAGCTCCCACCTGCCAACGCAACCCAACGATCCCTGAAACTCAAATGCGGCAGGGAAAGCCCTTATCACAGTTTAAGTGAAGAACCAGCCAGACAAGAATTGAGACACGTCTGCTGTCCTCTGAGCACTCACAGGGGGTTGTTCCGCTGCTCCATCTTTCTGTGAGTGGACAGAAGAATCCTGGGACCAGACAGAAGACTCTGAGAAGGTTCGGCTCCGGGCAGACTTCAGGTTGGGGGTTCCCGGAACGGATGGCTGTTCTACCTCCTCCTCTTTTTTCAAAAGGGAAGCAAAGTCGATGCCAGATCTCAGGAACTCTGAATAGGTACCTTTCCCCACCATTTTACCCTGCAATTAATATAAGCTTTGATTATTTTCTTTATAAACTTTCTGTAAAGGACAATTTTTATTATCTATCCCCGCTGCCTCAGGGGTCCCGCAGCTGCTGAGCACACATCTCACCACAGTAACTGAGCTGAAGCTTCTTGACTATCAGTTCCTCATTTAGAAGAGCAAAAACAAGCTGTTCACCCTCTAACCGTTCCCTTCCCAGCAGCTAACCAGGCCAAGGACCATACAAACAGGATGACAAAAGTCCCAGTTCCAGCCAGGTGAGAACCACCTCCTTGGAGAAGCTGTGGGAAACAGCCATGCAGGGTTAGGTCAAGCTGCCAAACTACATACATAACCATCAGCCTTTTTATATTACTACAGGCTAAGGACAAACAGCAGCTTAATCTTCTGGTCCTCACAGAGCTCCACAAGGAGCAACACAGACCATTTCCACAATTCTTACAGGTCTATCACAAAGTCATTTCTAGAAAGCTCCTGTAACATATAAAGAGATCTGAACGGGAGGAAAAAGATGGCCAGTGTCCTTTTTTGCATCTTTGTGATGCATCAAAAGTTATTTGAAGTACCTCATTACCCAACTTTAAAAAAACCAAACAAGCAAAAAACAAAGCAGCTGAAGTTCTTGTATTTGCTCTCTACCCATGAATATCTGGGACAATGAAGTCTGGAAGGAACCAGTTTTACTGAAGGTCTGCTCATTCTCGAAAGTATCTATGACCATTTCTTAGCCTTAATTTAAAAAGGGACTGGTTGCAAAATCAACATAGTTCTCAATTCACAAAAAAGTGTAACAAACAAGATTAAAAGCAAAGCATTAATATAGTCTCAAAATAAGTAATTCTCTTATACTATATTATACACCTGTAAGATAAAAATCAACACATAAGATTACATATATGTATGACAAAATTCAGAAACAGATTTTTCAGGGAAGGTATTCTAAGAAAAATCTACTTATTTCATTAATAATTATAGATCTCCAAAACCACATTTGTTTATTAATAGAAAATATATTTACAAACCAAAATAAAAAATATCTAACTATTAAAAAGGATAATTAGAAAGTATGTGAGGTATGAAAGTACAGACACTGAAATCACTTACATCTTTTAAAATCAGAATCTGATTTGCAGCACGGAGATATTGCAACTGATGAGTGACCAAAACAGAGACCTTCTGATGTAAGGCCTGACAAATACATCTGCAAAGAGATGGAGAAACTAATTAAAAAAATCAAATGTCCTAAAGCATTTTTACTATTTTTTGGAAAACGTCTTCTATTCTATTATACACTGTTTAAAATAAGAAAAAAAGATGTCCATGCTTATTGGATTCACAAAAATCACACGTCACAAATATGTACCTTATTTTACTTTGGAAGTTTTTAAGGTGAGGAAAAGAAATTTCTTATTTCTGGACTGGGGTGAAAGAGGAGGAAATATCTTAAGGACATTTCATTATAATCATCTTAAACGTCCTCCCAACAAATGTGCATGTCATAAGCTGAATTGCAAAGAGGGTATTAAAAAAAAATAAACTAATGGAAAGAGAAAGCAGGGCAATGTACTATGGACAATTACGGAAAAATACTGCCAGTAAAAGTAACTTAAGATGAGCCTTCAGAGCAAGTGTAAGTGTGAGTCACCAAGAGTTCTAGAGAAGCAAACAGCACTACTGATCTGAGCTACATCCAGGTACGCATTGAGGTAGAGGAGTGACATCCTTTCAACCATCTCTAACCTTTTCTCATGGCATCAGCGCTCACCTTCCTCTCTCCAGTACCTTATCTGCTTACCCTGGAGGCTTCCCTAGAAGTTTGGGATTTGAAGAGAGAAGTGAAGAAGGGGACTGGGCACACCAGAACCAGTCGGCAAGCACAGTTCAAGCCCATACAGTTTTAGCAGAAAAGACACCTGGTATCTTTTCAGCAGGGACCTGAAAGGCCACCAGAGCCAAAACTCACCCCACAAAACACAAAAGTAGAGCAATGGTTCACAAGTGCAGAGTCCTCCAAGCACATTCTTCACGTACAACAGGGACACCACTGACTATCCAACACCACCAATGCTCTTGGCTGCCTTCATCCCCACAGTAACACAGCAGGGAGACAAACCCTCGGGAAAGGACATTCCTTTCTCAACTACTCCCTAATCTTAAGAAAACAAGGAAAACTGATGTTGTCTAGAACTGTAGCATTTGGATGAGGAGTGCCTTTTTGACAATCATCTCTCAGCTGTCTCAACTCGATCTGCGACTGCTCATACTGTTGAGTGGTACTGGGGCCCATGAAGTGGACTTCTACACAAACCCAAGCAGGAACACACACATCAGTAGCACCCCTCATCAGTACTCAGCTGACGAGGAACGAAGCCTGGAGGGCCAGGCGGCAGCCTGCTGAAAGCAGAACCTTCTGAACTCCATGGGGACCGTGGCACCGTGTGCTTTTTCTCCACAGGTCCGCTCCTGTCGGGCTTAATTTCTCCCAAGATGCTAACTCCCATTTGCTAAGATGACACAGGAGGGTGGCACTCACCACGAAAGAAAAGCAACCCTCCCCCCCAACATACACACTAATTCTCTCTCCCCGCATTCTCCAAAAACACACAAGCAAAACCACAGCAATCCAACAGCACAAATTCCACGCAGAAATGCAGATAAGCAGTGAGGGGAGTAAGGCAGAAAAAGAACATGAGCAATGATATCATGTTGCTTACTGTGTTTCAATCATTCATGTTGTATACCCAATTCACTAACTCTCTGCAACAGCTTTTAACATCTATTTTAATCACTCCTACAAAGACTGTAGGAAGTAGAGTTCTATAAAATGGTTGATACCAGTACTAGTCAGCACAATTGCATGCAGAAAGTTCAATATAGTGTTCCAAACAAACTCTGCAGTAAAATTAAGTTAAAAGCAACACTCTTCCTGAGGAAGTTGTATGCTTCCTATGCAGCCTTCAAGAAGTGCCTATAAACCCAGCGATGTGGCCAAGATAGCAATCAATCAATCAAGGCACTTGCAGCAGCATAACTATTTGAGCAGTTGCCACTATTAATTAATACAGCAAGCTCTTTGTGGGAGTACTGCTCTGGTGTGGTTACTGCCCACCCTCCGAGCAGTCACTGAAACAAGCCACATGGCAACTACAGCAATGGCTGAAGACACGCAACAAAACACAACCTTCAACAAAACCTATCCAGAGAACTGGACAAACATCAGAGAGGCTACAGGATATTTACTTGCCGAGCAGGAAAGCTGCCAAAAGAGAATCTGTCAGGTATTCACCGTGAAGAGATGTAGCTTTTTCCCTTACGTAGTCCCGCAGCCTATATACCACTTTGATCACTGAATTTTCTGTGTGCCAGATGTATGCCTAACAGCTTTCTGGGACGAACTAGCCACTAAAAAAAAAATAACCTGAAACCTTTAAACCTTGATCCTGAGTCACAATGATCCCACTGTACTTTAAATTTGCATTTGGAGGAAAAAAAGAAAAAAAATAAATAAAAAAAATAGTGGGCTATCACAGCATCAGAGCAAACCAATTAGAACCGTCAGAGCTGTCAGGACAGCATCCTGCGTGCTCTTGATCTCAGGAGAGAAAGCAAAAATGACCTCTGTGGAAATATAAATTCCAGTGATATATCAGTTCACTCAGTTGAGAATTTTAAAAAAAACAACAAACAAACAACTCTCAGTTTGATGTCTGTCTGGGTAGAAAGAACCTAGCTGAATAGTTTGTTGATAACAGGTGAGTAGAAAAATTGTTGTCACAATTCACTGGCGTGAGCACAGGGAGGAAAAATCTCAACAAAGAGTGTATACTTAGATCTATTACCGAGTTAAACAACTCACTGCTCAGACAGCTCACTAGAAAATTTTGCCATTTAAAATACCGTATCATCATAAAGCACAGAAGTTGCAAAACAAATAAAATGCTAAATATACACTTAACATCTGTTTCGAAACATCAAACTACTTGAGCTTTATGTTTGAAAGCATTTTTAATTAATTTTTTTTTTTAATATTCTCTCTCCCGTTTAACAACATCCATTCTGCAGTTTACAGTGAGCATTAACTTTATACGGTGCCTTGGCTGCCACAGAAGACTGAAGCCAGAGTTCAAAGAGAGACTCGGCAAAACCAAATGTGATAAAAGGGCTAGCCCAAAATTCAGAGAGCTCGCTGCATTATAGTGAAAACTTGATATTTTCTAAGAACTGAAAAAAAAGAAAAACCCAAAACAGTCCATAAGTATTTATGTTTTTAACTGGTTCCCTAAGGCTTAGTTCCATCACACCTCTACTTTTAGAAATACTGCTCTGCATAGCTGAAGAAAAGCAACATCAATTCTAGGTCAAACACCCAATTCTAGGTGAGCCCCCATCTGACAGTGTCTCCCTTTCTCACCACAGAGAATCCAGGGAAAGCCTTCCTCAGCAGGGGCCATACCTGCTACAAGGGTTCAGACATCTGCTGGAGTATGCCCAGAACTGCCACCATCTTTTTACTTGCTGTTTAAAACCCCACAAAGTTCACCTTGCATTTATCCATCACTCTTGAGGGGCATAATTTAGTAGTTAGACTGTGAGCACGTTTAATGTAGGGCATCAGGACAAATAACTGCACAAATTCCAGTCACCGTTGCCACATTTATTAAATACACAAGTGCACACAGATGCACACGTGCATAGACATCCAGACAAGATCCAGACAAGATCCAAAGAAGACCCAAAGGTTCTTCAGCCTCTTCAGTACAAGGAAAAGGGGGATGAAGTGACTATTAAAGTTACATCCTCTTTCCCAAGAATCAATTTAAACTGAGAAGCATTCTTGGCAGATGTTGGATGGCTTGTTCTGCACATTTATTTATTTTAAGCTCAACAACAGAAATTTCAACATCCTAGAAAATGTATTCCAGTGGCTAGCTACCTTCACCATTACAAAATTTTTCTGTGAAGTCCAAGTTTATGCCTTTTGGTGCAATTTAAATCCACTACATCCCAAAGGTCAGTAGAGCAGTTTATTCCTGTGTACATGGTCCCTTCACACATTAAGTCTTGAAGTCTTTCTCTTCCAGACCAGGTGAGAGTAGTCCCCCAAATACATATATAATTTTTTTTTCTGTTAAGTTACAAATAGTTCCCTCTTTTTTTTTTTTACCTCCTTGACACTTGAATCTTCTTGATGAGCTACACTGGACTCTCAAGCAGGTCTACTTTTTTTGGAGGTGCACAAAATTGAAATATTATTCCAGTTGAGACCTCAAGGTACAAAACCTAACAGGAGGATTACTTTACTTCTACTGCCAGATACAGTGCTGGTCATAAATCCCAGGGCGCAGTTTCTTTAACAAGAGCATGACATTGCTGACTCATACTGTAGATTTGTAATCCACCACCATCTGCACCTCCTTTTCCATAAAACTGCCACACTACTAATCCCTGCTCATTGCGTGTTCAGGGAGTCAACACTTTGCACTTATCCCTGCTGCATGCCTCTACTAATTCAAATCCTGTAATCAAGACTTCCCAAATTCCTGTCCGATCCCAGAACCGCCTGAAGCATTGCCCAGTTTTCTATCACCTGGAAGCGTAGCATCAACGACCTTCATTCACCATCAGGAATACTTGGCTCAGGATAGAACTCCCCAGAAATCACACTCTTCCAATTTGAGAAAAACAAACAAACAAACTATATTTTAAGTTAACAAACCTAAGTAACAGTATACCCTTACACATTTAAAAAACCCGTTGCACTTTGACAGCAAACTTCTATGCAATTAAAAGATAAATGAGCTTGAGCCTTGATACTGCAGAGCACGCAGCAGAAGACACTTACTCAGAGGGGAGCCTACAACAACACAGCACTTCTCGACGCAAAGGCAGTGTCTTGGGGCTTTCGTGCATACAAATCCTCATTTGTTCCTCCTTCCCTATCAGGTTTTCTTTTCTTTGAGAAGAGTTGTTCTTTAATCTTTTTAAGTTTTAATCTCCAAGAACCAGCTTTCTTTCACCTCTGAAAAGTGTCTCCTCTTTAATGATTCCACTTTCTTCCTTACCATTCTTTTTGCCTCTCCTTTTTGGAAGTTCATGTGCAAGTTTAACTTTACTCAGTACTTATATTCATTTCAATGGAAATAACTACTGATATGAAATTAAAGCACATGCAGAAGTGCTCACAGGCAAAAAGCCTTTGTTATATTAATTTACTTACTACAATTGCTTTCCTCTCTTTCCCCCTTAAATTTAAGTGGTTTAGGGAGAACAATCCCCCAAAGTTGGTTTTGTACATTTTTAAGTTTACAAAATTTTAGACAAAAAAAAAGGTATAATACATTTGCCAAAGGAAAAAAACCCCACACCTCCTTCTACTATGCTGTTTCTATTTCTGTGCTTATCTTGCTAACCATTTACCTCCATTTCACGACAAGTCTCAGCCTCCACTGGACTAACCCATAAGGACAACTGTTCTGGCACAAAATGAAGGTCCACAAAATCTACTGCCCTGTTCCAGCCAGCTGGGTGGAAGGATCTCCAATGTACTTTCTCCACCCATCTCCAGGATGGGTGGAGAAAGTACATCAACAAACATACAGTGATGCTTCCCTTTGGTACACATTTCCAGCTTCCAGAATCCATACACTGGGGACTTTTTGAGCCACAGATCTTAGCGTTTAAGTAGCTCTTTGCAAACTTTTAATACACAAATTTGTGTGCCTCCTTCTTGAGTCCATTTCTGGTTTTATATTCATAATACCATTTTGCAACTGCACCCACAGAACCCTAATACACACAACCACACTAGCATTCGGCAAATGGGCTTTTTATACCATGTGATTAAAAAAACCAAACAAAAAACCCCAAATCAAAACCACCCACATTTCTGTGACATAAAAACAGTAAAAATTTAAAGTTTTTTGAAAACACACAATGTACAGTTATCACACTTATGCTTTTCACCTTCTGGAGAAAAAACAACAAAATAAACCCCCAAACCCAAGCAACATTACTAAAACATATTCATACCTTATAAACATATTCCCTACCATAAACACAATGAAGCTCAAGGAATTTCAGTTATACCATCTAAATGTAAAGTTGTAACTAATATGTTTTTAAAAGCAACACCTGTAAAACAAAAAAAGAGGCACACCCCATTCAAGTTTGTGCAGTACTTCTCATTAGGGCTGTAACCACTACAGTGGTGGCAGGGGCATAATGAGTGTGGACCAGGTGTGAAACACAAAGTGGGAAGCCTCTAGAGATATCTTTTGTTTAGAGAGATCCTACCTGAAAGGGAGAAGAGTGAAATCCTTGAATTTACACACCAACTCACCTGTACACCTGTCATCAGTGGACAAAGCATGTGGTATGTATATGCCTTTACACACAGCACTGACAAGTACATGCCTAGGTTATCTTTGCTTGGTTCCTCTGACACACTGATTGTGTCTGTAATCCCTCCACAGAAACAAGACCTTCTAGCTTTTATCTGCTGGTTGTACAAGACTGATGAGCTCCACTTGCTTTTAATTACCTACATCACCATAATAGCACTTTGCAAAGTTCCAACGTTACAGGAGACCTACAGGCATACATGAGTTTGAGAGATGAGACTGGAAGCATTCATGGACTCCTAAAGGTTCCAAAAAATCAAATTACTTTAAACAGACAAGGTAAATACTCAGATCTATATATCTAATTTAAAAAGTAAATTAATCCTTCTACTCATTTTCCCTACTTCATTTTGTTCCTCCCCTCAAGCATTTCTGGGGCTTAGGTAAGAATGCACTAAGGAATTCAGGATCTCTTAATCCATGTACTTCACATAATGGAATTTCCCACTCCTCTTTGCTGTCAGTTTAATTCTTTCTCACCTTTTTCTGCAACTACGAAGGACACCTTTGCTACAAAACCACGCCTGCTCCCTTCCCTCCCTTGCTGAGGAGCACTCAAGTTACCTCAGATGCCAATGGAGACTCTTATCTTTCAGGACATCTGGTCAACTTGCCAGGTGACTCTCTGGTCAGCCTCAACATACGATTATCCCATGACCCATTGCCCAGTTACATGTCCCGCATGTCCCTTGAGTTCCTACCAGAGGCCATCGCCTAGTACCAAGGTGCACCATCTGAATGAATTTCCTGTGATAAATGTAATGATTTCTTCTGCAGCTTTTATCTAGTTCCAGAGGCAAAATCAAGAGAGAAAAGATAAATGACCATATGTTCAAAAGAGCTTCCTGCTAAAAAGAAAAAAAATAAAAAAAATTTGTAAAATGCCATTTGACAGTAGGAATGATACACCTGTGCATACAACTCCCAAGCCCCATCACAACAGGAAGAAACAGAAAGAAATCAGGCCGATCATCAACTGAGACTAGCACAGAGCTCCTGTCACTGGAAAAGATACAAGGGAAGAACAATACCTAGAGAAGAGCATCTGTCTCAATAGACTGATGGAATATACGTCTCACTCTTAAAAACATCACTTTTCAGTCAGTATCACTGATGGGACACAATTTCATTTCTACCCAAAGGTGATCTGAAACCATATAATCTATAGAAATATGTCTATAAAGATGCACAGAGAGAGAAGGAAATCTCTTGGGATCCAAGCACGATGGAATGATTTTCTTAGAACATCACAGGCTATTCCAAACTTCATCATACAAGGAAACATCCTACTGTGTCCATATGGGTGTCTTCATTTCAAAACTAGAGGTCTCAAAATATAGCATTCCTTAAAAGTTAATGAAAAGCTATGTTATTTTTTATATATATAAAATATTAATATTTTCATATGCATACACAAATATATATAAAACCATAGAACTATACTGGTGCCCTCCCATTGGGAAAAGCCTAAAGCATGTCTGCTGTTAACTATGAAGAGAACTCACAGGAAAAGAGGCTACAAATAACACAAAAATAGGGAATCTTCAGTTTATACCTTAGTAGGCCCCATGGAATCTGACCAGGAAAGGGGAATTCTTTGGAAATCTGGCTTTATCTGCTCCATCATCCATGGAACAACTTGTCTGTGTTACGAAGAAATTCTTAAGAGACACAATCCCTTATTAATAATATCGTGGATTGTTTTCCCGCTGGAACTGTGCTACTTGCATTCTTTTCATTTGAAAAATATTTATATATTTTAAAGTGTTTACTACAGTAGCTCAGCAGAATGGGGAAAAGCAGCAAATGTAATGAAGCAGCCATCCAGAGACCATAGCTTCAAGGAATTACTAGGAACATCCCTATCTTTAGATGTTAACGCAAGGGCTAGGCACTTCTAAAGAAATAAAACATTAATATAAAATTACGAAAAAAAAAAAAGTGCGAGTGAACTGAACAATATCCATTTCAGATTCTCATTAAATAACCCCCTGTTTCTTCCATTTTGTCCATTGTTTTATGCCTTGCGGTTTGGACTCCTGGGGGCAGCTTGTATGAAGTGGTGTCTCGGACATTCCTCAGCACCATGTTCTAAGAAATCATTCTTGCCCAAGCGCTCTCTCTCTGCTCCACATTTCAAGCACTATTCAGGAAACATTAAAGGACATGCCCTGCCTTGTTATTCAAGGCGAGCTACTGAGCATAACACTCTCCCCACTATCCCCCAGCACCTTTTATAGCTGCCATGAAGGCCTCAGAAGACAAATTCTGTTTATAAAAAAGCCCTCTCAAGATCTTCAACAGGGAGACGTTGCTCAGTTTACTCCACCCAGTCCATTTTCTCCACAAAATACTTTCATTCTACTTTTATCTTTTTTTCAAACTGATGTAGAGTTGGGGAGGAAGAGTAAAAAGAAGTAAAAGAAGAACTCCAACTAGTTTTCCGAGTTTCAAAATCTCTGAGATAATCTCCTTATTCCTCCTCACCTCCACACATTTATTGGCTAAACATATGCTGTGCTTGCAGGGCAATGGTCTCCAGCTCCTTTATGGTTTTGCCCGTAACAAAACCCCGGACTTCCAGTTTTGCAAGATACAGATGTTACCAATGTCACAGCTCACATAAAACACAGAATAAATGGAAGAGGCAACCTGACCTCCTTTGCAAGGCGCTACTGTATTTTCCTGTTTTCCTCTTTGTGAAAAAAACCTTAAGACTTAAAGGAGAGACAGGTTGACTTTCAGAACTCAGACATGGATACAGTCAGATGCTGGAGCTGTGGAGCAATCTTGTGCAGAAACAAAAAAGCAGCAGCTAAAGCCTAGACAGCTTCAACAGGCTTTAAGGGAATTTGATAGAGTATGTGAACTTCAGAAGCAATGAACTCCACCTATCAGTTGTGGCAGGTGAAAATGATCCTGCACAGAACAATGAACATAAAGCCTATGCATCATAAACCCCTTACTCCATACCAGCTGATGAAAACAAGCAGTAGTCGTTTGAAGAAATCAAGAAAATAAAACAAAATGTTGGTGGGGTTTCAAAGAGATCTCCAGATTTGAAACTCCAAACATCAATAGGATGTACAATTTTCATATTTAGATACTAAAAGCTTCGCAACATGGAGAAAAAGAACATGCATACAATGCTAGTCAATGCAAATTCTACAACCATTTCTGCAAGACAAGATTTTATGATTGTCTAGGAGTGGAGAGGAGGAAACAACAGTAAACCCAAAGTAATTCATGTATTTGGAGCATGGAATTCAAAGGATGTAAGTATGCTCAAGAAAATGCTCTTATTTAAGGCTTAAACCAAAGCCCACTCAATTCAGTCCAGGGAATTTTCTCCTTCTATTTCTAATAAATTCTAGATTATACCTTTTGACACCAAGAGGCACAGGCTGTGAAGAGGCAAGGACAAAACACTGGCTGGGAATAACTGGATTATTCTCATACTCATTATGTGCCACAGATTAGGCAATTTGAAAGAAGAGAGAGATGGAGAGGAGGAAATCTATTGAGAATGGAACCTGACTTTTAATGACCATTCTTTTATTTCTTCAGGAATGGGGGAACTCTCTTTCATGGTAAGCTTATACATTCTCTTTTCCTCTATATCTGCCCTCTACAGTCTACTCTGCAGGGCACAGTTCCCTGTTCAACCTACCTGAGAGACATTTCAATCATTCAAGAACGAAAAATGTAAAACTCACTCAGGAATCTAAGGAAGTTCTCTCCTTTTCTTGAATTCAGTGCTTATTACTACGCAAATAAAGCTGTAGCAAGCTAAGAAGCGATTAAAAATTCTACCCCATATTATTCTTCACTCAGTACTAATATTCATAAACCTCAATATTCACAGCCCCCAATACTCATGTATGAGATCTGACATTTTCCTCAAGAAAATTAGAATACATTCCCTTAAGAATAATTCTAATATTTTCAAAACAGACTTTTACAGGGCTTTTAAAAATAAAGACCAAAAAGAAAGACACACAAAGGAAAAAAACTATATGTCTTCCAAATATATAAAATAAAGGAACAATAAATGCAAAAAGTGAATGCAATAAGTTTTCTGAAGAGATCCATCTCTCCCAAAATGCTTTCTCAAGTTTCTCTGTATGGAATTAAAAGATAACAATTGTATTTTGAATTAAAATAAAGCAGCAACATACTTTTCAAACAAATGTCTTCCAACTTCAGCATCTACTGCACTCAGTGGATCATCCAAAAGATAGATGTCTGCATCTTGATACACAGCTCTGCAAGGTTTAAAGAAAAGTCAGTATCACAAAGTTTTATATTTGTTTGCTTGAGTCACTGAAGTCTGACAATTTGTAAACTTTAGACACAGAAAAAAACCACTAGCCTGGCCAGATTTACACGGGCCTTCTGTCCCCCGCTCAGTGTAGCTCCACGATCTCCTATTACTGTTAGGTCACCATTTGCTAATAATTCCAAGTCCTGTGAACAGATAGTAAGATTATTATGTTTTGTTTAAATCATTTTAACTTCAAAGACGGACAAAGCTGCCTCAACACTCTCTAATTTGAAAAGTATTAACTTATCATCTCATATGAAAATACAAGGATTCATACTAAATGAAATATTCATACTTTATGACTTTGTACCTTCAGCAAAAAGTAATTAAGAAAGCAGGAAAAATAGGTGAGATCTTAAACTTTACTTTTTCTACAGTTTTGCCAAGGAAGTGCACTACTATTCTTAGTGTTACGAGGAATATTTGCTGGTGATTCAGAAAATCAAACTTAAAATTATGAAGCATAACAGTAAATTCCTTATTTTTTACTAGAACAAAATGTCACAGTAAATAAAACTGAACTAACTATTATCGGTAAATTATCTTCTATTTGCCAACGTCCCGAAGAATTGCATTGCTTTTATTCTTACTGCAATGTATCCAAGAGAAATAACCATAAGTTTCATCACAGAAATTTGGTTAATTTACAGGGCTTGGGACTATGAGTAAGAGAACAAAATTATGCATTGTTTCATGTCATTGTATTGTATTTCCTATTTAGGAAATACAGAAGTTTTACATTAACTTTCAGAATATGCTTTATAGTTTAATTCACAGCTTTTGTAAAATACATAAATTTGAAAGAAAGCTATGAAAGCAAATCTACCATCTATTATGAAGTGGTTTTTTTATGCAGTTTGCTGTCTTTTAAGGTCACTAAACCCCTAAGTTTAGACAACAGCATATGACCGAGTATCAACAGGAGATACTAAAACTCTATCTATCATGTGTAAAAACCTTGCAAAAAATTTTCATCAAAGTAACTATCTGCTTTCACCTGTGTCGCTGCTGACAGGAGTACTGTAACATGCTGCATAAAACCTTTTTAGCTGCCAAGCAAAATGTCTGTTTCTTGACAAATCTGGCTTAATCCTCTTCTATATCTCATGTCACAAACTCCTTCGCGCACAGACCTTTCAAAAATATTTTTTCATAAAACTACTTGGGCTCACCAAGTTCTCCAATATACAGCACTAAGGTTCTTTTGATAGCCATTAGCAATGCATAATACATAATATACACGACATTTATTTACCAAAAAAAAAGCATAAAGGATATTTACAAGAAGGAAGTCACAATTAGCGCTAGCTTGATCATTTGTTTTCCACCTTTTACTGCATTTGCACACACACTTACCATAATACTAGTGAAAAGGGTTAAAGGTGGTTATGAAACTAAATAATTGGGAATAGCTTTTTCCAAATTTGCCTGTGCTTCATGTAAGCTACACCTCCCTCTAGTGAAAGTTTTTGGAAGTACAAGAATGTGCTTACACACAGAAGTCAAAAATAATTACATATATTTCTGTTAAGCTATAGGATTTATTTAACATGCTACTACTACTAATTAATTCTATATATTATACATTGCAGCATGTACAAGTTTAAGAGGAACACTTAGATACACAGTACACTAGAAACACTCAGAATGCTAAGATAAAGATCATGAAAATGAAACACACAAAGACAAAACCATACCTTTTTAAGAGCACAGACTTTTAAAACTTTTTCGTATTTTTCTTTCTCATATTCCTTGTCAAACAGTATATTACTTCTTACTGTACCAGAGAACACCCAAGGCTGCTGAGAAACATAGGCAATTCGGCCAGTAGCGTTTATGAAACCTTTGTCTTTAGGCAGTTCACCAAGCACAGCACTTAAGAGCGAAGACTGGAAAAGATTAAATAAAATAAAATAAAAATGGAAAAATCTGATTGCGTTAAAGACGTCACAGAGACTGAGCAGTGTTTACAGGCACGATGGCCTATTTCACCCTGTCACTCAAACTACCCCTAACAGTAGGAGAGCACGTAGAAAGTACTGTTTAACTCCGAACCACCTCCTGCCCACCCCCAGAAGGACATCTGCCTTTCCTGAATGCCAGTATCTTGATGTGAAGTGTGTTATCGTACACAGAAAGGAACTGTACCTTTTCAGGTTTCTAATCTCATTTAACCCACTCATAAAAACCCCACAGAATGGAGTAAAGGTTGAGACTTACTTTTCCAGCTCCTACAGGACCGATCACAGCCAGTAATTCCCCTCGTCTGACAGTAAAGGAAAGTTGTTGAAGTGCCGGGCTTTCTAAACTCTAGGGATTTGAGAAAAAGTTAGGGTTCCTCAGTAAAGAAAGACGCACCATCAACCCAACTCTTTAGAAACAGAAAGCGATGCACATAAATCACTATAAATTAGCGACCCACACGCCCACCGGGTTTTTCAGGCGCGCAGTTTGCCTCTTCAGCAATTGACAAACGCTGACCCTGATCCTTCACCACAAAAGGAGTAAGACGGCCAACACGGCGCTCGAGAAAGAGGGAAGCCCAAGGCAGCAGAAGCGGGGCTTCCTCAAAGCCCAGGCATCCTGGCCGCAGCTCGGCGCAAGGCTGGGGTGGCAGCCTCGGGAAGCAGGAGCTCTCTGCTGGCCACGGCGACGGCAGTCACGGCCCCGGCACGGCAAGCCCGGCCACAGCGAGCAGCCGGACAAGGGCTGGAAGCAGGGAGGGCTGAAGGTCTCTCTCTCAGAGTCCCAGGATAAGCCAGGGCTGTCGTTTGCTGCAGTCAAAGCTCTAGCCGAAGCGAAAATAGAAAAACGCCGTTTGATTTTACACAACTTCCATCTTGTATCTCGTGGATTTTCAGAGACTTTTCACGGACAACACAGTGGGCTATTTGTGTGAATATATACTACCCTAGGATTCTTCGTTTAGTATTCCTTTTAAGTGTGCCTATCCTTTATGTTACACCACTGATAAGAGCTTATTTCCCAACATATTTTGCACCTCTCCTATCGAGGTTGTAAAAATGCCTATTTCTTGTCAAAAGAAAGGATGCTCATGTCTTTAATAGCTGTGCTAAACCGCAATTCCTAAGGGCCTGGTGCAGCTCCCTCTCATTAAAGCAAAACACCCTTGTAACAGGATCTGCCTTTACATGCATCTTAGCCCGCACTAAGCATGACTGACACTAAACAGGAAAATATATGCATTTAAAGAAAAAAAAAAAAAAAAGAAGCTGGATTGTGCTAATATTTCTATTAAAGGACCAAACGAAAAGCCAGCCTTAAGCTTCAAAGAAAGAAAAGCAAGGTGATGAATACCTAGCATACCTCTTAACAACTTGCAGGCTGCTTAAAATCTCCAGCCACCTTCTGAGGCCCAAGAGGCTGAAGAGGCCACCACCTAAACCCAGGCGGAAGATGCCACACCGACCAAGTTCTGGGACTGCGAAAAGGGGAAGCTCGCAACTCGTTTCAGATTATTTGGGAGAGACACAGGCACGGTATCCATCCACACCTATGAGGGCTGGGAGAGCTGGGCTAGCACACACGTGTCCCCTCGTGCCAGGGGAAATACCGGGCTACGCAGCAGCGTACTCAGAGTCCAAAGCTGCAGGTCCCCCATCACAGCTCCCACCTCGCAGAAGCACCGTGGGGTTCACACAAAATCAGAGTCACTCTGGGAGAACACAAACCTGTCTGTGTCGTGCAATTCCGCAAAAATACTTCTGCTGCTCTTATTAACTTCCACAAGGTGGCATCAACGAGGCTTTTTTATTTTTCTCCACCCCCTCCCACTCAGCGTTTTACCATGAATTTGATTTCTCGGTCCAGAGCACACAGTTCAGGTGTTCAGCTACTGCTAAGGTTAGGGGAACTCTACCAACTGGTGACAGCCAAGGCTTTTTTTTTTTTTAATGCAAAGTTTGTAGGAAGAGAAAATATCTCTTATTAAATCAATTAGTCTATACGGAAAAAAATAAGTTTTCAGACACACAGGCCCTTCTTCAGACTTCTTGAGGTTGTGCTCCCATATTCACAAAAGTGCAAAGATATTTCCACCCACAATCAGATTTTCAAAAAATATATAAGAGCCTAAAAACATTACAGAAAATGTCAAAAAAGTTTTAGAACTATTACACAAATACTATATATTAAAGCCGTATTGTAAAATATCATAGATCCTATACAAAAGTAGTAACGCTACAGCATAGCCACAAATACCTAAGGGGCACTGCATTTTTGCAAAATAGCATTCCTTATAATTAAAAACAATTTGTCCTGAATTTGTCACGCCTATTTTTAGGCACTAAACTGAGGCACTTAAATTAGAGCACAGACTAATACGACAGGTAAGCTCATCTGACAGCTCATTACCACAAGTGTCCCAGCAAACCCACGTCTTGTCAACTACCCGTGTCTTTCACTTCTCTTCTGCTGCCACTCGTTCTTGCCTTGTTCTTGCTGTTCGTGAGACTCAGCTATCAGAAAACAAACCACATTTTCCTCTGAACTGGTTCACCAGAGGTTCGTACACACAAGCATTAACACCAGCACAAGGGAGGGAACAGATACACAGACTGGGACAGCCGAAGGACACAAGAGTGACCCCTTTGGGGGCAGCAACACCTTAGGTGAGCTTGGGCAGAGCTCCTTACACTTCCTATGGTCATGAGAAAGAAGCAATTCATCCCATCGAAGAGATGCAGAGATCACATATTGCACAGAAGTGCTATACTACTTAGGCTCCTCATTTAAGTGACTAAAATCACAAGAGAAAAATTTGGCCTCTGTTCAAACTCTTGAATTTTAAATCTCAAATTGCTCAGTTGAGCAGACAGACCGTTCTGCAAACTCAAGGCACATCAGTAAAAACCTGCACCGAAGAATCCCTAGTTCCATGCTGCTATCAGACTAGCCTGTGGGACTCAGATAATACCTCCCTTAGCAAAACAAGAGTGTGACCGTGAATTAATTGGTTTTGTTTATCTTTTGATAAACTGTAATACACCATGTTAGGTTGTTTTTCTAGAAGTCTAGCTAATAATCCCTTTTTTACTTCCAGTGATTTGGGATTTGTGGGTTGTCGAGGTTTTTTTTAGTATCTCTTTTGGCTCGTTATCTTTAAAAATAAAAAATTAGCATCCAACTGTACACTGTTAAT
>JAHREE010000279.1:13803129-13837001 GCA_033628505.1 Tringa tobata | reverse complement strand
AACTAACAAATTTATCCAGAAAGAAACTGATTTATTATACTCAAGCACATGGAAAAGAAAATAAAGCAGGAGATTTCATACTACTTTCATCAACAAATGGCATAGTGACACTGCAAAAGCCATATGATTATGTGCAAAGCATTTCTGTTTTCCCCATTCTAAACTAGATTAACCTGTCATTTTCACAAAATTAAGTTCTAACACGGCTGGTACACACTATTTCTGTATTTCAATAACCTGACAATTTGGGATTTTTCAAGTTTTAAATTCAAAACACAAGTTGCCTTTAATTCTTTTGCTTTTGTAGTTTATGCTAAAGTACTGGTACGTACAAAAAAACACAACTATTTTGTTCACGTGACACTAAACACAGCAAACCAAACAAAATGAAGTCCCTCTGACATTTCTGATTTTCATCCTTATTGAATTTGAGTCTTCACTCCAGGACTGAAAGCAGCCACAGGACACCAGTTAGGGCTCACAGGTGGCCTTCACAGCTGACAGGGTAGCGCAGAGCACATGCGATATGAATCGTACAGCTCCAGCCTGCCTTCTGCATCTTCCAGCTCCTAAGCCCAACACATCTACACGCGTGTTCCTCTCACTTCAAAAATGTCTGCACCACCTCTCCACACATGCATTTTTCTCTTACATTTCAGCCTGCCTGAAATTGGATGCAATTTGGATGGTTTTGCACGTTTTTTTTTTGACGACGCGTTCCGTTTTCAAAAGGGGCTATTTCATTAAAAATCCCCAACTCTGCAAAACTATAATGCTTTCGTCGGTGACATCAAAACAACAGTAGAATAAGAGAAGAAATCCACCTACCATTCAAACTGATAACCATACCTTGATTCGCCGTATGCTAACCACTGCCTCGGATACCCTCTCAACAGCCGCCGGGAAGAAGAGGGTGACCGTCAGTCTCACGGCACCGTACAGGGTCACTGCAACAAACACCCGACTTGCAGAGATAACATTGCCAAGCAGCACGTACGCCATGAAAGTCATGAACACTGTTATTTTGCTTGCCACAAAGAAAGAGGCTAAGTTCAGTCCTCGCAGGTAGGAGCTTTTCATAACCATGGCAATCTCCTTCCTAAAAATGCAAAATATAAACAATCACATCAGTCTCTCCCCTTAGAGTTGCCTTCAACAACAGGATGAGGGAAACCCCCTCAGTATATTACTTTTATATCCTTTCGCCTCCCCTCGCAACTCCCTGACCCAAATGTAAAGAACTCTACTCAAAAATAACTGCAAAGAAAGTATGTTATATGGTAAATAACAAGAGAATTTAGGCTGAGAAATTGAGGGGGGAAATTATTATATTTAATATCTTAGTAGCTACAGAAAATCATTATTTTTCAGAAACAGAAAACCAAAAATGCTCTTTTTTTTCCTGCTTTAGTCAAACTTAGTATTTTAATTCAGATTCTAATCTGCTTTGACTCTTTCTGGGTTGCATACAGGAGCAAAGAGGAAAAAAAAACTCTGTATAAAGGCAAGGAACCACAAACTCCTTATCCTTCCAATATCAAAATCCAGCAGAGACAACTCATAAAACTCCTGATAAGATCAAGACCTACTCCGCAGCTGAAAAAACAGGGCAACTTCCAACAGATCAAGAGTTCACCCATGACCCAAGTATCTGCCATTATTCAGCTGATGTTCCTCAAGCTGCATCACAGGATTTGCAGTATTTCCTTTGATCTCAGTGTAAATCCTTCACTATTTGGCCCCTGATTCTGGCTTCTTTTGCTCTAGGAATTCTGGTTCATAATTCAGAAAATACTGATCAGTGAGGGCAGTTGTTCTGCCAGCCATTACCCCAGCTAAATAATGACTGAAGGACTGCACAGACACCTAAGTGTCCCACCAGCAACTGAAAAGCTGCTGATGCCTATGTTCTCAATTTCCACTTCAATTTCAGCTTCTGCTTCTAAATGACTCATCAAATCCAATCCTCAAAATATTACTACTACACTACCTACAATGTGGATGCCATCAGGCTTAAGTTCTCATTAAAATAATAGTTTATCAAAAGAGCCATAACTACTTACTCCTTCCCCATATATTCTAATTTTATCTGCTTGGAATAATATAGAATATAATATCCTGAAACATTTCCTAATTTCTCTTCCCATGTATTCTGGCAATTCTCAGGGAAAATCTTGATCATTTTGATTACCTACCATTTGGAACTATATACCAAGATAAGAAACTCAAAGAATGGTTATACAATTTGAAGTTAAGTCCTTATTTAACAGAGAGAAGGATGCAAGATGTGCTACTGGAAAACTAGTTAAGCAACTTTCCCACTATACTTGCCAAATTGGCCAAATTGACAGACTTTCAAAGAGTTTCAAAGACTTATTTTTTCAGCTTAAGGGCTCACAATCTCTGATCTCTGCTCCAAAGCAGAGTGAAAGAACATTAGTATGTAAACTATTTGAATTGGGTCTAATTCAATTACTTCTACAATCCTGGATGAAACTCTTTTCCCACCCTTTAATAATCCTTAATAATCCTCTCGCTATCTGTGGATAATCAGCAAGCTCTTTGTGCTACTCTCCATAAATATCAGATAAATTACAGCCTACCCGCAGGCTGTATATTATATACTACACTGTCCTATGGCACAGAGTTATATCAGGGGAAAGCAATACGGACAGCCACGGGGTAAAAACAGCAACGGAGAAGTTCAGATGTCATCTTAGCAACTGCCAATTGCCACTGTGGAAATGCTGGGCAATAAATCACTTGGCTGAATTTAAGACCTTAAACTACAGTTTTCCACAGCGCAGTTAAGAAAGAGGGCTCAAGATGCGTTTTGGAAGAGCTTATTTCTCTTCGACATTAAAAGGGAAGCCTCTAGTCTTAATGAGGTGTTGATCATGGAAATCTAAAGTTTATAGTGATGTGAATACACCCATTGAGGAAGCTTTCAATACAGAAATATTCTCGCTGGCTCCCTGCAAGAGAGCAAAGCTTTCAACCCATCAAGAACATTCAATCAACACAGGATCCTATAATTTGAAGAAGGAAAGGATTACACATGTGGGAGCAAACATCTCAGGGAACGTTAGCAAGTTTGCAAGCCTGCACATGGATGTAAAGGAAAAAAAAATCCTTTAAAAAAAAAGGTATTTCAAATAAAAATAATAATAAAAAAATAATCAGAGAAGCTACAGTGGGATAACAACCTTCTACTCATATGCCAGAGAGGGACGTAACATGAAAATTAAATGATGAGAAACATGCACCTGAACTC
The DNA here is from genome assembly GCA_033628505.1 of Tringa tobata. NCBI lineage: Eukaryota > Metazoa > Chordata > Aves > Charadriiformes > Scolopacidae > Tringa > Tringa tobata. The sequence goes on along the minus strand of JAHREE010000279.1, from coordinate 13,833,727 downwards.
CTACAGTTATCCTTTAGCACTGAATACTCTTATAATGCAAAGTAAAAGCGCAAACACTGATTGAAAATTGAATTTATGAATAAGTTTTAATCAGATGCTGAGGGACCTCTGAAATGAAGTGTCTTAGGACAGCAAACTCAGCTGGTCTTGCCAGTTGAACAACTAGAGAATTTCTGAGCTGCTCTCTTTCTTTCTCCCTTTCACCCTTCCCGGATGGCTTGAGCAGTCCTTCAAAAGGCAGAAATAGAAGCAGAGTACTACCTGAGGATGCTATCATTTAGGACAGAAAGCCAGATCCCATATATTTCTCGGAAAGGAAATGTCTGCTTATCGGTTCCTTGCTATTAGTTTATAGAACTGTGAGGATGAAATTGTTCAATTACAACTACTACAGTTTATTAGTTGCTAGTTTGGAACACAACCATAAAAGGACGCATAAAGAAACAGAATTTATAAATATCAAAGTGGGTTTTTATTTTCATTCCTTCACTCTTGCTATAGAAAGTTTAAAAAAAAAAAAAAGGCTGAAGAAGTTCAAGTAAACTGCACTTTAAAGCACAAAAATAACAGGCTTGTTGACATGTAAAAAAATGTAAACAGATACAGATCATATACCAAGCTGTATCTTTCCAGGATTACCTTCTTAACCCATTCACAAGTTCCGCAAATGATTTTTCCCACGCATACATCTTTATTATCTTCATACCACTTATGACTTCGTTCATGGTCCTTATCCTGACATCTGTTAAGGCTGCTGTCTTGCTTCTGCAAATAGCACAAAGTAAAAATTCTCAGATTCTCAAAGGAAGAGAGACTATTTATGATCACATAACATACTCATATTAATGAAGCTTTTGTCTTCACTTGTAAAGAGGATTCATAAAATTGTAATTACATTAAATGATCTTCCAAAAACAATATCTTAAAGCTGACACACAGCAGACAGACTTAGTATGTATGTATGCTTGGTATTCTCTATTTTCAGGGAACTGTGAGTTGATTCAATGTTCAGAATTATACATCAGCTTGTGCCAATACATGGTATTCCTTAAACATATTTGTGTACACAAAAAACCCTCAAATAAAAAGACAAATATTAAATTTTGAACTAAACAAAAATCAGAAAATTACTTTTAAAAATGGTTTTGAAATGCCAAAAATAACAACCCTTCTCATAAAGCTCTTTTGATGTTGTTAAAGAAACTGGCCTCCATTTGTGTCTTTTTAAAATTAACTCAGTTGAAGCAAAGATTACTTAGTAACAGTACATGAGCTATAATTTAGGAGCGCTAATCTAGATATTGTTTTGTTTATTAAATAAATATTATTTAAGCATTAACTGTAACTAAAACTAAAGTAAATATATCTATTTCAGTCCCACGTTGTTCATCAGTGCAAATATAAAATGGAGAATATGTATCATTAAATAATAAAACCACAGTTTTAATTAGGAGAAAAGCATTGAAAGTTAGAAGCCATGTAAGGAATGCATAAACCATGCTAATAAAGCCTATTACAATTCTGAATTCATTCACCTAGACAAACATACTTCGCACATAGTGAGCTACGGTAGGCCTTATTTTGATAAAACATACCTTCTTCTCCTAAATTATTTATTTTTGTGTATACCAATGAAAGTTAAGATTCAGACTTTATATTAAAAAACAAACACATACAAAACTCTTTAGGGAAAAAAAAAAAACCAAACAAAAGGTCTTTAGAAGTGGTGGCTGGGCTTTGTCAGCTTAACCTGCCCCCTTTAAGATTTCTCTGATGCTCTGGAAGAAATAGCGACGTTTAAAGCACTTAAGTAGAAAGAATTTCAGGCGAGTGCATAATTTTAAAAAAACTTCTTAGCACCAGCATTCCATAAATGTTGGGATAGCTGAAGCAAGGTATTAAGAAATATTTATAAAAGAAAACTGACAAAAGAAATGTAGGAACTTGGCCCTAATACAATGAAGGCTTCTTACAGAATCACAGAATCTTCAGTCCAACCACAAACAAAAAAAAACCACCACCACCACCAACCACAACACAACCCAAACCAACACACACACACCCACAGAGAGACAAAAACCAACAATCTCAGGCATTAGAGCATGCCCTGAAGTGCCACGTCTACACGTTTCTTAAATACCTCCAGGGATGGGGACTCCACCACCTCCCTGGGCAGGCTCTTCCAGTGCCTGACCACTCTCTCAGTAAAGTAATTCTCCCCTGCCACAACTTTAGACCATTTCATCTGGTCCTGTCATTATTCCCTTGGGAGAAGAGGCCAACACCCACCTCTCTATAACCTCATTTCAGGTAGTTGTAGAGGGCAATGAGGTCTCCCCTCACCCTCCTCCGAACTAAACGTGCCCAGTTCCCTCAGCCTCTCCTCACAGGACTTGTTCTCTAGACCCCTCACCAGCTTGGTGGCTCTCCTCTGGACACCCTCCAGCACCTCAATGTCCTTCCTGTAGCGAGGGGCCCAAAACTGAACACAGTACTCAAGGTGAAGCCTCACCAGTGCTGAGTACAGGGGCACGATGACTTCCCTACTCCTGCTGGCCGTGCTGCTCCTGATACAGGCCAGGATGCCGTTGGCCTTCTTGGCCACCTGGGCACACTGCTGGCTCATGTTAAGCTGGCTGTCCACCAACACTCCCAGGTCCTTTTCTGCTGGGCAGCTTTCCAGCCACTCTTCTCCAAGCCTGTAGCGTTGCCTGGGGTTGTTGTGACCAAAATGCAGGACCTGGCACTTGGCCTTATTAAAGCTCATCCCATTGGCCTTGGCCCATTGATCCAGTCTGTCCAGATCCCTCTGTAGAGCCTCAGGCAGATCAACACTCCCACCTAGTTTGGTGTCATCTGCAAATTTACTGAGGGTGCACTCAATCCCCTTATCTAGATCATCAATAAAGATATTAAACAAGACTGGCCCCAAAACCGAGCCCTGAGGGACACCACTGGTGACCAGCCACCAACTGGATTTCACCCCATTAATCACCACTCTCTGGGCACGGCCACCCAGCCAGTTTTTTGTCCAGTGAAGAGTACACTTGTCTATGCCATGATTCGCCAGTTTCTCCAGGAGAATGCCATGGGGGATGGTGTCAAAGGCCTTACCAAAGTCCAGGTAGACATCATCCACAGCCTTCCCTGCATCGAGAAGACGGGTCACATGGTCACAGAAAGAGATCAAGTTGGTTAAGCAGGGCCTCCCTTTCATAAACCCATGCTGGCTGGCCCTGATCACTTGGCTGTCCTGCACTTGCTGTGAGAGCTCACTCAAGATGGTCCTCTCCATGATCTTTCCCGGTACCGAGGTCAGGCTGACAGGCCTATAGTTTCCCGGATCCTCCCCAGATCCTCCTTCCGGCCCTTCCTGTAGATGGGCATCACATTGGCCACCCTCCAGTCGTCTGGTACCTCTGCTGTTGACCAGGATTGTTGATAGATAATGGAGAGAGGCTTGGTGAGCTCTTCCGTCAGCTCCCTGAGTATCCTTGGGTGAATCCCATCTGGCCCCATAGACTTATGCGTGTCCAAGTGCATAAACAAATCATTAACTACTTCTTCCTCGATTATGGGGGATTTGTTCTGCTCTCCATCCTTATCTTCCAGCCCAAGAGGCTGAACACCCTGGGGGTAGCTGGTCCAACTATTGAAGACAGAGGCAAAGAAGGCATTAAGTATCTCAGCCTTCTCCTCATCCTTGGTCGCAATGTTTCTCCCCGCATCCAGTAAGGGATGGAGATTCTCCCTGACTCTCTTTTTGTTGACATATTTATAGAAACTTTTTTTGTTGTCCCTTATAATAATGGCCAGCTCCGGCTGGGCTTTTGCCTTCCTAATTTTTTCTCTGTATAACCTAACAAGATCTCTGTACTCCTCCTGAGTTGCCTGTCCCTTCATCCAAAGGTGGTAAACCCTCCTTTTTTCCCTAAGACCCATCAAAAGCTCTTTGTTCAACCAGGCCGGCCATTTTCCCCGGCCTTTAATTTTGCGTCTCATGGGGACAGCCAGCTCCTGGGCCTTTAAGATCTCCTTCTTGAAGAGTGTCCAGCCTTTCTGGACCCCTTTGCCCCGCAGGATTATCTCCCAAGGGACTCTCCCAACCAGGGTTCTGAACAGGCTAAAGTCTGCCCTCCGGAAGTCCAAGGTGGAGGTTTTGCTAATCCCCTTCCTTACCTCACTAAGAATTGAAAACTTGACCATTTCATGATCGCTAAGTCCAAGACGGCCTCCGATCTCCACATCTCCCGCTAGTCCTTCTTTGTTTGTGAAAAGTAGGTCTAGCGAGGCGCCTCCCCTAGTAGGCTCTTCTACCAGTTGTGTCATGAAGTTATCTTCCATACACTCGAGGAACCTCCTAGCCTGCCTGCTCTCTGCTATTTTTCCAGCAGATGTCCGGTAGGTTGCAGTCCCCAACCAGAACAAGGGCTGGCGACTGCGAGACTGCAGCCAGCCCGCTTATAGAATACTTCATCAACCTGCTCAGTCTGGTTGGGTGGTCTATAGCAGACTCCCAGCACAAAATCACCCTTGTTAGCCTTCCCCTTCATCCTTACCCATAAACACTCAACTTCATCGTCTCTGGAATCTAGCTCTATGCAGTCAAAACACTCCCTAATGTATAGAGCCGCACCCCCCCCTCTCCTTCCTTGCCTATTCAGACTTATTAAGACTGAGAAAGAAAGCTCAGCCTAAACCAACTGCGCTGACATGGAAAAAGGTCCATGGAACAAGATGCTGACATCTTTGCTAGGTCTTCTTTTCCTCTGTCAAAAAAGAAACAGCAGAAGAAAAACAATTCATCAAAGAAAGTGAGAGCTCATCCTTTCTTCCTCACGCACTCCACCACTGCAAAAGGCCAAATTTAGCATGTGGTGTTCAAGTCTCTGCAGCAGCAAACAACAATTCTCACCTGCAATCTTTTGAAACAGTCACCCGTCAGACCAGCTGCTTGGTCTCCAGACTAACAGAAGGTTGAAGATGATTCAAAATAATAAAGTTAATAGAGGCTTCTTTTTTAAATGGCGTGAATCAAAAAGGCTATAGATCTCAAACCAATTTTTCAGCTTTCCTGTTGAAATGTTATCATAGTAACCATCCTCTTTAAAATGTTCAAGATACTGGTGGGGAACAGTATTTTTCATCTTTTTTTTTTTTTTTTTAAAGTTAAACTCCTGTACATTGCATAAAGTGTATTTTGTACATACATACCAGAAGCCACAGTTTCAGAGATACTATATAATTGTTGAAAGTACATGGATTTCCAATGCACTGAAAGCAATTTACAGCAGAGGAAGGCATATCTCTGGTTTTAAAAATATTGTTCAGAGTACATGGAGATCAGGATGACTGGGAAACACGTGCTCCCACGGGATGTTGAAGAGCGCCAATAGGAAAGGACCTGAAAATTCTTCAAACATCTGAGAAGTCCCCTCTACAATATTAATAACCAGGCTAAATTAAGCAAGCCACAGAATTCCTTTTTGCTTTCATGAGGCATATTTGGTGGGTTTTAATAATGTCTGACAGAACAGTTCCACATAGTTTTTTTTCTTAAAAAAAATTAGAAGGGCTTTAAATGACAGTACTACAGTTGCATGGCTAAGCAAGGAAAGGGTTGAGCTCTTGTGAATAAATACGTATAATATGTTCTTCAGTCCAATAATTGAACTATTTCTCAAATAAGATATCATGCCATGTGTACTTTGTAGGATCTCTTGTACTTGTGCAGGTAAATGTAATACTGCATAATACAGTGTGTACCATTTCACAGGATACTGAGTCCGTTTCTGTAAACTCCTACAGCACCAAAGGTAATGCCTGCATCATAAATTGGTGCACATGTATGTGTTTACAACACTGGGTCACAAGCACAGTGCTGAATAATAGCACAAATTAGCTGCCACACTAAGCATGCCTGGATTTTAGCAAAAGCTTTAATCCTTAAATTACTTCCTCATAGGCTGATTTCCTTAAATCCATGCAGATTCCCAGCAACTGCCATATGAACACACACATCATTACAGAGCTGGAATCCATTGCAGTTTTTCCATTAACTCCTCCTGTTCACAGCACATTTCTGTTCACAAATATAAACATCTGTGCACACGTAGACCAGGAGAAGCTTTTCTGGTTAACAAATTTTCTCGCTTGTGCTGCATCCAAACAAGTGGCTGTTAATGAATGGGGGGGAAACCCAAACAACATTACATTGCCACTGATTAACTTTTAAAATACATACCTTCGAGAAGAGATTTTTGTCACCTTGTTGTCTGACCCTGGACAAGTCCCTTAATCTCTTTGTGCCTCAGTTTCCCATCTGTAAAATGGGAATAATAATTCTTACCACCACAGATAAGGCACTAGTTAAGTGCTAAGTATTTTAAATATTGACTCAAAGCCTCAAAACCTAAAACTCAAAAAAACCCAACAGTGAAGTAGCTTGATACTTATGCATGCATATTACACATGCAGTGAAAATGAACATGTAAGAATGTATGGGAAATGTTCTACAGTCAGGTTTTATCATTAAAAAACCCTTAGAATTTGACAGAGAACACTGAATGGCTCATTATTTGAGAAATAGCACATAAGCATAATAACTGAAGACTATCACAGTGGTTACAAAGAGAAGGAAGTGTATGAGTTGGTCTCATTTTGTAATTTTCAGCTCTCTCCTCATACCTAGCCATGCAATGGCAAAGCCAGTCTCAATACCTCTGGAAAGCTAGAAGGAACCCATTCACCCTGAATACAAACGCAACAAAGATGCATAACACTACTAAGCATATGCACACACAGTAAAGGAAACAAAAAAATCCCCATTTAGATGCAAAAGCCATTTATAAACTCATGACATAAGTAGAGAATGATTAATTATACAAGAAAAAAAAAGTTAGGAAGTGAGAACATTGAAGATAATTCAATATTCCCACTTGAGGCAAGTTTTTTGGGGGGGAGAAAGTTACAGAAAACCAAATTAAATTTGTCTGATAATGGAAAATTACTGCAAACTTCATTTTATATCTCCACAGCCTAGAACCTTACAGTGAGAAACCTCATAGCTGGCATCAGAATCACCTTCATAATTTTTTCTTCCTTTCTCTCTCAGTTCCTTCCACTTTTTCCTCTCTGCGTCTTTGTCCTGGAGGACAGAGAGCAAGATCTTTGAACACGAAACCTTCAGCTCTTTCTGCTGCAACCCCTGTATCACCCCATTAAGTCAAATTTATGGCAGGACTGACAGTATTGCCTTTGTAGTTACCACTCCTTAAGCATCAATGCAGGAAGGCAAAGCTCAAGGAGTTCCACAGTTCTATGCAACGATTTACAGCAAGTGAGCTACAGAAGTAGCCCAACTCTTTTAGTATACTGGACAGTTAATGAGTAGCAGATACTTTCAGCACGTCTAGAAGACAAACCACTTCAAGTCCCTAAGCTGGAATTCAGAAATCTCACATTAGCAACTATGAAAAATATCCACAAAGATAAAAGGCAATGCTAAAAACCTCTCCAGACGGAAGCTGATCTCAGAACAATACTCCACCTCCATGCAGTATGCACATTTTAAAACCCAGGACAGAAAATACCTGCAATACAACACATGTGACCTTACCTTAGGGAAGAAAAAAGTCTCCCAATGCAGGTCTGGATAGGAAGAAGAATAATCAGAACTGCCATTCCTGCAAGACATGATGGGCCGATCTCTCTCCAGAGAAGTGCTGTCACTGCTATAGCTTGAATTGGTCCAGCCCACAAGAAGTGCAAGAAAATAGTTACCTAGGCAAACAGTTAAGAAACAAAAATTAGCTTTTGGTCTTAGCTAAAAAATTAAATGCTAATAACATGAAGTTCAGGAAGCACCTTTGCCTTCGGCAGGTACTGAGGCATCCAGCGGCTCTGAATCTGCACCAGATTCAGAGACCTAAACATACACAGAGGTACTCAAACTTCAGAAAGTAAGCAAGTTACCACACTGATTTTTTTTTTATCTTCATGCATCAATATTTGAGTTTGGGAAAACCGCAGGAAAATATTTAAAGTGGGAGGGGAAAGTACCTTTTCCTCCCATATTTTAAGATAACATTTCTCTTCCTATGATGTTTGAGAAACAACTAGAAGGAAAGTTCAGAAGAAACACTTAAATCATCAGTTGTAAACCAAAACTTCTTGACTCAAACCCCACAATTTCTTCAGCCCCTTAGAAAGATCTGTAATACTTCTTACCTGATCAAATTTGTTCACATCGTTTGACAGAAGATTTACTATTTGACCAGTGGTAGTTTTTGCCATGGCTACGTTACTGAGACGAAGTGCCTAAAAAAGTCAGAACGGTCTCAAATTGTCACAGCTTACACAGCACAGTGCACCTATACACAGAAGACTCAATACACAAATCCAATACTGGGGCAACAGCTGAAGGCACACCTCAACTTCTGCCTGAGGAAAGCAGGGCACATTTCAAGAACCTTAGATAATCTGTGCATTAGACTAAATATTCTGAAAAGTCCTGAAAAAGAGCCTATAAAAAAAAGTCTAGGGAAGGACTGCAAGTCATAACTACCTTCATGTTGCCTGAAGTGATTAAAATGGGAAAATATCAAAATAGGAAGCTATAAAACCAAACAAAAGTGCCTGGAACTTCTCATTTGCATTGCTCTCCCCCACATCACAAGCATCTGCTCAAAACAGGAACAAAAAACTCCACCTGAAGATCAAATTTAAATCAGGACAGTGTTTGGCCAATTGAAAGAATTCTGCTTTGAAAGAGATTTCTGTCAGAAGACAGAAACCCCAAGTTACTCATATTATACCAGTTCTTGCTAACACTGCAAACTGTGCTATCTTTGCAAATCAGAGTTAATAACCCTTTACAAATTAGTATTTCCCTTATTAATAACTCTTTTAAAATCATAGATTTCTGAATTATATTAAAAAGTTTAGCACATGCTGTGAAAACCAACAGGAGTAAATATACAACATTTTTATAGTTTAATAAATGAGTCAATCAGCAGAAATAGTATACGATTATAAAATGCCCCCCAAAATATTACATCTGGAAAGATGCAGTCTGAACATTACTGCAAAGATCCAAACTGAAATATCTCGAATACGCAGATAATGGACCTTGCTTCCTTCTACACCTCCTACAAAGAAAACACAGTTTTGCAGCACAAGTAAAAAATATGCAAAACACATTACACATTTTCCTGTAACAGGAATAATTCACTCCTCAAAAACACTTTGCATTTTTAGGTGGTGCACATCCACTTCTACCTCTCCAAACAGTTATTATTAGGATTCCTTTTTTGATCAATAATCTAACTTGAAAAGCACTAATTGTTCCAAAAATATTGTTCCAATTTTTTAACTCAGGTGCAAGAACATCAGACATCAAAGTACTTATTCAAAGCATCATTTCAAATAAAGTGTCTTGTATTTCTTGCACCTCACTGTTAGGTTACAAAGATATTCATCACAGAGAGAATCCGAACCCCAACTTCATTGAAACCAGCTGGCAGAAACATTTAAAACTGTGCTAAGAAATTCCTCTGATATTCTAATAATAAATCTAGGATACTGGGTATATGAGAGATGAGATTTAATTATTTAAGAAAATCATTGCTTCATTCCCTGTCTTAAGCCATTTTGTCTCTCATACAATCCCCATGAAGCTGCCTGCAGGTAACGCAGCCACAGCACATCCACGTTTCTATCATGCTTACTCCACAGATCAAGGTTGATAAACTCCTGGAAAAGCTGTTAGATACCCACAGACCATAATAATGGGAGTTCAAGTGATGTGTGTTTGAAGAAGTTGCCCGCCAGGGTGTGTTGATAGCATCTACTGCTACTTACTCCATTCCAACACAGACATATCTGCTATTTGAGGTCCACCTGAGCCACCCAGGAGAACACTGCGCTGGTGTCTTGCTAGTGTCCCACGGCCTGGGTCTGTCTCAGACCCACCACCTGAGTCACCTTTTTGACTGCTTCCTAGCTGTTTCAGACACAAGCGGCAAAAACAGTTTCAAAATGTTCTGAACACGTCTTGAATGTTCAAAATGTTTTGAACGTGTCTTGAAACAACAGTTACAAGGCCAGGCTGGATGGGGCTTTGAGCAACCTGGTCTGGTGGGAGGTGTCCCTGCCCATGGCAGAGGGGTTGGAACTCGATGATCTTTAAGGTCCCTTCCAACCCAAACCATTCTATGATTCTGTGAATCTATGAAAATGTACCAGCCCAGTTCATTTTGGCCAAATCTCACAGGAGATTGTGAGCCAAAAGGGGTTGCTTGTCTGATTTGACTTCTCAGGGAAGAGACAGCCATTTCCAATGTCAGTGGCACTGCAATTTTAGTCTTTTCTTCCCTTCCTGCTTCAAAACTAGTTGAAGTAGCACTGGTTTTGATTTTTTAATCTATTTTTTTCAAGTGAAATAAGCCTTATATTTTCCTGGTTGGATGGAGCTGTCTACACTGGAAAGCTTACAGAAGGAAATGAAAACACAGGACATAAAGTTGCAGTTTTACTTATATAACCAATTTTTACCAAAAAGTCCTGATTTGGTAGTTTTCCTTTTCACTACATCCAAAACACAACACCATACCAGCTGCTATGAAGAAAATTAACTCTATCCCAGCCAAAGCCACTACACTGTGGCTTGAAAACACTGCTTTGACTGTAGGAGTTTTAAATTCACTCCAAAGGTAAGAAATACTACTGAAGATCATCTAGAGCCACACACCTTTTAAAAAGCAACTGTAGTTTGAGTTTACATTTTATTTTACATTTTCCAATTATCAGCCTGTTTTCCGCAGAAAGAGCTGCTTAATTTTCTGTCTAGAAGTTTTCCATCCAGGTGTATTTCCCAGCAAGCACCCTTTCTCAAGGAAAATCGGTTTTAATTACATGAACTAATGAGAGCAATTTGTATGCCTGATGTCCTAAACTTTTTTTTTTTCCCCAGACGTAATTGCACTGACCTAATTTCAATTCTTTAACCATTATTTGCCTTCTGTACTCCCATCTTAAGTGTTTTAATCTCTCCCTGCCCAAAACAGTTAATTCAAAAGCATATTAAAGATAGAGAACTGACTACAGAAAGGCGTAATATAACTGTTTGGTCAAGTAACTCCTGACACCTTTCTGGCTGCTTTCTGTCTCAACCAACTACTCCACAGCTTAAACTGCTTTAGGTTTTAATCTGAACCTCAAAGAGCTTCTAAAAGTTAAGTCATTAAAAAAAAAAAAAGTAAATCATCAGCCTCCCATAAGTGCCTTTGGTTTTAAAACATGAGATTTTGAGTCATGAGACAGATTCCACTTTCATTTTTGTTACAAGTTTCCTGCGTGCATCACTAACACTTCTTACTGATCACAGAACAGCTTGGAGTTAGAATGCAGGCTTTTGGTAAATGAGATTTTAAGTTTCCAGGAAATGAAAAGGGGTCTAAAACTTAAGAATTATGAGCATTTGAAGTTCTCTATTAAGGATGCTCGCTCATCCAACCCAACTCATCCTTGCAAATCCAAGGTTTTATTTACTACAGCAATTAATGAACACAGCAAAAGCGCTGCTAAATTAGTGCCCAGATTCTTTCAAAAGCATATATGAGGATAAAGAGAAAATATGGCCTATCTATAAGCCTCAGATAATGAAGACAAACGATTAGAAAGGTTTATCAATGTTCTGCTGTGACCTCAGCCTTCACCCTCAGGAGTAAACATTTATGAGATGAGGGGAGATTAATTTTCCATTTAATCACATCTCTATAAATAAGGGTGCATATTATGAACATTTCTTTTCCAAGCTTCTAAGCTAATATCAACACAGCAACAAACATCATCACGATATACATATTTCATGAATTTCAAACTGTGTTATGATAATCAGTTTAGTAAATTAATACCTTAGAGAGATGTTTATATACAAGAAAGCAGTGTGCCATGTTAGAGCTGAATTCCCAGAGGATAATTTCCAAGGTATCAGAAGAAGGAGGAGAATAAATATGGGTATGAAAAGCAATCAACACTTACAATGAGGTCAGTTTTACTCTCCTCACTTTACTGCTTTGCCCAAAACCTTCGTATGATGTATATCAACAGCATAAACGTTTGCTTTAAGTGAACGGTACTTACATTTAATGCTTAAAATAACATTCTAAAGAAACTTTACAGTCCTGATCCTTCAATTAAGCTTATTTGCTGAGGTGAGAACTGGCAGGACACTATTCCAGCAGCACTAAAGCTAAAAAGTTAGGGTATTTTCCCTTCCAGCATCCCCAGAGCAGGGACTTCATGGTTGGAAGCAGAGACAGGCTCAATGGAGTATTGCCAACAGCTTCAGAAGAAGGAAGCAGACATTTACAACTCGGCTGCTTGCTCCCCAGAGCACACCAAGGCCAGCATTTCACCCTGGATGTTGCTCAACTCCTTCCTGTAGGTAATACCCATAATTTCATGTTTCACTTTCCATCTGACATCCCCTCCAGCCTGGAGAGGGCAGCAGTACCACTGCCTCTTCCTGAACTAACCTGATGGATGCCCTGAGAGGCAGTGGGTGTGCAGCCTCTCTGACCCACGAAGGAGGCAACTCAATACAACAGCATTACTGGAAGAAAATATAAATAAATCCCACCATTAACCACAACAGGGGTGGGGGTGGGGGGAAACTGGACAGTGAAGCAATTCCCAGGCAACCAAGAATGCTGAAGCAGATGGTGAAAACCAAGCTTAATGTCCTCCCCAGGGATGAAACTGCAGTGCTGAGTAACTGCCAGCATCCCCTGGGAGCTCTGCCCATCTCCCCTGCTGTCTGCTGGCAGCCTTTTACCGCTCCAGCGGACAAACCTTTCAACAGCAACTGGTGGACCCCTCTCCGACAGCACCACCAGGTGAAAATCAGCAGCTCCTCCTAGGATTTGGGGCTGTTTAATTCACCACCATTACCAGGAGGACTGAAGCTATCATTCAGACATGTATAATCATAGAATTATTGGAAGGTCCCAATCATAGAATTGGAAGGGACCTTAAAGATCGTCTTGTTCCAACCTCCTGCCCTGGGCAGGGACACCTCCACCAAACCAGGTTGCTCAAAGCCCCATCCAGTCTGGCTTTGAACACTTCTAAGGATGAGGCATCCACAGCTTCTCTGGGAAGACCTGTTCCAGCGTTTCACCAGCCTCGCAGTAAAGAATTTATTCTTAATATCTGTCTAAATCTCCCCTCTTTCAGTTTAAAACCATTACCCCTCGTCCTATCACTCCCTCCCCATCTCTCCTGTAGACCCCTTCAGGTACGCGAAAGGCTGCTCTAAGGTCTCCCCAGAGCCTCCTGTTCTCCAGGCTGAACAACCCCAACTCTCTCAGCCTGTCCTCATAGGAAAGGTGCTCCAGCCTTATTACTGAAGAGAGAGCAAAAGCACATACATATATTTAAGGTCTGACACATATCAGATTGCGTTACATTTCTACAAACGAGTCATTTCAATGGAATTGCAAGCATGAACATAACAACTGTTTTTTAAAACTCCTCTAACAAAATAGCTGTCAAATGCCAAATATACCTGTTTGCTTACAGGTTTGCTTACCTTCCGATAAATCATGTGACACATAGCTACCCTTAGCTTCATGCCAGCCCGCTGTACATGATAGAAGTATAAGTGGTGCATTATAGCTAGAATAAGCGTGCACACAGACAGAGCAGCTGCGTAGCAATATGCATAATTCAAACCATCTGAGGAATCATAGTTTTCAAAATAATTAATAATTTTTCCCAAAAATATTGGCTGAATTATTTTGAGGGTTTCCTGAAAGAAAAAGAAGGGGAAAAAGTATTAACAATCTCCTACCATACCACGCTGCCCAAGTTTGTAACCAGGCAAACAAGAGCCAAGTAGTGCCGCAAGTCACATCCTGTATTATTTTGCATTTATTGTGCTCTAAAATGTCAAGCCAATTTTTCAACACATAATGCAAAAGAAATATGTTCCACATTAAAACGCAGTTGAATCTTTAAAAAGAACTCTCTCAATCACCAATAAAAACTTTGATGTTTTAAAAATTGCATTAGTAAGTATTACAGTTCCATTTTTAAAGATGGCAGTGTGTCCTTTAGAGCCATTTACATATAGCAACCCCCCCCCCCTTTTTCTGTGGGGGCACCCCATTCAGATACATAAAATACAACTAAGCCTTACAAAGCAAGGAAACGGCTTGTAATGTCTCAAAAATACTGCACTGAAATCAGCTCCGTTACATACCCATAATACCCCAGTTATAATTTAATTTTTCAGTCTCTGCAGGGCTGTAGCTCTGTTTTACTTTTCTGAGAGAGTACATGAATGTCAGAGATTCTCTGATCAGCCCAGCATGAAGTCACCAGTATGTATCATGCAACTTAGTAGGCCAAGTTTCACATTGCTAAGAAGTGTGTTGTATGACATTTTACACCACTTACCTCAATCATTGTGAAAAATCCCAAAACTAAATAGGATTTCCAGTAACAAAGAATAATGGCTTTTGTTAAATGTGGTGTTTTTCCTCTCTTTTTGGCTTTTTGCACCTCTTTATCCCAGTACCTGACAAGCAAAATGCAAATATGCTGGAGGACATGAGTAAAATCACAAGGCAATTACCTGGAATAAAATACCTTCAGACTTGATTGGCCAGATTGCCATGATCACTTTTATACAACAACAACAACAAAAGTTAACAGATGTTTTCTCATTCACATAAACACATTGAACTTAGTATTATAGGCCTAGTTACTCTTGCATAATCACAAACAATTCACCACTGTTGACTACTATTGCCTTTGACATCTTTGAGGAGGAGGAGGAACCCTTTCTTTCCTTCTCCTCACCTTAATTAAGACCCTAATTATCATATGGTCTCCAGACTATGGACTAAACTGAGGCAGCATATAAACTCTGCATTTCCCCAGAAAGGTTGTGATGCATAGGCCTTTCTCATGTCTGGCCCTTTCTTTTTTCCACCACCTGCTTCGATGAGGAGGATCAAATACAGCACGAGAGCAGAGGGAACTGTCTGCAGGAAGTTTTCTCCACACATCTCTCTGAAGGCAAGGATTACAGCAGCAGAGTGGGATAGACCTTTCCATTACTACGTCTACCCACAAGCAGGACGCAATCTGTTCACATTAAAAATCACAGACAGTAATAACAAGCATGACTTTAACAAGAAAGCATCAGAAGTTAAGCAGACTTCTCAAAGCATGCTGTTGTCAGTCAGGATATCCCTCCTTGCTACCGGAGGCTAAATATTTTCTGCCAGACACTCTGACCTTGCTACTTTGAGGGCTGAAATGAGTCTAAGGCATGAAAGCCAAATTATTTTGCAACAAAGCACACAAGCTTGAAGCATACAGTATGGATAAGAAAACATTTTTTTCATTTTTACCCTCTTCTTTTTGTTACAAGGATTATAGAGGTATTGTCTAAATGCTTCAGAATCAGAACTGAAACTGTGTAGATTCTGAGGGGTTTGTTGGCCCAAGAGAAAAAACTACTTCCTCACGTGACTTTTTATGAGTTATATTCTCTGCTTCTTGGCCAAGTACATGAAAGAATTAAAAACCACTTTTTTTTTTTTTTTAAAAAATGCTGTATTTTCTACCATTTCCTGTCTTGGGGAAAGTGTGTGCTTTTACTGTAAGAACCACTGGAAAAAATCCATCTTCCTCTACAGCAAAACCCCTGAGCTGCTTCAAGACACAACCATGGAATTTGGCAAAGCTCTCCACTACAAAGATGTTAAAAGCTGCGCTCCTATGAGCTTATCACTGACCCTCTTTCTTCAGTTAACTCATCCACAGCAGGATGATCTAAGACCTGGTCATAGCCTTTCATTTCTGGATTCTTTTTATTTCTTGAGGAGTCTCTCATCCCAACCAAACTAATGGGAAAGTTGATTTGGTCTGCCTTCGGTGTAAAGCCAAGAAATAGCAAGGCTACGCTTCCTTAATACAGAAGCCACGTTTCACAATGAGACACCTCTAATTATATTTAACAAAACATTATTTAAAGACAAAAAATTTCTCTATTTCAAGGTTCAAGACAACTTACACAAATTGTTACTCTTGGAAGATATTTTACTATTAAAAGAAAAAGAATGATACTCCTGGGTCCATGACAACATGATTGGTACACACCCCATGAAAAAAGTACTTGTAAAAAAATAAAAACACCTCCTAGACACAAGCCTTTAGATGCTCAGGCATTTTATCGACTTTACCAAAGAGTGGCATATTTTCAACATATATATATAAAGGGTACACAGCTGTCACTTAGTTCAGTTTGTGCTCAGAACCAAAAAAAAAAAAACCCCTAAAACCTTTCCCCCATTTTTATGAAGAGAAATTTTAAAAGTTTCCATAGCTACTCTACCACAGGCTAAAAGACTCACACTAATTTATTATGGATTACTGCAGAAACAGATGATGAAAACTCTTCTTTTCCAAGCATTCTGCAAAGTGACAAATTAGTTATAAATGACATAATGGAAATACTCAAATGCATTTTCATTATGTATAACTTGAAAAAACTAAAATGCTTCCAGAGTTCTAAATATATTATTCCAAGTTCTAAATATTATTCTTAGTTCTTCAGGATTTTAACGGCAGACCTTGTTAAAATTTACAAGAACCTCTTTTAATTTTAGAGTAGGAAAAAGACTCTCACCTTCACCAGCATAAATACAATGAACAAGAACAATTATTTTTTCTCCTTACCATTGCAATTTTTCTCCAAGCTCCTCTGAGGAATCTTCTGGCAGCACTTTATACATATCATCTTCTTCAAGCTTCCGTTTATGGCCAATAATAAATAAGGGATTCAACCACCTATTTAAATATAAATTATTAATAAACTGATCAGCAGACCAAAAAACTAATTCCTTTACATATTAATTTAATTCTTTTACCCCTTTCTTCCCTCCTCTTCTCCTACATCACTCAACATCCACACGTTTTACTGCACGTCTCTCTTATCTAAGACTTAAGTCACTGCCAATTTACAGATAGGAGAGCATTTCCCATTGCCTAAAGCTACGCCCCATAGCACCTTACTCCCAGGCATACAGACAGGCAGCACAGCTCCTCTTTGCAACTTGTTACAATGTTTCCTTATAATTAAGGAAAATCAGCATTCCTTTACATATTTAGGAAAAAAAAAACAAAAACAAAACAAACAGAACTCAATCCAACTCTTAAAATATTGACAGAACTGTAAATAAAACTGTAATACATATTAAAAGACATTTTTTGTAACTAGCCCGGCTCTTCATTTACATGAGGAAAAAACTAACTGCTGTTCAACTGCCGTCTTGACAAATACCAAAGGTCAGCAATTTAAAGACAACAACTCAAATGTAAAAACGGGTAAATAATGGATTATTACTAGAACTTATCTTATCCATGTTTGGAAACATAAACAAAAAGCACACTTGTCACAGTGTGTAGGTACATTAAAGGAAAATATTGCCTAACAGCTCAGCTTTCTTAGGGGACAGATTTTTAAAAGCTCAGTATTTTATGAGCGCGCTTTTAAAACACATTATAAAAGTGCTACCATAGGTTTGCTGGAAAATGCAATATTTTGTTAGATCAAATAATACTGTCAGGGAACAGTAAGACTAGGTTTTATGTACCTAGATCCTTCCTCAAGCCCAAAACACAGGTCACAGAGGTCCAGTTTCAGCTGTGCCCCACAGAGCAGCCAGATGTGTGGCAGAAAGCACAGAACCGACCAAGTTGTTCATGAGAGGGAGCAAAAGAGAAAGGTGTCTGTCTCATGTCACTTGCCTGTGAAAGTTCATAAAAGCTATTTAGTTTCTGATGCTTGATTATTCCCTGACTTCACCAACACAGTTTTTAAAAGAGTGTTCACACTAGGTGCACTGTATTATTTTCTGGAAGGCCTGTATGTGAGAATTCAAAACTAGGATAGGTTACAACGAGGGCATTTATTTATTCAAAACCACAACAGTGGTTATGAATACTAATCAACTAGCTTTTCATTTCTTGCTCAGGCATGTTCAAATTAAATTTTGTATACACTTGCTTATAAGAAGTTCGTTGATTAGTTTTTGAGAGGGTGGAGGGGCAAGCTGGAGAGTTGGGCAGAGAGGTACCTGATGAAATTCAACAAGGGCAAGTGTAGGGTGCTGCACCTGGGGAGAAATAACCCCGTGCACCAGTACAGGCTGGGGGCTGACCTGCTGGAGAGCACCTCTGAGGAGAAAGACCTGGGAGTCCTGGTGGACAACAGGATGACCATGAGCCAGCAATGTGCCCCTGTGGCCAAGAAGGCAAATGGTATTCTGGGGTGCATCAGGAAGAGTGTGACCAGCAGGTCAAGGGAGGTTATCCTGCCCCTCTACTCTGCCCTGGTGAGGCCCCATCTGGAGTACTGTGTCCAGTTCTGGGCTTCTCAGTTAAAGAAGGGCAGGGAACTGCTGGAGAGGGTACAGCAGAGGACCACAAAGATGATGAGGGGCCTGGAGCATCTCTCTTAGGAGGAGAGGCTGAGGGACTTGGGTCATTTTAGTCTGGAGAAGACTGAGGGGGGAACTGATTAACACCTATAAATACTTAAAGGGTGGGTGTAAAGAGGAAGGGGCCAATCTTTTTTCAGTGGTGCCCAGGGATAGGACAAGAGGAAATGAGAAAAACTTGATTAGAGGAAGTTCCATCTAAACATAAAGAGGGGCTTCTTCACTTTGAGGGTGGCAGAGCACTGGAACAGGCTGCCCAGAGAAGCGGTGGAGTCTCCATCTCTGGAAACACTCAAAACCCACCTGGACAAGTTCCTGTGTAACCTGCTGTAGGAGGACCTGCTTTGGCAGGGGGGGTTGGACTAAATGATCTCCAGAGGTCCCTTCCAACCCCATATCATTCTGTGAACCCTACAAGAGGGGGCTCAGAGAGCTTCTTCAAAGATAGAACCTTTTTGACAGGCTCCATGGCACAACTGCATGTGACAAATGGTATTAATAGTGTTTTTTTCCTTCACTACTTAACGTGTTAGCACAGTGTTTGTGTGACTCATTCAAAGATTAAGTCTCTATCCTTAGAGTAGCATCTTTAATGTCTAAGAGCCCTTTTTAAACCCTTGGAACAAGTACTGAAGATCTGTACGTGTGAGCTGTTAAGTCCTCAGTTTATGTTAAAGTACGATTAGAAACAGAAAGTACTTGTCAGACAAGTCTGTTGCTTGAACTGTATGGTCAAATAACATCAGGGCCCACATCACTGCCACAACTTCCCTACAGCTCCTGATAAAACATCTCGAACACCACTTGCTCCAACCAGCAAAAGAGCTGCTGCCTGGTTTGACACAATTAAGTCTGCTTCACTGAAATAGCTCTTCTTCAGCCTCAGTTCTTGTTGCTGACCAAAGGTAAGGAGCAGACATGAGGCAAATAACCTCAATGCTATTCAAACAATTCCTGCCTGCTGCCTGCCTGCTCTCTTTGCTCCAGGACAAACAGTTATGGGAAAGATCTGCAGAATTCATTTGATTCATGGCTGATACCAAGTGTTCCTTCCCTTGCAACATCAGTATTAGCCTACAGCCTACTCCATAAGCAAGTCACAGGTCTCCTATCTGCCAGAGAAGGATAGAGAATAAGTCATCTTCCCCAACTCCTTTAGCTGAAAATCAGGATGAGGCAGCCCTTTCAGGAAAACACAAGTAAATGCTTCTCACATCTATGGAAATAGTTATGAGATTCCCCTAGCTAGTACTGCCAAGGTGGTGAAAAATTGTTCTGACATTTAACAAGGTGCTTAAATAGGATATTTATTACAGAATCACAGAATGGCTGAGATTGGTTAGAAAGGACCTCTGGAGGTCATGCAGTCCAAGCCCCCGCTCAAGCAGGGCAAACCTAGAGATGGTTGTTAGGACCGTGTCCAGACAGCTTTTGAAGATCTCCAAGGAAGGAGACCACAACTTCTCTGGGCAACCTGTGCCAGCGCTCAGTCACCTCCACAGTGAAGAATAGTTTCCTGATGTTCAGAGGGAACCACCTGAGTTTCAGTGTGCGCCCACTGCCTCTGGTCCTGTCACTGGGCATCACTGAGCAGAGCAGGGCTCCATCCACCTTGCAGCCTTCCTTCAGGTATTTATACACATTGATGAGATACCCCTGAGCCTTCTCTTCTCCAGGCTGAACAGCCCCAGCTTTCTCAGCCTCTCCTCATAGGAGAGATACTCTCGTACTGAAGAGAGTCCAGCGAAGGGCCACAAAGGTGATGAAGGGTCTGGAGTATCTCTTCTTCTCCCTTGTAGCGGGGAGGCCAGAACTGGACTCAGGACTCCAGGTGTGGCCTCACCAGTGCTGTACTCTCTGTTATTGGCATGTAGCAGAACGCACAGAGGAATATAAAAGACACTTTAAAAATATACTTAAATATACACTTCTTAAAACATAAAACAATGCTCCTAATGTTACTCTGTAGAACACTACTCCTTTCCTTAATACTTTTCAAAACACGATGAGAAACCACAACCAGGCCACAGGAAGAAAAATGCTTCTGCTGAGGGCGACTGACTGCTCTGTCTTGATGTTAGTTTGATACAGCTGTAGTGACAGCCAACAGCAGCAGAGTCTCCACCACAGCCATAGTGTAGCAAAATAACCAGATGACAGATAACTGTCTCAAGTCTACAGGATTGCTAGAGTCACCTAGCCTACCCTTTGGCCTTAAACTGTCCAAAAAAAACCCAAGTTACTGATGATACACCCACCTTCGCTGAGTTCTTAGGGTTTGTTAGCAAGATCCCTTCTGTTTCCCTCATCTCCACATCAACCAAGTACAATACCTACTATGAGACTGAATTTCCAAATTAAGTAGCAGGTGGAGATAATAGTGCATGGTAAAATTTGCCAAAAATCTCAAGGTTTTCAGACTATTATTTCCAGTGAGACCTAGCACAAATTCTGGGTTTCTCACATTTTTCCAACAGTTAAAATCCTAATTTTGAAAACAGTCCTATATTGCATTACAACCTACATGTTAACACTACAGAAGACAAGGAAAACCAATCTGGAGTATGCAGAAAACTGTGGTAATTCATTTTGTGAGTCATTTATTATAATAGACAACATGACAAAGACTCAGCACAAGTCGACATGTCTCTGTAGGGTTAGGAAAAAAAACAGTGCATAAAAAGAAATAAAAATTTAAAAATCAGCCATTGTTGAGCTTTCTGACTACTCTCCCCCAAAATACTGATCTTCAGGAGCTACAGCTATGGAGGTCCTAGGAGTACAAAAGCTTTTAGCAGCATGTTGTGTTACTGTAGACTATACTTGAAAATCTTTAGGTAAAGGTTAAAATTTTTTCATTTCAAATTATGCTTAGACCTTGAAGAGCTTTTAGCCCAAAACTGAGGTCTTCTGTATGTCCATTTCAAATCCTCATTATGGCAAGAACAACTTTCACCATCTCACGGATGTGTTCTGAACTTCACACTGGAAGGTCTACTTTTAGACAGAAGACTTAGCAGATATTCATATTCAGTCATTAAAGTAAAAATTTCCACCAGGATGCCACATGCGGATTACATCCCATGGAATTCTCTGCACTTAGAGCAGAATTGAGACCAACTATTTCACACAGCCTGCTGTTATTCGAGTCACACGCTCTTAACAAGCAAATGAACCAAGCCCTTCTCTTGCCTGAAGGCTCAGTTAAATTAAAGAGTGCTGTAAGAGGACTGTTAAAGGAAGCTGGCAAATAAGGCAGTGGCCTACATAAAGATCACCCCTGAAACCTCAACTTAGCCATAAAGGAAGACTACTCGTTACTCTTTTGTCCTAAAGGAGATCAGCTAAACAATGATCTCTTCAATAAGGGATTTTAAAAAGCCCACAGAAAAGTAGAATTCGTTATGAACACAGAAATTGTGCAAGCTGCATTATTCTTTAACAAAAAAATGCTAATATAATAAACAAAATGCAAGATGATCTAGAGAAATGGAGGGAATACATAGACAGTGATGCAAACTACTCCTCTTATCCCAAGCATGGACACTAAATAGACTTGCTACCACTCCAATACATTGTCTGAAGAAGGGGAGAAGCAACATAGTGGGAAGGAAAGACTCACACCTCAATCCCACATTTCCATATTACCTTCTGAAGAAGCTGTTAAATAAAAACAGGATCCCTTAGTCACTGTCTTCTCTTTCCCCAGGTACCTTCCTGTTTGCTAAGAATTTTGAATAATTATGTGGTTCTTACGAATCACCTCATTTGAGTAACTCTTTCAAAACACAGGCATTCATATGATGCCTTCCAAAGAGCTTAGCCCAAATTTCTGCTAGCATGAGCTACACATCAAAATGTAAATATCTGGAAGAACCCCGAGTACCTTCTGTTCTGCTGGGAATGCCTCTGTTCTATCAAGGCAATTAGCTGATCAAAGACATCATTCTGGAAAGAAGCCCAGGATTAGTCCCTGTTACTGTCAGAATACCAATGTCACCAGGAATAAAGATTAAAAAATAAATTAAAAAAAAAATAAAAATCACTGTGTAACCTGGTGCAAACCCAAGAGACAGCCAACTGCAAAACAGTAACTCACTGTTCCGATCCCAAAAAGCTTTCCACCTCTACAGCCATACCTTGGGCACTGATAAAAAAAGAAGGTGATTCATTTCTGAACCAGCAGATACACAAAGACCACAATATAAACACTCACTTCCTGCATTTCCTGGCTCCTGGGCCCTGACATTACACAGCCTGTAACGTTACAACACAGTCAAACAGCCACAATTTACTTGGCTGTTCAGGAAAGTGCAATTGTAAAAACTGCAATTAGAGCAACTCCACCAGGATTTTGGAAAGCCTCTAATGTCTGCAGAAAAAGCTAAGAAAGATAGTGTTTTCTTACTTTTGTAAGAGAAGTGAGACCTCAAGGGGGAGGTCTCAAGTCATTCTCTTACATGCTGTCTCCCTGAAAAAGAGGATCAGGCCCTGCTATCCGAAAAGCAGAGTCATTATGGAATCAGAACAGTCATGCTACTCTGTTTCATACATGAAATAAAATTTCCTAAATGAGAAACCTTTTAAATTGGGTTTGCTAGCACCCCAAAAGAACTTCCTTTCAGCCAAGGAAAAAATACATTACAGATAGGTGCAGTAAAGTAATAGCAGGGTCCAAGCTCAACTGGATCATTAAGCCAGGGATGGGACCTGCTGTACCTCTGGATTTACACCATGTCCCGCTTGCGAATGCTAAAAAAGTACCATTCTCCCACTGCAGAGCTCTCCAGAAACTCAAGCATACCTTGCAACTTCTTCATGAACCCAGAAAGTCCATCACGAAACGTCAGCCAAGAGGCATTTGCAATTACGCTACAAAGCTGGCAGAAATAAAAAATGTCCCAAAAGCAAAGGATGTGTCTGTCAGGGCCCTGGGCACACCCACAGGCTTCAATACCCCTGACCAGCCCCCCCAACACTTACACCATAGTCTGTCACTAACATATTACACTACCTCCCTCTGCACAAGTGCAAAATTTTGCTCTCGCCAGTTTCACAAAAGCCCTTGCTTTATCACCTTGCTTTATCACCGGCCAAGTCAGAAAAATCACACTACACGGCCTGCTTTTCTAATTAGAAAAATATTTTCTTTTTGTCTTTCTCTATTTGTAATTATAGGCAGAAGTTTAACTTGTGGGTAATTTTACAGCACCCAGTCAAAGCCACTTCCTGTATACTCTCATCAACTAATTCCTTAAGGAGGGGGTTTACAAACTGCATTTTCCCCATTCCTCTTGAGCCTATTTGTGCATTCAATTACAAGCATCATCTGTTTACACTCAATGTCCAGTTATTTTTCAACAGTTGCACAGGAGAGCCTTTGTTTACTCAAATTCTTCCATAACACCAGGATTTCATCTCCTTGAGCTGCTTGGAAGCACTACTTCAACTACTAAGCTGCTAAGTAACACATATTTCTTTCTCTTTAATCACCTACGTTGGAGCTGGGTTTTTTGTAGAATAAATGGCATTCCCTCATGGGACCTTTTGATTATAAATCCACATTGCTTGTCCTCTGTGGCTTACCTTAGATGTCTACCGGCTTCATTCTACTGTTCATTACCCACCTTCCATGACTTGAAGTTCTACCACCACCAATGCAAACCTATGTGCTTGCTCGAAGCCCAGAGGGGCATTGCTGGAATGGGACATACAGACAGAAGGACACACACTGACAGTCTCCAGCGTTGTTTTGCAAGAATTCATAAATATCAGTGCAACAGTTTGTAGTCATCATGATTATCCTTTTTAAAACCTATCTCTATTTCACATGCTCATCCATTTGCTTCAGTAAGCTGCCCTTTCCCACTTCCCCTTACCAGGGCAGTCATCTAGAATTAATAAAGTAAACAGAGTAAGTTCTGGTGTTTCTTCAGATGTTTTTCAAGTGGTGTTTTGGTTGCAACTTCCCTCCCCAGCTTACTGTGGTTTAAACAGTAGATTTTCTCACTGCTTACAGTAGGAAAAAATAGGAATACAATGACATTACTTCAAAGCCATATTAACTCAAAAACACCCTTCAGGCTTCCAGTTCCAATGCCAGACTGTATCAACCTTTGACACTCAGCTTCACCTCGTCTTTCAACCTGTTGCTTTTTCACAACCCAGTGTGAGCAGATAAATTGCTGAACATTCACTTTCTGACGCTGACAGTAATTGAACTGGCATTTGATTGCACTTATTGCAGGCTATTTTCATGCTCTTCATCTCCACGGCATCAGCCAGGTATGAAATATCTGATTACTCTAACATACGTCCTTATATTCCAGATGGCACGAAAAAGTACAAACAGAGTGACGAAAGGGGGAGAGGGAATACAAAAAAAACCCCACCATACCGTGGATAACATTTTCTGCAAGGCCTGGAAGCAGGGAACGGAGAAGCGGCATCACCTGTGCCTGCGGCATTCCAAAAACTAGCATTAAAATATTGATTCCCAACCGCATCCACCATGCCAAGAAGAATACCCAAAATACCAAAGATTTGATGTAAACATCTGAAGATGACACTCTATAACAATAAATTTCAGTGCAAGCTATTTATTGAAGTAGGGCCTAAGCAATTACATAGAGCGAAGGGAAAAAGAGTTACTCCATTTCCCAGAACACAATTGGTCATCCAAACAAGTTTCTAATCTCAGATTAGTTACTACTGAAACAACTTAGTTGGAGTAGGCAGCTTCTTCATTGTTTGAAAAATGCATCCAAAAATTATGTTCTAGCTCACATACACGTTTAATAGAAAAAAGGAACTGACAAAAAAAAAAAGGCTCAAACCCTGAAACCAAAGTTAAGCAGAAAGTCTAGTTGAGCATAATGGTCTCCGATTTCAGTTTCCAAAAGAAAATGCAAATGCTGAAATTTAATGGTAGCAATTTCTGTATTAACATTCTTCCTGGCAAGTAATGGAAATAGGAAGAATTAAAATCACCTGTGAGTTCACACT
Organism: Tringa tobata; assembly: GCA_033628505.1. Classification (NCBI taxonomy): domain Eukaryota; kingdom Metazoa; phylum Chordata; class Aves; order Charadriiformes; family Scolopacidae; genus Tringa; species Tringa tobata. The sequence continues at coordinate 13,808,204 of JAHREE010000279.1, read as the reverse complement.
GCTATTCCAAGTGTTTGGGTGCCAGGCATACAAAGAAGTAGATGATAGAAAAAACTGGGTCTTGGAAAAAAAAAAAAAAAGAAAAAAATCAACAGCACAACATACTCCTAATTTTGAAGTTTTGTGGGTATTAGAAGAGAGACATTTTCTCTCATAAATGATACAGCATTTATGCTTTACATAAGGCATTCCAAAGGCAAATAGCCTCAGTGTTTTGTTATACTCAAACAGCTAATCTAATCATATATCTACACAGATATTTACTATAGATAGCAAATGCTAACATTCCAGTAGTTTATACGCTCTTACCATAGTCGATATAATCTATTTAGCACTCTTTAGCCACACATTTTAACTTCAGTAGCTCATAAACAATGATTTTCAAACAATATTTTCTTCTGCATAATACAGCTATCTTGCATGGAAACAAGCAAAGCTTACAAATGTATGCAGTAGTTCAAGAGACTGAGAGATTTAAATTTTACTATAGGATACTAAATACCTGATAAATGAACAAACAAGGCATTATCTGTAATAAAAGTTGTATATGTCTTCTTTCAATCAAGAAAAAAAAAAAAGAGAAGAAAGTATGATTTCATTCTTTAGCTACTGAAAATGTGTTTTCTTTTTATTCATCCTGAAGATACCAACTGCTCTAGTGACGATCTTTAAGGTCCCTTTCCAATCTAAACCACTGTATGATTCTAAAATGCTGACATCTTTTATTACAGTTTCGTGCAGTACCACAATCATCCTGCACCAGCAAGTCAATAAGTGAACTAAAAATGAGCTACCTCAGAGATCTTTATGAAGTGGTATCTGTTGGAACCCATCACCAACTTCAGGCAGTGCCAGTGGGAACTCACTAGACATCAGGCAGGATCCCGGAGAAATTGCAAAACCTGGTGCTGCTTGATATTTTCATCTGTTATCTGAAGTAAAGGTAAAATCCTCACAGGCAAATCTACCCACTAGCACAGTAAGGAACATGGATCAGCTGTAACGGCGGCACTGCCAGACTCCAGCTGGAGCTTCCAAGAAGGGCAACGAATTCTTTGCCTAACTTCTTTCAATGCAAGGCAAGATACGCTTTTGAGGAGAGCCAAGTCACAGGACTAAAATGCAGGTGACATTTAGGCCTACTCAGAAGTCCAACTAAATCAGTCAGCGGCCCATCCGATTCTAAGCTACGGGGCGAGAGAGGAGGGAGAAGTTAAGGAAAGCACGTAGTTATTCACGCTGCTACAAGAGAGGTGCGTGACATGGCTGGCTGGGCAGACAAACAGCTGCATGCTGTGCAGTCAACACTGAAAACCTTGGGACTTACATATCTGTGCTTACCCCATTCTGTTCATGCTTAAATTCACAGGTAAAGATCCTTTTTTTTTTTTAAGTCTTCTCCCACTACGCTCCAAGTCAGAGCAGTGAAGAAGACATGGTGGTTTTGTCATTTTCCCTAGAGCGCCATACCTAGTAAGCCAAGAACAACGGTGTCAGACACCAACAGGTAATGACAAACCAATCGTTTATTCCTTGGAATCATAACTCCGCGGATCCCTTGGAGCAAGTTTTCAGTTCATGTTTTAATGCTGTTATTGTAACGGCAATTGCCACATGTCAAGTGATGATGTAAAAAGGCATCCAGACTTAGGATGTTGACAGTGTCCAGTGCTCCAAAGGAGCTGAGAACTTGTCACAGGCACAGAGAGACTGTGACAGGTAACTAATTACTATTATTATTAAAAATGAATTATATAAAATTTAGCAAGACTAATTTATTTTACTTCTCTGAAAAAAAACACCAGATACCCTTTCCAGAGTGTTCCAGCTTGCCCTCCTCCTCATGTTATTAACAGGCCAAAAGTTATCCAGTCTTTTAAAAATTTTATCATAGTACATGTTTTGTAACTTTCCACTGAAGCGGATTAGATGCCTGAACAACAGAGTGCATAAAAAAAACTTCAACTGCTGTATAGCTAGGATATCTTTGATAAATCAACAGAGCAAATGGTATAAGCAAATAAAAATACACCTGCCACTTAATGAACAAGCAAGCTCAAAGATGTGTTAAAAGTTAGAAAACAGAAATACTCTTATGTTTTACAGTTATTAATTAATAATCCTCACCCTCCACAGCAGAAAAAGAAAGATGTGAAAAGTGCTATTCTCAAGTGCATAAAGCATAGAGTATAAGGCTTTTTAAACTCAAAACACTTTCTACAATGGAATAGCTGTTTAATCATGAAAACCATTGGACTGAATTCTCTTTCTTGGACAGACCTAAAAAAGAAAGCAAATCCTCCTATCCATCCTTCAAAGCCTTCAGTTTCACTAGGAAGCTGAGCCAGCAATAAAAAAAAACCAACAAACAAAAACAAAAACAAAACCCAAACAAACAACAACAGAACATGGATGAAATAAATCAGAAATATACCCAAGTGCTGCTAACTGCAACTGAACTATCAGCCGGAGCTTAAAGAAGTCTGGTGACCGTGAGAACTTGTGTCTCTGAAGGTCAGTAGTTACAGCAATATCTGAACATCCAGAGCAACAATTTGGGGTTTGATAACCCTATGTTAATATAGATAATTCAGTGAGGGATATGGAAAACAAGAACATTTTGCAACTGCCCTGATCTTCATACTTCTGTCAAAGTTTTTTGCTCTTGTAACATCCAGACTAACATTACACAAGGGATGTACTATAAAAATAACAATATTCTCACACAACCCAGATGCTCCTCTTTCCCATGAATGTATTACTAGAGCATTTAATGTTCATCAAGTTCATACTTGTCAAAGTCACAACCCAAAAGCAAGAAGCAAGCTTTGAACAATGGGAGAAGAATGTGTCTTCAGCCTACACGCTCATAACCTTGGTTTTATAATTCAATGAAAACATGACTTCTTTTCTCCCGTGAGTTTGATCCTGTTTCTGTCAGGCAATAATTTTAGCTTTTCTTCCACACCACTGGCAACAAACGAGAGGGTGCTTCCTTACAATGGCGAAATTGCACTTTAGGAGCAAAATATAAATAAAACAAAAATAAGAAGGACCCTTGCCTAGCTACCTGCAATTCCCTGCCATCCACCCTCATTGACAGCAAGCTGCCAACACCTGGGATTTGGAGAGCAGAGCAGGCACACTCGGGTATCTGCATGGTGGTGGTTGTCACTACTCCCAGGACAGCTCTCCTCAAGCACTGTTTTTCCAGTGAAAAACAGTTTTTTCCCTGAAACCATCTTGGAACATCCTGTGGGACACAGCAGTTAATATGAAGCAGTACTCACACAGCTGTCTGTCAGGCGCCATACAATTTGTAGAAAGGAATAACAATGCTTAAAGCTACCCTTAAAGTTAGATTTATAACTAATGAAGAGTATTTTAATACTTCCTTGATTTTATGTAAAACAGTATCAACTTTCAGAAATGCGACAGCCCCTGTTCACCCAATTTAAACCACTGCAGGCATCATTTCAGCTGAAATTTTCACTAAGAAAACACTAATGCTTTCTGACTAGTAAATAACGAGGATATACTGGTATTTTTCATGACCATGTGCAGAACAGTTAAGAGAAGAGACTTTAAAGGGGTACTTCCAACCGCTGTGAATTATACTGCTACGAAAGCCTGAAAAACAGTACATAGGGCAACTTCTAAAGCTCTTCATACCCCACTAAACTCCTTTTCAAAGCACAAGCCCTACAACTGTACACTACCACCTGACTACAGAGCATGAAGTCCCAATCGATCTCTGGACTTTCAGCAGGCCTGTCGTGCCACAAGCACAGACTTCCACCTACTCTTCCCTTTGCACAGTGAGAACCTACTAACACTTCTGGAGTGAAAGGAACCTTCCAGTGCTTGCCTAAAAGTTAAGGGAAAGTTAAGGTACTTCACTGTTGCTGTTAAACACTTCGCTGCAATACATGGAGATCAATGCAAAAGGCCTAAAAAACACCACCAAAAAAAAAAAAAAGATGATAGGAACAGTCAAAAAAGTAGCTACGGGCACCGCACACTTCCTTTTTCACATCTAGCTGGGTTGGTTTTGGCAGAACTACCAGTAATGCCACACGATCTCGGCAAGGGAAAGGGAAGAGACCAGAAAGCAGGCCTGGAGTGCTATGTGGCCAACTGAGGTCCATCCCATTCTGTCAGCTTTGCGAGGAAAACCGGTTTCCAACACGGGCACCCCTGGAGTCAAAGAAGAAATTACAAGTAAAAATGCTAAACTCGGGGCATTCAGTGCGAGCATAAAACATCCTTCTTTTTTTTTTTTTTTTCCTCTTTCTTTTTGCACAGAGCACCTCTCGGGGCACATCCTTAACTGAAAATTTGCTAAACTAAAATTTGCCGGGACTTTTTAAATCCCCCTACCTTCCAAAAGGGATTTCTGCATCTGCTCAAGCTCTTTTATAGGATCAAAAAGTTTTCACTCGTGCTTCAGAGTCTTTCAAAAAAAACAACCTCACGTGCCATGCCCTCTCTTCCTTCCCTCTCCACCACATAACACGGGCTGCCTGTCTTCGCTCAGGCTACAGCAGGTGAGGCAGAATAAGCAGTAGCCCCATAACTGCCCTCTCCTCAAGGCGATCTGCTAAGACAGACAAGCGGGATGCTCTCCCATTTTACGTTGCATGTCTTTTCCTATTAAATTTCAAAGCAACTAAACTGTTGGGCTGTACTGAGCAATCATATATACCCACGTGGAGGCCCCCACTAACAACAGAATGAGCCTTAACCTTGGACTAGTAGCCACTCAGTCCCATAGAGTGGATGAGCCTGGCTGCTCTCATCCACCTTTCAGCTGCAGCAGCCAGGAATGCCCAAGAATGCCCACCGGGAATGCCCAGGGAAGTTGTGGATGCCCCATCCCTGGAAGTGTTCAAGGCCAGGTTGGACGGGGCTGTGAGCAACCTGGTCTAAGTGAGATCTTTTTAGTCTAGAGGTCTAAGTGAGGGTCTTTTTAGTCTCCAGAAGAGAAGACTTAGGGGGGATCTAATCAATGCTTACAAATACTTAAAGGGAGGGTGCCAGGACGACAGGGCTGGTCTTTTTTCAGTGGTGCCCAC
>JAHREE010000279.1:13769597-13803076 GCA_033628505.1 Tringa tobata | reverse complement strand
GGTTGAGGCACCATCCCTGGAGGTGTTCAAAAGACGGGTTGACATGGTGCTGGGGAACATGGTTTAGTGATGTTTTTGTTTGTTTTTTTTTTTTTGTCAGAGTTAGGTTGATGGTTGGACTAGATGATCTTGAAGGTCCCTTCCAACCTAGATCATTCTATGACCATGTCCTTTGCCAGGGCTGGGTCACCCTCACAGTGCAAAAAGTGTTTCCTGATGTTCAGAGGGAACCTCCTGAGTTTCAATGTGTCTGAAACTGCCTCTGATCCCATCACTGGACACCACTGAACAGAGCCTGGCTCTGTCCTCTTTGTACCCTCCTTCAGGTATTTATAGATGTGGATGAGATCCCCCTTGAGCCCTCTCTTCTCCAGCTCCAGCTCTCTCAGCCGCTTCTCGTAGGAGGGATGCTCTGGTCCCTTCATTCATCTTCATGGCCCTTTGCTGGACTTTCTCCAGCATGTCCATGTCTCTCTTGTAGTGGGGAGCCCACAACTGGTCACGGAAATCCAGCTGTACTCCCAGTTGCAAGGCAGGCACCGTTCTTACATTCTGTTTATTCCCCTCATGCCCCCCAGCAGTGACCAGCCCCACCTCTTCCCACTAAAATGCATTGCCAGTGAAAGAATTAACAGGGCTGCCATCTGACTTTCATAATAGGCATCGGAGCTGACACATTGTTGAGCTGACAAAAGAAGGCTAGATTCTGGGCTACCCTGTATTATTGAAGAAACAGCATCAGTTCATGTTTGCAAGGATGTCATAACAACCCCAAGTCAAACACATCAAGCTTAAGCTTGCTGTCAGTGAACGCTGATGGGGCTGGCAACAGCATGTGCTGCTTGAGTGTAGACAACGTGCCACAGAATTTTGCAAGCAATAAGTAATACGCTTGTCAACAACTGTCTGTATTTGATCTTCCAGATCAAAACAAGGAAATAAACTTGCAGAAATGGTGCAGTGGTTTGAAAGGACAGGCTTTAGCGAAATAGTGCTTGTGTATACCAGAACCTGAATAATTAATTTAAATCACCTCCCAAAACGTTTCTTCATGTGCATTTTCTGTGGCACTTAGCACTAGAGTACGAGGAGTTCACAAACATCTGCTTTTCTCAAAACTCCAAGAAGACAACTGGGCAGTTTCAACTAATTTCCAAATGGTGAATCCGTGGATCTTCAGGTGAAATATAACCACTGATCCTGATTATGCAATAGGAACCTACAGCTTAGTCTTTCAGAGGATGTAGCACTGTAACCTTTCCCTTTCAGGCAGACGGCCCTTGATTTCAGGTCTGAGCAGTTTCTCCATGTCATACCCCAGGGCCTCGAGATAGGTACCTAGAAAAACAAGAAGACACGTGCATGAGTGTGTCTGAAAAGCCTGGATAAAATACTTGCTGAGCACTCTGTGGCATATCTGAGGCAGTTCCAGGGACAGAATCAGATTCGAAGCTGTTTGAAAGACATCAGAGGGAGTAGTTTCCCAAAGACAAGCTGTGATAGCAGAATGCGAAGGCTTCACAAGAGTACATTGTCTGAGTTTAATGTTTTTGATTGAAGCCAGGCAGAAAGGCAGACCATATGCCTGCCTGACAAACCAAACAGGCAGCCTTGTTTCCCGCCGTGCCAGAGGCGAGAAAGCAGGCTTGTCCCGCTGGCTGTGAGCCCAGCTTGTCACTATCCGGTGGCCTGACTCATCCTCTTGCTGACGTATCTACTGGAGAATAGTTTCTCGTCCTTCTGCAGTGCAGACACATCGGCCTGTTCTTCTCCAGCTGCAGAACAGAAATGTCAATGCTGCAGAACCAAGCTGTACGTAATTTTGCAATTTCGATCTGGTCACCGGTATATAATACCAACAGTCTTCCTCGGGTGCTCCTCCTATTTCTCCCTGTTACCCCACAAGCCACCTCTGTTTCCCCTATATCTTTTTCTACATCCCCGTATTGATTTCCTACATGCCATAGTTTCTTACTTATGCTAATTGACTTATTCATTCTCCTTAAATTATGATGCAATTCAAGTGCCTAAGCGTAGGTGCCTTCTTCCATTTTAGACACGGTAGGGTATTCCGCTTGCCCACAAATGACCACTCCAGAAGGTTTCAGACTTCCATTAATTGTGTCATATTTGCCAGTCCCGTGCTGATGACTCTGGTGCCTTATAAATGACAGTAGGCACCTATGCTTAAACTACTGAATCTCGCCCTTACTATCTTCAATACTGGATCAGTCTGGGTTTTAAGCCAGAGTCCTCTCCCGTCTTTGACTGCTACACTGAGTTTATCTTGGACAATGTGATTCTTCCTAAAGAGCTTTTAATTTCCATTCACATTTTTCTATGTAAATGTCACACACGCGCACATACATGCACACACAATATTTCTGTTAACATTAACAGTTAAGGTCTTTTGATGTTTGGATGTCCACTTACTTGCTTTACACAAAACTACATTAAAATCACTTATCCATAGCAAATAGTTTCTATTGATTATCTGCTAAGACAAGATTCAAACCAGTTACTTTCTATTAAGTTAAATATTTGGTGCAGTAGAAAAGTTTCAGAGAAGATTGTATTAAAGTTAAAATTGACACACCTACGACCTGTTCAGTTCCTCCTTACTATTTCATCTCCATATGCACAGATACTTAGACATTGATACTTCTGCGGCATGACTCGGTGGGTTTACAGCAGGCCTTCGGCAGCAGCTCTTTGTGCTATTAGTTAGGACACCGGTTCATGTGAATTTACAATATTGCTGTCCTGAGCTACGTAGCCCTCTCTTATCCATTCCTAAGCAGCTAAGAGCTTATTTCACCATTCCAGTCTCAGCAGGTAATAGACATTAAACTTTCTGCTCCTATTTGATTACCATTTCAAGTCTTCCCGCTTTTAAACCACATTTCTAATATTGGCAATACAGCTTCTGAAAAGCAAAGTCTTTCTTCACATTTTCTATCAACTGATACATTGCAGAAAATCTGGAACTTTATTGGCCTTCTTCCTATCCTGACCTCTTGCTTCTCTAGCTTCATACTAGCCAGCACAGCTCAGGATAATCTCCAAGCAACGGTGAATTACAGGAACAGAAAAATTAAATTGAACTAGTTTCAGGGCAAGGGTGAGTCAGCAAGCAGAAAAAAACCTGTGAGTATTGTGCAGACTGGGACTGGTGGCTGAGGGAAATAAAGACTTCCCTTCCCTGATATTTAAAAAACAGATTAGATTAATCTCTGTCATGATGTCTGATCAACATAGTCCAAGGGTAGGAAGTGGATTATCTGACCTCCTGACATCTGTTTTTTCTATGAATGCCGGTGTCCATGGGCTCATTTGACTAGGCAGGATTCCCAGGGCGTTGCCATGACTTCCACACTACAAAGGGGAAAATTGTTTTTTAAAACCTCTTCTCAGAGCCTGGGGGTGAATGGTGGATCTCCGCTTTGGTTCATCTAAGCCTAGTTTCACTGATACTGTTCTCTTGCTGTACGGGTGAGGATCTTAGGCATAAGAGTTTTGTCTTGATTTTTCAAAACAACAACGAGGACATACAACACTGAGAAATGCAGAATTCAAGTGGCTTTGGTAAGAAAACTCTGTTTTTCAAAAGGGACTAAGAAGATATATAACAAGCTAACAGCAAACAACATCCACTCAAGTTAGTAAAACCTGTGCTTCTTTCAAAGCTTGATTACAGCATTCCCTTGCATTTTCTACATTTATTTACATGAACATGGTTTCCACTGCATCATCTCTTTCTTTTGGTGTCTACCTAAATAGGCAAGAGGGAGAGGAGCGAGATAGTGGAAGCATGGAAGTTCTTCCTTGCCTAAGGAGTAAAGAAGGAAAGAAGAAAAAAGCAGATGGTGAGCACTTATACATTTACAAGCCACACAGCAAACCAATCAGCAGGTCCACACAAAATCAGCAGGTCCACCATTATGGCCCAGACGTTTCTGGTTGTTCATGAAGCCACTGTGCCTCCATGCTAAAATCAGTAAAACAGACCTTGTACAGATAGTCAAACAAAACTGCTCTTCTTCCCCAAAAGAATTCCTTTCCCTCTAGTCAACAAGGTCCAGAAGAACAGGCACATAAGTCACTTCTCAAAATGAAACATCACCATCAAGATCATCCAGCTCCTGATCGTATTTCATTTTTCATTGCCAGACTTAAGGTTAAGAAGGTTATTTTTAGCAACAGCAAGGGGACAGAAGACAACACAGGCAAATTCATACATGGATCTGAGTTTTTTCCTTCTGTAACACAAAGTCACAGAAAAGCTAGCTTAAATTGAGTGGCACAGTGCGGCTTTTGCTCTACTGGGGTTACCAACTATGGTGGGATGTTGGGCACAATGAAAATAATTTCTCTTGTTATAAGACAGTACTTCTGACCTCAAAATAGAAACTGCAGATGGTGCCAGCAGAGATCTTCAGTCTATACACTTTCTCCAAATAACAATGAACTAAAAATATATATCTGTTTTTTCACTTTTTCTCAGACACCTTGATAGTATTTGTTGCCATCGATGAACTATGCAAAAGCCTAATGTCATCCAGCATCCTGTATCAGGATTGGAAAAAAACTGGAACACTGATAGGCCCAATAATATTTAGAGGTCACAAAATCAGGCACTCATGTAAGTTTTAATAGCAAATGAAACACACTCACTCCGTACACTGAGAACCTGATTTCTACCTTGAATAAGAACCTCACACAATGCAAAGTCAAATATAAATGTGAGTTCATACACCGTTAGGACTGATAACAGAAGACACAGAAGTTGTCCAGCGTTCTAGCAAGATGCTAAAGGCAGGATAATATATTTAAAAAAATATAGTAAATTTGCAATTATTCCTCATTTTTCTGCTGAGAAAGGGGAGGATGGTTTACTCGGTTCTCCATACTTTACTGGAAAGCTAGTGACATATGGGAAGGGGAAAAGGCAATTCTGTTTTAACAGAAATAAGCTAAGGCCAGCAGAGCCATCTTCAAAATATGTCACATCTGACCTGGAGATGAGGCACTTACCATCAAGTGCAGACAGTCAAATCAGAACATAAACAGTGTTAAGTGACTGCAAACATAGTTACTCTCAGCCTTGGCCAATGCAGTTTGTCAACTCTGTTATCACTTGGCCTTCCTTGGCTCTCAGCTGCTTTACCTTGCACATGTAGGTCCACCACCTGACTTTTTGGCTGTGTCACACAGAATTCCCAACTTTTCTGCGGCACCTACAGTTTGAGAAGAAACAGAAGTTTTTATGACGCTTCTGGGCACAGCTCTCAGCAGGCCACCAGTTACCTGCCAACACAAAGCTCTCAAAAGGCATTTTTTTTTTTGTCCGCATATCCTTGGCCCACATACACTCCTCATCTAGCCACACGCCACTGGGCAAGGCTCTTCTTCCTTAATTCTTTCTTGGCAACGTGACACCGGTCTTGGGTATTGCAAGCAAGGAATGGACCAGATACCAAGAATACAGGAAGATTTTTCTGAATTGCATGCGTTTTGGGAGTCAGAATTTTTATTTGGTTTAGTTTAAAATTATAAATTTAACCCCAAATGCTACAAAAGTCTATACATATTGACTCACAGGCACCAAGAATATTTATTTACCCAATGTTTTTCTGTATGTAGAGTCTTACAACATCTTAATTACTGTTGCATCTGGGTATCTTCTAGAAACATGTTAAGTACCATGACTAACACATGTCAAGTGTTATTTATTCTTGCTCTCAATCTGTTTTGGTTTAGTGCAGCTTCAGGCTAATATGGCCACAGCTGTGTTTAGGTTAGAGAAAAAAAGGTTGAAGCAATATATATTGCTGTTAGAGCAGAAGGCAGTGAGGTTGTCTTAGTGCTCCCATGCCACGACTATGTGTTTCTCAGCCTCAGACAAACCAAGGTGGAAAATTTTGCTTCCTACACAGGGAGGTTGCTCTTACAGAGGGACGTTCTACTTCCTCTGTGAGGGGAAGATGTTTACCTTGGTCGTTTAGGCATTTATTTAGATCTCTGAGAACAAGCAACAGTGCACTTGGAGGGCAAGAACCAAAATCTTGCCCTTAACAATAGTTTATGGAAGTCAAAACAGAGAACAGACCACAGATTTGTGTTTATAGTAGTGTGTGTTACCTTGGAGGTGTGCACCTTGTATTCTGTGCTTCATGGTATTTCCTACAGGCTGAGGCCTTCATGTCCAAGTGCACGGAGTGGGTGTCGTCCACAGGGAACAGGCAGGTGAGTAAATGTAAAAAAAGAGAAAAGAACGCCATGGCTTCATATGTGTCACATCAAACAAAGTCACAGTCTCCTGTTCTACGGGAGATAAAGAGCTACACACGTTTGCTAATATGCAAAAGGTTGGCATTGGTGAGAAATGTGGGAGTGCTCCCATGCCATGACTTGAATAGGCCAGGTGTAAACTCATACATATTCACCTTCTTCTCTTGCTCTCAAGCTGCAGGGGATTCCTGGGAATCCTGTGGCCATGTTTACATTCAATACATTTTTACTTTTTTGTCAGTGCCCTCATCCTTGCCAAAAAATCCTTATTTCCCTGATGAAATCCTCTGCCTGCATATTCATTCTGATGGCCTTTCAACCTTTATACCTTAGGGCAGAAAGATATAAAAAGGCTGTGGGTGTTTTCAGAAGGGGAAGGGTAGTTCCAGGCACATCACAAGGAGGAGAAGTAACCATAGAGATAGAAATGTCAGCATAAGAACAACAGCTGTGGCAGTAAGGACTGCTAGGTGAACCACAGAGCATGAAAACAGAAAAAGGGCTGGGGACAAGCGTTCTCCAGGGCTTGGGATGGATGTGGGTCCAAACCAGTGCCAGAGAGAGAAGCAAGGAAAATGAGGTAGAAGGACAGAAGACTGAGCATGATTAAAAAAAAAAAAAAAAAAAAGAGAGGTGAGGTTAATCATGAAAGGGGGACAGGGAAGGAGGATGGTTGTGTCAGGTACAAAGATGACCAGCAGATGGTGAAGTGTGGACAACACACTTGTCCAACAAGCTGAGTGTATGCATCAGGTCCTGACAACAACTGAAATTCAAGACCAAACTTGAAATAGAGGAAACTCTTTCACAAATCCCCTTGATTGTGACCAGGGGCAGGCAGAAACAGTTGGGATAAATTTTTGCTTATATTTATAGACTCATATCTCTGCGCATGGGATAGCTGCAGGCTGTATCAGCAGTCATAGCTGTAGTTCTGTTTCTGTAACTAAATGCATTTCATACCCTTCAAAACACATTCCACAGCAGCAAACTGTTATACTGCCATCCCTCTTGATGTACAAAGTGGGTGCCACCATATGTGCTCCTTTCTTCTCCAGATCATCTTTAAAGGAGGTGACTAGCCATCAAAAGTACCACCCCTCTCTCTGGCAGCAACTGAAAAACAAGAGCTTCCCATCTCTGAAGTGCGAGAAGCACCGGGGTTATCCTCTCCCAACAGGAGGCTGTGCCTGAATTAATTTTCCACAAACCTTCCATGCTGCTGACAATGTAGATAGGATCTTTTTGAATCCTCCCTCCAACATGGTACCTGCGCTGACGGGTCTTCCTTCCTGGCTCTTCTGATCAACAGAGGCAAATGGGGAGTAAGAAACCCTAGTGAACTCTAACAGTTATTGTCCTACCAGGTAATCTTCATAATGCAGAGTTTTCAAGAAGATTAGTTAAATCACTGTCTTCATACTTTGATGCTGATTCCTTTGGGGATTGACTGTCCTTTTCATTTAATTGTCCGGTACTGGCATAGTGCTTCTACTTCGGGAGTGGGATTCCCAGGAGCTACATTATCACAGGAAAATAAGAATAATCTTGCCAGCTTTTGTTCTACACATTAAATAATGACCTTTTGAATGAGTCATTTAACCTGCCAATTTTTTAAAGATATTTTCCTTGAGTAATTTTGTAGGAATGATATTTCCGTATAGGAAGGTCATTCTTTGAAGGAAGAAGGCCCACCCAGAATAAGTCGACCATGGCGTTAGTAATTTCTGCATTGGAACACTTGTGAGTAGGTGAACTGGGTAACTGCCGTCCACTTTCTCCTGCAGAGCTTTTATTCCACAGGAGTGACTCAGTACACCCAGCTGTTATGTTGGACATAACTGCACATAAATCAGAGTGAGAGGGCCCAAATATGTAAATAGGAGTAAACAGGACTTTTGAAAATGAAAACAAAAATAGCATCCCACTGGGCTCCCAGTAGTCTCCAAGGCTCGTTCTCATTCTTTGTACAACCCCTCAGGTGAGTCCAAATATGAAATACAAGGGGAAAAAATCTCACATCAACGCAGTGGTGATATAATATGGCCTAATTCCATAAATGCCTAACTGATATAAGCCTGCATTTCAGCTTCTGCTAATGGTGCCTTACAGTAGCCAGTAAACAAGTTTAGAGTTTTAGTTCAAGATGAGAACTATTAAAGGTGATAAAGCAAAATGCTTAGGCTAGGCCCATTCTTATCTCCCTAATGGGACATGATGCTAAAAGCATCATTTGCAAAGCAAGTTTAGGGTGGATACAATTTGTACAAATGACAATGAGGGACCGATACAGAGGACAGAAATATACATGTGAAGAGTGTGGCCAGCAGGTCGAGAGAGGTCATCCTCCCCCTCTACTCTGCCCTGGTGAGGCCCCATCTAGAGCACTGGGTCCAGTTCTGGGCTCCCCAGTTCTAGAAGGACAGGGAACTGCTGGGGAGGGTACAGCAGAGGGCTACGAAGATGATGAGGGGACTAGAGCATCTCTCTTATGGGTGTCAAGAGGACGGGGCTGCTCTTTTTTCAGTGGTGCCCACTGACAGGACAAGACGAAATGGGCACAAACTTGAGTATAAGAAGTTCCACCTAAACATGAGGAGGAACTTCTTTACTGTGAGAGTGGTAGAGCACTGGAACAAGCTGCCCAGAGAGGTGGTGGAGTCTCCTTCTCTGGAGACACTCAAAACCCGCCTGGACAAGTTCCTGTGCAACCTGCTGTAGGAGAACCTGCTTTGGCAGGGGGGTTGGACTAGATGATCTCCAGAGGTCCCTTCCAACCCCGTATCATTCTGTGATTCTGTGATTCTATGTTCTTTAGCATATCTCAATTTAGAAGAAACCCACACCTAAATTTGGTGGCAGTTGAACAAATAGAGAAAGCAGAGAGAGACCTACGCTGCATTCCCACGGCCAAAGAAGAAATCTGTAGTAGCAGGGTCTCCCAAGTTTGTGGCTTGACCAGTCAACTGTCACAGCTCCCAGCACTCATCTAGGGAAATTTTAGCTGCCATGGCAACCATTTTTTTCTGGTTGACTGCCCTGTGATAAATATTCGATTAAACCCTTTTTATTTATGTCTTTAATCTGAAAGGTTTCTTTACTGAAACAGTTAATTTAAAGGTTTTGCTACCTAATCATGCAGCAACTAGCACAGTTCAGCCCTGGCTTGGATGAATGGCAACACAATTAAATAATAATAAATGAGAGTCAAAGAAGTAAGGGAAGTGGAAAAAAGATGCACTTTTGGTGGTTAGATGGATGGATGAGTCTACATGAATGATACTTTTTTATATTATTTGATGATAATTTCACAGAAAAATTTAATTTCAGGTTGAAGAAGGCTTTTTATACAGCAAGTCAATCTGAGCACATTACATTTTTAATCTTAACAGAAATTCCAGGCTGAACAAGCAATTTCAAATAGAAGAATCAAAACATTTTAGTTAACATAAAATTTAATATTTTTATTTGCTTTTGCTGTTATTCTCAAGTTGAATTTTTCTGACACAATTCAGTGAATCCAGAGCAAATTGTCTTGCCAGAATTATTTTTTTTCCCTTAAAAGACTACTGGACATTTTGCAACATATTTCAAGAAAACTATGATCCAAGAAACCTTCAGAAAATTATTTTTATTTTATTTTTCTATTTGGCATATCTCATTCCCTGCGTATCACCTTCCCTGTCTTTGCTTTTATGCCAACTCAGCAATATAGATGGTGCTCCTCTACCTAACCCCACTAAAAAATTAAGTTTAGAATTTGTTAGACCCGAAACTTTTAATTTAGATTTTATTACACCTGAAGCAATCTCTCACTGCATTTCATTTCTCTGAGCCCACATTTAAATTTATCACTAGTTGGCTTTTTATCAGCATCCCCTTTCCATGACTAACAGGCATCATTTCTCGGCTGCTCTAGGGCTACAGGTTTATGTGTTCTTTTCAAACTGACTCCAAGTCAGTGTGTCTAAAACTTGTGGTATGTGGGGCACGTGTTTTTTTCTGAATTAAAATTGGGTGGCGCATGGCAGATATCAGTGACTTATCGTGCTGGGACCTCTAGCTCTTGCCAGGCTCACACCTCTTCTTGCACAAAGCCTTCTGTGAGCTGCTGCCCAGGAAAACAAATGGACTCTGAGCAGCCGTGGAGAAAACAGAAGGTAAAATGTCAATCAGGATGATGGTTTTTCAAACGAAGAATGTTATATTTATTACTGGATTTAGGCAGGATCTGCTTTAAAGGTTTCTACTCTTCTGATCCTATAAAAGAGCATTTTTATCTTGTAGAATTGGTGCGTTTATAGGCTGAGGACGCAAGTAAGTGAAGACTTAACTGAAGCAATATATAATGTAATTCAACTCTCCTGATTTCATTTATGTTTCTTATTTGTTGCTGGGATATAAAGCTTTGATATTTTACAAAGGGTACTCAGAATAGAATTTTTTTAATGAATGTGGGAGTGACAAGATTTTTTTCATAGTTTTTAATACTTGCTTTTTTACTCTGCACTCTCAAACTTCCTATTTTTCTTTCCTTAAGGGTTTCTCTTTTTTAAAATCTGGCACAATATTGGTTTTGTTTTCCTTTCTTTTGTCTTTTTGAAAGTCGGAGGTCTGCTTGGTTCATGTTCTTTCACATAAAAGGCATTATCAATAACATCTGCACAGGCACTGGAATAATTAACCTTTTCATTTTTATTCTAAGCAGATTTTTATGATTACATAGATGCATTTCTATATTAATCAGAGGATGCAATCAAGATTGGAAGCATGCACTGCACACATTCTTTCACAGACACAGCCACTTCCCTAAACAGCTACACACAACTGTCTCCATCCAGTTGGTCTCCTCTCCTGCCCAGAAGCAGATCTGACATGTGAAAGATCACAGGAGACAAAAAAAAAAAAAAGTCTTTAAATGTGAATGTATTTTTTGAAGCCACTTTTCCCTGCTATGTTGTCATGTAGAACCTTATCACCAACTACCCAATTTAAATATCCACAACATCTGTGGGGATGAGCATTAAAAGAGGAGTTTCTTGCTAGCTGTGCAAGCAAGAAATGTTTAATGTTTCTTGAGCATTAAATTCAGACATCATGCACAAGTGCTTTAACCACAGTATGAAAGATGAGCAGCACCAATAACATCTCCAACAACCATTTTAAAAAAGGAAGCACTTCTCCATTAGGAAGTTGTCCCTAGGAGAGCACTGTGTATGCTGCAGAGCTCTCACAGTGATGGGGCCCAAAGGTGGACCATCATAGGTGTACCATGCTCCCCACCTCTCTCAAGTGGTGCCCATGCCAGACACTCCCCCTGTGCTCCATATACACCTGCTGACCATGTCACACAGCTGCCTCATGTCTTTATCCATCAGGGTCTAATAGCAAAACAGGAGGTAAATATTAAGAACCAGCCCTCCAGGGTAACAGCTTTCCATGTTGTCGCCCAAGGGTTTTCCTGGGGTATACCTGACAGCCCTGCTGGGGTCATGGACCTGGACCCATTCTACAGGCCTGGCCTGCCCTAATGCTGGGATGGAGCAGGACCTTTCTGCCTCCCCACCCTATCCCACAGTGAGCCATGTGCTTCCCTCCATCCCTGGCTTTTGGCAGGACACCTGGATGACCCCCCCCTCTTTTTGGGTGCTCTAGATTCAGAAGAGCTCAGCCTATCAGAGGGCAGGGGGTGCATCCTTTTGGGGGACAAAGGCAAAGACATGAGAAGGGAGTACTTCAGGCAGTAAAGCCTGCAACAAGATGTGTGCAACCAAATCTGCAACAACCCAACAAAAGCCAGTTACCATTGCTGATATCCAGGATAGATCATTTTCATTCTGCTCACAAAGGCCACGGACAAATGTAGATCCTTACAACCAGCACCTAAAGAATGGCAATCCCGTGCTCCCTGTGGGCCTCCCAAGGCCATGTAACATTGGGACTGTCACTCTCATAAATTTGGCATGGGACAGTGGGCCTTGATTATCAGGGGTTTGAAAGACTCTGCAACATCAGGTGATGCCTTCTCAGCTATACCTTTCACAGGAGACTTCCAAATTAAACGCGCATTTTGTCTATAGCTTTTAGTTCCAGCCAACTCGCCCAGGCAACTCAGCCAGCTAATGTGGTTAGAACAATGCACAACTAGCTAATGAGAAGACTCCAAGGATAAAACAAGTTATCTAAGCTCATTGCAGTGCCTCAAGGCCCGTTCCTGTTTTTCACCCTCATTGCAGAAGGAGCTTGCACCCTGTTGCAGGCACAGTCCTCTGCCAGAAGCAGGCTCTGGTATTCTTCCAGGACAAACCTACAAAGATGTTGGTTTTTTTTCAGACATAGGAAAGCAAAGTTTGTTTTCTGTCGGAGATAGTGCCTTTCCACATCGCTAGCTCTGGCAGGCTGCATGCATTTCTAAGAGGCCTGGAAAGTATTTTTCCCTTTCCCAGATCAAGTGGGCTAGACTGCGGGGGCGGCCACATCTCTGCAGAGGAGGGGCAGGATGTCCAGCCAACAATGAAGACCTTGCTTGCTAATGCTGTCCTGCTGGGGATGCCTTTGGCAGAGGAGTGCTGCTTCTGTACGAGTAAACTAAGCAGTGCTGGGGACACGGCTTTAGGATATCTAGCTAGGTGACACAGAGTAAGCTGAATGGTGTTTCCTTCTTGTGCATCCAGTCTAGGAGACTAGAGCAGAAACTAGGTAGGAGTAAAACAGCGAGTGAATGGGTCATCTTGTGCCATCTTGTCTCTCTGAAGCGTGTTACTACTGCAGTTTTTGGAGAAGATGAGAGCAGAGCCAAACTTTGAGGCCTCTGCGATGCAGGCTGGTTAGAGGTGGGAAGAGACAGCAAAGACCGTGATGTATGGGGTCTGTTTGACCTTTCTCCCTCATGTGTTTCTGTGTACCAGCTTTGGATAGTTTTGGTGCCTATGCTGAGCCACTTGCTACTGGCTGAAGAAATAAGGGAAGGGGAACCATGTCCAGGCAAACGCAAGACCTAAGAATGTGATGTAGTTGTTGCATTAAGAGTGACATCAGCCTAATGGCAGCAGCTAACACACACCAGCTAGCTGGTGAGCAGCATGAGGTCATCGCTCAGCTCTGCTTCATGAACTGGCTAATTTTGTTTTCTGTTTTATCTCCTATTGCCTGTGACATTAATATGTTTGTAATAAGATTAACTCTCCCCCTTGCGTTTGGTTGTACAGGACTTTGGCCTTGAAGGCGTTCCCAGGAGCGCTGTAATAGGACAGCGGATTTGAGACTGGCAGGGGCATGTAGGTGCCTGGGCCCTAGACTAATTTAGATGATGTAATGAAAGTATCTGCATGACTAAGTCTGTGGGCTTTGCAAACATGAGCAATGATGATCGATGATACTTGCACATTAAGGCAATCCAGTAGATTTCACTGCAAAGCAATTGAAAAAATAAATCAGCAATTTGCTCTTGTGGGCTTAGGATCTTAGTACATATCCTCTTGAGTGACTACAGGACACTTTCTGAAATGCAATAAACTTCTTAAGTACTATTAGGTTATCCTCCACAGGCCTAATCCGTTGCACATTTGTACACGCCTGAACTGAGTCCATTAGAGATTTTTCAAAAAAATCACTGTAACTGAGTTTTGAAGAAGAACTGGGCTTTTTAAAGGCGTTGTTTTGTTTGCATTTTAAATAGAGAGTAGCACTATTGCCTATCAATTTAAAGCTCTCCATCCATTTGAAACTGCATGGAAAGCACGAGATAGAGACTTTAAAGTAGACAACGTCTACATGAATGGCAGGCCTGAGTTTCCACATACAGGTCAGGTCAAACATCCTAGCAAATATGTTGGGTTTGCTGCATCTGAATCTTGAGGTAATCAAAAGATTTAAGACTGTCTCCTGAGGAAGGTAAAAGCTCGACTCCTATTCAATCTATTCAAGAAACAGGGGAACTAGTAGACCTGCTGTTCCTTTTTTTTTCAGCAAAGAATGGGACTTCTGTTACTTTGAAACATTTCAAAATTAGATTAAAAGATTTTGCAGATGATCCAGTCATTAGAGATGCAGGAATTTTTAATTTGTAAAACTGGCCTGGTGACAATGACTCCCTCAAGACCTTGGTAGAAAGAAGCAGCTCCAGCAGCATCGGCACGCTGCAGGCACCTTTTGGAAGCTGAAGGATACAGAGGCACTGAAGCATTGCCACAGGAGAAAGAGCCCAAATCTGCATCCAGAAACAGAACCCTGCACAGATTGCTTCTGCATTGTATGGCAGGAGGTATTGATTTCCTCACTCATGTGGAAATTATAAAGATGTTGTGTCATTTTTTATTTAATATCGCCCCGAAGAATCTCAAAAAGTTCTGCACACTGCAGAAGGAGTTCATGTCCCACTAAGTGCTAATATCAATTATGAGGGGGGAACAAACCAGATGGAAGCTTTTCCACTTCACTGATTTTGCAGGAGAAAGATAACACAAGCCTAGACTCTCTACATCAGCCTGTGTTTATATGGTTCCTCACACCAAAGTTGTTTCAGCTTTTTAATCCTGTTACACCGCATAACATAAAATATACAAGAACTGAAAGATGAGATGATAGAATCATAGAATTGCCTGGGTTGGAAGGCACCTTGCAGATCATCTAGTCCAACCATCAACCTAACACTGAAAAAAACCATCACTAAACCATATCACTAAGCACCACGTCTACGCATCTTTAAATACCTCCAGGGATGGTGCCTCAACCACTTCCCTGGGCAGCCCATTCCAATGCTTAATAACCCTTTCAGTGTAAAAATTTTTCTTAATATCCAATCTAAACCTCCCCTGGTGTGTCTCTGTCCGACTATGTCCCTTACTTGCTAGGCCCCAGAGTCAGATCTGATGTCTTTTGTGAAATCGTGAGTCTTGCATTGTCAGCTCTGTGGCTGCCTGGGGCAGAACTGATCCAGGCCTCACAGGGGCACTTCCTTTAGGCCCTAATAGGATGCTTAAATCCAGGAGACAGACAGCATTTTAGACTGCCCTTTAGTACTCTCACATATGCCTTAACCCTACAGCCTTGTGGTGATACAAATTCCATTTGTAGTGTTTACCTCTCCTCAGTCAATGCCTAACAAATTTGGGCACCTGCACGGGCACTCCTCCTGGGTGCTGGCTGTAGCACAACTCATGTCTCTGACCAGATCCAACCCTTCATTTTTGGGTTAATACCAGTGTAGCATTAATATTCACATTCTTCTTCCCATACAGTTGATCCACATTTTCTTTCTTTGTTCTTTCTTACTTTGTACATATCAGGACCTTTTGTTGTTTGTTTTTAAGTTCTCTGTGAGCTTTTGAGTCAGTTTTTGGCATTCCTAATGTTGTCCCATTCCATTCTGAACTACAGATAAGTAGTTTAGCAGGCTAACATTGTCTCTCTTACTCACTTTTTCCTATTCATCCAGTAGGTTTGAAGTTGTTTTTTCTCTTTTGAATGGCTGCAGGTTACAGACTTCCTCTACATTCAAGGCCCTAAACTTAATGCAACCGATTCTACTGATAAGTCCTGTGAATTCACCACCACTTCTGCTTTCAACATCAGGGAGTTTACTTGCAAAACTACCTTAATTTCTCCATTTATCTTAAATTGATTCATCTGGTGACCACTTCAATTAAAGCTTTACCCCAGAACCAGATCTTCCATAAAGCACAGATTTCAAAACCAAGTTTGAAATTACATCAGCTCCTGATGTTTAAATTACTATTCGGAGAAGAACCTGTCATCTCTCACAGTCAGAAATAACATGCCCTACTGCTACTAAGGGAACAGAAAATGCACTTTTTCAATATATATCTAGAAAGTTTGTGAGCACAAGGAGGAGTAAAGCAGCTCAGGTAGCTGACATTTTGAGATGACATCCTTCTATGTCTGCCAAGGTTTTACAGTACAGAATGGACATGTAAAGGACTGATCAAGAAACAGAGAGTGCTGGCACAACAGGATCAACTAAGAAGAGAGATAGGAAGCAAAAGAGGCTAATCGAGAACAGACGGCAACCACAAAGGAATTTGTTGCCAAAGCATCATGTCCTTTCTGGATTCCAAAAAGTTACATTCCAACACAGTGATTCCAAATTATCAGAGCTATTTAGGCTTTAGATACAATTACCAAGATTTGTATTCTTCTGCAAAACTGAGTTAGGTGGTCTTTGCCAGCATTTTCCCCCGACATTGTTTAAGGCACTTTCATCTGGATGGTTTCTCGTCTAGCCACATTTTCCTTCATTTTGTTTTTGCAGTATTATCACATTACTGATAGGCATATTGTATTAGTGATATGGACTACCTTAATATGTTGTTTTTCTAGAGTGGTATATATCCCCTCAAATGAGTATCTCACTCTTAATTTCTGTTTCATTGTTTGGATGTGTAGTCACATCCTTATCTTAGTTTTATCAGAGGAAAGTACTCAATGGCAAAGATAGCGATTCCATGCTTTCATTTAAAGAAGATAAAAGATATATTTTGTAAGCACGACTTTCAAAACATTATCTGGTTACGTGTATTCAAGAAACAGTGTTAGTATGCAACCACCTGAAGTGGGTAGAAAATACGAAAGGAAAATAAAACAGGTCAGTAAGGTCAGCTTTGTGGAAGGCGTTAACATCAAGGGCAGTTCCACTACAGCCAAATGAGGCTCTGCTCTTGGAGCTGGACTTTGGATGGAGATCTGTGAAGTATGTGTGTAACGCAGATGAGTGTAGTGGGTAGACAAAGAATTCTACACTTCAAAATGTGTTTTGTCTCTCTTCTCTGAATGAGATTTTGTAAGTTTCCAGAGCTGAGGAGGCGGCAATTCAGTAGTTATATTTCTCTCACGATTGCCCTTTTCAGTAAACATACAGCCCTTGCTTCCATCAAATCCCAAATAGACCAGTGATTTAAAAAGACTACAAAACATAAACCAGGAGTCAGGCAACTGGTATATACCTCTCAAGAAATGCATTTTCTTGTAAAAATTAGTATGATGAATTGTATTGCATTGAAATGAATACCAGGACAGAATGGTAAATCAAACAGGGTTTGGGTTAGGATTTGGTTTTTTTGCAAAAAGCATGCTTTTCACCACTGCTGAACTGTACATGCTATTGATAGGAAACAAGGGATTGTACTGACATCTGATTACAGTTGTCTAAACCAAAGTCTTCTACTTTCTGAGCCCACTGCAAATGTGTTGAAAGGCACAGGGAAGAAAGACTGGAACATTTGGAATGCACGTGTAACATAATAGAGGCTTTGGCGTGGTATCAGTCAGAGAGCTGTAAAATACCTGCTGCAAAAGGTGTTTCCACTTAGTCCCTTCCAAATCTCTGAGAACCATTTGCTTTTGGGAATTTGGCCAATTCTGAAAAGCAAATGATAGCTGACAAGTTTGACAGTGACAGGGAGATACAGAACTTTCAGAAGGATTGCAGTTGCCAGCCCAAATGAAGAAGTATTTTTTGTTCTGTGCTCACTACAGTCATGTCAACAGTCTTAAATTGGCTTACACCTGTACACAGTCTCTTTTAAAGGCTCTTCTAGAGTCCTTCCTCAAAAATGAAAAAGCTTCCAGACTGAATTGCCTTTTGGCTGGGAGTAAAGAACTCAATATTAAAGAAAGACAAAAAGCCAATTTATGCATGCAAGATGAAAGATGATTGAGACAAGGAAGTGGTGTTCACTCAGACAATATGAATGTTTTCAAAGCTCTTCCCCATGATGCTGCTCCATCAGACTCAAAACTGTACTGCTGATCATCTAGATCACCCAGGGTGTGTATCAAGGGTTGCTTCAGGACATCCAGGAACAATAAATGCAGGCAGTAGGGTTTTGTAACATAAGAGAGAAGCTGCTATTTCCACTATGTGTTAAGCATGGGCTTCAGCTGTAAGTATTATCCCACTGAGCAAAGAAATGCACATCCGTATTCAGGAGCAGATCAAAACTAGCCAGTGAACGTGACTGCAGAGTCCTCCCGTCCCTTACAGTATCCTCTTCTCCTTTTCTCTTCCCTTCCCTCTTCTTTCCTCTTGCTCTGTTTCTGGCCCTGCCATCAGCTTGTCTTTCAGGAGGGAGGAGGTGCGGAAAAGGAAAGGAAAAGGAGAATTCCCTCAGCCCAGGGCCAAAGACCAGATGGGAGAATGCATTTTATTTTATTACTATCTTTCATTTAGGACAGTAAATAAACAAGCATTTCTTTGACGTAGGTGGCATGAGATTATTTTCTTTTAACAGAGCAATTTGTAAAATAGCAGTTGGAGATTACTCCGTTTCCAGTGCTGGAAAATAATACTTTTAGAAAGTGCTCAAGGGTCATAGCTGAATATGAGTTTCCAATGCAGTACCGTGGAAAATAAAGTTAATCAGATTATTGTGGATAAAAAATAGAGTTGGCACTGGAACAGGCAATACTAGACTGTAACTTTCCATTTTGGTGCACATAATTTGACAAGAATGCTGAAAAAATTGAAAAGATGCAGAAAAAAAGCCCCCGAATGCTCAAGAAAATACTTAATGCAAGAGACTGAAAGAGCTTAGTGTGTTTAGTTTATGAAAATCATAATTGAGGGTCAATTGTACACTGACCCCAGTATAACATTATTTCATAGAACATCCCAGGTTGGAAGGGAACTCAAAAGATCACCTGGTCCAACCTGGTCCCTATCCAGAGCAGCCAATATTAGAAGGCTGTTTAGTAAAGCAAAAAAAAGAGATACTGCATGATGAAGAAGCATTTAAAATATTGAACAAACTGCCCTTGGAGCAAACTGCTCAGTAACACATTCCTGTCAACACCTTCATCCATTAAACTGGAAGCGAAAGCCTTTCCCGAAGATAGACTTTAGTCCGACTAGCCTCAGTGAAAAGGGGAAATTGTTGACATCTAATCCATGTTATGACATACAGAAAGATGGAAAGATTTTAAGGGTTCCTTCTTGCCTTAGGGTACTGCAATATCAAAAGCTGGTAATCCAAATGAGGCAGTTAGTGAGTGAGGAGCAAGATGCAGCGTTGCAATTCCCCTCCTGCTCAGTGCTTGCCCCGCTAAGAACCAAGAGGTGGGCAAGGCCAAGGTCCTGCTGAGCATCTTCCTGGCTACTCTCGGTGCTGCGTTCATCTGTGGGCTTTTACAAGACAGGTGAAGCTGGGCTTGGCCCTTGGGGGCTGTGATCGTGCTTTTCCAGCTCTTGACAATTTTGGAAGGCGTTAGTGTGGTTAGCAGTTCTCAGACGGGTGTATCGGTCACAGGTAATGGACTGCCTGGGTATGCTTTTAATTAGCAGTGAAGCTGTATTTAAGAAAAGAGCAGTAGCTGCTGTGCCTAAGTCCAGTTGTGTGGAAAGCCAGGAACACACTAACAAACAAAGAGCCATGCCACACCTCTAGCTCCTCACATATGCTCTCCACCTGGTCCAGTTGGAGGTTTGAGAAAGATCTATGTAGTCACCTCACTACTCCTGGCAACCTGGCTCGGTGGGCTGAGACATTCAAAAAGGCTATCTGAACAATACCAGCCTTCTTCAGTTTTACAAACCTGGGCTCTGGGCAGTGTCGGCTGCCCTCAGCCATGGCTTGGTCTAATGCATTACTACCTGAAACTGAAAAGGTGGCATGAGCATTGCAATAGGCTTCCCTTTGAAGGGAGGACTAGAGATCAGCCAGACCCAAAAGCTAATTTGTGTGTGTTGTTGGAAACACTAGGTTTGGGCTTTCCAGAAGGGTAAGGAGTACTGCTAAGATTCAAGAAGGAAAAGTAGAATGTATAACCCCAAGAATCCTTTCCTGCTCTAGAGGAAATGGTCTGAGGCAAGCACAGCTGAAGCAAGAATGAAGAGCTTTGGGCTGCTTCCAGAAGCAATATTGGGCTGTTTTGCAAGAAGAACTTACTCAAATCCTGGTATCAGACCTTGGTTAAAGCAATGAAGACATGTGTCTGACATGTCATGGATTTGGGATGTCAGTGTTGACGACAAACGTGTTAATGACCCTATGAATATGATTTCTCAGTGACATAGAAGTGCTAAGTTCTACCATATTCTGCTTTCAGAATCATAGGAGCAGGTCACAGGAATCGATGCCTGGATGCGTAGGCATTGTTCTGTGTTTTGTGCATGAGCTTTAGGGGAAATCACGAAGCCTTTATCAGTAGACAAGGTGGTACTACAGGGCTTATGTGAGTAAGAAAGGTTGGTGTTTCTCTAAGGAACTTGCATATCGTGTTCAGTATCTCAGTTATTTGAGACAAAAGGAGTACATATCTGTGCTTGTGAGCAGACATGTTTCTACTGCCCTTGGGGAAAGAATGATTAGCAGCATAGCAAAAGTCATTAGAGCTACACACGGGCAGATGCACAGCAAATGTAGCAGTTCAGAGGAGGGGTTGCTTCCCCACCACACCAGAATGGGGAGTGAACTGGGTGGAGGCACCCTCTTGAAGGAGGTGGGGAGGTGAATCAGTGCAGGAAGGCAACAACACTTTTTTCCTTCTTGCCTAAATCCCATGAGAAGCGCTAGCATCCCTGAGGGCTGGTACCACGGCAGGCTGGTAGAGGCAAAGAGATGTGTTTGCCACGCTCCTTATGAGATGATAGGCTAAAGAGATGTGGAGAGAGTTTTGCAATCTGATTATGTGTTGCAATTTTAAAGGGCTGTATTATCAGGTGGAATATTGCGAAGGCACAAAAACCTCTTCTGATCTGCAAAACATAGGACAAGGAAAGTCATTCTGTAGCTTGTTATTTTCATAATATTGTTACTTTATGTCAAAAAATTTTGTGCAATTTTGATTACTTTGTCACAGTTGGGCCTTATCTTCAAAATTTACAACGTTATTTCAGATATATTCTTCATGTTAAGCTTTTTTTCTCTCTGTGTCTGTGCTCAGTAACATGGCACAGTACTCAGGAAGGGCTATTTGCATGTACTTTAAAAAATATTCAAACTAATAATACCATCAGATAATGTGAACTATGCACAGACAGGATTTCTGATTCCTCAGTTCTACCACGGTTTCTGCCGTTAATGACTAGACATTTGGATAATGGCTTCTCAGGGCATGGGGCATTGGGGGACATTGGGGCAGGACCCAGCAGCCATGGCCCATCCCACCACCCCAGCCAGGAGCAGGGCAGCCAGGGAGCACTGGGGCAGCCCCAGCTCTGGGCATCGGGCACCTCTCTGGGGACAGGGATGGGTTGAGTCTGGGCTCGGGCACTGGCCCATGGGTCAGGATCTGGGTCAGGTTCAGCAGGGCCTGGGGCCCATGGCACAAAAGCCGGGTCCATAGATCTGCTGGGGATCCAGCACCAAAGTCTTGGCTTCAAAGCAGCTTCCACAGGCTGGAGAGGGCCAGGGCCATGGCCCCCTGCCCTTAACAAGAGGTGTTCTCATACCTCGCATAGCCCTGGGGCCAGAGATCCTGGGCATGATGCGCCCTGGCCATGGGAGGACCTGGGCGATGTCTGATGTCTCCCAGGCTGGGTCAAGAGTCCCCATGGAGCTATTTCCAGAGTCCACGTGGCTCCCTGGCTCAAGGTGGGGTGGGTGACAGATCCACCCCCAGCAGCTGGTGGGCCTGGGCTGATACTAATGGGGAGACACTACAGGGTGCAGGGCAGGCAGGGTGGGCAAGGGAGTCAGGCCATCCATGAAGAGCTCTGGGGGCATGCGGGAGTTGGGTTTGCCCCAGCAGAGCTTCAGGGCTGGGCAGAGGGGTTCAGGTGCCACTGAGGATGTCGAGACACAAGGCTGAGCCCAGGGGTCAGAGAGAGCTCAGGGCTGTTGAGAGTGGGCACTGTGGGGAGCCTCAGGGCAGGGCTGCAGCTCTCAGCCAGGGAGGATCGGCAGGGGCCGGGCCACACGGTGCTCAGTGCAGGGCTCGTGGTGGCCCCAACTGGCTGTAGGGTAGCGGGGCATCCCCATGCTGGAGCAGGGCCCAGCCTCACTGCCCCAGCCAGGGAGTGGCAGTCCGTGGTGACCGTGACCAGGGTCAGACACAGCCCAGTGATCACTGGGCAGGTCCAAGGTCAAGCTGGGAAGTCAAGTCGGCAGGTCAGGGGCAGGGTCCAGCTCCGGATCAGCAGCCCATGGTCCAGCACAATCCAGGCTGCCAGGCAGCGGGCGCTGTAGCTCCTTCAAGGGTAAAGCTCTGGATCCTCAGCTTAAAAGCAGATCCCAGAGGGCAGAGGGGGACACTTGCCGTGGCTTCCCCACAGCACCGTGCTGGCTGGGAGCCTCTCCCCACATCTCCCCATACCCTCAGCTACACTGTGTGTAAGCTGGCCCCAAGCCCCAGCAGCCAAACCTCCAGGAGGGGAGGATGCACTCAGGGCCTGTATATAGGTCTTCTTGAGGTTGGGTTCCCTTGGATGCCAGATTATTGCTTTTCTTCAGCATTGTGATGTTTTTCTTCAATGTTTATGTTTATCTCTAGCACCTATACCCTCCTTCCCTGTTTCCCAGCCTCCTTCCTTCTTCGTCTGTGTTGCAACCATTTCACTTTGTGTCTCCCATCTTTCAAAGCGTTGAACTCTTCTGTCCACAGCACCCTGGTGCGTGTTCGTGACTAATAGTTCTGCTTCCAGTAAGGCTATCAGTGTACTGTATTACAGGCTAATTCTAACAGTGGCTGGGTTTGATGAGTTTGCTCTATAAAAAACATGATGTCTTCACTGAGCCCATTACCTTATCAACATCTGTTCAGAACTTCTCAGCGAAGCACAATGACCTTGAATTTCACCCTGGCTTTCAGCACTGATAAAACGTATGCCTTGTCCTACCATTTCAACTTCCCTGCATTTCTGTGGTTTGCATTTTGTAGTTTTATGTGGATGCAACCATTTTGGCTTTCTGCCACTTACTGCAAGTCCAGGCAGAGTGTGCCAACAATAACAATATGCTTAACGATAGCAAATGTCTTTAATCCAAGTATGTTTGCTAGTGTCCAGTGTCAAGAGCATAAACTAAGGAGTCTAATGCTAGATGATCCAAAAGTAACATTTTCAAATCCATCTCTTATCCTTAATGTCCAGTTAAGGAACATGATTCAAAAAAACAGGTTAATCCTGTACATTTTTATTGTCCCACCAAACACAGATTTGAACCAGTTGTTCAAAATCCCACCTATTCTTAGGCAAATATTCAAAAAGTGCTCATGTAAATAATGTACATGAGTAAGTAGTTTGCCAATTAAACAACTAACATAAAATGCTTTAAAATACAATAAAGCATAGCTTGTATCTATATAGATATTAAATACATACATATTTGAATATAAATATTCATGTATATTCTTAAACACACATATACCTAGCTTGTATGAAGTTAATTTAAATCCTGAACTGGGTTACCTGCTGCATCCATACATTCTGAAATAAATTCTCCTAGGGATGAGGATATGAAATTTCTCTTTGTGTTCTACCACAGTATTACAACTCTACTATTAATAATAGGATTATACTGTAGTATGTAACACTAATATTATAATCATATTATTGCACTGTGACTGCAGAGCTCAATAAAAAGCACCAAATTTGGAACGAGTACAAAACTCTGAGATGGCCTTCTCTAACTGTGTATGTCACCGAGCACTTCATGAGCAACAAGGCAAGCAGCAGCCATCTCAAACCACCACTGCTTCATACCACTATAACCTCATGATGTCCTTTTGCTATAGCAAGCTGTGAAATTGTCTTTTCCCTCAACTTTCCCATTTCCATTGATTTCATTGCTCCTTGAAATTCCTCACAGGGCAGTGCCCCTTCAGCCGTTGGCTGCTACCCAGTTTACCCAGAGTTTCTAGGGTGCGTGCACCTGGAAGAGACAGCAGGATTTGGCACTCAACTGGAATGCAGCCTTTCTACTTTTAACACCGTCTCACAGTTCACTGCCAGTTCTCAGGAACCCATTTTGTGTTTCTGTTATTGGCCCAGCCATATTGCCGTACAGCTTAGCCCTTTCCTGTGTTGAGTAGTGATGTCTCCAGGCTTTTTGATTTCTTCACCACTTTACACAATGTTTTTACTTTTTCAACTTCTCCAGAAGTCTTGAGTCACTTATTTGGTCTCTGTACTTTCTAGACTTACTGCTTGTCCAACTTCTTCATAGTTGTTTAGGCCTCTCATAACTTCCTCCACAGCACTCAGGATCAATTTGCATTCTCCACCCTGTCTGCAGAGGAATATCTTTGGCATTACTATTTATTTATCTGGCACATCGTCTCCATGTTACCTTAGCTACCTCCTTTGCAGAGGTCTCCTTTTGCTTATCTGGATAACATCTGGCTTGATTTGCTCTAGGTTCTTCTTTGTTTTTACCATAGCTTTCCCCACAATTAATTCAGTTTAGTTAAGTGTGTATGCCTTCATGAGGGAAGCATGTTGCCAGCAGTCGGATCTGTGTCAGCCAAGATACCAGCCTTGAGAACTCCTCCAGCTCGGAGGTTACGACAATTAACATCGGCTGAAGTAGAAATCGTAAACTGGAGGCCATGGCTTACCAGTATAAACATTCTTGCCCTGCTGCAAAGGTGTCAGCTGGGTTTGAAAAGTGGCATTGGACTGCTTTGAAAAGACAGTATCAGTAGTAAGAGATATGGTACGTGTCACTGACACGGTGTTCAGTTAAACAGAGCCAGCAGTGTCACGTGATCAGCTACTATAGAGAGAAAGTTTTGAGAAATTGGTTCAACAAAGACTTGTAGCAATGTTTTCCCTTTTCCAACTTTGTATTTAAACACTCCTTAAGCTCCCAGATGTTTTCCAACTTTTGTCTGTTCAGTAACAGAGAAAAGAAGTTTTGATATAATGGAAAACACCATTAACAAGTTAACTTTCAACTTTGCCTTGAACTTCTTAAATGACTGATTAACTTACTTCCTGACAGTTTATAGAAGAAATGAGGGTTGTAAACAGGACTGCTTACTTCTTTCTTATCACTTAAGTATCTGTTTAATTTATTCATCACTCACACACTTAACTGCCTAGAAACAATGCAGGGTGAAGTGCTTGTAACCATGAATTCCACAGTCACGCACTAGACAAGAACCAGGATAAAGGCCAAGAAACCACTAAGTTCTCCTTAAGCCCTAAAAATGAACCCTACAGTTTAAGTGGTGGGTAGAGGCACTTTCCACTAAAGTGGCTTGCAGTGTCCCATGAGCATGACATTCATGAGTGAGCACATACTGGATGGGACCTTTGTATACAAGCATCTAAGAATAAGAAGGGAAAAATTACTTAGGAGTTTGTATTGCAGTTTCTCTTCCTAGCATGACAACTGGCTTAAAAGAGCAAGGTCTTACTGAGGAGGCACCACTGCCTTTGGTCCGTGTCACTAAGAAGCAACCAGGCAACCCTGTCCTGCTGACCCTGGGTAGCTCCTCACAGACCATGTTGATAAGGCACACCGCTATGCACAGCAAAAGGCTGAGCAGGGAGGGATGGCACAGTGTTTGCATCCAGTCACCTTTGCTTTTCCAGCCCAAATGAGCTTCTCAGTGGTTTTTTTTTTTCCGGATCTGTGAAGAGGACACTCAAGGCAAGTCCAGAACAAGACCTGAATTTAGGGTCAGATATAAAACAAGTCTTTGAGCTTCGCTGAGCACTCAGCGCACATCACTGTCACTGGGCTGGTTTTAAAAAAAAGATATCTAATGACATCTCAGTCTCCTCTGTGAACTAACACAGCCTTTGACAAACAAACAAACACGGAAACCCCAGGCCCCCACCATTCTGTATGGCAGAAGTAGAGCAATAAAATAATATTACCTCTCAGGAATCTGCCTCAAAGATTTCTGTATTCTCCTCTATACCCTTTCAAATTTAGTGAAAAGATACATGAAGGATTATATGCAGGTTGACCTTTGGCATAAGGAAAATATGCTACTGCATTATTTGACAGCAAGGAAAAATCACTTCCTGTCTGTAATATTGTCCTCATCATTAAAACAACGTGCTGTATTATAATGGTGCTCTGTAGTAAAACCACTTTCCGTGTCTCTCAAGCTGGCTGGGTTAATAAAAAGGCTTCTGTTTGCCCTTGATGTGTGCGATGTGAGCCTACTAATTACTCGGAAAAGAAATTCCTTCTTGTAGTGTAGTTCTCTGATCTGTATAATTACACTTTTGGGTCCTGCTTCTCAGCACTGGGCCAAAGGCTGGTTGAAGTGGAAGCATCAGGTGACGGTTCAACATGACGGTCTCGGCAAAACTCCTCTTGCTCTTTATGTGGAATGTCAATGATGTTTTAGCATCCTTGATTACCTCTCCTTGAGCTCTTAAAAGTCTACAGAACAACTTCAATGCTGAAATCCAGTGAGGTGTTTCTCACAGCTGTAACAGTGAGAAGCAACACTAGAAGCACCTAAAGGGAAAAAAAATAGACTGCTCTCATTGTCAAAAGCGATGGTGTATGCTCAATGTCCAGAGTGATCTCATGTCACCAGATAGCATAAGGTAACACCAAAGAGAAGAAATGCATGGTCCTTCTTCAAAGAGGAGGTCAAAAGGACCGGGGAATGAGGAGAGACATGGATAAACCTGGAAGCTGGCATCTTAAAATAGTGAAGGCCACACACATTTGCAGAACCATGTGTAGGCCCCACGACAGTAATGGCAGTATATTTAGGAACTGGAAGTAGAATAGCTATTTCAGTGTAGTGCTGTCTCTGCCTACTATTTTAAAGATGACATTTTATTAAATCAGTGATATTCTTTGAGGATTTTTCATCAGGAGCTCCATCAGTGGTGGGACAGATGTTTCGGCGCTATGTTCATTGCGTAGAGCAGACATACCATAAAGAGCAGTAAATTTTAGAGACTGCCAAAAGAAGAAGTCTCAGTGGGGGCTACAGAAGGTTGGTTCTGCTGACCAGTGTGGCTGCATCCCTGCTCAGGGGCCACTTGCCGTTTCTGTTGTTGCTCTAGATTTGCTATTCTACAAATGCATCCGCAGACACTGCCTCCGAGAAGCTACTGTTTTAGAGCCGCTTGTATGGTGGCTAGTTATGGCTGAATTAATTTCACAGCCTTTTAAGAATTTATTTTTCAAGTGTCGTGTGATCCTTCTAAAATGTTATGGTAATCTGTTAAATAGCGCTGTACAGTTTGGACTCTGAACTTATTTTGCTAGATGCAATGGTTGTAAGTTTCCAATTAACTAAAAATTAAGCATTAACTGGAATACCTTAATTGAAAAAAAAAAAAAGAAAACATTTTAATTAATTTTTACAATTAGAAATTAGTAAGTACGTACTAGTAATTAGCTCCCATAAAGTTGTACCTTGTCTTTCTTTCTAAACATTTGTAATGCCTAAGGCCTTTCTTAAATCACTCAAGCATGACAATTTCTTTCAGCTACATTAACTTTCTGTAGCAAGTGTTACTGAACTTGTTCAAGTATAATTTGCTTATGTTATGCCTTTTTGCTTACTCACATGACTAAAGCACTTTTCTCTCCACGCAGTGGCATTACTAAGTCCCTGGGTTGCAGAGAAACATGCTAGGAATACAGATTATAGCTTTCATATTTTGTTTCTGCGGGCTGGGAGCTGCTATTGCTGCTACTGCATCGAATGAGTGGAAAGTCACTAGTCGAGCATCGTCTGTTATCACTGCAACCTGGGTTTTCCAGGGTCTTTGGATGAACTGTGCCGGCAACGCGCTGGGTGCTTTTCACTGCAGACCTCACCTTACTATCTTCAAAGTAGAAGGTAAGTAACTGTAATTTAACTGGAACATATGGAGAGCTACGTGTATTGCAAGATGTGTGCCTGAGGAGAAAAAGATTATTTTGGCTTGTGCAAGAGATTATGATTAAAGCATTGTGATGAATATAAGTAAAGGATATTGTAGGCAGAATATCAGAAGCAACTTTGTAGGAATGATATGTATTCCAAGAAAGACAGTAAGCTCTACTCTGTGGTTGGTAATATGCGATAAGTATACTGGACAAAGTTCCAGTAAATATACTATCAGTAACAAACCACCGTTAGCAGAGAGATGGACTAAACTAACTTCCAGCTCTAATTTCCATGCAAAAATAAGCATCCTGCTTGCAGGATGGGGAGAGCAGGAAAGATAGCAAAGTCTGTGACAGCTATCGGTACACTTTTTAGTATCTAAGGGAATTAGATAGCAAAGAACCGTGTCCATGAATACTATGCAAATATCGGTATGCTGGGAATTAAGTGCACATGTATATGCTTGCTGTATCACAGGCTAATATTTTAACTTTAAAAATCAAAGGTGTGCTGTTTCAGAATGTTGATTTTAGTGGAAAGTTTTGGATTTGGATGCCATCTATCAGAGCGTAAAACAAATGGGTGTCATCTTGCCTTATATCAGGAACAGGTTTTCTCAGAGACGGGGACTAACTAAAAGTTTCCTACACAGTGTTTTCTGTTTTGCTCCGCGTGTAAAGCGGTAAATGAAGAGGCTTGTTTTCTATTTGTTGTTAAGCCAAAGCAGGCAAGATAGTGTTTTCAGTGAAACTGCGTAAACACTCAAGAGGGCAGGGGCAGAGGGACTGCTCTCTCCTCCGTGTGGGCAGCACACAAGCAAGATGGAGTCCAGCTAGGGTAGGAAAATATGGGCTAAGACACTGCTTTTTTAGGGAACCAGAAAAGAAATCCAGGCTTGACAGAACTAGTCTTTGAAAGCTTTTATGAGACCAGCAAGAAGCAGAGTGATAAGATATAAACAGCCAGGGGCTGTACAAGATATAAAATATAGTGTTGCATGGTTGTTACCACACTACATAAACGGGGCCATACACATACCTCACACACACGTGGAAACATGGAAATGCAGGGGTGTTACAGATCCATACCTTTTCTTGCCTCTCACACCCCTGGCACATCGCACTGCATGCTAGGACATACAGATCAACTCTTACACATACAGAGGACTTTGCGATAAAACTCAGCATCATTTTTGGACACGTTTTATCATGCCCAGCTCCACACCACCACAAATCACACTTTGAAGGATGTGAGTGGGTAAGAATAGTTTCACCCCTTTTAAAGAATGCTATTCATCAAAAATGACTTCCAAAGGCATAGAAACTCACATAAACGCTTTAAAGGTGAGTATTATATCTTTGCAAATCACCACTTCTTTATTATTTCTTCCAAGATTTAAATTGAAAAAACCCCACCACTTCTTCTCAGGCACATTTGATCAAATTTGTTTAAAGCGCTGTGAAGTACCTCAGTAACTAGAAACCACCATGATTGCTGTTATTAGTAGTACAAAAGCTGCTTTCAGGATAATCAACTATAATCCATTTGCTACTTTGTATGGTTACTATTATTTGGATCAATGGCAGATTGAAATTTGAATAAACAAAATACGCATCATTACGTGTACATCCTTTAAACATATACTTAAGCATCTGAGTAAGATTTTGCTAATTTGCTGTTTAGAGTAAAGTGGACAAGAAATTCACAACAAATTAAAGTAGCACACTCTTGTAGAGAGTAGCAAGCTGCTGTACTGACATTTAGGAAGTCTAATTTTAACCTGCCAGTGCAGGCCCCAGCAAAGGGTAATGTTACATGTAGTATAAACACTACTGGGAAAGAGTGAGGTATTTTGTTTGGAAAACCTGCTAAACATAAACTCCTGGTAATCCAAGGAAAACAAGAGTTCAACAGGGAGAGAGCTTTGCACTCTCACTCTGTCCTACATTGTAAAACAATAAAACGGTCAGATTAAAGTAATGAACTGCCATGTCTGTTCTCAGAGCTTCAATATAACATCATTATTGGTGTACTGACGCCAGGGTGGGCTGCAATATAGCTTTTTCTTCTGTATGTTTATAATTTTATGGAATCTATTTGTAATTTGTCCTATAGCCAAAGATAACTCTGTTACACAAGCTCCTTACTCCATTCCTGCTTATCAATCTTTAGGTTCCCATACAGAAAGTATTAGCAGTCAATAAGTCACTTCAAAGCAGGTGCATTTGCTCATTAAAGTTTTGACTGTACTTTTGGGGGGATTTTGCTTCTACATAAGCTCTATGAAGTTTTAAGATTTATTTTTTTCCTATTTAAATCACAGTAAACAAAAAAAAACCCAGACTCCAGAAGTCTGTCTCCGAGCAGAATTAGCCTGCGGTCATTCACAATATGTAGGTATACACCAGGGCTGACTTCCAGCTAGAGGACTAGTTGTGCTGATAGGAGCATAGCCAAGGCAAGAAGAGCTCAGCTTCTGCAACCCAGCCCACCTACAGATCTTGAGGGGTTCATGTTTCTGGAAGGTTCCGAGGGGTTAGCACAGCCACACTGCTATCAGGATCCAAGCTAGCTGGGTTGTTGTCAAATGTCCACACACATTCACATGTTCAGCCACAGCATACTCCGCTGCAGTGGCTGAAACATTCAGATTAAAGATCCTGGAGGAGCACAACGTATTTACTGTGGCACAAGTAGTAATACTGTTGTAGCTACAGTCATTTAAGGCAATGTTTGTGGGAAGAAGCAATATCTTTTATTAAATCAGCTGCTTTGGGAGAAGTATGCAACAAAGTCATTCATCAGATCTGACACGAATACAGCGAGCTTCAAGCTAATTATTATCTGGGAACTTTGTCTCTTCAGTTAACTTGATTATGATTATCAGTGCACCAGATACACTCATGGAAATTATATGATCAAAACCAAGGAACAGGCATAAACTCACGCAGTCAATGAATGCCAGAAATTAAAACTAGCTGAGAGACAATATTGTTTAACAAACCCACTAACCTCTGGTTAAACTCTCAGTCCTTATCAGTAAGAAAGACCCCCAAAAACTCTTCAAGGACTGAGCCTGAGATCTACAGCTCCTGATTCCACTAGAGCCAGAGTTGTCGTCCAAAAAGATACTGACTTTTTATCGGCGTTGTCCAGAAAGATACTGACTTTTTATCAGAGTTTCCACCTACCCTGTCTCCTGCTAACTCCTCAGTGTTCCACATGCAGTAGTTACCTCTCTTCTCATTTCTCCCACCTTTATCCTCCTGAATTCTAACAATCTCAGAATTATCCATACTTGACAAGAACCAGCTTTTCAGTTGTCTAGCACTGCTTAGACACTTGAAGTATTTTGCTGTCGGTGACGCTACAGGGAGCTGTTTCGTTCACATAAAATCCAGAAGCGTAACTAGCAAACTGAATTGTGCCCACAACCCTTTCCCATGACACTTTCCTAGTCTGTCAGGGCAACTACTAGGCCTCTTCAAACAATTAGTTCCGCATTTGGCATGCCTAGCCTGCGGCGCTGTTTCTTGACGCCTCTGCACTCTCTGGTTTTCCATGCCATGCATTCAGGGAGGTGTACCAGCAAGCAGAAGAAACGCGCCTCCTTGCAACCTTCGCTTGTTTGAGCCTCAGATCTTCTGCTGACATCTCTTAGTCTTGCCTGTGCCTGTTTTGATGGAGCCAGGTGGGGCAAGTAGCGCTACCCTGATGGTAGCCAATATGGAAAGGGCAATGCCCGGGCGTTCTGGGTCACATTGGCAGACAGATTCAGAGCTGCAATTTCATGAAGCTGCAGCTGTGATGCAGCGAATCATCGAATCATAGAATC
This sequence comes from Tringa tobata, assembly GCA_033628505.1. NCBI lineage: Eukaryota > Metazoa > Chordata > Aves > Charadriiformes > Scolopacidae > Tringa > Tringa tobata. Next base: position 13,771,197 of record JAHREE010000279.1, on the reverse strand, counting down.
GTCTAGGTTGGAAGAGACGAGACGAGATCATCGAGTCCAACCATCTACCCTACTTTACAAAGTTCTTCCCTACACCATATCCCCCAACACCACATCTAATCGTCTCTTAAACACATCCAGGGATGGTGACTCAACCCCCTCCCTGGGCAGCCTATTCCAATGCCCGACCACTCTTTCCGTGAAGAATTCTTTCCTAATGTTCGGTCTAAACCTACCTACCTAATGGGTGGAAGGAAGCTGAAACAAGGCAACTACTCTTGCAGCACCTGTACCCAGAGCAGCCTTGCTTAGTTTAACACTATTTGAGTTCGTTTGGCAGTGGAGAGCAATTCCAGCCATGCTTCAGGGTGACACTAGCAACTTTCCCAGAGGGCTCAACCTAGACCAGGAAAGGACTGACGTGAGAGTTTCCCTCACTAGACAGAAACTTTCTGCCAGGGAAAACACACTGTTTGTTTGATTGCTGCCAGTCGACAACAAGATAGACAGATATCTGCACAGCAGCCAAAGCCTGGATTCTTCTGAGACTATGAGCAGGAAACTTGGTGCTAAGTCCCCCAGCGACCAACGCCACTGCTCTGTACTCATCACAAGTCAGGCTACATGGAGGGGGCAGGCTGAGTGTCCTGGTTTGAGCAACACAGGACTAATTTCTCTTTCAGTAATTTTATTTCTTAGTAAAGTCTCTTCTAATGCTAGGGGAAACTGGTTTTTTTGAAGACTCTAGTGTCTGAATTTGTGAAAATATTTACTTTTTAGCCAGCTATGGTATGTGGGATTCAAGGTCTCAGTGTTTTCCAGTTACCGAGGTGCAGGGACCCGGGCACTTGACCCAAGGTGCCAACAGGATTATTTCATACCATGAACGTTACATTCAATATAAATTAGAAAGTTTGCTGAGGAGTTTCTCCTCTTCTATGATGACTGTGATCCTGAGAACTCCTTGCCCCGGTGCCGGACCCCTGAGCCCTTCCCTGCCTCCTGAAGCAGTAGCACTTGCAGTGTCCAACATTTGCTGTCCATTGTTGGGAGTGCACAGCTTCCTGCTGCAGTTTAATCCTTCTGTGTTTCTTATTGGCATCGAGATCAATACTGGTTCTTTAGTGGTATTAATGTTAATTATTTAGTCCTAGTCTATTAAATCTGTTTATATTTCAGCCCTTGGGTTTCCTTGGTATTTCCTGATTCCCCTTCCCGGGTGGGGAGGTTTCATCAGGTGATAGAATAATTGTCTAAATGACAACAAATCACTGTGGGTTCCTCCAACCATAATGCTGAGTGAGGGCTGGGGCCAGAGACTGTGCTCCTGCTCCTCACTGCCTGCCAGAACCCCACTCCCTGCCCATTGCACCCTGCCTGCTCCCTACCCGCTCCCTGCCCGCTTCCTGCCCATTCCTTGCCCATTCCCTGCCCCTTCCCTGCCAATTCTCTGGCCACTCCCTGCTAATTCCCTGCCCATTCCCTGCCCATTCCCTGTCTGTTCTCTGTATATTCCCTGTCCATTCCCTGCCCATTCCCTGCCCGTTCCCTGCCCGCTCTCTGTATATTCCCTGTCCATTCCCTGCCCATTCCCTGCCTGCTCCCTGCCCATTCTTTGCCC
>JAHREE010000279.1:13743799-13769482 GCA_033628505.1 Tringa tobata | reverse complement strand
CAGCCACACTTCCCCAAGCCTGTAGCGCTGCATGGGGTTCTTGTGGCCCAAGTGCAGAACCTGGCACTTGCCCTTGTTGAAACTCATACCATTGGTGCTGGCCCAATGATCCAATCTATCTTAGTCTCTCTGGCATAGAGAGATCCAATCTATCTCTCTGGCATAGAGAGATCCAATCTATCTAAGTCTCTCATAAGGCATTGCAGACCAGCCCTCCTTTTTAGTTCTTGTTTACACCTGCCAATTTGACAGCATGTCTGCAATCCTCTTTTTGTGCTTCTGTCTTCCCATCTCTGTACAAGGCCAGAGGTTACCGTGCTGAGATCCTTTTCACTTTTGTCAAGACCTGCACAAGAGTAATGCTGCTTCTGCTTCACTTCAGTCATCCTTACAGGTTTTCCCTGGCAGACAGACCCCTGGAGGTAGTCTTCATTTGCCGAAAATCAGTGAGGAAATCTGGAAGGTGCAAAGTGCTGCTATTTGCTAGTGTGGTTCCCATGCAGCTGGTGCGAGGATGGGAATGCAAAGCTTGTTGTTGGGGCATTAATAAGAAAGCTCTTTCATCTTCTAATACTCACGCCAGGATAGATTGTTATCTCTGCTTTGCTTTTAGCTTTCTTTGATTACTCCTACATGGCAGCAGAGAGTGTACTGCGAAATGAATAGGACTCAGCAGTAACTGGTACGCAGCCAATGTCTTAAAATACCTCTGTTCAAACAGGTTTTTTACCCTGGTCTGCCTTGTGAGCACTGAGGTGGGTGAAGGGAGCTTCCCCGTAGCATGTGCTGAGGGCCAGTGTACCTCTTCTAATCTTTTTTAGCAGTCGTGCTACAACCAGAGCTTCATCCAAAGTTACAGAGATACAATCCATTTCAATTTTACAAGTCCCTGCAGCAGGAGGGGAGAGGACACCTGGCAAAACCAGCCAGGTGGTAGGTGGATGGGTGAGAGAAGGAGACTGAAGTAATAATCATTAAAGCTGATGATTTTGGAATTCACACTGCTGAGACTGAAGATTTAAAATCTGTAGTCTTCTAGCACATATGACATTTTTAGGGAGTGGTGCAAGTGGGAGGAGAGTGGCTGAGCAGCAAATAGCTTGAGAATGGGCATGGGGGAATGAGTGTAGGCAACGGGCATGAGACGAGAAATTGTAGAGAGAAAAACATATGTAGATAAAAATCTCTGCTGTGGGTACCAGGTGGAGTTGGCTGGGCAAGTGTGAGTTAAGTGCTAATTTGGTAGAGAAAACAAATCACTGCACAGACAATAGGGGTATTAAATCCCTCAGTGCAGGTGTTATTCTATGTCTCATGGTACTTACACATACTTTTGCAATGTCAAGCGAGGTGCCAGATGAGCGCAGCCATTTTAACAGAGCTGTGCACATGGGATTCCTCTCCATATCCCACGTGCACCAAGTCCTACCGTGTCTGATTGTCCTTACAAGCCTTCCCTGGGATGGGTGCCATGGGACTCTCTGGTGGTTTTCAGGTTGAGACGACTCGTGGGTATTTCACTGATTCAAATGAGATCAAATGCTCGGAGCAGAGGTGTTACCCAGGGGTGTTACTGAGGGCTTCAGATTCCCACTTTTCCAGGGCACTTATTCCTTGACTCAGTCCTGGTGCCAGTACTGTGAGGGACCTCAGGCGGTACCCAGCAGATGCCTGCAGTCCACTCAATCTTCTCTCTACATGGAGGACATTGAACCCTGGGGCTCCTGCCTGCCTTTCTTCTCCAGGGATGCATTTCCTAACACAGGAGAAAGCATGCCAGCTCAGATGGCTGTGCCTTAAAGCAGGGCTTTGCTATGTGCAAGGGCACTTTCTTTTCCCACTCCGTGTCTCTCAGTGCACGGCCTCATTCGCCCAGCACAGAAGACACACAGCAGCTCATGGACCTGCTTAGCAGGTGGACCTCCTCTTAGTTAGCATGGTGACGAGCAGCCAGGGGTGCAGGAGGTGAGGCAGAGGCCTGGAAGCTGGGCAGCTGAGAAAGGTCCTAAGCTTTTTTAACGCGTTAACTTTTCTAAAGAAAATGTATATTAGTCTGAAGGTAACTAACCAAGCTCTAGTAAAACACATCCTCAGGATTAACCTGCTTAAAGACAGAATTATTAAATTTCACATCCTGAGCTAAGATTTATGTTGTACCATCGAGCGGTTTTCTATAAATCAAGAATTCCATGTGGTGGATCTTAATACTATACACCGTCACCCGGATATCTCATTAATCTTATTTTATAAGGTTATTTTAGGTTATATTCCAAAATTTTCCTTCTAGACCCTCATTTTCCCAAAAGTTAATTATGCAAACTCTACTGGCATTTGAAAAGAGTACAAATACATAACCTGGCAGTCAAAATGAGAAGCAAAACTGAATACTTGAAGATTCTCACGAATTTTCTGTCATAATAATATATATTGATTTTCTACCAGGTCCACTCTACCAATTTTTATGCTTGCTTTTTTTTTTTTTTTAAATCCAGTTAAAATGTGAGGCTACTCTTCTGGAGATACCAGTCAGACACAAAGATGTGTCTCAAGCTTATACTCTCTTACACATTAAATGTGTTCAGGGTAATGCACACTGATTCATATTTCCGAAGGAAATGAGAGCTCAGAAGTTCTAAATTTCCACTGCAAATGGAAATCCGCCAAAATCTTCTGTTATTTGGAGACTGCCTTTTCCTTCTTCACAAATGACTTTCTAAACAATAACACAGAATGCCACATAAAAGCCTTTCTATTGATATTTCATCCTGTAAGCAGCAAAAGCAGAAACCAAACCCCAGCCACTAAGAAACAGTGAAAGCGACTCACTAACTGTATCTCACTACAGCGTTTAATTGGGTGACCAGGAGAACACAAGTCTCCAGAGACACAGACAGCTTCTCCACTGCCAGCCCACCACGAGCTCAAGCTGCTGCCCCAGGCTGGTACCCCATCCCAAGGAAGCATCACACCACATGCTGGGCGCCTGAGTCAGCCACTCGTTGTTAATAACTGAAGTAGTGATCTAATTTAATTAACTAAATAATCATTAATGGCATCTGGCTTTTCCGTAGCATATTTTAATGGAAATGTTCCAGCTTACAAAACAGATGATACCATTATATCCGTGAAAAACAAATGCAATGGACAGTTTTACTTTAATTTACACCACCTTTCAACATCTTCACGCTGCAAGTAGTTTTTGCTTTACTCAGTGGCTATTACAAAACCTCCGATATCATGAGTATTTACTATTCCATCTAGAAACTCAGTGGTTTGCGTTTAGTCTTCACAGAAATTCAACATTTTCAGGTGTCAGTAACGCATGTGCCTCTGTGTGCAGCAAGACGCCGGTCCCCTTCAAGCAGACCTATTTGCCTGGCTTGATGGAGGGCTTTTGACCCTCATGAATGCATCCCCATTCAGACCGAGGGTCCCTGCAAAGAGATCCTTTCAATACAAAAGCCAAAGCTTCTTCAGCTTTCCTGATGAGCTGGGTGTCATCTTTTAGAATCATAGAATAGAATCACAGAATCATTCAGGTTGGAAAAGACCCTTGGCATCATCGAGTCCAACCATCTACCTTACTCTACAAAGTTCTTCCCTACACCATATCCCCAACACCACATCTAAGCAACTCTTAAACTCATCCAAGGAGTTGTTTTTTTGTTTTGGTTTTTTTTTTTTTTGGAGGCTACAAGATCTCCACATTGGCTGTACCTTGAAATCTCAAGGTGATGTGACCTGACCAAAAAGCCCCACCAGCTGAGAAGCCACCCAGTGTCCTAGTAAGAGCCCTGCACCTCGACTCTTAAAAGAAGGGCGCCCACTGCAGCCTGGGACAGGATATGAGTGGAAGGCAGAAAAATTGTTTTCCTCCCTGGCAGGGATTTGGGTCCGTTCTTGCTGAGTCAGAAAGACTCACAGCCATCCCAGCCAGCTGACAGCAGCCAGGGCTTCTCACCCCACGGTCTCAGAGGCTGAGCAAGCACTGCAGGCTGGCACTGCTCACTGAGCTCTGCTAGGGAGGTCACTCCCCCTGGCACTGTGACCACCATCACTTCCCCATGGCACGGCCCTCCTGCACATCTCTTGCCAGCCCCACAGCCTTCATCTTCTTTGATTTTTCTCCCTCAACCCCTTTTTCCCAAGGGTCCCTCCAGCTAACACTACCACAGGAACCTCTCTTGTATTTCTGGACTGCACTGGAGTCAGACAGCACAGGCTGCAGAGGGACCATCACATTACCTCTGCCTCCGTGTAGGTGTTTGAGATGGGTGCATCCTTCCAGAAGGTGCAGGGAGCCCAGCTGAAGTACAAGGTGGCATAGTCAAAGGCAAAGAAATAATCTACAGCTGAAAACGTGTCCCTGAGGGAGCAGGAGGCCACATATGGTAGGGCCACCTTCCAACTAAAGTAAGTGAGATGCAGCGTGGTCGGGGATGGTGAGATTCAGTGCGGGGGTACAGCAGGGAGTGAAGGGGTTGTGTTTCTCCAGCTCTGCGCACCTTGACCACTTTCCAGACCATGGTACAGGGCTCACTCTCAGAGGGCCCATGGCCAGCTGGGTCTCTGTGGCTAGGACATCCTGCACTGCCATCATAGCCACGCTTCAACCTGGGCTTCACTGGGGGTGCAGACACCCCCCAACCTGCAGCTCAGCTAATTTCCTTCTGAGCGGTGAAGCTCTCCTGCCCTGGCTGGTGGTGGTGGTGGTCCCTCTCGAGGGGCTGCCCTTGGCATGGCTGGGGAGAGAGGCAGGAGGAGAGACGGGCAGCTGAAGCCAGCATCCCTCCCCGCAGGCAGGAGTTACTGTCTGTGGGCCAACTCCTGCCCAGCCACGGGGTGCAGCGGGGACGGCGAGTCCCTCCCTTCCCTCCCCGCGGCACGCACGGAGCACAGCCCTGTCTGCCTTACCAGGAACAAGCATAAACATTTCCAGCCAAGGTACTTAACCCAAGTCCCTTTGCCAAGTGGCTTCGCTACCTTCTTTGGTTAAGGTTAAGAGAAACGTGGTTGCTCAAAGGAGAAAACAAGTGGGGGGTGTTTTCCCCCCTCACCCTTCCTGTCTGTAAGTCCAGGCATCTCTGGTCTGCAGTTCCTTATAAACAAAAGAAGGAGCTTTTGTGGAGCCTGTTGATAAGAAATACTCCACGCCGCCCCCCATCCAACTAATTTCTATTATTTGCAATAATATGCAAATGTTTGGGCACTTCCTACAGCCGCTTGCTAGTTGTGCTGCAGTGTGGTGATCGCTGTGGTTACTGCGGGGACAGGGTTAGTCGTGACTGGTTTGTCCGGGCTGGCTGATGGGATTTGCACCCGATCAGCAGCAAGATATGAGCGTGCAAGGCTCACACTTGCCCCACTGGAAGGAGAGTCAGGGAGAGAGGAAGGGCTTTCTCTTGGTGCTCCTCTTTCCTGGGAACAGTCTGCAAGGAGACAAAACGGTTGCAGCTAAGGAAAGTGAGCCTGGTGTGCAACAGCTGGGGCACGGGGCAGGCAGGGAGCCCTTGACATAACACCCAAAATACATCAGACAGCTTGAGGGAAGCAGATCACCAGGAAAGCAGAAAGTGAGCTTGCGAGATGCAAGGCTCTGCTTTGACCTGGTGGTGACAATTCGGCCACTGCTTTCAATTCAAGATGGATCAGGCCCAAGTGCTCCACAGTCTCAGCAAAGGCTAACTGTTCAACTGGGAGAAATTACATCATTTCCAAAAACTTGCAGCATTTTAATCAAAAGAATGAGCGGGAACTCTTATTTAAGGAATCTGAGTGCTTTCAACCACCTGTTCTTTACAACTTTGCCACCTTGGATCATTCAAATAAAAATCTGCGTCCAGCAACAGAGTTCCATGTTGTCCCTGCTTGCTCACACAGTCTTGCAGCAAGGTGGTTGTAGTTCATAAAACTGAAGAGAAAGCAGTGCTGAACAAGGAGGAGGAACTCGGAAGCAAAGAAATGCATTTTAGGTGTGCAAGGCTCCTGAGTAGCTCTTTAAAAGAAGAAGGAAGGATTCCAAATGAGACTAATTTCTATTATGCGTGAGTCATACAAAGTGATTTTTAGAGCCAGAGATTTTTTCACTGGCGTTGCTCACTTTCCTCATTAAGCGAAAGAAATAATATTACTTGAAGGTCTGAAGTTCACTAGGTTACATCTGCTTTCACTCAATTCTACCAACAGCAATATTTTCTAAATGGATTTATTTCTTTTTTTTTCCTTTTCTTTCAACATCTCTGCAGCCTTACTGTCTCCGTTATGCCACTAGCAGAGACAGGATCATTAATTAGTATAGTGCTATGTCTGACCCAGTACTGTTGCTCAAGTAACATTAAGTTTTTACAATCTGTCCCCTCCTTTGCCTCAAAATATCTATCTTCTCCTTTCTAAATACCTTCCTGGGAACACAACAGAAAAAAATTCCCACAAGCTTCTAGTCAGCTCTTGGGTCTATGTAGATGGACCAGCAGAGATCAATGCAATATCCAGAATCCTCCCAGCTGGGATCAGGCAATGCATGACAGGTAGATTGTACTGCGTTGCAAAAAATTAAAAAATAAAAAAAAAAGAAACAAGAAAAGGTAAGTCTTCATGACAAAGGGTTTGTAAGATGCGAGATGGCTTGGGCTTGGCCCAAGTGAAGCCTCTGCTGCAGTACTGTGTCCAGTTTAGGTACTACACTTGAAGCAAGATGCACAGCACTTGGAAAGCACACGGAGAAGAGCAGCTAGAATCCCTCAAGTTTATGAAACATGACCTATGAGGAAAGGCTGGAAGAGTTAAGACTGTTTAGTCTAAAGAAGAGTAAACTAACTGTAGGCACAAAAATAGCCTTCAAATACGCAAGGAGTGGCTGCAGACAGGAAGAGCATAATCACGTCCAGTGGCAATACCATAGGAAATGGTGAGCCTGGATTACCGCAAAGACTATTAGAAGTTTTGGAGTTATACCCTAAAAACAACTGTCCTTTATCATCTGTCAACAGACAGACTAGATCTAAGCCTTACCTTAATTCTGTTACTCTCTGATTGGTTTGCTCTGTGATTACCTGAATCAGCTCAGCCTTACGCACCGTGGTCAGTTCTAGCTGCAAGAAGTGAAATGTGACCCCTGAAATCCTCCTCTCTGCTCTCTCAGACTCCCCCTTGCAGCCCGCTTAGGTGGAAAGCTGTAATTCAAAAAATATAATTCATAAAGTATCTAAGGTCCATTTGTTAGCAGCCCTTGGTCTACATAGGTCTTTTAGTGGACTTTGGGTCTGCAAAGATTGGTTGGCATTAAATCCTCTTGTGTCTTTTTGACATACATTGTCTACTTTTTGTCTGAATTTGGAGTAGGCGGTCTGTTCTGTGCTTGCAGAGCAGGTAGCTCTGTGTAACATATTTGGTGCCCATGATTTGGCCTAGATATTGCTGAGAGATCTGCAGCCCTGAGCAAAGGCAGCACACTCGCCTTCATCCCATTTCACTCCCCTGTGCTATTTTCCCTGCCAAACAATGCTCTCTTAACATATCTGAAACAGCCCGAAACAGAGGAGGCAGGGGAGACAATATAAGCCAAAATGCTTGAAGAGCTCAAGCTGTGGTGTATCTTCCTTGTATCAAATATAAATAGCATCTAGACTGGAATTTGAACAAAAAACATCCAGTTAATGGCCAGCTCAGGGAAGAGTCAAGCGAGGCTGGCAGGGAGAGGCAATGCTTTGGATAAGCTTCATGTCCTCTATAATAGCTGACATTTGCCATGAGATGTAATCTTGTGTACAGAACAGACAGTCACACGTTAGTAATTTTGAATGGTGGGGGTCTCATAGTTCTTTCTTCCTATCTAGCAGATGTTGTCCTGCTTATCAGGCACCTGAAGTTGGGCACAGATCGGGTGCTAAAATTGCTGCACTGGGTCTTAAACATCATAGGTTTATCCCAGACCACTTACATCTGCGGTGTAAAATGCTGTGTGGGATCTAGTCACCCTGTGATCCCCTTACAGTCAACAGGGACAAGGGATCCTGCTCCCTTGGAGACACCTACACCAAGTCAGAGGAGTAGCCTAGACACACCCATTGACAATAAAGCAGATGGATGATGAGTGAAGGTATAGACACACAGGGCAAGATTTGACTGAATCCCACCATGACTCAGCAGATACCTGCAGGTGAATCCTACCCTACCTCACATTAGATGGATGCAATTTATGCCTGCAACTTTCAACCCAAACCAGAACACACATGGAGGACAATTTCCTCCTTTCCTCCTGTGGCTAATTTTCCCATAATTCATATGTCTCCCTTCTCCCAGTCTGTGCCCAAAGAGGGCAACACTTTTGCCCAAAGCTGCTGCAGGGGTAGAGCACTGCAGCCCTTAAAATGTCATCTCGGATTGAGGACTCCCTCTCCATCCCACATTATTAAGTCTTCATTGAGTAGACCTTTAGCTGACCAGGACTCAAACTGGCCTTGATGTGCAAAGCCTGGTCACTCCCTCTTTCCACACAGCCTGGATGCCAATGAAATCCACATTCTTCTTTAGCCATAGTGCACTGATGGGCACGAGTAGGAAAACAAGTCTCTGACAGGCATTTGCTGGCAGACTGGATCTCACTCACGCAAGAGGTAACACCAGCTATTTCAAAAACGAAGCCTGCCATTCATTCTTTTCATCAAGCTTTTACATAAAATGTGCTCTGTGTGCCCATGGGTGTGCACACATAGTCAAGCTGTCCCTCATTTTCCTGTGTGCACAAATAATGCTATCCTTCTTGGAAGATGTTTCACTAACACCAGGCTGGTGGACAAGTAGTTACAGCAGGGGAAAAGGCTAACCAAGAGGAAGGGCTGGTTAAGCTCAGTTGTTTAAGGCTATATCATTGCCAGGCAGCTTTTGGGAATCAATGGACATTTTCATAAAGTGTTTAATAGTTAGAATGCACTGAGACAATATAAATGCTTTCCAAAGGAGCCCTTTGTTGAAATTTTGGCATTATATCCCTGGCTGGAGTCAAATAAATTAGTCATCAGATAAATCAGTCATGCCAGCTATGAGAGTGATACCAAAATAAACAGAATGTTTTAGTCAAATCCATGAAACAAAAGGATCAGCAAATCTTATTTAAAATTCCCCCATGTAATTGATGCATAATTAAGCTTCTAAACATGAATGCGAGTGTGCTGTTCCAGAGTATGTGACGATGAAGATTGTATCTTTGAAAGTAAATGGGGATCTCCGGATGCGATTAAAAGTAATTTTTGAATTGCTGGTTCCAAGTTCCTACTGGCAAAATCCAAGAAATTCAAAGCCTGAGTCATTCCTAAATTACTGCAGTTTAGATGCCAGGGAAACTCCAGAGATTTTTGATGGAGTTACACCAGACTCAGACTGAATCAGGGCTCAGAATTTAGTCCTGTTAAAAATGTATCGCCAAATATTTCAAAAAGAAAATGTCAGGATAAGTTTATAGAAATCACATTCTACAACAAAAACAGCAACTTGACTGCCTTATCCCAAGCATGTTGCCTCAAGTAATCTACCTCACTAGGTCTAAAATACACAAACATCCTGAACTCTCTTAAATTTTGCTTGGCCTAAAATTCAGACAAAATAGTAACAGTGATACCTTTATAATTATTCTGGTTATCCTTATGTTTAGCTCAAATATTAAGCATTACTTCCATACAAAATATTTTTACAAAGCTACTTCTATTACCAGTGTCCTTACTCCACTCCTTGAGATGCCTGTCGATTTGTCAAAGGACCCGAGTCCTAGGAGGCAAGAAGTAGGGCATGAGAAAGAGACCATCGGTTGTAGTGGTGTGACCAGGGAGCAGCTTGTGGGAGGGAAGAAGCGCTGCTTTTAAATGGCTTGAGGAAGTTACAAATGCTGTGAGGAAACTGTTAGGGCAACAGAGCTGGTGAAGGGTCTGGAGAATAAGTCTTATGAGGAGCAGCTGAGGGAGCTGGGGTTGTTCAGCCTGGAGAAGAGGAGGCTGAGGGGAGACCTTATCACTCTCTACAACTACCTGAAAGGAGGCTGTAGAGAGGCAGGGGTTGGTCTCTTCTCCCAAGTCACAGGCGATAGGACAAGAGGAAATGGCCTCAAACTGCATCAGGGGAGGTTCAGGTTGGATATTAGGAAAAATTTTTACAGTGAAAGGATTATTAAGCATTGGTATGGGCTGCCCAGGGGATTGGTTGAGGCACCATCCCTGGAGGTATTAAAAAGACAGGTAGACATAGTGCTTAGTGACATGGTTTAGTGGTGGTTTTTTAAATCAGAGTTAAATAAAGACAGTTTAAATAGAGACAATTCTATGATTCTGATAGCTGCTATCTCAGACCGCAGTATTACTCTTTGGCTGCCAAATGTCAGATAAGTAAGCAAACTAACCAGCCTTGTGCCTCGAGGATGCAGTTTTCCCAGGTTTTGGTTATCCAAGCCTCTGGAATCAAGTCTGGAAGGGCTGCAGGGGCCGAGTGCATTTAGACCCATCAAGGCTCACAGCTTTGACGTGCATCTCCTGCTCTCCCATCACACACTTTCCTATGTCAGTGCTGGCGGTCCCCTCTTGTGCAGCCGTGGCCTCCTCTGTCCTGCTCCGACCCTACCTATGCCAACTGCAGCTGGCGACTGTGTCCTTCAGGCAAAGAGGCCTACAAAGGGACAGCTTGGGAATGGATGACCCATACCCAAGTATTAAATTAATTAATGCATTTTAGCTCAGGTTGGTGATGGGATTCCTAACACAGGCAGTACAGAGAGGTCACTGGGAGGTAGGATTTCACCTCCTTTCCATTATGGAGCACTTGTTTCCACAAGATACTTCTCCCAAAAACTAAAAGTCTCCTTATTTACCAATGCCCTTAGTAAGACATATCCTAAATGTTAACAGCCTTCGTCACATTTATTCTGACACTAAGGTTGTATTCAACACATGTATATGGAAAGGAAAGGCAACCACCTCTGTGCACACCCACCAAACTCCACTGGAGAGAGACTAGGGAACAAGATGTATATTCTTTGGTGGAATATCCTCAAAGCAGAGAAATTTCACATTTCAGTATGGAAATAAATGTAGCAGCCTTGTCGAGATTTGGCAACGTGGCTAATATTTTGACTTACATTACTTCCCTTTTACAGTAGCTTGTATACTATTGCATTCCACATTTACATTTTAATTCCAGCAATAATGTTGTGTTCTTTCTCTTGAAGGATCAAACTGAAGTCAATACTGTATTTGCATCGGAAAGGCTGTGCCACTTTCATTATTACCATAAACCAGGCAGATTTTAGAACTGGCAAGGACTAGAAGGAAGATATTGCTCCATAGGGTGCTTAGGGCATTTATGAATCTAATTCTGCTTCGTGAGATATTTTCACTGCTCTGCTGATGGTCAGCTATATTCACATATTTCGGGGGGTTACATCTTTCTCATGCAGTGCTCCACAAAGGAGCCAAACACAGACATTGTGCTCTCTTTCCTCTTATCAGGAATCACTGAAATCAGAACAAATGTTTATTATTTATTATTATTATTGGCTTCTCGGAGCACATCTTGTAATTGGCACTGTGCAAACACAGAACACAAAGGACAGTTCTGTCCCAAAGCGTTTATAATCTAGGGAGCAAACTTCAAAAGAAGTGGGTAGGTTTATGCCATAAAGGAGGAGGAAGAAGGAGGTGCAAGAAGAAGATTGATCTTGTTTAATCATGCTGCTTCACAAAATGCAAAAGGAAAAAATCCTTTGGATCGGTGGGGTTTGTAGGCTCTTTGTCAGGCTGTTCCTCCAGGGTGCTGGGAGTTACTCCACCAGTCACTGCTGTGTTTCCCAGCTTGGAATCATTTCTATCAAAACTGGGAAGGTACAGCACCCCAGCTCTCCTTTTGAAATGCTGTATAGTTTATGATTCTTTGGTGTCTTGAAGAAAAGGATCAAAATGTCCAGTCTGACCCCACCCAGAAATGAGATGGGAGCCAGAACCGTTCGCCGCAGCGTGATCATCAGATAGGAAACTGCATCCGCCAACGGCAGAGATGGGAAACTGGATCCAGTCCTCTCCAGGTCTTGAGCTGCACACAAAGCCTTAGTGCATCTTAGGGCAAAGCACAGTCTGTATGATGACAGGGTACTTTTGGGTGGTTGGTCGGCGTTGGAGCTAGAGAACAAGCTTGTGAGAAAGGGACTAGTTATGAAAGAGAGAAAAATTTAGCTCTGAAACCCCGTGACCACTTCCTCGAACTGTTTAATGATTTCTGAGTTGACAACAACATCAAAATACTTTTCTGGTATCAGTACGAGAAAGATTCAAATGGTACCTCAACTCTCCACCTCAGACAAGTCACATTTTAAATGTATTTATCTGTTTTCCAAGGAAGAAATAAGTTAAAACCATAAAGGGTTTGATTGTTTAGCTCGAGTCTATTTTATACATATAATGCCTTTAAAGAGGGAGTTTGGATTAAAATAATTAGAGTTTCTTGAGGAGAGGATATAAGACAAGAGATTTCCTCAGAGAAAGACATGTCTAACTTTTACTCTATTCAAACAATAAATCTGAGGCTGAGAAGAATATGTGTAGGGAACATTTATGTAACTGGGTAAAAACCAATGTCTTGATCATACAGATTCTCAGTGCCCACCACAGAGGCAAAAAGTCTCAGTGGTGGAGATTCCCCATGCTGTCCCTCCAAAATGATGAAGGAGGTTGCCAGTTGATACCACCTAGGAAGAGATAAAGGTAGTAGTCCTCATCGATTATGTGCTCTTAATTGCACAATTTGAAACCTTTCTCTCATAAAATAATTTGGGTTTTTCCCCTTTGTTGCAGTTCATGTATCTCACATTATGCTCTTCATTTTTACATGTTAGGGGAAAATAATTTGCGAGCACGGGAAGCGAGTTTTGATGTAGGCACCAGTCTGGTCCTAATCATCTGAGCAGGAGTCAGTTGGCCACTTACCCGAGCTTCTGTGATATACTTAAGAAGAAACAGGTGATTTCTTTAAGTTGTGTCTTGCTTTTGTGCTAATAATTCATTTATCATTGTCCATTAACATGTATATGACAGAAACTCTTATATAGCCAGCTACAGCTGAAACTAGGGTCCAAGAAACAACCGTTAGGGGAAGAACTTTACATAAACGCATCAAATATTGGCTTGGTGGCAGGATTAAAACTTTTGATGTGATCTTCTGAGAGAAACATGTCTAAAAATTTTATTTTGGGATCCTCAAATTACTGTGCATAGAGAAAAACAGAAAAACAAATCTTTCTCAGCTACAGGAAAAAGGGAGGGGGCAGTGTCACATTACCCAGGCACAGGTGTTTCTTCTTTCTCCGGTTCCTCTTGCTCTTTATGCTGGCATGTACAACTGGACCTTACTTTGAAAGAGGAGAAGTTTTACAGTGGATAATCCTTTTTGTCCTTGAAACTCCTGAGAATGTGAACCTTGTTGTTTGTCTTTTTTTTTTCTATGAATTTAACTCTTATTTCTAAAGATTCTAAAGTTCATCAGTAAAACCCTAAAATATGTCTGTTCGGACGTTCAGCCCAATTATGACTAAGACGTGTAAGAGTACACAAACCCAGTAAAGTTTCCACAACATGTAAAATATTATCAAATGTTGTTTACACATTTCATTTGAAAGGCTGTCTTGCACAACCCTTGGTTGTTAATATATGTGATTAAAGTTTAATCTTACACCCAGCACTCGTTAATCTCCTTATAGCTTCCCTCAGCAATATCAGTGAAAAGGTATATACCAAGACTGATGAAATTAACCCGGGTTTATGTAAGTCCAGGGCATGACATCTGATTTAAAAGGAGACTAGCACCTCCCCTCATAAGCCTGGGAACTCCAGAGGAGCCATAGTTGGGAGCACCATGATGTGTCGGTTATGGCAGCACCCACAATCAGAGAGGGCAGGGGCTGCCAGGGAGCCAGGTGCAAGTCTAAAAATAGTCATGCAAATAATGCGACAGAATTGGGAATACTTAAATTCATGAGCATATAGTTTCAATAGCTCACGTTGTAGCTTGGCCAGCAATGCCAGCGTTCCTATTTGCTACCTATGCTAACGAAGGACCGAAAGCCACTGATGACTCAGGGCGTGTTTGGGGTCCTGCTTTAGGGTGATTTCAGCAAACTCCACGTTATTTTTATTGAGTGTAAAAAACTCAAGGTATACAACATTTAAGTTCAGCTTCCTGCCCAGAAAGCCTTCTCCTCTATCAGGGAAGAAATTAGGTTGATTTGACATGACTTACCTGTACTAGCTGTTACTCATCTCTTCATTGTCTTACAGGTACTTACAAATAGTTTATTTCCAACTTTTCCAATTATTCCAACAATTGACATTAGATGTATGAATTTTTAATTCCTTGATGTTTCTGTTGTGGTTGGTTTTTGTTATTTTTTTTTTTTTTAAGTTTGGCTCTGTTTGTCCTTTTCCAGGCTTCAGCCATTTACAAATCCTCCATGAGCCTGTGAAGGCTCTGTCTGTGGCATGAAATAAACCAGGACAAAGTGGCATTTAGGATTGCTCTGGGCACACCCCAAAGCAGACAGATCTTGGGGAGAACCAGTTGGTGTGGCCTAAACTGAGCCATGAAGTTGTACAACTGGCAACCGAGCTCCGATGCAAGAGCTTGTTGCTTGGACCTTCTTTATAGAATAGAGAAAGGTGCACATACTGAAAATTGCATTAACTTCTCCAAGACTGCTTCAAACTCATTATCTCATTCCAGGCTATATATAGGACATCTGCCTTTTCCCCATAAAACAACAGCTCTAGTCTGCCAGAAGCGTGGCACTTGGGCGTACTGCCCTGGTTGAACACCCATTGGGGCATTCCTGCCCTGTCAATGTGCCACCCAGACATAAAGAGGACATAGCAAGGGCACAGAACTTTACCTATAGAGATTTTCCTGGCAATTCTGATCTTTAAAGATCTTTAACATAACATGCTGTCTTTAAAACACCTTTTAGTGCAAAAGGAATGCTTCAAAGAGGTAAAATCACAATGTCATACATATCACAGCCCTTCAAATACGTAGTATTTAAAAATCACCCTTTAAGATTTTGACTCTAAGTCTGTATCTACGTATTTTGCAGCCAATGTTTTTGCCTGATCCCTCACAGGAGAGCAGATGGAAGTCAGGAAGCTTCAGTTCCCAGATTTACTTCAAATCACGCCTTATAATGTTGGCCAGGAAAGTACCTCTTTCCAGAGTCAATGGCTACCACTTGCATAGAGCCCTGGATGCTCCTGTGGCTCTCTATCACCCCCAAGTCCTACTCCCAAGGGAGCTTTTCAAGGCTAAAGGAAGAGTCCCCAGATAACAACACAGCAAGGTCTCCTGACAGTAACAGATTAAGATAATTTAGCCCTGGATTCCTTTGCCCTGTGAGAGCTTTCAGACTCGAATAATATGAGGGGTGTTCATATCTTACCCCATACTACACAGGGACATAGAGAACAAGCCAACTGTCTCAGCTTTGGGTTTTGTTTACCAAGACCGGGCAGTCTGGTCTTGCAAAATGCTTGCCTCTTGCTCTCTCCATGGATTCTTTGGATCTGCTTCCCTCTAAAGGCCATTCAGTGAATTATGGTATTGCCGTGAACGTCAATCAAGTCTTAACGTGAAATCAGTTCTCAGATGTATTCCTTATCTGGAGAGGTATTTGATCTCTATGAAGGAGTGGAATAAAGGGTTACTTCTTGTTGTAAGACAGTTTACAAGAAATAATATTTAAGTCAAGTCAGCGATTTTATCAGCAAGCACAGGTTTTCACAATAAAATTTATCTAAAACTGAGTCTCAAGCATACATGCTTTTGAAGTAGTACCTTATTGTCCAGAAAAGTGAACCACAGAAGTGAGCTGGCTTGTCCCAGGCAGAACCCAGGATCTGGCCATCCTTGCTCCCAGCCCTATGCTCAGAGGAGTAAATGATTCTCTCCAAACACACTGGGGGCGTTCAACCTTGTCCCAGGTGTAGCTGCACTATTGCTACAGTTTCGTGTGATCCCAGGTAAGGAACTTTCTGGTGTAGTAGAGCTTGGGCAGGCCACGTCTTACCTCAAAAGGTGAATTGCTCCTTTACCTGAGAGGCTCAGATGTGACATGAAATGGAGACCTTTAACTGAGGTTTTGGACTCCCATGGCACTCAGTGGGTACAGAGAAGCCCGAGCTGGAGTGGCACCCTGAGAAGTTGGTCATTTTGTCTGCTTGGTTAGGAAAAAAAAACAAAAGGGGGCGTTTAAAGTTTACCTGTTTGCTATTTGGGCAGACCGTGAGAAATAGGATAATCTCTAAGCATACTTGTAATGTGAGTAGTAAACATTGTCAACCAGCATTTATGCTCAGCTTCAGCACTGTATAAACATCTTTGGAAGTAAGGGGATCAAATTTTAGGTAAATTGAGTACCTCTGCCCAGTCCTCTTTGCAGGAGGTTCACAGGGCAGTTATACTCCAATTTGCATTGGCCTGAGAGCTCATCTAACTTAGAGAAAAGGGAACAACTGAGGTGTTTAAATATAAGACATCTTAAACCCCATATAATATCTGAGACTTTCCACAGACCTGGCAAATATGATACAGGAAACCCACATCCTGCAGTCAGGGCACTGGAGGATACCTTTGGGCAATTAAAATGGCATTAGCCACATATGCTTCAGGACCTACCTTGCTCCTTCGTTGTTTTGTCTACTGTAATTGCCCTAACCAGAGAAGGAATCATCCTTGGGGACTGCCTCTTTCTCTCTCTGCAAGCTACAAGACTCTGCAAGACAAATTTGGGGTAAATCTTTTAGCTAAAGCTGGCTGAGCTTCACCCTGCCCCATTATAAGGAAGCAGCAACAGGGCTCCTTTTTACTGTTTTAGCCCCCTCCGGATGCAACACGGTGACTTCAGGTGGCTCCCAACTGTTCTTAGAGACTGAAGTCTCCAGCTGCAGAGTTCCCTACACTGCCACTGGGTCTTCACCAGGCCCTTCATCACCCTTGCCATCATTGTCCCCAGTCTGTCATTTAGTTCACTTCCAGGATCTCTTTTGGAGATAACTCATTAGATTGACCAAAATGTAAACTGGGGTGTAATTCTGAGGACAGCAAGCTCCACAGATTGGCTTTACCAATAGGCAACATCTTCTTGCACACATGCCAACATGCTATACCGGTATGCGAAAGTTTCATGATAAAAAGACACCGAAAAAAACCCCTACCTTAAAATTCATAATTATATCTTAGAGCCACCACTTAGCATCTGGAAGAGATCCAAACCAAACGATATACAATGAGACCCTGGACAATTTGCTTTAGCAATAGCTGGCGGGTAGATATAAGCCACCCTGCAAACTTGGCTTGAGAGCAGCACCGTCGTATCCCCAGGATACGACGCCTTTAGCTACGCAGAGACAGCCCATAATTCTTACCCTGTTAGGAAGGTACCACCAAAGCTGTGCATGAATGCAGTGTTCATGGCGACCAGCCCAGCTGACCCCGCGGCTGGCCACAACGCTCTCCCAAGTCGATAGCAAAGCCATTGCTAGTGGGGACTTGCCAAGGGTATTGGTCACAAAGGTGTTGCAGAGGAAACCCTCCACAGATCTTTACCCTCTTCAAAGCAGACAGAAGAAATTCCAAATCAAACCACCTTGGTGATTTAGGTGCTCTGAATGCTGAGCTACTGTATCGTTTTATGAGGGTGCAATTCCTTTCTTCTTCAAGCTGATCCTGAATCCATTTTCAGTGCTTCTTAAGACTGCTCGTCTTCGCTTTACGCATCCCCGCAGCCCGCCCTGCAATCTTCTGTTCAACTCCTGCTGTTAACGAGAGTGCTGCCACAGGCTTCGCACTTTCCAAGGTCAGGCCAAAAATATAAAGCCCGTACAAGCAACAGAACATTCAAACTTAATAAATGAGAAATTGTTAAAATAGGTGAGAGAGCAGATATCGCCGAAGGTGTTTTGGAACGGCTACAAAACATTAGACATAACCAGTTTTGCAAGAACTGTGTCCAGGGTATCTGCAGAGTCCAAACTTCTGTGAGAGCCTTCTGTGAGAACAGAGAACAATATACAGTAAAATGAGATATCCTGAGTACAGTTAAGTATTATTTACAGCAAATATTATGTTCTTCGGCAGGTGATGGGGGCATAAAGAGGTGTTAAAATGGGAAAGGAAGTAAGGTAAATCTACCGAGAAGTTGTTCATAGAAAGAAGTTATAACTTCTTGTTCTGTTCCTTGAAATATAAAACCACTAAGATTTTATCACTCCTACACCCAAAGCATCCTACAGCAGTAGCTCAGTCCTTAGTAAATAAGGAGATAAATGCGTTAGTAATTAGGTTCATTAGAAAGCACTGTTCAGAGTACAGGTGGTTTGCAGGAAAACTCTTCTCAAAGGTGTGTGGCAGAGCTCAAGGTCACTGCAGATTAGTCAATCAGGGATTTCTTGTCCATGTAAGTGTGCAGAAAATGCAATAATAATCAATACTCTGTCTGCACAGTCAGGTAAGTCACTATCCTGCAAACATAAAGAAAAAGATATTACCTTCTTTCAAATACTGTATGATTGGAGGTATCAGATTGTCACAGCTGAAGAGGGAAACCCTCTAATGTCCAAAAAATGGATGCAAAGAGGACAATCAGAATTAAATAACTAGTTTCCTCTCTCCCTACTGTCAAGAGAAAGGGAGAGGCAACTCACCCCACCTGTCTCAGACAACTATTTTTGGATATGATGCTGTCTCCCTCTATTCTCTCTGTTTTGCCTATAGAAAGAGCCTAGAGAACTGACATAAACTACCAACTGAAATTTTAGTCTGCTCAAACTGGGCTAGATGAGACACATCTTTACAGTGCAAGTTTCTGCACTGTTTCTTATTCCTGGAGTTAGGATGATCACCTCTTGAAAGGCAGGTTTAGTTCCCTGTCTGTGACACTGGCAGATGGTCAGCGTGTGCTACTTGTAATGGTCATTTAGTATCTCTGTGACTTCCGTAGCTGCCTGTGCAGATAATTTTATCTCCATAATCTGAAAGCACTGGCTGTGGAGTCTGCATGTTATGTTCCCAGATGGTTTGCATCTCAGGAGCGTGGAATACAAGGAAGTTGAAAAGCCTAATTTTAGTAAAGGTTTCCAGGGAGTAAAGTGCCCTGTACTCAAGCCAAAAAAAAAAAAAAGTCTGGTAAATTTAGGAAGAAAGTTCGTAGAGGTACAGTTTGGTTATCTTAGGAGTGGTTGGCACTAGATCAGTTAATCAAAGTATCACAAGTGCCTCAGTTGAGAACTGGTGAAGCACTACTGAGTCAGGGCCACCAAGACCCTTTCTTCAGCTAACCCCTTTAGATAGCACAGGGCCACAAACATTATTCCACTAGTGGGGCTCCCCTCCACCACCTGCAGAAAAAGTTTGAGTTTAAATAAAGGTTTAAATGTTCCTTGCAGGAGTGGCTCCTTGAAGTGCTCAAGCTTAGAGAAATGAATCTGTAGCACTGCCCCACATTTGAACTCCAGGAATTAAACATGTGCATTGCTCTGCAGCTTTGCCTTGCTCCTCCTGGTGCCTACAGAGACCACCCGTTAGAAGGGCTGAGCAGAGAGCAGGAGTAGCTCCACGTGCTAGTGCTGGCATGTTCAAACACGGAATTCTTGTAGATCTTCAAGTTACGCATTGTCTACTAAATGTTAAATCCTAGATAAAGCTAGGGAAGGTTTTAGAAAGGGAAAATATAGTACATTGGGATAACTGAAAAATCTGCTCATAAGAAAAAAAGATAAATACAGAAGCCATTGAGAAAAGACACAGAATTGTGTTTCAAATACTGCAAGGCTCAGATGTGAGAAACAAAATGATATGGTATGAAGGAAAACAAATGCTTTCACATGCTCAAAAGGGCCACCAACTGGGTAACTTACTACGATTTACTTTTTAATTCTGCTGAAAGGCTGAAATGTAATAATACCTGGAGAACTGATGCTTGGGAGGTCAAGCAGACTCATTCACCCATTCCAAATAATAAAAGTAGCATTTACAAAGTACCATCAAGAGGATCAGAGAAATGTATAGGGAAGAGCAGGCAGGTGTAACAAATCCATACCACGTCAGCTCACCTTTTTATAGTGGGAGGGGAAAAGTGGCAGAACATCTCCCACATACGCAGGTGTCTCCCCTGCAAGAGCACAGTCATGCCTCCTGCCCAGGAAGCAATGGGCTGCTGACTGTCTCTGCTGATGGAACTTGCCTTAGAAGTGACAGTGAGGCACAGCTATATGAGACCCTAGAGGGAGATGGCCATTTTACGGTGTTACCAGCATGTTTGTTCCTGTGTTTCTCTCTCTCATCAAAATGGGAATGAATCCCCGCATCCGGATAACTCTTTCAGTCATTTTACAGTCACAGTGCAGCTGAAACACGTGACTCCTCAGGAGCAGAAAATAACGTTCCTTGAAATACCAGGTGCACCTAAAATAGCGTTGGGAAAAGCGCTATTTTTAGGACAAAACCAAAGCACACTGAAGCTTTCCTAGTACCCCACCAAATGCCAAAGAACAGAGAAAACCCAGATGCCCAGATGTTTGCATGCAGATCACTTTTCCACAGAATACATTTGTCTCAAAAACTCCCATCAACTCCTCCCATTCCACATCAAAAACTGTAGCAGTCTCTTAAAAAGTGGCAAGAACAGGTCCAGAGCTACTGGTGGTGGGCACCTTAGAGGTATAGGTTAATCAGCTCCCAATTCTGCCAGGGCTGAGTGGTAAAACCCTGGCTTGCCTCCCTCCCTCCCAGCCTGCCGAGCACCAGAAGGACCCGATACTGGAGACAAGAGGAGGAGTACCCTGCCATGTCTTCCTCCCAGACGTAGTGAATGACTCGATCAACAAGATCTACGTAAATAGATACCTGAAGAGATGGCCATAATTCAACTGAGGGCAGTAAGAGGACATGCCAATGCAAACACATTCCAGGTGACTTGCAACACAGTGTGAAATTTCACCCTGTCATAAATAACACAGTAAATGCAAATGTTGTATTTCCCAAGGTACTGGTCGGACACATCCTTTTCCCTAAAGAGCAGACGTGGAGGAAACGCAGCATCCCTGCTCCTTAGTCCTGAAAGGCAGGTCAGGGGGATTCCTGCTGCAAGGATGACCATATTGCCCGCCGATCCCACCTGCTGCCTGCTTGGGTAAAGAAAGATGCTTCAAAAGTTGCATATTCTGGCAGCTAAAGTGCACGCAGCCAGAGAATTACATAAATACTGGCAGCTCCTTGGGGAGACAATGAACAAAGGTGTATTCCTTACCCTTTCCTGATGTGACCTTTACACTGTGTTCTAGCCATCCCCAGCACAATACCTTGATTTCACCCTAACTTCCGGCCATCCCCTTCCACACCTATAGAAGTCAACCCCCTCGCTATGCTGAAAGCAGATTTTTTGATTGCGTCTATAGCTAATTAGTATATGCCTAATTACCAAACTGTGGGCAGCAGGTGCAGTTTATCACCGGTCCAGAAAGTTGCTTTTCCAAAGGAGCAGAGACACAGTTACTCCTTTCAACAGGGCTGCCTCTTGAGTTGAGCAATGCTCAGGAGGTGGGACTCACCTCACTAATTTTAGCAGTCTGAAGGGGATATCTAAGGTAATCATCTTAAACTCCTTCTGCAGTAAGTGAAAACAGACAGGCGTCCCCTGAGGGCAACTCGTTTGAGGTAAATGGGGTAGATCACCCTCTGGCAGTGTCCATCCA
Source organism: Tringa tobata (assembly GCA_033628505.1). Classification (NCBI taxonomy): domain Eukaryota; kingdom Metazoa; phylum Chordata; class Aves; order Charadriiformes; family Scolopacidae; genus Tringa; species Tringa tobata. Next base: position 13,747,718 of record JAHREE010000279.1, on the reverse strand, counting down.
CTAGGTGGGGAGCTTAGAGTCAATGGTTAGGCTAAATCCTTAAACTTGAGACAGCTAAGTTAAGAGACGCAAATCTCATCCAAAAGAAGTAGGTGGCTCAGGCATGTGGCTCATAGGTGAGGTCCGTACTTCGTGTATTAGGGATTCTCATGGATTCCTCCATATTCATAGGTCTATTAAGTGGAGATTAAGTCTTTCTTACAAAATGACCATGTATCTCATTTTGCTTTGCCTTCCTAGCTCCATGGCAAAGGGTTCTTTCTCTCAGGGTTCTTCCTCAGGGCTTGCTTCTACTTTTCATGCCTGTGTTTTCCCTGCCCACAGGCAGCATATTCCAAAGTGCCACACACTTCCCCCTCTCCTGGCTCCACAGAAGTTTCTTTTTTCTTCTTTCTCACTTTTTTTCATCTTCTGCTCCTGTTGCAGCCTCAGCACCCCCATGGTCCCATGTTGCTGTTATGGAGTATCAAAGGGTGGACGGATGTGGATTTTGTATTTTTCAGTGTGGAGTTTGGGAACTCACAGGAAATTCAGCTTGCAAAGAACAGATTTTTCCCATATCCTTAGAAAGTCTAGGTGTCTCTTGCTAAGAGGTCCTGGTAGCAAAATACGTTCAGGTCCAAGAGTAGCAGGAGCGCACGAAGACGAATGGCCTTTCAGGACAGGAGGATATGGGAGCCACCACCAATTTGCACAGGCAAGGCTGGGAGTAGGGTGCAGTCAAGGCTCCTTGGACACAGAGCTTGGCCAAAGTTGCAAGATCTGCATTTTAAGGGACTAGATGATGGTTCTCAGGGTAACAGGGCCTGCTGGGACTCTGGTAACCTTGTGTTACTCTACCTGCCACAAAGGGAAGGCTGGCGATTGCTGCAACACCAGGAGCTGCACAGTAGGACACTAAACCTTTACTGAGGGAAAATACGGGCATTTCCATCATGCCATTTTTGTGCATTTGTGGGTAAGAGCAGCTTCGGACCCTGCCTGCTCTTTTTGGAATGGCAAATTATTGGACACAAAATTTTTGTATATACTCCGGTGTGAGTCCTCTCCCCCAGAAAACATGGTGGGTCCACACCTTTGCATATCCACATGCCACCCCTTTCCTCCTCTCTTTTCAAGGACAGTTAGCAAAGCTAACACCAAACAACTAGGAAAGCTAACAGTCAGGCCAGCATCTGACTCCATCCTGCCTTACACAGACTGGAGAACTGCCCTGAAGGACAGCTGATTTCACAAAATCATTTCTTCTCCCTGGCAAAGCTTCTTTTCTTTTTGAAGCTCAAAATGACTGGAGGGAACCGATTATTCCAGTGACCCTGTTCAGACCATTGGCTAAGACTCTGCCAAAGATGTTATGACTAGGGTTAATACACATTATTGGTCTGCCAGCAGTACAAAGAGCAGCTTGTGATCTTTGCAATTTTAGCACAGTAAATCCATCTGTTGATATAAGTGTTTATCTGCTGTTCAGTTGCTGATCTCTAGCCAGCATGCAGCAAGCTTCTGAGCGATCACACATCTCCAACACGTGACCCCATAGTACCAGCAGAAAGCATATACCCTGCAAACACTTCTTCTGAAGAGCATACAGACTGGGGACTCTGGAGACTCTGGTAACCACCTGCTCCATTTTAGTTTATGCTGTTTAAATGAGAAGTTGTGTCATTCACATTCAATGAGAAGTGGTGTCATTCAGCTGAACTGGATGAAACCACTCAGAGATGGGTATATGCAGATCACACCTGGGAAATTGTCCATACTCTTCTCATGCCCCTTTTCATACCTGTTTCAAGTTTCAGACAATGAACCTCCCACATAAGTGGGAGAACTGGTATCTCTCTCTTTTTTGATAGCCAAAATTACCATTCTTCCAAGGTCAGGCTCGCTAGGTCCAACCATTTCTTTTGCTGGCATTATCCGTCTGCCACCGTTCAGCTTGTTCAGGGAGATAAGGCGTGCAATGGAGCCCTGAAAAGTGCTGTTTCTTCTTACAAGTGAAATAATAATAGCTGTTTGCTTTCCTGTGACTGGATATGGGATTTGATTATGAACTCAGAGCTGCATAAATGTTAACAGGGTAGGTGCTAATCGAGTGATGTCGCTGTAAAACTGCCACAGTTGAGATCGTATTCAGACTCGTTGGGTGGTTTTCTGCTCTGGATTTTCGAGGTGAATAGGTATCAATAGACTTTCTTTTTTAAATCTTTGCTTTCATTCCGCTTTGGTGTGTTCACTTGGAAGTCATATTTCACAACAGACCACAGTCTGGTTATTAATTTCTTCAGCAGACAAAGCGACAATTCAGGAGCCATATGTATCGGAACTTGTAAGTAATCAGAACTAAAGGAACAATCAGCATCTAACAAGTTGTTCATTGCGCCAGTCTGCTTTAGGAAAACGAGGAGAAGACTTCACCGTACCTACATCTTTTTTTTAAATTACATCGCTGTACCAAACATTTTTTCCAGAAGAGGGCGCAAAATTTATCAGCAGCATTTCAAAAGAACTACGTTGCTGCCAGCCTTTATTTGTGCATGCCAAAACCTCTTCAGACTGTTTCTGTCTCGTTTGTCAACATGGGATTTGACATTAAACATAATAAAAATCCCACCCTGTGACATTTATACGTAGATGACTACATATGAATCTGTCAGTCTTGGTTCCCTTTACAGTCAGTAAAAGGAAGCAAGCACTTAAAGCATACAGCTCATCCCATTTCACCCTATATTTGATCAGCTGAGTAGCTCTCCAGACTCCTATGACTATATTGCCTGGAGGTCCGATGACCACTGTGGAGCCTGGACATCTATCTAACATGCAGACACCTACAACTCAGTGACTACGTCTAAGTGGGACTCATCTGACCTGTTTTAGAGACGAGGGTGACTAGCCCAGATGTGGACATCTGGACTTTGGACATCTAAGTTAGAGAGAATCCCTCCTCTTACATTTGCCAGATAATGCTCTGCAGTGACAGTCTGGGACAGGGTTAACCATACTGTGCTTATTGCCAAACAGCAGTTGTCATATTACATCATATTTGTTGCAAATTTAAGTGAACTTATGGAAAGTTTTGATTGCTTCATTTGTGGGGCTGTTATCAACACTGCCATAGAGACCAGAGTCGAGGGCCCCTTGCAGAGGCACTTAAGAAGTCATGATGAAAATGGCTGGCAAGGAAAGGGAGAGGAAGAGGAGCATCACTGTGGTTAGGCCACACTGCTACTTTTGCCAGCTGTCACACAGATCAATAGCTCCATTTGTTCACGTGTCATCAATGCCTGTTACCATTTCACATGGGCTTTGTCAGGGCTCTATAAACTTCACAGTCTGTGGGATCTTGAGGAGGGGTTGAAAGCTTGAAGTAAGCCCTGCCTGCTAAGCCTTCCTCGTAACTGTTCACATGAAAATGAAAAAGCGTGGATCATTATTCAAAATAATGACTCGTTTCAGAGACATACATGCTGTGTAGATTGTATAATGTCCACTGGACACAATGCAATCTTCAAACACAGTCCTTCTGTGATTTATGTGTTCACAAAGAGTTGCTTTCAGCTCGAAGATGTAACCCTGCCCCTTAAGCATATATACAGCAGTCATCACACAAAACCACTTCTGTTAAGGTGTCTCCACATACTCAGGTGCAAAGCAAGCATCACATTTCTAGCTGTGGTCCAGCTAAATGGGGAGATTGTTGTCTTAGCCTACAAAGGCGGGGAAAATTTTGCATTTCTCTGGAGTTTCCCATCTGCAGATTGCTTCTCAGGCACAAATGCATTTTACTCTCACCCCTGCTCCCAGCAAACAGAGACAGCTAATAATTATGTAGTAGTATTGTCTTAGTTTAAGAAGCAACAAAAGTAAGTCTAAGAGAAATTCAAGAGAATGCTAATACATAGGGCAAGGTCAACCCTCGCTA
>JAHREE010000279.1:13682186-13733800 GCA_033628505.1 Tringa tobata | reverse complement strand
GGAGTTGGGGGGCGGCGGGGTCCCCGGTGGAGGTGGCTTCCACACGGGTTGGTGGGCAAGTGCCTTCGTGTCCCCTAGCAGGTGGCAGCACGCTGCTTGTGCCCGCCTGTGGAGATGGGGTTGGGTTTTTTTTCCCCTAAAAGCGGCCGATTGAGATGAAATTCGGTGCCCGAGTGCTCGGTTTGGCCTCTCTCACTGCCACTACCTGCTTTTTTCTTTTTGTTCTCCCCCGTCGGAAGACTCGGTGCGTGCGGATTTGACACAAGAAGAATGCAGGCAGATTTTTTTTTTTTCGCCGATTTATTTTCTGCCTGTCGTGACATTCCTCCTTTTTATGGTTTTGCCAGCCGCGCAACGGTCGGTGGAGAAGAACAAGCCTTTGCGTCATTTTGTTTTAATTAATGTTCCTTTGCTTGCTTTTTTTTTTTTTTTTTTTTTTACGGTTATTAACTGGGATGTAATTGCTTCATTGATAAATGACAGCGTAAAAGCTTGGGGCAGTAAGGGATGCAAAGGCTTAGTTTTTAGGGCAGTGTTCTTTTGAAGCAAAGCTGAGAGTTTCGCTGTCGTGCCTGCCACCAAGGTCTGAGTCGGTGCTGCGTTTCTTCCCGGGTTCAAGGGAAACATTTTTGCCCTTTTAGGAAGCCCTACTTGGGAAACAGGGTCACTGCAGGAAATCTTTACTACCAGTTGATAAGTCCCCGCTGGTTGTGGCTGGTGGAAACAGGGAAAGTGCAGGGGGCATCGGTTTGTAGCATCAGGAGTGACAAGAAAAGGAGGAAAGGTTAGGAAAATGATGGCACCTTTTCCAAGTTTTTCTGGTCATAAATGAATGAACTATACAGGGTCCCAGTGGCTTTGATACTCCCCAAAAATCAGGTGGACTGTCCACCGTCTGGCCAGACCCATTTGCACTGGAGTCTGGGGGTGGATTTTGGTGGGAAAGGTTTGCTTAAAAGGAAAAGAAGGTCTGTTAATTAAAGCATTAACAGATTAATATTATCATACTGGAGATTACTATTATTGTGAAGCTAATTAATACCAACAGCAGGAAACCTTTAAGCTCTGTACGTGCAAAAAGCTGAAGGAGGTCAAGAGACTAAAAAGAGGTGGCACAGGCAGCCCTTAAGCGTGGCGGGTGCAGGATGCTTCCCTCGGTTGGAGAGGCAGAGACCCCCAGCCCCATGGTGGGAGAGGGGTTTGCTGGTTCCTCTGAGGGGGTGAAAGAGCTGGCTCAACTCACGGTGATGTCACAGGGTGTCAGTCATCCTATGGCTTTAGTGTAACAGCTGAGAACATGGTTTCCAGGCTTGGGCAAGGAGCTGTTGGTGTGTGCGTAGGCGGGTGCAGAGTGGATCACCTTGCAGATCCACCGAATCTGTTGTTTAGCTGTTGGTTTAGTTCTGGGTTAATCTCTTTTCACTGTAAGAAAAGCACAGTTACAAACAAAGTTACAAAGAACTGGAAACATTTACAATTCCAAAAAAAAAAAAAAAAAAAAAGAGAAGAAACACGACAACAACCACCCCTTCCTCCGAGCTCAAGTCTGGGAAACCTTGTGCGTTGGGGAACACATTCCACCTGCCCAAGGAATGAGTTCCTGAGTCACCTGCTGCAGGGTGAAGCAGAGCACTAACTCATTTTGGGCAGAAGTGAATCCAAAATGCACACCTGGAAGGGCCTTATCCCATCCTCCTGGCCGGGCTGTTCAGTAGCAGAAGGTTCTTGGCTTCAGTGTTTCTCCATAACATCTCTAAACGCGGTGGGGTCGGATCCTGGTACCCAGGCACAGTGTGACCGACAGGCAGGCCGGAGAGAGAGCAACGTAACCCCCACAGCACAGGCCTGGCAAGGTGGGGTGGGATGGGCCACCATGGTCAAAGGTGCTTTCGGAAGCTTTTCCTTGTGGTTACATGCTCTGCTGGGAACCCGTTACCTCCTGACAGTGGGTGGGTACGGCCCCTTTTCGCACCCTTTCCCGGTGCAGGAGTTGCAGTGCCTCATGCAGAGCTTAGAAGCATCTGTATGAAGCCAAATCTGCCTTAAGTAGCCTCTCTCATCCTCTTCACACAGATTTCTGTGACTAAGCTGGATCCCATTCCCTGCGACCAGGAACATGGGAACTTCCTCGCTCCATCCTCAGGTGGGGGGACTCGGAAGACCCAAAAAAGGGCAGATCTGGAAAACTTCCTGTTCCCCCAGAAGTGTTTGTGAGCAGAAGCAACAACCCCATCGAGATTCGTGCGTGGCTAATGTGTTGCTCTCCTGGAAATGGTAGGGCAGGACCGGGAAATTACTAGAACTTTTTCTGTTGTCCCAGGGGAAGGTGGTTCCACTCCACTTCTTCCTCACATTGCTGGAGAGGATTTGCCTCACAGAGCAGTTCCTTTTCTACAGAAACGGTTTTTGTCAAATTGGAAACCTCTGAGTTTTGCCAGACTTCTTGTCTGGAGAGGTGGCTCAGGTCCACGGGGGAATCAGAGCCAAAACGAGGGGGTAAGCAGTTGGGGTATTACCATGCTGGTTGCCAGGACACTCCTGTGGGTTGCAGAATTCCTTCCTTCTTCAGAAGCAATGTCATAGGTTGGGTCAGGAGCGATGCAGAGATGGTCTCCCCGTTACCCGTGTTGTGGTTTGCGGCATGGAGTGGTCTTGGACTGTGCCGCAGGGTGGCACGGCAGCTGGGCTGCCCCGAGGGCTTTCAGGCCATCACCAAAGACGAGTGGCTACCAGAGAAAATTGCATGCGATGCCCTTCCACCTCTATGCGTTCCTGTACGAGAAATCAGTTTGGCCAGCCCTTGTTAAGGGCTCAGCCCCACGTTGTGTGTGCAAGCAAAACTATTCTTGCTGTCTGTGGGACTTACAGTCGTTCTGGGTTTACTTTTGTCCTCTGCTGGTTGTAGGTGGAAACTTAGTGATGAAACCACCTCCCCAAAAGAGGACGTATCAGTTCCCGTGTTTCCAGCGGTGGATCTAATGACCTTTTGCAAGAACAGAGCTGAACAAAAATTTACTTATGAGCTAAAAGAGGGTATTAGAGCTTAGAAAAACATACAAAAGCAATGGGTGTGTACTTTTAGAAGGAATCTGCGCTGTATCTGTAAGGCAACCCCTTACACTTCACGTGATGCAGACTGCAAGATGCCACCAGAGGCATTTATTGTGAAAGTGACAGTCCCTAGAACTCTGCATATATTTTTTTTCTGAGCGTCATATGATATGAATATATGAATTCCTCCTCCTAACTCTTTGTGAGCATGAGAAGCAAGCGTGAGAGCAGTGAGGCAAGAAAGATGAAGGTCTAACAAGATTAATTTGAATGCAAGACAAAACACATTTGTTTTAAAAAAAAAAAACACCACCAACCACCTTGAAATAGGTTTCTCTTGGAATGCTGCTAAACATGACTTTATGAGTAATGCATGTTTGTCTGCTAGTCTGTTTAAAACATACGGCTTTTTGTTGCTTGGGAGCTTCATTTGGGTGGTCGATGTGTACATGGTAAGCTTCCTACAGGAGTTGGTGGAAATACAGACAATAAGTATTTGGAAAGGGGACAGTCTTTGGTCTTGAGTGGAGGAGTGTGAAGAAATAGGCAGCTCCCCCTTACACGTCTCTGCATTATAAGCCTTGGTAAGCTACGTAATGTTCTTGCTTTCTAGGAAGCAAAGAAAAAGTTTAATTACTGTTACAGCCAAATGCTATCCATAAACGTAGAGTCCAAGCAGTAGGAGGCTGGATGTGGCGAAAAGATTGATTTCACCCTTTCATGCTTCCTAATGCTCCAGTCAACTAAGTAGAACTAACAGACTCTTCTGCTCTTCCACATTTCTGCTGTAGATTGTGATTCTCTTTTTTCATATATTTTGTTTTAAAAATGTGTGCCAGTTGGATGATTGCTGTGGTGAACTGAAACAAGTCCCACCATGGCTGGCCTGCCCAAATCGGTAAAATATTTAGTGAGGAAGGTTATTCATTCAGCAGAGCTGAGCAGTTATCCAGCTCATGCTGTTTATAATTGAAAATGATTTCTGGGTGAGTAAGTTAATTATTTCTTGCTGTCTCACTACCCTCTGCCTATTCTAAAACTGTGTATTGACCTTCAGGAGCAGCTGAATTTCATCCGTGTGGTTTCTAGCATATGCTGGTTATTTTGGTTGGGGTGAATATTTACTGTTTCTCCTAGGAGGTTCAGACATAAATAAAAGTTTAGAGGACCTCTGGGTAAATATGTTCATGGTTCAGCACTTTAATGTGTCAATTAGCTACTAACAGTGTCAATAAATTGGACCTGTCAAAAATAATAGCTTACTTGCCAGTCTTCATCTCCCGCTTTACCTGTGTGCTACAAGAGATGCATTACACACCACCGAAAGTAGTAAAAGTCAACTTTTCCATGCCTGTAGCAAAAATTAACAAAGCAAGACTGGTTTCTTCAGACTTGGGTTTTAGAAACTGAGAGCCACCTTGGGTTTTGCCTGAGTGAAGAAAAAGGAGTAAGAGCAGGGGATTTGACTCAAACGCAGAGGTGTACCTGCCACCCCAGTTTGAACTGGACTGTCTGGGAGTATGGCTTTATGTCACTGCTGAGGAAACTACTCTGCCCAGTTGGATGAGGAAAGTGGTCATCTCACCTGATTTTAGGTAACCGCAATCCGGCTGTTCCCTGGGCTCTCCATTTATCACGAGTGGAGAAGAGGAGGTTTCTCCAGAGGGCGGCTCATCCTTCTACCGTAGGAGTCTACCTTAAAGTTCAGACTTAACATACCTAATTATAACGATAGACACTTCCGCGGGCGCAAATGACTCTCTCTCTTGGATTCCAACAGTAGAGGCGTACAACAGTTAGAGCTATTTCATTGACTATTGCGTTTCTTTAGCAATGGGCTACAGAAGCATATTGCAAGTGCAAGTAGTCTACGTGCATGCCCAGAGATGTAGATAAATGGCAGTAGGTTGCGTTTGCAGACGTGCAGACGTAGCACCTAAACTCAGTAGGACTGATAAAGCGGGGTGTTACGTGGCACACATTCCTTCTGTGTGCTTCTTGTTGCTCAAAACTGTAAACCAATGGGGTTTTTTAAAAATAATGTTCAAACACAGGGCAGTCATCCTGGAGCTGATATGCCTCCAGCAGCAGCCAGAGTGGGTGGCAGTGAGGAGAGCAGAAGGCGGCCAAGCATCAGTGATAGCCATCTGCAGCTCAAGGACCTGCCAGCCAGGCACAGAATTCCCTTTAATTAATGCATCCAGCCTCTTCTTGAATCTCTGTAAACCTCTAGCATCCACAAATCCTGTGGAAAGGAGTTCCATAACTTTGTTATATGAACAAGCGCGCTTTTTGTTTTGAATCTGCTGCCTTCTGTTTTCATTAGACGTCCTCTAGTTCCTGCTTTAATATATTAATTTCCTGTATATTACAGACTTTTATGCAGGGTTTTGTTTTGTTTATGTGTTATTACGTAAAAGTGGGTGCGATAGGCAATGGAAATGTGGTTTCCACTCACTGGAGATCAAAGCGAAAGGAATGAATACCCTAACAGTAGCAGTACGTTTTCATTTAAAATGAGATACAACAACAGGTTATGAAGAAAAGACATCTTGTGATGGTTATTCAGCTGCGTTAAGACTGCAGTGTTCCACCCTGTGAACAGAGATTGTCACAGGCTTTCAGTTACAAGCTATTCTCGGAAGGGAGAAGAAGCCGAGCAACCCGTTGTCCTGCTGGAAGGCCCTGCCCCTGGGAGGTCCAGCTCAGGGTGGCCTCAGCCAGCACAGCAAAATTGTATGTGGCTAAAGCCGGCCACGTTTGTCCAGGCTTAATTATGGCAGTGATTCGCTTTATCTCAAAGGGCTGCTGCTGTCCATGAAGCTGAGCGCGTCTTTGACTTCCTTGCAGAATGAAGGCCTTCTTGGCCGACCCAGATCAAATTGGTGGCATGTCCAGGCAGGCCCAGGACCCCAGCCGGGGTCAGTGCTGCCAATCTGCTGCCGGTTTTATTGCATCTGTGACACACACAGGTGCAACAAGACTGACATGTAAGACTCGCTTTGGGTGCACGGAGTGGCTCTGCAACCTGCGACGGCCGCCGCGCAAGCCACGTGGTGTTGCTCTTCAAAACCTCATGGGTGCAACCTCTTGCAGATACTGTATCCAATGCCATGGGATTATTTTTTTTGCATTTTTGAATACTTTGAATACCGTAGTATGTTTCTTATGAGCTGGGCTGAGGTGATGATGCCCTCTGAAGGTCGTACATCACCTAGGAGAATGCGCTCAATGGTAAGGTGACGTTACTCCAGCCAAGGTCTGATTGGGTTTGCAGAGGTGGATGCCCAACACCGGGCAGGGGGAGAAGAGCTGCAGCGAAACCCCTTGTGGTCCCTGTTCTCATGTTCCCCTTACTCTCTCTCACTGCAGGTTACATCCAAGCCTGCCGAGGACTGATGATCTCCGCCGTCTGCCTGGGCTTCTTCGGTGCCATTTTTGGACTAGTTGGGATGAAGTGCACAAAAGTCGGAGGCTCCGATCAGACTAAAGCAAAAATAGCTTGTTTAGCTGGACTGATTTTCATACTCTCTGGTAAATATACCTTATTTGTCTAAGTTTGGGCATTTGAAGTCATACCAGAGCTGCTACCTTTCCGCAGAAATCCACGCGCAATTCTCCATGACTTCATTGGCTTCAGGGTCAGGCCCAAAGCTCTTCTGCTGGCTCCACTGAATGGTTTGTCTTATGCTTTTCAGGGTTGTGCTCTATGACTAGTTGTTCCCTGTATGCAAACAGGATTACGTCTGAGTTCTTTGATCCTTCTTTTGTTGCACAAAAGTAAGTACTTTCCTATACCCATAAATCTTTCACAGAAGTAGACCTTAAGTTTGACGCTGCCCACCAGAACCCATTTAAACAGAGAGCAGGTGCTTCTCCTGCTGGGCAGAGGAGGAGAGTGGGCTGCAGTTTTAGTTAATCATGTTTTCTGGCTGGACTATTCCGTGCGCTGAAATTTAACGAAGGAACACCTGGCCGTACGGCCGTTGCTCTGTAATCTTTGTGCCCAGGCTTCCTGCGGCTGGGCAGGGTTCTGTCCCACTTGCCGTGGGGCAGGAGTGGGGTGAATGAGGAGCGAAACTTGCCTCTGTGTCAAGAGGTGAGGCGAAAGGCTTGCACAAGGCAGAGGCACTCATTAGGCGCATCATTCGGTAGGAAAGGAAAAAAAAATTGTATTTCCTTAAGCTTTTGCTGGAAGTTGGTTTCCATAAAGGTGTCGAGAACCGCGCAATCATGGCTTCTCTTGAAGCCACGGGCTCTGTGGACTTTCTGCTGACAGATTTTCAAATCCAGATGACTGACATTTGGATCGTAAACCTTATCATAACCTGTGATCTTATAAGCACTAACATAAATGCCTTGGCTGTAATTGTAATTAAATTTAAGGGAGCAAGTGTTTATAGACTTGCAGGATCCATACCAGAAGTAATGAGCATCCCTAAAGACTCCTTTTAAAGCTGTGTGAGTTCCTAGGACCTACAAAGGCAGCAATGCATGAACCAGTGCTTGGATTTTGGATTCACATCTTATCTACCAAGTCTGAAAATGTTGGCTGTAAATTATAGTATTGTAGACTTTCCTGTTTTGCCTTCTTACATAATCATAGAATCATAGAATTGTCCAGGCTGGAAGGGACCTTCAAAGATCATCTAGTTCGACTTCCCCGCAGTCAGCAGGGACACCCCCAACTAGACCAGGTTGCCCAGGGCCTCGTCGAGCCTCACCTTGAATATCTCCAGGGATGGGGCCTCAACCACCTCCCTGGGCAACCTGTTCCAGTGCTCCACCACCCTCACAGTAAAGAACCTTCTCCTAATCTCCAATCTAAATCTGCTCCCCTCTAGTTTAAAGCCATTGCCCCTCGTCCTGTCATTGCAGGCCTTTGTAAACAGACTCTCCCCAGCCTTCCTGTAGGCTCCCTTCAGGTACTGGAAGGCTGCTATTAGGTCTCCCCGAAGCCTCCTCTTCGCCAGGCTGAACAACCCCAGCTCCCTCAGCCTGTCCTCGTAGCAGAGGTGCTCCACCCCCCTGAACATCCTCGTGGCCCTCCTCTGGACCCGCTCCATCAGGTCCATGTCCTTCTTATATTGAGGGCTCCAGACCTGCACACAATACTCCAGGTGAGGTCTCACCAGAGCAGAGTGAAGTGGAAGGAATGTAAGCGGATAATGTAAAGTTATCTTTCAAGATGAGGATTTCAAAGATTTTTGGTGGTGATTCCAGGATATGTCAAGCATTGGATAGACGTTTTCCTGAGACCCAAGTAAGGGCTCAGAAAGGAACCCTGGGCCTTTCTGTTTCTCCTTGATAGAAAGAAAACAGTCTGAATAAATAGCATTAACTAGATTCACATTTGCAGCAGGGCTGACATTGCTTCTTCTGTCTTGAAAACGAGTTCATATTAGTTTTCTCCGTAATTCTGCTATCATTTCTGCTTGTTTGATATGGTGAGGACAGAATCGAAAGGCCTCCAAAAGAAACAAGAACATGAGGTACTGTGAAGAAAATGGAGCCTGGCTATATAGCCAGAAGTTAATTATTCATCAGGCTTACTGTTCCTAGTGAAAAATACCATGGTTGTTGCCAAAAGTCCCTTTCCTACACTGTGTTCCTAAGTTCTGCTGCTGCAAAAGAGCAGGCAGAGCTCGCAGTGGAGTTTTGCACCTCGTTTTGCTGCAAGGGAATGATAAATCTGGTTTGAATATCTCAATCAAGGTAGTAAAACATCCTCTGCAGAAATTACCTTTCTCCTGAACAACTGGCATAGCTCAGCTGTGGGCACACATAATCACAACTGCAGAGATAAAGACAGAGAGGAAAGCCAGAAGTTGTAATCTGAGTTGCGCACAGCCTATGTAGCTCATGCAATGACCTTGCATCAGATTGAGCTAATGGTGGCATTCGACTCCTTTCCCTCTCAACCAGTGTAAAATATGTCGGAGTAATGTATTTTGTTGCCCTCTGTGAACTCGTACTTTGCTGTGCATTGCAGAAGCATTTAATATGCTTTGCTGGTTTGTTGTGGAAATTTGGCATGGGCTCTTCACTGAGACAGGGTGCTGCTTTGGGTTTCAGCCTTTCACCTTTTACTGCACATTTCTCTCCTGAGGTTGTTCTGACGGTGTCCAAGAGAGGCTTGAGACACTGTTAGTGGAAAACAAGCGACAGGAGATGTTTAGCACCATCTCAGCTGTCAGAATTTCCCTCCAGCCATCTACTTTTGGAAGAGGTACCCTGCCTGTGTACGGGTGCAGGAGGAATCAGAGACCTGCCTTAAAGCTGTTGCCCAAGAGACTTCTGGTTTGAATTATGTACCTGGCTGAGGAATCACCAGCACCATGGGGACACCCTAAAACCCACCTTACTTAGAAAGAAATTTTAGGCTGGACTTTTATGTCTCAGTGCGACAGTTTTTCCATTGCCAGTTTAAAACAGCTCCAAAGGGATTGCTTGACCCTACATCATAACACACGCAGAGTTTTGGGGACAGCATGGGGCACCTTGATGCTTGCAGCCAAGATGGATTTCATTTTTCTTCAGACACCTTTAATAAGAAAAATTCTGTGCTTCTGTTTTGCTGTCTTCCTAACATTGCTCCCACAGCTTCTCTTAGAAAACTATTTTGTCATTCTACTACTTTTAATTAAAAAAAACCACAACTTCTTATAGTCTTTATCCTTTTTGTCCCTTGTAACAGTTTGGCCTCCAGAATCATGATCATTGTTACTGATAAATAGGGTTTGTTCATCCAAATTATCTGACAAACTTCCCATTCTCTTTTATAGAATTGTTTCCCTTCAGCTTTTTTGTCTCTGAGTGGATTGTGCACAATTCACACACAACCTCTTTCCACTGTCCCGCTGTCACATTTGAATCTATTTTTCATTTTCCAAGAATCGTAAGAATTAGACATTCAAAATGTGTATTTCCTTTGGGTGGTTGTGTAGACTCATTGAGTAGGTAGGGATGGCCTTTACATATTCCAACAGCCAGTTGGCTAACGGAGCTTCCACTGGTTTGCTTGGGAGTTTGTTTCATGGTCCTATGTATGTATGTAACAACTGGAATATTTTTCTTCTGTACTGATATTACAGGTTTTTCATTTCACTGAATCCTGCCTCCCTGGATTACAGTAAAAAATCTGCTCTTAGCCTGCTCGGTCAGTGTAGTTGAAGGTGACTTTCAGGTCACTGTGGTTGAATTCTCTCAGTCTTCAGTGGTCACCTCCTCTAGCCTCTTCATCAATGCCCTGTTCTCTCCCCGCCACCCCCCCCGCTGCCCGCGATCTCTAAGTGATCCTTCAGCAGAGTGATTTCACTAATGGGAGTGAAGACTCGGTCACAGATTTTGGAGAGTGGCTGTTTTGGTTCTTGCAAGAATTATGAGAACGGAAGAGTGTGTTTCCTCCAAAGACTTTAATGATAAAGAGGGAAGGGAAAAACAGCAAGTGCAGAAATTTCTTCTAAAAAAGACTCTCTCCTTTTTTAATTTTTTTTTTTTCTGGATGTAACAATGGACCTACAGGTTTTTTTGTATGGCAAGGTTTTTTTTACGTACTGAATTTTGATGGGAGGTTAGGGTTCGTTCCTTAAATGCTGAAAAGATGGATTGGACAAAAACCAGGGAGCCGTATACAGATTGATATGCAATTGAAAGTTTGAAGTTTTCCTCATAAAGACCAGGGTAAATCGAAACCTCTTGTGCCTGTTTAAAGATGTGGAGGAAAGACCAATTAGGCCAGCTCTGCAACTCATTAACCTAGCGGCGTGGCAGTCACTCGAGATGGGTCCATATATACAATCTGTTTATACATATTGTAGTAACAAATGTGGTTTAAAAAATACAACCAATCCCAAGAACAAAGGTCAGATCCCAAATCTTCTTTCCCAACTAGTAGGCAACAGTCAGGTAACCCTTTTCTCTGCAACAAAACCCAACGTAATCTTGGTTTCATTTCTGTACAGCTGAAGAGCTTCAGGAGCAGAGCTGGCAATTGGTCTCCTTACCTCTCTCACAGGAGGCACTGGCCAAACATTTAATGGTGTTAGATGGAAATCTGGAAACAACGTGTTTCCCTCTTCCTGGGTAAATGGTCTTGGAGAGTTAGTTACAGCAACAGCTTTCTGGGTCTTGGTCCAGCTGTGTTCTCCAGCACCGTGGTGGTCTGCCTTGACTTTTGTGGGGAGCCTAACCCTAGTCCACATACCCTACAAGGATGGAGGGATCCCCGGATAGGGTTTATCTCACATTGGAGTTAGTCGCTTTGATCTGCCTTTAGAAGAGGTGCCTTCAGGGCGTTTTGGAAGTGTACGTTGAATTTCTTGCATGTTGACTATAGCGGGATCCAAG
Source organism: Tringa tobata (assembly GCA_033628505.1). Taxonomy (NCBI): domain Eukaryota; kingdom Metazoa; phylum Chordata; class Aves; order Charadriiformes; family Scolopacidae; genus Tringa; species Tringa tobata. The sequence continues at coordinate 13,722,400 of JAHREE010000279.1, read as the reverse complement.
GGGATGAGCTCTGATGTATGTATCTGCTTCTCATCAGAGAACCCCCGGTCCCTAAGCAGACAGAAGTCTGCTCAAGTCTTGTGAAAACTGTAGTACATGGTTGGAAACATGAGCATATTTGAGTTAAAGCTTTACAGGTTTGGCAGATTTTGAAGTCAGACAGGGCTGGGTACAGTTTTGCAGGGTGAAAGACAGCTGAACTATGGTTTCCAGCAGTTTAATTTGGGGGTTGGGTGCCTAAGTCTCACAGTAGGTATGGAGAATGTTTTGGGGGAATCTGATCCTTTTTTAGCAAGGGATGATCAATAAAAACTCTGCTTAGATGTGGGAATGGAAAATTAAAAAGAAGCCTTTTTAATGCTGCTTTAAGTCAGAGCATTAATGGGGCCGTGAAGAGTCAGGTGCAAGCCCTCATGAAGTGTCCCACCTCTGAGCTCCAATGTCTCCATCTCTTTTTGGCAGAAAGTCCTAGATTCAGAAATGACTTGAACCTCGGTGTCCATAGCATCTAGCACTGCTATCTTAAGTGTGGCTTTTCCTCCCTGTGTGACTTTTTTTTTTTTTAAATAATTCTGTGCTGTACCTCTGGTTAGAATCTCAAGAAAACATGGAAAAGGGCTTTTTTTTGTTCTCCAGCCAGTGTTCACCCTCTTGCAACCTATTATAGAAGTTGCTACATCATTTTCTGGGTGTTGGGGCTCACAGGCAATTTTTGAATGTTTCCACAGCTTCATCTTTGTAAAGATACAAGTTTTGTAGAACAGCTTAGAGGTGTTTTCAGTTATGTATCTCAGCCAGTGTGAAATGAGGGTCTGTTCACATGGAAGCGATCAGAACTAGCTGAGAAGTATGAAGCTGTACAGGCAGGCTGTCAAGCAAAGGCTTTTGTTTGGGCTCCCTCACCAAAGCTTACAATAAATAAAGTTACTAAGAGCCACCTGCCTGATAAATGTGGCTGGATGGGGGACAGGGGCCTATGTTTTCAGCACAGGATCCCAGATAGTCAGGAGGACATAAAGGTTTCCTTAAGGAGGAACTGGAGCCGAGAAGAAGGAGCAGAAGACACTGTCCTAATAATGAGGAAGATGGCACTCTGTAGACTGTTGGGCCTGCAGTTTAATGCAGATCATCCTGAAAGTGTTGTAGAGAGCGACACCTCAGGCAAAGACCTGGGGAACGGAGCAGACAAGTGGCAGCCATGGTTTATCACTTGTCTTGAAGCTCCAGAGCTCAGGTTATGGTTGCTGAGCTCAAGCAGGGGGAAAAAAAGAATGTCTTCCCCATGCCCTTCTTTTCACAGAATCACAGAATGATATGGGGTTGGAAGGCATCTCTGGAGACCATCTAGTCCAACCCCCCTGCCAAAGCAGGTTCACTTAGAGCAGGTTGCACAGGAACGTGTCCAGGTGGAATATGTCCTTCACTTATGTTGTTGCTTTGGAAACTTGGAGTTTCCTCTGTGTGGTAATGCTCCTAAAGCATCACCATCTCCTCTCAGAGTCAAACAGAGCAGTTCCTGGCTGCCAACAAGTGGTGGCTGCTCTGGCTGGCAGGGGGACCATGGCTGGTGATCTGGAGCTGTGACCTCGGAGGGGAGCAGTGTCTTCCAGCCTGAATCTTCCAGCCACAGGGACGAGAGAAGAAGGTTGCAGGCGCATGTGCGCACGTGTACACACATGTACATCTGCAGATGCGTGCTTGTATCCGCATATCTGGCCTGTATCAGGAACAGCGTGGTGAGTAGGACCCAAGAGGTGATTGTCCCCCTGTACTCGGCACTGGTGAGGCCCCACCTCGAGTACTGTGTCCAGTTTTGGGCTCCCTGCCATAAAAAAGACATCGAGGTGCTGGAGCGGGTCCAGAGAAGGGCAACGAAGCTGGTGAGGGGTCTGGAGCACAAGTCTTATGAGGAGAGACTGAGGGAGCTGGGGTTATTCAGCCTGGAGAAGAGGAGGCTGAGGGGAGACCTTATCGCTCTGTACAACTCCCTGAAAGTGAAAGGAGGCTGTAGAGAGGTCGGGGTTGGTCTCTTCTCCCAACTCACAGGCGACAGGACCAGAGGAAATGGCCTCAAGTTGCTCCAGGGGAGGTTCAGGCTGGATATTAGGAAAAATTTTTTCACCGAAAGGGTTATCAGACATTGGAATGGGCTGCCCAGGGAGGTGGTTGAGGCACCATCCCTGGAGGTGTTCAAAAGACAGGTTGATGTGGTGCTGGGAGATACGGTCTAGTGATGGTGTTGCTTTTTGTTTGTTGTGGGTGTTTATTTTTTGTCAGAATTAGGTTGACGGTTGGACGAGATGATCTTTAAGGTCCCTTCCATCCTAGAAGATTCTGTGATTCTGTGATATATCCATATGTATAGATCATATACATCTGTATACACCTATATTGCACACTCGTGTGTGTGTATACATTGCGTATGCATACGATACATGTGTACAAAACCCTCGTTGTTTGAACGAGGAGCTGGAGCCTGGTTGAGGGGCGGAGGGGAGAGTTGGGTGAGCTGTGGGCAGCAGCTCGAGTCGCCGGCTGAGCGGCACCCCCGGTCCAGCTTGGGAGCCAGCAGGGACAAACCCGGAAAGGTCCGAGGGGACAGGAGCCGTAGATGGGCCAAAGAATCCTGTAACCCCACCCCAGCCGAGCAGTCCAGGAGATGTGGGAGAGCTGGGCACCCCGGGCTGGCTGCGCGGGGATATCGGCACTGCCCAGGGGAACCGCAGGGACGGAGTTTGCCTCCTCCAGTGAGAGGGGAACAATGAAAAGAAACCTGGGCGAACGGCAGAGCCGCTGGTTTTGCCACGAATATTGTGTGTGTCAACGGACAGTTATTCAGGAAAAAAAAAATTTAGTTCTTTTATTCTGAAAAAAAACAACAACAAACCCCACCCTGTTAAATCCATGCTGTCTCTCGTTAAACTCATTTATTCCCTTCCCCTAGGTATGAATTAGGAGCAGCTTTGTTCATCGGATGGGCTGGAGCTTCCCTCTGCATAATTGGTGGGAGTATATTCTGCTTCTCAATAGCAGAAAACAGTACTTCTCCAAGGTAAAAAAAAAAAAACCCAACCCAACCCAAAAACCCCCCAACCAGTACTTCTCCGAGTTGTACTTATTGAAAGACATCAATCATTGCACGTTTGTGCCTGCTGGATACCCGTGCGGTTTGATTACTTTTCCGAAACGCTTTGTAGTGAGGTTCAGAAGAGGGTTGTGTGGATGAAAGGAAATAATGGGATTTAAGGACAGCGCTCTGTCCGTCGTTAATGCCCCGGAGAAAAGGTGTTGACTCAGAGCAAACACTTGTGTAACACACACTGGATACGTTCACAACAGCTGGGGAAAAAAAATTGCGTTCCCTGACGTAGGAAAAGCGGTCAGGTCACCTTACGGGTGTGAATAGACGAGTTTATTTCATCCCCAGTCATCAGATTAAAAGCGAGAGGGGTGAAGGCCAGCGGTGGTGGCAGTGGGACCTCCAGCAGCGGAAGAGGGGCGATAACGAAGAAGGCACAGCTGGAGGGAGTAACTCTTCACCTGGGATCTGCTACAGCCTGAATATTTCACGATAGGGCCCTAATTTCCTTAGTCGGGAACAAGAAATTCACGTTTATGGGACAGTGAATTGCAAAGAGAGATGCTGGAGGGGGAATGCCAAACCAGAACGAGACCACAGAGGCAAGGAAGGTGTCCCCCCTGCCCCCTCCCCTGAAATCTATAGGTACGTTCCTATAGATGTCTTCTGGTTTTATGTTACTGTGACGCTTGGATGGAGCGATGTTAGCTGGCTGTGGGATGAGCTGTAAATGGTTGCTCCTCTTCTCTTTCCAGGAGGGGGTATGCGTATAACGGAGCCGCATCGGTGATGTCTTCTCGTACAAAGGTCCACAACAGTGTCCCAGAGAAAACCCCACCAAAGCACTTTGACAAGAACGCCTATGTTTAATTGTACCGTTGGAAGATTCGAAGAGTTTTAAAAATGAGTTTGTACGTTTCGGTCAGAGTGATTTCCCTCCCCCACCCCACCCCCAACCCCAGTGTAATTACCACAAAGACAATGACTTTTTAAAACATTAACTTGCAGCTTTTTACATATTGATGTAAATTTTATTATATAATATTTTAAGATTGATGTTGGTATTGTGAAGTTTATACCTGGAAATCATGAGCTGATGTTGCTTTCTTGAAAAAAAATAAACGGGGTATTTACCAACTCGGTGTGTCAATCACTCGGTGAATCACAGGGTGGTAGGGGTTGGAAGGGACCTCTGGAGATCACCTAGTCCAAACCCCCTGCCAAAGCAGGTCCACCTAAAGCAGGCTGGACAGGAACGTGTCCAGGCGGGTTTTGAGTATCTCCAGAGAAGGAGACTCCAAGACGTCTCTGGGCAGCCTGTTCCAGTGCTCTGCCACCCTCAAAGTGAAGTTTTTTCCACATGTTCAGATGGAACTTCCTGTGTTCCAGCTTGTGTCCCTTGCCCTTTGTCCTGCCACCAGGCACCACTGAAAAGAGCCTGACCCCATCTTCTTGACACCCATCCTTTAGATATTTATAAGCATTAATGAGATCCCCTCTCAGTCTTCTCCAGGCTGAACAGCCCGAGCTCTCTCAGCCTTCCCTCATAAGAGAGATGCTCCAGTCCCCTGATCATCTTTGTAGCCTCCACTGTGCCCTCTCCAGCAGTTCCCTGTCCTTCTTGAACTGGGGAGCCCAGAACTGGACACAGCACTCCAGATGGGGCCTCACCAGGGCAGAGTAAAGGGAGAAGAACCTCCCTTGACCTGCTGGTCACACTCTTCTTGTTGCACCCCAAGGTGCCATCGGCCTTCTTGGCCACAGGGGCACACTGCTGGCTCGTGGCCATCCTCTTGTCCCACCAGAACTCCCATGTCTTTCTCCTCAGAGCTGCTCTCCAGCAGGTCAGCCCCCAACCTGTACTGGTGCACGGGGTTATTTCTCCCCAGGTGCAGCACCCTACACGTGCCCTTGTTGAAGTTCATCAGGTTCCTCTCTGCCCAACTCTCCAGCCTGTCCAAGTCTCACTGTATGGTGGCACAGCCTTCTGGGGTGTCACCAGCAAACTTGCTGAGGGTACACGCTGTGAAGTGAAAATAAGTATGGGATTTGGGGAGGCAGGAGCAGGTACTAGGAAGAGTTGGGGCCTGTAGTTTTGAAAACAGTCACTAGAGAGGATCTCGCACAGCCTAAGAAGAACATATGCATGAGAAGAAGAACATTCTTGTGTGTGGCAGGGAGAGCAAATGTTGAGGCTGGAGCCTTTAGGGAGTTTTGTGGTGGACAAGACATGGCTTGGAGACAGTTCCTACATTCTGCATTCGCTTTGTGGTGCTGGGCTCCTGGGGGGAAGGGGGGTGACAAGTCACCTCCAGGGGGTTGTCTTTGTTCCTTCACATTAGGCAGGGGGCCTGGACACCTCTGGCTCCAGAATGGCTCCGAGGCACCGGACTTCGAAAGGGAAACTGCTCTGGCCTGTTCTGGCAATGACGTTCCTGAGGGGCTGACCAAATAAAAGCAGGTAATACTTAACACTGCTATTTTAGATAGTTACAACAGATCAAAAATTCAGCTACTACTTTTTTTTTTGGGGGGGGAGGGCGGGGGGGGGGGCATCAATAGAAATGGGATGGCTTTTGAGGGAATACTTGTCCAGTGATTCGATAAATGAGATTAGAGATTATGAATAACCACAAAACGCTTACTAGACTGAGACCCTAAAATCAGACACAAACTCAGGTCTGTCTTGAGGTTTGAACTGATGGGCCGTTAGCGTTCCAATACGTTGGTTATTTTGGGACAAAGCTGTAAATATAAAAACTAGATAGTACAATAGAAAAGGTTTTTTATCTGATCCCTGCTAAAATACATCAGAACTACAAAGCCATTCAAGGTTCTCTTCATTTCACTTTATTTAAGTCAAAGCACCATTGTGTTGTTTTAAGGCAACAGCCAATATGGACAGCACATGACTCAGACACGACTTTAATTTAAAAAAAACCCCAAACTTTCCAAAATAGGAGGTATTTAATAATGACTAGTTTCATAGCTGAGGCTTTTTTTTTTTAATTTGGTGCTTATTGGAAACCATGTTAGAAACGTAACATTTTGATACATGGCAATATTTTCTTTAAAATGTTGGCAATTTTATATAAAGTTTATGATAAAAAAACAAGAAAATGTGCATTTAAAAATTATTATAAAGTAATACTCTGGAGTAAATTCTGCTCGTTGGTCAACAGGCTTTCCTGCAAGATCCGTTTCAATCTTTAATGTAAACATTGGAGGCAAAATCTTCACCTCAGTGAAACCGAAGAGACGAAATTTCAACATTTTGAGTTCATGAGAAAGAAGAATTAACTCTCAGTTTCCAAACAGACATGGCCAGTAATGTGTACATGAATATTCTTGTTTCAAATTCAGGATTGAAAGAACACAAAAGCTCTGTAAATGCCCTTCCTTGTTATTACATGACCAATAGGAGAAACGACATTTTGAACCCCAAGAGAAGGCGACGGCGGTGCCTCCCATCAGGAACGCAGCTATTATATATCTGAAGAATCACTCCAGTCTGTTACTGTGACTAAGCTGCTTTTTAAGGTGCTTGTATTATCAGCTTCATGAAGGCCTGCTAAAATAACAACAAAACCAAAATATTAAAAATTATTAATAATATTTGGGGGGGTATCTTTACTTTGGATTTATCTATGAGATAAAATTACGTGCTGTGTGAGTAAACACCTGTGGGCTTCAGGAAGCCCAGAATTTCAACCGGTGAGGAAATTACAGGTGTTTGTAATACAAAGGCTGTTTCTGTCACAGAATGCAAGTCAGCATCTATATTACTTTCCCTTTAAAAATAACCTGCAGTATCTTTGTATAACTGACACTGCTTTAAGCATATTGAAACATTAGGGCTAGAAACTACTATAGAAGTTTTATGCCAGCTTGAAGTTGTTACTTTACCAATTAAACTCAAATATTTATCTCAGCCTGGTAAGTCACTCAGATATCTTGAACAAACCTGAAATTTTATTATTATTCTCAAGCTAAAGTAGGAAAGTTTCCTTCATCCCTTAAATTTGGGGAGGGATTAAGAAAAATCCCGGATGATTAGTTTTTAAGATGAGGTTGAAGCCTGATAGTACTATGTGTTTTAAAATCTCAAATTTAAGTTTCTTGGCATCTGTGTTTGTGTGCCGTTTACATGTAAGTATGTATCATAAGTATCATATATGATATTTATATGACATAAAACCAAGCACACACTTTTTCTTACTTGCTCTTTTCTTACAAAATAGCATATAGTGAATTGCAATGTGTAATACACTATACTTAAGTTCTCCTCTGGGTGAAGAATGAATATGTTACCTTCCTCCTTTGGCACACTTCTCTTCGGGAGCCCCCATGCCTGTACCACAGATGCTGCATTTGACTCATTTTTCGGAATTGTCAATGGCTTCTGACCTCTGTCATCTTTCATCAATAAAAAGTCTTCTACTGATGATATATCCCAATCATCTTCATCAACTTCTGTGCACTAAGCAGGGAGAAGAAAAAAACCATGCATTTTTCTTCTGTCTGTTCAAGTTGTGCCAAGATCTTCCATAAACTCAACGATGCCAAACTGCTAAAGAAAAATGCACTGGCCTGTACGACATCTGTCTCCACAGTTTTAAAATCCACATAATTCAATTACCTACATTATATTAATTCACTATTATAGTTCCTAAGCTAAATGTGTTGGGTTTTTTTGACTCGGGAACTGCAAAATTTCAAAGCTCTGCCAGTTTCATAATTGTTAGAAACCTATGTTTTCAGGCATTACATGTCTAACTTAAAAAAAGGATCATCTTTTCTGGGATATTAGCTATTCCAATTAGATGGAAAGTCCTTTAGGCATCAGAAAGTAGGTTACTTACATGAAAATAAAGATATGACATTAGCAGTTTAGTTAGCTATATAAGCATTCTTCATTCACACTAGAAAAATTTATTATTGCAATAAAGGCCTTTTCAATGTAAAACTAATTTATTTAAAGAGACAATTAAATAATGAAAGTTAAAACAATCGCACAGTGCTCAAAGTTAAAAGATTTATTCCTCTTAAGACTCACTGTCAGCTTGTACAAGTATATTTTCAATTCAGTGGTGGATTTGCATAACGAGTTCCCAAAAATGAGAGTCAAGTCAAACAGATGAACCTGAAGGCAGCGAGTCTGTGGTCTTTCTTATCTCATCTGCCTGAGAACTAAATATCTTCATTCAGCTTTTGATAGGAGAGCTACAGCATTTCCCTGTTTGTCAATCAATGGGGTTCAACGGAATCGAGCCATTCTTAGAGAGCTTAACAGTGGAAAGTGAAAGATGGTTTCTCACAAAGCTGAAACCTTATTTCACAGGAGTTTCTCAATCTTACAGTAAGACACAGAATGCACTTCTCTTGCAGAGAAGGAAGAGTCAGATGCTGTTAGAAAACAATGTCAGGTATGTACATACTAGAGAAAAATCAACAAATACGAACGTGTCATGTGTCTCGAAAGAAGGGAAGAGACTTGCAGTGACGCTCTATCTTGCAACATAATACAATTTAACATTGCAAACTGCTTTTCAAAAACTGACAGATCTGCTCAGTGTGCTGTATTATTAACATACCAGGATTCAACATTTTGCTCTTTTAAATTATCTGCATGTGGAAGGCGTGGTAATGGGAAAGTCAGAGTCACATATACTGAGAAATGCTGGAGGAAGAGTTTCCTCTAACAGTCACGAAGTCCCGACTGATTTTTAAAGTACAGAATAGGGAGAAAAAATGTCAACTTCAAACAAAATTCAGTTTTGATCAAGTGTAAAATACACAGCTCCAATGAAACCCACTATGCAGTCTTATTAACTCAAAGACTTGTACCAATGAAACACCATAATGCAGATGATGTGTGGTACAAGGGAACTCAGGTACTACAGCTTCAGGTAAGCACAAAATTCCTTAACACAGTGGCCGGCGGCCTATAGATCTTTACAATATGTAACACCCCCTAAATTTAACTGTGAACATTTTACAGTCTTCTATCATCTGACACTGCAGAGAATTTGAAAGTAACAGTTGGACAGAAAATTAAACTGTAATAGTGATGTAGTGATGTCTGAGTTGACAATATTGAGCCTGGTGTGATTTGCAGCTCCCAGAGTCAATGGACAAGTTGCCACCAGTGGCAATGAAAAGCGCACAGATTAAATGTGATTACCCTAGCATTACAGCTAAAGTTGATTAAGACAGTTTTTTTTTTTCCAGAAAGTTTCTGAAAACTGAAATAGAAATGACATTTTTTCTGGGAGAAATGATAAATTTCAGATTTAACTATTAGTCAGGGAGCCTTACGGTAGTAGTTTTATTACGGATAATAGGATTTTCAGTAATTATTTGTTTATTTAGTGAAAAAGTATTCTTGAATGCTAGAACTGGTATCTGGATGTCTATTTCAATCTAAAACTGAGACAGGCAGCACTATCTACTGTTAACTTCTGATTTGGAGTAACTTTTAGAATCACAGAGTGGTTTGGGCTGGAAGTGACCTTAAAGATCATCAAGTTCCATCCCCCCTGCCATGGGCAGGGACACCTCCCACTAGAGCAGGTTGCTCAAAGCCCCATCCAGCCTGGCCTTGAACACTTCCAGGGATGGGGCATCCACAACTTCCCTGGGCAGCTTGTTCCCGTGTCTCACCACCCTCACAGTAAAGAGTTGCTTCCCAATATCTAATCTAAATCTCCCTTCTTTCAGTTTAAAACCATTAGCCCTTTTGTTCCTTTTAAAAAATTATTCAGGCAAAGATGAATTTGCACCAAAGTGGCTTAGCAATTATAAAAACTCTAAACTGAGGGGAAGACTAGGACCTTACGAGCTTGAGGGGTAAAGAATAACTTGTGTCAGCATTCTGACTGTGAACAAATGGTGTACTCAATGGACAGACATGAATGATAGATCTGATGTAGTTTGAAAACACTATACGACTGTAAATAGATGCAGCAGAACAAGGACCATACTCGGAATTTGTCCCTTCATTAAAATGTATTTAGAAGTTCCATATCAGATAAAACTGTAGAAAGAAAATATTTTAAAATAATACACAGGCAAATTCATTTTTTCCTCCATCAAAACAAGATAGTAGGAAAGCAAGTAAAGAAGGGTGCTCTCTATGCTGCTAGAGAGATAGAAGTGATACCAACTGTGCCCAAACTTTGGGCTAGCTGTAGTGATCCAAATCAGTCATGGCATAAGCTGATACGTAGCACAGATGAAGAGGTAACTTGCCACAGCTCACTCACTAGCCCTTTTCTGTACACCACTGCTGATGTACCTGAAAAGACTACTTAGCTGTAATTCCAATAGTGCCTTTGAGAATTCAGCTCTTCACTGCACCAAGATGGTTTCAGCATGAAAAAAAAAGTAACAGATCTGTATCTAGTTTGATTAGTTAATGAAATAATATTGACTATTAAAAGCGATACCTTCAGTTCTTGCACCTCTTCTTTCTTAATAAATGCCTGCGCAACATTAATCCCTCCAGCTGGTTTGTTCTTATTTCCATGGTTAGAAAGACTCTTTCCAACTTGTTCGGTCAGTTTTTGAATTACTGTTCCTGAAGTTCATAAAAAAAAATATTGATAATTTCAATTCACAAGTAAGGGACTTTACTGTAAACCCTCTAGAAACCTTCCACAAAGTAAAAATAAGTGAAAGACTCAGAAAAACCTTTTATAGACAGAAGTCTCTCTGAGACACAGATTGTCTCTTTTTCTGCATTTATATACAACAGCACGATACACATCTGATCTGAAGTGACATCTCTAGGCACTATATTAATATAAACACATTAGCAAAAACATGAAGTGCACACAAATATATACACAGTCAAGACTAGACAGTCTGCCTTCATTATGTTTTCTAACATAGTAATATTGTCAGGAAATGCAAAATCATGTACAGCTGTTACAACATGCATATACAAAAGTAGTGGAAAAACCTTTGGAAGTTTTGGCAGGTGTTCCAGTTTCTTCAGTTTCACTTTCCTCCGTGCCATCCATATCGCTTTTGCCAGAAGCCTTCTGAAAAGCACTGACTTTGCTGCTTGATGGTTTTGACTGCTTTTGCAATAATTCTGGTGATACGTAATGCTGCTTAATATCATCTTCATCTGCTTCTTCCTCTGAACTGAATGGTGGAGTTCTAAACAAAAACACGTACAACCCGAGGACTTACTGGGTTTTTATGTGAAAAAAACAGGTGCTCCAATAAATTCTAAGTATCCATAAAACTATTTAAAAGAAGTCATGCTACTAAGGTAAACACAGAAAGTTATCACAAAATGATCTCTTATATAGACATGATTATTTCCATCGATGCAACTATCTTTACAAAACAACATATCAATATATAAGAAGCCCTATAGCAAACAGAGAGGACTTTCATGGATCAGCAGGGAGAGAAAAATTCAGAGTCGAGGAATCTGCAGCACGGAAAGTCTGTTCTGCTATTCTGTTTCTGCTATTCTATTTCTGAGGAAAATAATTTAGGAATTTTTCAGTGCAGAAAATTAAAAAGTAATGTGCCTGTTGTGAGTTGAATCTGGAATGTTGTGTTTAATTTTGGTCATAGTAAGAAAATATCAAGAAATTGGAAAAAATCAGGTCATTAAAATCTATAAATGCTTTTAACTGGCTCAGAAAAAGCTCATCTGAGAACAAAACTAAAGGAAGTGACACTACCCAATTTCACTGAATGTCCATCTGTGGTTCATAATAAAGAATACTTCTACTGAAAGGAGAACATGCTATTTTTCAGGGGTTATAATAATAAATTCAAATGGAATAATACTTTAAAACAAAATATTAAATATGGAGTCCAGAAGGTGTTTGTAATTTCAGCTTAATAATAGCTTTTGCATGGCAAGCATGTGAATATTCAGTCACCAAATATGTTTTCTTCAAAAATACAAAGGAATAAAACATACGTGATACTAGATGTCTTTCTGGGTACTCCGTTTCCAAAAAGCTTCATGGACCTAAAAATAACAAGACAAGTTATTTCAAGACCGACAGTCAACCAAGTAAGCACAAAGTTTATACAGAAGTAGTATGAATTCTTTGCTTACAATTTTAGGAGGAAAAGTTCACATCAGTCATAAAAAACCCAAACCCCATATGATTGTTACCTGAGGTATGAGTACTATGAGAAGAGCATCTCTTACTTTGGTGTAGATGTATTCTCAGCAATGGCTGTTCTTTGTTCAGCTGGGCGGACAGCTGTTGAAGACCGTTTTACTGGTTTTCGTGGTGTGGCAAATGAGGAAATTCCCGATTGATTGAACTTCTGTTTATCTACAAGAGAAGTTATCTATCTCCTTATCAGAAACAATGTTTGGTGTCTTTCAGATTTTGTTCCCAAAAGTGTCTCTGCTGAAGATTATAGTTTTACAAAAATGAAGAAAAAAAGTAATTTTTTCCTTCCAAGCAGTTCAGAGTTACCATGTATATCACCGATATAGGAGCTAAGATTTTTGCAGTTAAGCATAGTATCAAGAACCCTTTAAAGGAAACTGTTTAGTTGTCCGTAACTACATAGAATATTTACGTGAAAAATTACAAAAGCAGTTAAAGAGAAATGTTTCTAAATAAAACCTTAAGTACCAGTTATAAAATGTAAGAAAACAAAAAAAAGGGGTTTTTAACCTTCTGAAGGAAGCTGAGGACAGGAAACAGTTCTGTTACAAGATGATGATTTCTCTTCAACCCTAAAGCTAACTTGGCGTTCAAGATGCTCTCGAATTCTCTGAATGCCAGGCTCTTGCTTCTGTTTGTAGTCTCTAGCAGATTCAATAGCACGCAAAATTTTATTTAAGCGCTCGTTTGGGATACCGCGAACACCCTAAGGAAACAAATTGTATTGTAAACACAAGGGCCATTATTTCTGGGATTTATATCCTACTATTCTATACATGCTTTTAAACTTCAAACATCACGAAGCTTGTAGAAAAATCACAGAAGTTGGTAACGTTGCTCACAGGTGTAGCCACATCCTGCACAGCTCTAATTTGATGGACACGCCCGCAGGTTAATGAATTAAACTTACTTATAACATGTGGAAACTTAGCTTTGGATTTTATAGGCCGAGGGTTGAGGTACAGGAGTGAAAGAGAATAGCAAAAAAGTGGGACAAAGATTACCCCTTTTTTAAATAACTCAAAATAATCTTACTGCTTTAATTCCCAAGGATTCCAGCTTCTCCTCCAGGGCTTGCTCCAAAACAACTCGTAATTCTTTAGTTAAAGAAGGATCAGTCTTCAAAGCATTTATTAAATAGTGGTTACTTCTACCTGTTTTATGATCACCTTTCTCAATTTCTGAAATAAGAATGGAAAAATGCATTTAAGAGACATTCGAAAAATCCACAGTACATGAGACAATTAAAAACTGCATTGAAGCATGCATTTTTTAGAAACACCATAGACATACATATGCACTTTTTGTCTACATAGAGTTGTATTCTTTTGAAAATCTAGGGCTAGCTGACAAAGGTGAACTCACTTGGAATCTATAACTCAGCACATTATAGTCACCATCAGAAGTATCTTTTATTGTTCTTGTTACAGAATCACTATAAAGACATAAGCCTGAATATTTAGCAACAAAGATCTTTACTTTTAGAACTGTGCTTGAAAGCTTCTGATAAAGAAATACTATCTTCTGATACTTAAGTTCTATACAAGTGGTATTTCAAATCAAAGCTGAACTCTAGCAGGAATTAAAACAGGAATATGACAAAATTGTTCTCAAGAAAAGCTTCAAGCAACATAATGTTCTCTGATAAAAAAAAAAAACCGCCGAAATCAAATATTTGGGAAGTTGTAGCACTTTCAAAAGTCTTGGTAAAGACAAAGCCCTAGTCTGAAGCAGACTGTTTCCCAGAATATACATGATGAATAATACTTCTCTTCAATACTCTTTCAAGGACAAAAGTTCAGTGTCGTGTTTTCTTCTATGCAGGTCCATGACATCATACATACTTCAAAGCAGACAAAGAAGTTTCTACCTCTTTCCCTTACATTACGTGGCCCTAATGACATGAACTCTTATGCAAGAAATAAAGAATCATCTAGACAGGTTCTTCCATCTCAATTAAAGATTGACATTTAAGTTAGGCCCAAGTATTATAGGGTCATGCAAGGGAGTAAAGAAGCAAAGCCATTTGGAACCTGCCTATGAAGTGTCTCTGGCAAGACAAAGGTTTACCAAATGCCACTTGGACCAAGCGAACCAATAATGTGTGGGCCCATGGTAGCTCCTGCTGCCCAGCAGTGGTCAGCAAAGCATACATCCCAGGAAAGCAGGCTGTAAACCACACTCCCAACTTCACCCCCTGAAATAAAAGGTGAAGCTTGGGCAGGAGTTTGCCTCTCTCCAGTATGAGTTACGGGGCAGCAGAGTCATTTGCCAGCCCACGGATGAGGGTACAAATGAAGGAGTAATTCCAAATTGTGACTTTCAAATGTTTTCTTTCAAAAAAAAAAAAAAAAAGGCCACTTCTCCTATTTTTAAACAATGATTGCTTAAAAAGCAGTTCCATTTAGTTTTCTTTTTTCCTTAAGGAAAAGATAAGCATCATGAAGAGGACCCTGAGGCTTTTTTGCCTCAAGATACACAAATGATATTTAGGTTGTTTTGAGGAAGTGGCTTTCAATGGATCCTGGAAAGAACTCTAGGTAATGAAAACAGAAAAAGAGCCCAGCTACCATACTAAGAGATCTGTGCTGAAGAGAACAGAATCTGGCTGAAATCTTATCTGGCTTTGGGAACTGTGTGGACAACTCAGTCCCTGACAGAAGTAGGATTAAAAGTGATTTGGCTGGAGAGCCGAGTCGTAGAAGAGGCCAACTACTGGTCAGTGCGGAAACATAGGGAAATCAGACAATCCTCTGGCAGGAAAAGGTGTGTTATCTTCTATGGAATCCTCAGAAATCCAGATATGAGACATTTTAAAGTGGAAGGCTCCAGGGAGCCTGTCCCTTTCAGATGTTAATCTTTACAATAAAACAGATCCATCTAAAATAGTTTTTAAATTCATAATTAAAACATACTAATATGGGTAACAAGACTATGCAGCATTATCCTAATTAATGACAATATTAATTCTTGCTAATTAACACAAACCAAATCCTCTTTGCTGGAGCCAACTATTTACGGAACTATGCTCGTATTCATTTCTGTTTTTTTCAAAAAAACAACCCTGAACACTTGATTTGACAGCTTTGGAGACAAGGGAACAGAAGCGTGGTCTGCTGTTGCAGCTCCTACATAATCCTATGAAATAATCTGTCAAGTGAAGAATTTTCACACTCTCCCTTACAAATGGCTGTCACTGAAAACAAAAAAATCTTGGTCTGTTGTTTCAGACTGCATTCTTTCTTTCTCTCTCCTACTGCAGGCCATGCCTTTAGGCACAGCAGAAGAATCAAAGACAATCCATCAAGAAAGAAGGTGGCTAGCAAGAGAAACAGCAGAAGAACGGCAAAAATGCAACCAGTCTTTACTTCAGATCCCTCAGAGTCAGCAGATTTTCCCTGGGGAAACCTCTCACTTAAGGCACAGATGTATTTAGACAATTTCATTTTCAAAACAGCATCATTCCTTCAAAATTTAAACTCATTGGCTATAAGGTTCAAACCCGCTTTTGATTTTTGTACACAGTACGGATTATTACGCTATTTAGCTATTTGGTGTTTCATCTCAAGTACAGTAAGCCTTCTTCAGGAGAAGAATACCACGCAGGATGAACCAGTGCTTTCTCTTCTGTCAGTGTAAACGTGGCCTTCTCCAAGTTCTCCTCGGACGAAGCAGAAGAACAGCTGCCACCACTGAGCTACATAATTTCATTCAGAATTGCTCAACCCTGGCTGGAGCAGTGGCTGCTTAGAGGTAGGCGTAACTTAGATTACTTGCAAAAGTATCTTTGGTGCATCTATGACAGTAGGCAGCTTCAACCTCCACCACTAACTTCTTTCTTCTATCTGAGCTCTTTATCCTCTTAGGCAGTTTGAGTAAGAAGTGAGCACGCACTGCAATAGTGTCAGCATCAAAAATTTCCTAGTGAGGGGATATTCCCCATCAAACTTTAGACATATGCCCCATATGCCTTTAGACATATGGAATATGCCTGCTTTAAAGAGCTAGCCAGCTTTCCATAAAAGCGCTGAATTTGGATAAGGAAAGCATAATATTTACAAGCACCAACAGCAAACAGGAGACTGACACAAACAAGGAATGTTCCCACCCAAATCACATAAGCAGACTCAAATACAATGAAAAAAATACTGTAGGTATCAAATAATATTTACATTTTTATTTTCAAAAAAACACATGCCACTAGAGTTTGAGCCGAATCAACCATTACCTTTTTCCTCTTCTGAAAGCTCCTCTATGGGCTCCAGCATATGCACCAAGGGTGCCTGCTCTAATAACAAGGAAGAACAGGAATACCAGACAAACAGGACAGAAGAAGGTCAAGGTCCAGAGTGGGAAAATTAAGCAAAAAACCACATACGTCAATCTTCCTGATTGCTGACAACCTGCTTAACAATCACAAACCCAGTGCAACGTGACTCGTCACTTCTTTGGTGATACAGTGATTTTTGTAGAGGACACCCTAGTACAACAGTCACTTCAGGAGTTAATCAGTTGCCCAAACTGGGGCGTCTAGTGTCATCTCAGATATATCAGGGTTTTAAGCCACCAGCAGAGGGCTGGCTGACACGTCACACAACTAGAGAAAAACCCCTGCCCTTCTGGAATGGCACCCAGAGGCCAGGTGGGATGTTTTTAAGCATCTACAATGACAAAGCCACCTAGGATTAAGTAAATGAATACCACCGTTCATTTCTCATAAGAAACATTTTAATTTTTAAATGTTTTTAAAAATATTGTTTGTGTGCCACTGATACTAAAAGTTTACAAAAGCCAAGTAAAATGGACAGACATAGAAATCCTCAAAAATACATGGAAATAGTATGTTAACTCATTATTCCAGAAAATTATTGAGTCCATAGATGCAAGACACAGAGAAATTTTACATATATATATATGATAATTTCCAATAAAACCAATTTTAAAAATCTTCAATCACTCCAATATAGTGAGATACAGTATTACCATGTGCTTTGAAGAAATCTTGAAATGTCCTCTACTGGAAACAGCTTCCTAAACATATTGAAATTATCACTCTGTAGGCTGTCAGGTACAATTTGCTTTATATAAATGAAGCCAGAGTACAGTTTATTTACAACTTTATAGACTTCAGATATGAGAGATGCATGAAAATGCTTATATGTGGACTAATAAAAATTCAGGTTTTTAAAATGTTAATATTCAGTTTCCATAAATAAGTTTATTTCAATGAAAACTAGAATTTTAGCTTGTTAGAAATGTGCAAACTGTATTTTCAGCATTCAACTACTGGCAGTACAAGAGAAAACAATTTATTAGTCAATATTTTGGGCCAACACATATTTGCCCCAACCTTCACAATAAATTTTTGGCACTATAAATCTTGTTATGCTGTATGGCTAGAAGGGGATGAAGTGACATTGCAGTAAAGATGCCTGCCCTTCAGCACTTCTCACACAATTAGGTACAAACATGGATGCACTGTGATGGGTAATCACAATTAAATGAGCAGTTGAAGCTAAGTGACAGTTACTGTCACATCTCCGAATATTTCCAACATGAAGGGGACTAAAACATATTGTAAATGCTTGGGTATGGCTGCTGGTCTCTCCATTCTTTCCATACTTGCCATTCTATTTGGCCCATCACCTGCTTTTCCAAGCAGATTACAAGACTGAACATTTTGCTCCCATAGAATTTACACTAAATAAGTTCTAAAAAACTGCTTCTTACACCATCACAAGATGCTAACAAGATGCAAATGTCAATATATTTTATGGAAACACTCAAAGGCAAAACTATGATAGTCTGACTGACTGACAAATAGGCTTCTGGTCTTTCAGAAGTGGCCAGAGCATTCCCAAGCACTGGAACACAATCCTCCACGCTATTGCTCCTGGCACACTGTTACCCTGCACCAACTTACATTCTCCAAAACAACATTCAGGCACAGTTTGGGATCATTCCCAGCAGCCTGCAGTGAGCCAGTTTTTGGAGGACAGAGCTTGAAGCGCAGATGAGATGTTCCGGGGTGATTTAATTTAGCTGCACGGGCGTTGAGGCCTCTGAGTTTCTTGGCTGGACCTACTGGACAGTAAGCCAGTTGCTGTGTAATTGGATTTAATCTATACTTGCTTTACCTGTACTTTACTCAAATGCAAGCTGCTTAAAGGAGCTGACTCATCTCTACACAAGCCCTTGTCCAGTGACTTAGTTTAACAGGAAAAGCCGAGTCCCCAGAACTCAGACCTGAAAATAGTCTGCTCATCTGGCATAAAGGTACATGCTTCTCTTCCTCACTATACTAGAAACAGAGGAAGTTAAAATCAGCAAAAGAATACTTGCAAGAGCAAATCCAAAATGTATTACTTTTATGTGTAATATTGTTGTTCACTTCACGACAACAAAGGAAATCGGATGCTAAGACACGGGGGAGCGCAACACCTGGGAAGCCCAGCTTCTCTTTACTTTCTCTTTACCTTATACATATTCTAAGAGAAATTTATTGAACATCACATTGGAATCAAATGTAAGAAAAAACGGCATGGTTCACCACTCCTCTGGTTTATAGACAGCTGTGGAGGTGTCTCCCCTTAAGGAGCCCTCTCCTTATATTTACCAGACATGTTCTTCTTCTAGCCATGTGATCAGACCTCTCAGTTCTTACCTTTGTGCACATCCTCGAAATCATCAGCATCTAAATACTACCAAGCTTATTTTTAGGAATCATTTAAATCTGACTACCCAACTAGATGCCAAATCTGTACAAAGCAGTCTTTGCTAACTTCAAATCTAAAACAATGCTGCTGATGCAGACTGAAATCTCAATGACTCTGAAATGTTGTAACTTTCTCTAGTTGTTCTAGTTTTTGCCCATCATCTCACCACGCTTCAGTCCAACGTTAGCCTTAAACAAGTAATCACTGCAGCTTCTGACTTAAGCAGAGCCAGTTATCTTCCTCTCAACTATCAGCCCTAAAGCTGGTTCAGCTGACCCTGAGTGGACACTGCTCTATATCAACATCTTCTACTCTTAGCTTTCATTGTAGCCCAAGTGTTGAACCTAGACAGACTGCTATCTTCCCTTTTGGACTCACACCTAGATATAAATTACTTGCTATTAGTCACTTCTCTGTTCCCCATTCCTGATGGATATCCAAACTGTGTTGTTGCGTGACTGGAAGTGGATCCCAGCAGGCTGAAGCAAGGCAGTAGGCATGTTGGGCTCCAGCAGATCACCTGCTCTGGACTACCAGACTACTGGTAGAACTGGTGATTACATCAGTCTTGATGGTTCAGATGGAACCTCAATTATACTTTGTTCATTGACACAACTTGAACCCTGGCTCTCATCTCCACCCTTCTTTTGGCTATGAAGTAGAGATAAATTTCAACTTCATACTTAAAGCTATTCAGACAGGCTCTGCTGCTTCTATCTTGCTTAATTGATCCTTCTTAACTCAACCATAACTCTCGTTTGCCTAAGACTAATCCTAACCCTAACCCAAGCTCAGTGATCCCTGTAAAACTTGGCAATAACCACACCTCAGGGTGACACCTTTGCGGGCCCTGCCGTAAATCAACTTCTGCTGCTGGCATGAAACACCTTGACTCCAAACCTAATTCATTCTGTCCTCCCCAACAGTCCCATACCTGACCTTAACCAAACAGTACCATGGCTAAATCCTACACCTAGTCCAGTGGCAAATTCTGGACACATCCTCACTGCATGTCATCAGCCAGCCTCAGTTCCAAACCTAACCCCACCTTTATCCTCAGAAGAACAGTTCCTGTCAGCCTCAGGCTTGAACCTGGCTAAATGGAGGCATCCAACACCAGTCTTAATGCAGGCTGGTCATATTCGTATCTCACTGGTCTGTATCCAGCCATATTAATACTAGCCATCATTAAGGCCAGCAACCTTAAGATGACCTCCACAATGATCTGTCTGTCATCCCACATCTTCCAGAATACCTTTTTTGACAGGTACTGTGTGTGGGGAGATAGACGAAATATATCAAAAGTAGAGGAAGCCTTAATTTCTTCAGTGGATAATTACACTACTTAAAAATTATGTGTGTGCATACTTTGAAAAGTCACAAAATACCAGTTTTAAGTAAGACAATTTCTATGCAGGTGGAATAGGAAAATATGTCTAACAATAATGAAGAATTCACACTGTGTATATTTCAAGCATATAATATATTATTTGTCTGTTCTTATCTACTAGTTTAACAAAAACCCAATATTCTGACAGCACTATTGGAAAAGTAGTCTTCTGGCCAATATTTAAAGGATAAATCCTGTTTATTTACTCTCAAATATGAAATGCTAAAGTACTTTTTGCCTGAACAGAACTGCTACAATTATCTGTAGTGGACTATCGCCTACTGTAAGCACTTTGCACTTGCAATATGAAAACCAAGGATGAAATGTAAAACTTGTTTGATCTAAATTGCTGCAATTCTTCAAGACATAAGGAATATAAGCCATGGTTATAGTTATTATCTACTCCTTTAATTTATAATCAAATTTCATATCCAAAGACCTGCCATACTTAACCTGTAATACCTGTAATTTTGACTGTCATCTTTGAATCCATGCACTTCACACATTTTTCTCTTAACTAATCAATGGGAAGCCATACACTGCACAAAAGCAGTATAAATATTATTTTTAAACCAATATTCTTAAATAGGGTAAATTTTTTGACACTTACCTGAGGCCTCTAAGTTAGGAGCCTAGTCATCTCAGACTCCTTCTACATTCAACGAAGAGACACAGACAACTTCAAAAAGCAATTCAGATGTAAGTTTGGCTGAACCAAACTCTAAGGTGTCCCTTTTCTCTGTTAACTGGCTAGGAAGACTACTTTGACTAAATTTTCCTCAGATGCTTCAGTTATGTCCCTAATGATAGCTGGGGCCTTAGTCCACACCATGTTTGAAGACTAAGTCATAGGTTTTAATGGACAATTTAATTAATATCTTTCCTTTTTAACTACTGTCTTCAGTTCCACCTAGTGTTCTTGACCTAACAAAGATTGAATATTGACCAAGTATCAACATTTCAAGAGTAATACAGGAGCCAAAGTCTGATTTTAAAATGATTTTAAAAAATCATAATTAATCCATAAGTAATCTTCAAAGATAAGACAGTTATATCTGCACAAAACCCTACAGCTAGCTCAGAAACTGAGAGAAGAATGGTTAGCCAGGATGGCATTCAAGGAAGACTGTGAGCTCTCTCAAGAAATCAGGAACATGGACACAAAAGCACCAGGCTAAAACAGTTATCCCACTGCTTTATACCTAAGATACCTCATTTGTAATTTGGGTATCTTTTCATAGTGCAGATTTAAGATGTGCAGAATTAATCTTAGGATGCAAAAGCTTCCAGGCAACTTTGAAAAGTGTGCTTAAGTTCAAATAAGAGAACCTTTTCCAGAATTAATTTTCTTGCAAATGGAAAAAAAAAAAAGGAAAGAAAAGGTAGATATTCCATATGCAGGCAATTGCTTGGTAGGAAAACTAGAGCTCTTGTGATTTCAAAGATGCTCCGTGCTAAATAAATGTCTACAGAAGTTACCAGCAAGTGCTTTCATTTTCATAATGGCACAAGATGCAGCCACGATGTCTGAATTCAGTATGTAAGTCAATCCCTTGAGAAGCCATGAAAATTTTGGGAAAGACACTACAATTTCTGCTAACCTTTATATCCAGAAATTAGGTGGGCTAAGTTTAAAAAAAATCCAGAAGGGAAGAAAGGGGACAGACAGAGAGACCTGCAGAGATAAATAAAATAATCATCAGCAAAGGAATCTGAAGGAAACATCTTCTTTGAGGTTTCATAATAAACTGATAGTGAATCTTTTGTATATCAATGGCAGGAACAGCCTTTCCTATATCAAGAAATTTCATAATGCATCACAGACTTTATATTTGGAGCAACAAGAAATCAGGAAAGATCTGAATAAGCTGATATAAATTGTCAGAGTGCAGAAAGTACTGATGTTCATGGAACTGTTTTCCTCCTCAGTCCAAATGAAAGTAAATGCACTCAGAAAACAATGCTTGACAAGCTTGGTGTGTAAGCCTTTAGCAGCAACGTTCTTCACAAAACTCATTTCTTAAATTCAAGGCAATAGCTAAGCTACTTGCTGTGAGATCTCTTAGCTTGAACCAGCACTACTGTGTTGGTGCAACAAATCTGGTTTGAATGAAAAATAATTGGATGATTTAAAATACTACCATTAATAATCTTTATTTAATATATTATTAATTGTCTCCACATAACATCATTTCATCTATATAGTTTCACTTAAAAAGCTTCTAGCAATGAACAGCAGAGGTAAGAAATCTCTGTACTATTAAAATATTTTTGCCATATAATAAAAATATCTTTTCCTTGGTTTAGTAATTCCTGACACAACAAATATTTTGTAATCAACACTTGATATGTATCAGTTTTTCATTCCTCATCAAGTTATCCAAAGCTTCTGTTACACACTGCTCCTTCTCCCCATATGCCTTTTCAGAATTTTCTGAATTTATTGAAAAATTCTGTATATTTTTCTTAGACAAATTCCATTTCCTCTGCCCTTGGCAGATTTTTAAACTAAGGGAAATAATAATAAAATTCATTATTTAATTATAGTTCAGTAACTCAAATAATTTCTAAGATGGTTTTAATATTTAAACATTTTACTTACTCAAAGTAAATTTTTCCTATTACTTTCCTACTTGAAATGAAAGTAAAGAATTATTTGATCACAGAATACTGGTATGGCAACAACACTCTCCATTACTTTGCAGACTGAGAAAAAAGTGAAAACTATTTTTACAAAGCACCAAACAATATACGTGAGGGTTTATCGCTTCCCACTACTAAACTATATCACAATTCCACAAGTTAAAATAACTAAATAATGATCTATATGTAATTACAGTTATCCTCTAGAAGAACTATCTAGATGAGATTACTGCCTATTTTGATTATGTCTTCTGTATTTTTCCTCCTTGACATTTGATGTCACATGAAAATGAGAATTTCTAGACTTATAAAAAAACATCTCCACATTTTTCGCTATACAAATTCCATTATACGCATATACATGAGGGACATGGTTTAGTGGTAAGTTGGCAGTGCTAGGTTAACAGTTGGACTCGATGATCTTAAAGTCTCTTCCAACCAAAACAATTCTATGATTCCATCCAGTATAGGTATATACCAGAAAATAAGCATATTCTGTAGAAGGAAACATAATTTTACTTCCTCAATTTGTTTCATTTACCTTAAAGTTCTCCACTACTCTACATGTGCTAAGAAATATTCTCAAATTATTTTATTTTGGTTTTATCCTTATTCTTTTCAATAGTGCATCTTTACAATTGCTTCATGGGAATTCTCAATGCTGACAAGTCAAATTACGCTCTTTAATTTTAACTACTCTTACAGCTATGACTTGACAAGCAACACATTTGAGAAAGCAGTGTGTTAGGTTTGAAAGCACTGGATCTGGATCTGTCAAAAAAACTTACCGTGCATCACTGGTAGACTTGGTTTAGGTTCTTCAAGATGCTCTACAGTAGTGTTCGCTAAAATAGCACAGAAGTAAAAAATAATGTAAATGTATTATAGTAAATAATAACAGTCATGTACAGATTCATAAATGTTGCAATATTTGATCATAACTATAAATTACGCCATTTTGGGTGTATTACTGTAAACAAATAGTTTACAAAGTAAAAATTGGCCCTTCACAACATAAAAGTACATCTCTAGATATGGTTAACATTTTTAATACTTCCAGAACCAGGAAAATAAACTAGTAATTACGTTGCCACTGAACGGGAATGTAGACCTGCACTAGTCAGCTCATCTCTTTGGTCGTGTCTGTATGTTGTGTTTGTGGCCCAGGGAAGAAGCCCTGGCCCAAAACCTACTTAATCATGTCTAGCTTGATCAACACTTGTACTCCCCAAAGAGTATCTGCTGTATCCACACTTCAGATCAATAAGTGCAAAGCCTATATATAACATGTATAGTGTAGCCTTGGAGTGAATTATCACTTCAATTCTACATTCCTCGCATCAGCTTGGGGCCTAGGAGCAAATTCACATGACCAGATCCAGTTGAGAAGCCATATGGCCATACTGTTACTATGTTCTCCTCAAACTAACTTACTCTCTGCTTTTAGATTCAGTTCAAGCCAATGTTTCTGCTAATAAAGCAGGACGGTTTCAAAACTGCAATTAGACTTAATCCAGCTGTCATCATCTATTGCAATAAATTTATTTCAAGTCACTGCAACTGCAGCATCAACTACACGGGTGTTTGCGGTGCAGGACTGAACCCCCAAACACTATTGTCAGGTTTAGCTATTTGTAATGGCCTTCAGATGCTAAAGCATTGCACAGACAAAACTACCAGAATTCTTAAACTTCTTTAAACATCTGTATCTTAACTCATAAATCAATCAATTTTGTCTGCTCTCTCAATATTTTCCCTTTTGTGAATTGTGTAGCCTAAGGACAGTCAAGCGTGAAAAAACAATTAAAATTACACTTCATAAGGCAAACCCAAAAGTTGTTTACATAATACAAAATAGAGTTGCCATATTTCACATTTCTTCACTACTAAAACAATCAGCTTTGTACATTAGAAGTCCTTACAGCTGCGGAATATGAACTTTGAAAATCATGGCATAGAGACAGGTAGGCACCCTGCGAAACACAAATAAATTGCCAGTATTTGATTTCAAGTCACTTGCCAGTGACTTGATTTCAATATTTAGCTAGTAAAGTTGATGTGTGTATTTTTTAACATTTGTTTCAGCCAAGCTGCTGAAATCAGAAACAAAGTCTGCTTTTTCTTACAGTTTGTACTTACCATCATATGGTTTAATGTTTGCAACTGATCTTGTGGACAATTCTTTTATCTAAAAGCGAAAAGACAGATACATGAATATTTACAAATGTAAATGATTAATATCTAGAAATGCCCAACTCCCTGCTCCTCGCAGGACTATCTAAAACTAAACCATATGACTAAGAGTGTCAATGAGACGCTCCTCAAACTGTGATAGGCTTGGTGCTGTGACCACTTCCTTGGGGAGTCTGTTTCAGTGACCGACCACCCTCTCTGTGAAGAACCTTTTCCTAATGTCCAACCTGAACGTCCTCGACACAGTTTCATTCCATTTCTTCATGTCCTGTTGCTGGTCATCAGAGAGATGAGACCACCACCTCCCCTTCCGCTGCCCACTTGAGGAAGTTGTAGACTGCAATGAGGTCACCCCTCAGCCTTTTCTTCTCCAAGCTGAACAAGCCAAGTGACCTCAGCTGCTCCTCTGAAGTCTTGCCCTTGAGACCTTTCACCATCTTGGTTGCCCTCTTCTGGACACACTCTAATAGTTTGATGTCCTTCTTGTATTGAGGCACCCAAAACTACACAGGGTACTCAAGGTGGAGCCACATCAGTGCAGTGCAGAGTGGGACAATGTCCTCCCTCGACCAGGTAGCGATGCTGTGGTTGATGCACCCCAGGATACGGTTGGCCCTTTTGGCTGCCAGGGCACACTATTGACTCATATTCAATTTGCCATCAACCCAGATCCCCAGATCTCTTTCTACAGGGCTGCTCTCCAGCCTCTTGTCCTCCAACTTGTAAGTATCATCAGGATTACACAGTCCCAAGTGTATAATCTGGCACTTGCTCTTGTTAAATTTCATATGGTAATAATTTAGTTAATTATTCTCACAGTGATAAAAACGATACTTTGGTTTTAGTGTGAGAAGTCATGTATTTTCAGACTTCAAACACTAGCTTTCATTATGATTTTTTTATGGCAGATTAAATCCTGTTCACTATCAGAAATTTTTCATCTGCACAGGTGACTGTGACCTAGTAATCTTCCAACTTGGTTTTGAATTTATTAAAAACATTTCGTCTATTAATCCTTTCCTTCTAAATTGTGTTTTAATTCCTGGTTTACATTCCCGTCTCTTTTCCAGATCTATTCCTATTTATGAACATAATTTACAAAGTTTAACCAAAATACTACTACAGCAATACTACTACAAATTGGGAATATTAACTATGCAACCGGATATATATCAAAGACCAAATGTTAGTAAAATGTTTCTCTATGTCCTATATTCTCTGAAACATTGGGTGCTTCACAAAACAGACCTGCTTCTTTTGAGTAATAATCAGATCATTCTGCTCCTGAAGCCTCTGCCCCAATTCTTCTATCCTCCTCTTGTAAAAGGTGTTATTTTTATTCAGGTCTTCTCTCACTGATGATTTAAGTTTCTCGATCTGTGACAGCAGCTAGAAAGCAATCAGAAGAAAAGGAACTTGATATTAATATTATATAAAATATTTTAATGCTATAGAGTTTAAACAAGCAACTGTCATGTTTAAATATTGTTAACACTTTTTTTTCAGCAAAAACATAATGTCTCCTGTGATTTCACTGGGACTTGCATATATTACAAAACAGTTGTCTAGATCACTTTTTATGTACACAGGGAAGATTACCTAAATTGCAAAACAAAAAAAGGGACATACACACATGTTGCTGAGGTTGCCTATAAATAAGATTGCAGGGAAAAAAAAAGCATACAACTCTCTAAAAACGTTTTGATTATAAATAGTGTCAAATATGGGTATTTTAAGGTGATGAGATGTGAATTTGCATAATAAACCTAATATATTAGCTCTGAACATAGAAGAAAGGGAACAATATTTTAGGTGTACCATCCCAAAAGTAATACTTACATTACTCCTCCCTTATTCTATTCTTGCATTGTATGTGGGTGTATCATTAACTACATCCTTTTTGGGGAATGTTCCATGGTTCCTCCCCACTGCTTCCTTGCCAGAGGAGGAGAAGGATTGGTCAGACCACTATGATCTGCTCAGTTCTTACATGGTCACGCAGATGAAAGGAAAATGAGAGGAAAAGAAGCAAGAGAAACAAAGCAGGAAAGCGATTAAAAGGAAATGCAGACATAAAAAAAAAATCTGAGGAATAAAGCTTTGCATAGTAAAATATATAGACTGATGCAAAATAAAATGCCATGGTGTTTTTTCCTGGAAAAGCTGAACAGATTCTGTGTTAGGAAGCTACAACAGAAAAAGCAGCAGAGAAGTGACAGAAAAGAGAAAAAAAAAGATTGAGACATATGCCATCGGTCCATGGTAGCAGAAGGTACAGGGCAGATGAAAGCTACGTGTTGGCAAATTATATCTCAACTATCCAGCATACCCAAATAACACAGAAAACACTGTACAATACAGTGCTCACAGAATTAGTTGTAAGCTCTTCAAAAGAGAGATACAGTTTCAAGTGTCTATCAGATTCTTAAATGATATATTGTTTGAACACTGGCCTTAACTGAAATGTCAAGATCCCGGCATAACAGAAATACAGAGATAATAAATGCATGTAAGAGGACACACTCTTAAAAACTCTTGAGATCTAGGCTTCCTAATCCAACAGATGTATTATAGCATACGAACTACTGGAAGGGTAAGAAAATAAAAAAAAAAAGTCTCCATTTAGTTTAAGTGGTTTGCCATGCCACTTACCAGGGACTTTTCTGTCTCATGGTCATGATGAAGGGCTTGTATTCTAGATGTCCACTTACTTTCCTGCATAGAAGAAATCAATATTAGTTCCTGTTAATAACACATTACCATTTAGTTTGACATACGCAGCTTTACTTCTTGTTAATAACACATTACCCCTTAGTTCAATATATGCAGCTTTATTTTTCTAAATAAAGCACAAATTCTGAAAAGATTACTGATGATATGGAACATGAGTAACCCCATATTTAAGACCTAAAAGAGTCATCAGTATGTTTTGTACATCCCAGTGTGGTTTTTGTACCAATCACTCTAGAAGCTATGTATTTGTTCTTTGATTTGTATATGTAGTGACTGTAAGAGAGAAATACACAAGTATTTTTATACATCTCTGTGTATTAACAATATGAGTAGTAAGAGCAGGTTTTTTTCCCCCAAAATAATGTCATTTCAGGCACTCATTAACAATGTATTTTGCGCAATGATCATAAAGCAGTATTAATACACAAGTTTTAGAGTGAATTGAATTTTTTTTGATTAAGTAAAAACCACAAAGTAAAACTCACTAAGTTTTCCAAATCTTTGAGCAGAAGTGACCAAAATTCTGGATGATACCAGCACTGTATAAAGACCTTCACATCCCAAGAACCATAAAATATATAACACACATCTCAAAGTGTCCAAAAAAACCAAACGAAAGAGTAAAAAGGTTTGTGGGCATTTCGAATGGCTTCACAACTCATTTTTTTTATAGGATTAGCCTGGACATACAGGTGAGACTCAGAACAATGCAGCAATCTTGGCCTCAGTGGTCCTTCTTCACTCAATCTTTCCTATAGGTGGGACTTGGATTGTCCAACAGCTTTGCACGAGTACCAGTATCTGTGCTGGTCAGATGATATAGTCCTGGTACAGACATTACACCTGAAAAGCTCAAACACTTCATATGACTCAAAAGCCAAGGGCTGACAAATCCTGCCAGGAAGTGTCTTTAACATTTTTTTCTTGGAAAATTCCAATTTTTCCATAAGTGGTCTCACAGATGAGCAGACATAAATGGTTTATTAGAGCCTCTGGAACTGAACTGCAATCTTACTTGGTAAAGTTTACTATATTTAATAACAAAGAATAACAGGATATCAATAAATAAATAAATATCAATGTGTTTATTTATTAAGGATAGGGGAAATAATTCCGTGGTTTCCATTAGAGAGATTGTACTAAATAGCAGTTAATCTTTAAAAACATCTACTTTAGAGATTGAGAGGGATGAGAATTTTACTTAGAGATTTCAAATCCTACTCGGAAAGGTAAAAAAATTAAAAGAACACAAGTAGTCTGTCAAAAGCAAAATACTAAGTTACAGTGTTACCTGTTTTTCAAGAAGTTTAACCACATTGTGATAATCCTGAGGACTTTGAGGTTTCTCTTCTGTAAATTCTTGGCTGTCTTTCAGTGTCCCTAAATTGGATTTTTGTCGCATATTGGACCTTTGTAATTCTAACAGTTGCTAAAAAGCAAGGGGGAAAAATGAGGATCTGCATATGTATACACTTTTTGTTTTATAAAACTGTCATTTAATACCAAATTTACTTTAAACATAACTACAGAGAGACTGCATTAGATGCTTCTCACATTTCTTACGAGTTCAGCATTTGTCAAATTTCATATAATAATTAATAAATACACCTGCCAGAAACATACCTTGCAAGTATACACATGAACTAGCAGCTACAAAATTGCTCTGCTAATGCCACAGGTAGTTGTTTTCTGACCCACTTATACTTTTACAATTCTCTTTCTAGTCAAAACTCCAGAAAGTATTTCCAGATCATGTACTGAAAACACACACAGTTATACTGTCTGGACTATAATGCAGAGGTTAGTTCCCTCCATGCCAGTTATAAGAATATTAATATAAGTATACCTAACAGACAGCAATAAGAACAATATCTGCTAATATGTAAACAAGCACTCAAAAGTTGAGGAGTAAGAAAAAACTGCCATAGTTCTTGAAGGTGTAATTCATTCATCCAAAACCAATGCTATTAAAAAAAGAACTGAAATTATGTTTAAAAAGTACCGGTATACAAAGATACAATTATGGCTATCATCCAAACATTATTCTTAAAGTTTTGCAAGAAGACCTTTAAAATGACTACATTGCATTTCAAATATGTGAAGTTCACTATTATGTACTGGAAGGGATTCCTGCCTTAAAATGTTGGAAAATTTAAATCACTTACATTTTCCAATGTTGAATTTCTCGAAGATAACTCCTTAAGCTCTTTCATAAACATCTCTTTCACTTTTTCTATTTCATCAGCCAATTTCTCTTTTTCCTCCTCTTTCCATTTATGAAATGATTGTAGAATTTCTTCTTCTTTTGATTTTTGTTGTTCACATTCCTGAAATTATTTTAAAAACATTATTTGTTATTTTTCCCCACATGCAATACTAATTTAAGCACCCAAACTTCATGTGGGGAGCAGTCGCTTTCAATGGGCAACATTGTGCCATCAAAAAACATGAAAAAAACACCAGTTTCTGAAGAATTCTGGAGTAGCAAGCTATACATTTTGCTAGCAAACTAAGCAAGCTTCAAGAAGGTTTGGTAGTTTTTATTATTTTTCATTGAACAATACATGAATGACCTTACTTGGTCATATCAAAGATCCACCTAGTTCAAGCATCCTGTTTCTCATAGGGGCCGTAAGTGTATAGGTAGGAAAGGATAGTAACAAGGCAATCAAACACACACCTTCTCCTTAATTGCCTCTGGCTCTTTTCAGTTCAGAGGATTTCCTCAACCTGATACAGTTTTGTAAACTTAGTAACCTTGGATACATTTCTCCTCATGCACTTCTGCAGTCCTCCCTTGTGGCTGTGTCAGCTTTTAGCAAGTGCAGCATCTTTGCCAGTGAGCTCCACAGGTCTACTACAAGTTGCATGAAGAGTCAAGTACTTTTTTTGGGGGGGGTTGAATCTGGCTCCTGGTGGGTTCATTTAATGGATGGATGCTAGGTCCTGAACTGGAAAATACAGTGAATGATTGACACCTCTTCACTCTATGTAACTTGTGACTTTTCACTCTATGTAACTTGTGACTTTGTAGTCTGTAGAATGGGTGAGCAAGTTATGAATCATCAGTCTGAAAAAGAGACAGCAGCTTGGTAGGGATGGATGGTGAGATATTGATGTCTGTGAAGATCTTTAAGATTTCATTGAATTTCACTGAATTTTTAGAGTTGGAAGGGACCATAGAGATCATCTAGTCCAACTCCCCTGACGAAGCAGGATTGCCCAGAGCACATTACTCAGGACTGCATCCAGGCGGGTCTTGAAAATCTCCAAAGAAGGGACCATGACCTCCTTGGGCAGCCTGTTCCAGGGCTCTGTCACCCTCACTGTGAAGGGGTTTTTCCTCATATTTGAGTGGAACCTCCTATGTTCCAACTTATGCCCGTTGCCCCTCATCCTCTCACTGGCAACCACTGAAAAGAGTCTGGCTCCATCCTCCTTCAAACCACCCTTTAGATACTTGTAAGCATTGATAAGGTCTCGCCTCAGCTTTCTCTTCTCCAGGCTAAAGAGTCCCAGCTCTCTCAGCCTTTCTTCATAAGGGAGATGCTCCAATCCCTTAATCACCTTCATTGCTCTTTGCTGGACTCTTTCCAGTAGTTCCCTGTCCCTCTTGAATTGGGGAGCCCAGAACTGGATGCAGTATTCCAGTTGTGGCCTCACCAGTGCAGAGTAGAGGGGTAGAATGACTTCCCTCGACCTACTAGCCACACTCTTCCCTATGCAGCCCAGAATTCCCTTGGCTTTCCTGGCCACAAGTGCACACTGCTTGCTCATTGTCATTTTGCTGTCTACCAGGACCCCCAATCGATCATCGAGTCCAATCATAAAGTTAACACTGCCAAGTCCACCACTAAACCATGCCCCTAAGTGCCACGTCTGCTTGTCTTTTAAATACCTCCAGGATATTAAATTCTATCATATCCTCTTTGAGATGGACTAGACCTACACACAGTATTTAGGCTGTGGCTTGCACAGCAATTTTTCAAAATAATTTGTAATATTTGATTTTCTTTTCTAGCTGCTACTAACCACCGCGCTGACATTTCCCCGAAACTATGTATCACAATGTTAAGATGTTGCCCTTCAGTAATAACACTCAGCTCAGAACCCATCATTTTGAAGATGAAGTTAGAATTATTTTTTCCTCACACACATTTATTCCACTTTATCCGTTAAATTACTTTTGCCATTCCTTTACCTACTCACTAATTTTTGCACAGTCCTCAATTTGTTCAAACTCCTACATTTCACTGTCCAGAACATATACTTTTTAGGCAAGCCTTACATCTTTCCATCACAGCATTCACTTTGAATTTGTTCCCTGACTAATATTGTACACTTATAAAGAATGGTATCTTCTGTATCCCCTTTCACCTCAAAGGAGTAGAAGGGACCAAGAATTGGAAGCATGACAGTTTTTATCCAAACTCCCTCCAGTAGCGGTTCTCCTAAAAAAAAACAGAGGGGAAAGATCTTCTACTCTTTCAGTCAAAAGACAACAACATATTGATACCTAAATTGACAGTGGGTGTCAGTCATGGCACACAAACTGCAACCACTCACACTTCACATTTCTATCTTAGAATCATAGAATTGCCTAGATTGCAAGGGACCTTGCAGATCATCCAGTCCAACCATTAACCAAACACTGACAAAAACCATCATTAAACCACATCTCTAAGCACTACATCTACCTGTCTTTTAAATACCTCCAGGGATGGTGACTCAAACCACTTCCCTGGGCAGCCTCTTCCAATGCTTGGCAACCCTTTCACTGTAAAAATTTCAAAAAATTTCTAAACCTCCCGTGGTGGAACTTGAGGCTGTCTCCTCTTGTCCTATTGCCTGTTACTTGGGAGAAGAGACCAA
The DNA here is from genome assembly GCA_033628505.1 of Tringa tobata. Taxonomy (NCBI): domain Eukaryota; kingdom Metazoa; phylum Chordata; class Aves; order Charadriiformes; family Scolopacidae; genus Tringa; species Tringa tobata. The sequence continues at coordinate 13,689,616 of JAHREE010000279.1, read as the reverse complement.
CCCCCACCTCACTACAACCTCCTTTCAGGTAGTTGTAGAGAGCAATAAGGTCTCCCCTCAGCCTTCTGTTTTCCTGGCTAAACAACCCCAGGTCCCTCAGCCGCTCCTCAAAAGGCTTGTTCTCTAGATCCCTTAACGGCTTCCTTGTCCTTCTCTGAACACACTCCAGCACCAAAATGTCTTCCTTGTAATGAGGGGGCCAAAATAGTCCTTGAGGTGGGACCTCACCACTGCCAAGTACAGCGGGACAATCTTCCATGACATCCTAGAAAAACACAAAACCTTTGAAAGCTTCTTGTGTAACACTGCAGGCTGTATCTTCAGGACATTTCAGCCAGTCCCCTTCTAGTCTTGAGTCTTGTCTCAGCTAAGACAAGTGACTTCAAAATAGGCCCCTAAGGCACCAAAAATTTTATCCTGCACCATTATGAATGCTCCAAGTTCCATCTCATAAGAAAAGCAATGCTTCAGGGGCAGGAAAAGTATGTTATAGATGTACCTCTCAAAAACAAGGCACAGAATGAATGAGTAGGAAACCTAGCAGATGTCCACAAGGGGACAAGGTCCATTATTCTGACAGTGCTTGCACTCCTAAGTGAAACTCTACCCACGCTCTTCATTTGCTCATTCAGTACTTTTGAAAATGGAAAAAAAATACAGGAAACTGAATGGTCCCAAGAAAAGGGAAACAAGAGGACAAAAGGAAGGAGACTCAGAAGCTGTGTTCAAGGAAAGATACACTGGGTGTTTTACAGAAGATCAGGTATTCCTCTGAAAACAAGGAAGAAAATAATTAACGATAGCCAAGTTTTGTTTATTCCCCTTAAATTCACAATGTAGTGCTTGTTTCCAAATGTAATGGTTGGCTTATATTTGAAGATCCTCAAACTCCACTAGGAAAGCCATTTAGAAGTTGTGAAGACTGTGAGAAGGTTCTAAAAGGTTATGTGAAGAACCACAAAACACTGCTTTTGAACATGATACAGGGCAAACTGCAACACAAAGATCAGTGTTTCACTCAGTCATTAGAAGTGTTTTGTCTCTAATGCCAAGAATTTGCTCCTCAAATTGAAGTGCAAAGCCCCTCCCCTATTTCATCCCTATTTAAATAGCGAATGACCTGATTGCATTTACTTATACAGAAGTGAAAACTCCAGGATGATTTGAAATTATCAAGCTTCTAAAAAAAATAAAAAGTTAAACAGGTAACTCAGAGATTTTTTTTTTCCTCTTTATGAGCCAGTAAACATACAAGATTCAGTATCATCCTACACAAAGCCTTGTATGTGATTACAAACAGATAATTACTACTTTTAAATCACTCTGGTTTAAGGTCTTTTTATTCACACAGTAGTAGCTGAGACTTCTTTCTGCTTTGACTCTCTGGTCAGCCAAATCTTAAGGATTTAAAGACTCGCGGATTCACAGATTTGACAGAGTTGGAAGGGACCTCTAGAGATCATCTAGTCCAACTCCCCTGCTAAAGCCAACACACAAGTTCTAGATTGCTTTGCTTCTTCTCAGTCTCTCTTTCTTGAACTGCTTTACACCTCTGTTAGACAGTAAAGTTCTCCACAGCAAAGAATAAATCCTACTCAGTTTATAAAAATCACATGTAAAATCACAGTCATAGCTAAGGAATCCTTAATCATCACAAAATACCATGATGTCAAAAATAGCTTGTATTTCACCACAGCAAGGCAATTTTATCTGCTTCAGTAACAAGCCACACATCCTATGAATCGAAAAGTGCTAACAGAAGTCTTGTCTCAAGTATTCATTTAAAATATGTCTAAAATGAAAGTAAGGAGAAAGTGGGTGTTCAAAACTGCAGGAGGCAAGGAAGGGCTATGCTCTAATGCCCAAGTAGAGAGGCAAGCTGTAGATATATTTTCGTTCTGTTCCAGTTACAAAATTAATGAGCACAGTCCAAAGTACTAATTCTTTTGAAAGGTTCACGTTACTTACTACATATTACCTTAGAAAACCTGACCACATTAGCCTGTTGTTCAGCCTCTAACTGGGACTTGGTGAGCTGCAACTGCTCCTTCAGTTTATCGATCTCATCCTGCAATTTGTCTGTCTTCGCTTTCCTCTTCTGCTCTGTTTGAAAGAAACACAGAGGTTAAATAAGTCTGTTGTAATTTCTGGAAATGTGATACTTACTGCAAGTGCATTTCTATAATGTTTCAATAACATCTCATGAAGCGTGATTCACATAGACCATTTCCCTTCCTACTATGAGTCTCCAAAGATGCTTTTAAATACATATGTTCTCTGGACCACTAACGTCCTCAAAGACTGAAAAATATCAATATTACTGACATGTGAAATAGTTCATAAAATATTTACAAGAAAAAGTATTATATCATCTAACTTCAAAGGAATCTAAGCAACACAGGTTCAAAAAAGGATATATGAAGGACAAAGTGAACCTTAATGATTCAATGCTGTTAGGTTTAATTTATTCTAAGTAACTTTAGTAAGGAGTCCATTTGGAATACAACCTACTCTTTATCTGGAATGAGTCAGGAGGAATGTCACTCTAAAAAACATTTTACAAACATGCAAAAATTATAACAATTTTTAATCTTGAAACATATCAATTTACCCAGGACTTACTAGGCTTTCCATCATTTGGGACTCTGAGCACAATGCAGAATATTATTTCCCTCATGCAGTCATTTCAGACTAACTGTTTATACGATAATTAGTTCAACTGGTTCTGCAGCTCCTTCCACTACCATTTTTATCAAGTACAAAGTGGAGAAGAGCTTCTTTCTTCTTCCAATACATTAATGTGTCCTCAGACACCTACCCAGGCCCCTCTTACTTTTCCTGCTGTTTTATTTGCCTTACTAGCCACAGTTCAGACTTCGTTAGATTCTTCCCACTCTTTCTCCTACGAAACGCTCTTTTTTCCTAACTCATTTCTAATCACTGCCATTTATAAATACTTGTTAGTCCTTAGCAATAAATCATAAGCATGCTGCCTAACAGGAAGGAGATAATTTAGAGATGAAAGAAACAAACATTGAGAGCAGTGTTTTTCAAAAAGTACTTAAGTCAGTGGTATAGTAACCAAGATTATCGTGGACACGGGCAGTTAGATTAATTCTTGACAGTTTCTTTTTCTCATTATATTTTACAGTCGGTTTAGTTCAGGTGATGCTGATCCTATTCAAACGGATTTCAGGTGAGCTGAATAATTTCTGTACTGATAATTCCTATGCAACTTGTTCATTTAACCCACACCTTCGTAACACACGTGCCTGAAGAGAAACTGTGCTCTGAACTCTGCTACTGAATATTCAGTGGGAATGTTAGTTTGAAAAAGGTACTGTAAATATGGCATACAATTTTTTGTTCATTGTTTTTCAGAGACTGAAACATATGTTGCCCAATACTTTTTATCAGTCAGTGTTGCTTGCATTCACAAATCTGTATCTGCCACCTAAAAATGGAACATGAAAATCATTCCTCCCAGTTACACAGAATCATGGACTGCACATCCCCACTATCTTTACACTTTTCTAAACTATCTCAATTTTTTGGATAACATTAAAGTACATACCCATCTGAGATTCTTCTGGATGACGCCTTTGCATGTGACTTTGTAAAAAGGAATAATTCATAAAAGCCTTTTCACAAAACTGACACTAAAAAAACAGATAAAAACATTTTAGTTATTATTAGTAGCATCTGTTTGGTAAACATAGCAGTTAAGGTTTCTAACAGATTATTACATTTTGTCTGGATGTCAAAAGTAGGTAACCTTAATAAATTCCATTTCTCAAGAGTAATGATCACAATTCTTACAGTGCCAGATTTCTGTAAAATTATTAATACTTTTGTGCTATTTAACGTCTCTCAGTGATGGAGATAGGCAAGAATCCCATTGTGCTATGCACTGTATAAACTCTGAACAAAAAAGTCTCTGACAAAATAAGTTTAAATTCAGATATAAACCACAGATAAGAGATGAACATAGATAGGTAGGGTAGTATAAGGAAAAAGTAAGACAACATTATTCAGCAAAATACACACCCTCTCCAGCCAGCTAGCAGCTCAGATATTTTAAGACTCTTGTAGCACAGCAAAAGACAGCATCATACATTCAGGAAAAAAAAAAACACTAAAGATGGGTTTGAGTATACATCAGTGAGTTATAAGATCACGATACAAGAAGGACCATAGATATGTAAAAAGGTCAGACATTTCAACCAAAATAAGGTAACAATGCACCATTTTGTAAGAAAAGGTACATGCACACATGACTATGCTACCTAGCATCCTTCTGAAGTGTAAGCTGTTTAAATTACTGTTCCTATAATTTACTTACTATTTTTGAATTTGAATTTTAAGCAATACTTTAAGTGAAATTTGGATCCTACCCATTTTAAAAGTTTTTTTTGATTCACCTTCAAAGTACATTCCACTAATGTTCAAAGTATTAAAAACAGAAGAGTAGTACAGGGACAGAAGCTATATCTACAGGTTTTGCACCATACTGGTAAGAGTGTGAATCAAAGCCCCTAATTGCTTTAGGTAGGGCTGCTTGTTACCCCTTTCTTTCAAATATACTTTTTTTTTTTCAAATAAATATTAACAAACCACAAATACTCAGGTGAGTCCTTTTTCCTCATCAATGCGAAACGACTGTAAGAGACTGGCTTAACAGATTCAAGACCTTTTCACCATAATCAGATTCCCAGATTTCATCTCATATTTATAATACTGCCGCTGATAGGTAGGTAGGCAGGCTATGAAATATAGGTATCTTTCAGCAGACACTAAAGCCATGAATTATTGAGACAAATTTTGTTGGACAAATGCAAAAATGCGCCAACATAAAACCAAAGCGTTGCTGCCAACCAAGAGGGAGCTCACAGTGTAACAGATCACACATGATTTATGGAATGAAATTGGCTGTGAAATAATGTTATCCATTCAAGCACAAACTCCATGTCAGTTTGACTCGCTGGTAGTAAAAGAAAGCTCTTACTGCAGGAGACAGGATTAACACAGGGAACACTTAGGTTTTGAATTATGCAACATTATTCTTGCAAACACTTTTCACAGTGTTAGACACAATGTGCACTTTATGCCTAAATTGTGCATGAGAATACGAGATTAAAAATTATTATTTAAAACTAGATTTGTATTACTCAGATGAAGGTGTTGACCAACAAATCTTAAATTTATGACTTGTAGGTACCAGTACCATTTTATAGTAGTATTTCATGGTTGAACTTACATTGGTGGTGGGTTAAAGGCATTAAATCTAAATTGCAAAGCATGGTTACATTAGATATAAAGTGTGTCTCCACTAAAAAAGACAAACAACTATTTACAGGCTTGTTTGCTAAACAGCCCTGACTTTAAATGGATGAAACCTGAACTACCCTCTCAGGAACACCAGCAAAACCCTTATTAAAAACCCTGAGCTCATTTTTCCCACGTGAACCTAAATAACTTGTAGAGACAAGTATTTACTAACAGAGAGGGAAAAAGGGGGAAAGGCAGTTATTTATATGAAATTAAACTAGAAATAGGAAATAGCTTTCCATCTCTGCTTTATCGTAAATGCCACTGAATAAAAGATTAGTGATGAGCCAAGATCACTACCATGTTCTTCAGCTTCCACTGAGACACGTTGTATCCTACAAATATTTCAGGAAAACTTGGTAATATTTAACTGGCAATCACAGTATGAGAATTACTTAACTTTACACATAAAATTATGCATGCAATCAGTTTTCTTTTGCAACACAGGACAGACAAACTGCTCTGTAAGTTGCATAAAGGCTTTTTAAAATAATTCAGCATCAGCAGCTTGTCCTTAAGACTAACGCTCAAATGAATGCGTTAAGACAAGGTTCCCATGAAGTCTACCATACGTATAGCTCTACTCATCAGGCATAAGGTATCTTTTCCCTTAGAGAAGAACTTGAGCCAACTTAGCTGATGTCTTAAAAGAAATTAAACTTAACTAAACTTAAATCAACCAGCCTGCTGAAACTGGTATTATATTGTGGATAAGACTGTACATGCTATAAGAAAACTTGGTTCTGTACTGCAATGATTCCATGATTAATTAGAATTTCAACAATCAGGACTGCTAGTATACCAAGAATTTCTTTTAAAAAGGAAGAAAACTATAACTTTAAACATACAGACACAAAGAGCTAGCCTGAGACCATGTCAAGTCATGTCCAATGAACTCTCTGGACTTCAGACTACATTTGAAGCTGCAGTCTGCATTCCTGACACCTGTTGAAAAATGCTGAAGCTGAAAAATATTTAAATCTAACTATTACACCCAGAACACACAAACCCCTCTAAAAAAAAAATCAATCAGTGCCATGACACAGAGAGTCAGAACAGCAACGTCCTAAGGCTCTTAGGGAAGACCTTTATGGAACAGATTGCTGTGGAGTTAGGGATGAGCTACCTCACTGAGGCTCTTTAACTTCATGCGTGAGTCACTTCTGAGTCACACACAAAAGTAGAAACTTCATGCCTGGAGAAGGTTACTGCAGGGAAGTGACAACTCGCAGACAGGTAGGTTACTGCTTAGTACCAGTTCTGATGCACTTGCCCTCTGTGCTTTCCGACCGCGTAGCTGATACACAAGGAAAGACAGCCAGAGAAAGTAGTAACACGTTTATCGCAGGTTTTGTACGTGTGTGGGTGTCTGACACTTCAGATGCGTCAAAGGCGAGTCCAAGAATACAGAGCACTTGTTAGCAAAAAGAAGATTTGCTAAAGATGATGTAGCACTCTCCCAAGCGCCTGTGAAACGCGGATGGGAAGGGAAGCAAGCAACGCATTCCTTTTGTAAGGTCACTAGTCCCCACAGCTCCAGCCTTCCACCCAGCAAGCGACTCAACCCCAGCAAAGCAGGACCTGATGGCCTGGAGCTGGCAAGGTGCGGGCGACCAGGCCGCCAGGACCTCTCCTCTCACCTGGTGGTAGCTGGTTCGGGCTTCCAGCATCATCTGCTGTGTGCTGATCATCTTCTTCCTCCGGCGGCACTCCTCCTTGAGCCCTTTGATCTCCTGCAAGCGCTGGGCCACCTCCTTGCCCAGCTGGTCGCGCTGGGCCTGGGCCGCCCGCAGGGCCTCCTCCAAGCTGCCGAGCTGGGCGCTGAGGTACTCCTGGGAGTGCAGCAGGTACTCGGTGCAGAGCTGGGCCAGGCGCAGCAGCTTGAGCAGCAGCGGGTCGGCGGGGCCCTGGCAGTGGGGGCAGCGCTCCCGCTCGGCGCTGCAGAAGGTGACGTGCTCCAGGTGCTCCTGCAGGACGCCCACGTCCCCCTCCCGCGACACCCGGCCCACGTCCACGGCGCTCAGCCGCCGCCAGTCGGGGCTCTCATGGCGGCCGCGGAACTGGAAGGCGGGAAACGGCGCCGGCCCCGCTCCGGCCCCGGC
>JAHREE010000279.1:13654941-13672223 GCA_033628505.1 Tringa tobata | reverse complement strand
CAGGTACTGCAAGGCCACTACAAGGTCTCCCTGGAGCCTTCTCCAGGCTGAACAACCCCAACTCTCTCAGCCTGTCTTCATGGGAGAGGTGCTTCAGCCCTCTGATCATCTTCATGGCCCTCCTCTGGACCCAAAAATAACTTGGGTCTATAGAACTATTCAAATAGTTTGCATTTGATATAAAATATGCCATCAAATTCAGCAGAGGAGATCACCATTGCACGTTACAACACCTAATCTTCATTGAAGAGTTCCATTCGGTCAGGGAGACACCATTTTTTTCCAAAGTACACAGGCAATAACCCCTGGAAAACTTTTGGCTCTTAATATGCCTGCTGAAACACTTACCAAGATGCCAGCTTTCCATCCTGAACCACGATTTTTTTTTGCAGCAGTGTCGATGTGGGCACACATGCTGAGTACAACAGATTTAAGAAAGTAAGTAATTATTTGGATGCTCCAGTCTTTAATGTCCTGAGGATACCTCAGTGTGCTCCAGTCACTAACAGACATTCAATCCATAGGATCAGGCTAGAGCTAGTCTGAAGGAAAACCTGCACACATGTGAAATATGGATGCCAGGTCCTCAGTACTGACTTTTGCTTCTGCAGATCTGCTGCTGTTGTGCTACTAAAGCAAGCATTGCCAGAGGAAGATGGGGATACGGAAGCTTTAGTGTGGTAAACCTTAATTAACACTAATAATGGAGAGAAGATTTTGAAAACTAGGAATGCGACAGTCACAACCTCTATGGGTCAGGCCTAGAGGCAAATATGCAATACAAGTTGATGAGCACATTATGTGAATGGCTGGAGCACTCAGAAAGCAAAATGTGCAAGTGTGGTCTCTTCTGTGGCCAAGAATTCTCATGCCCTTCTTAAAATGTCCAAACGGGAACACCATAGTCTTTTCAGCTTGCTTTCTAAGGATCTCTTGTTGAAGCTGTTTTTTATATCTAAGTAAATGCTAAAATGTTGGAGATTCTTCTTAGTTGATGAGGGGAGGCGTGTATGAAGAAACACTTGGATCTTGGCCACTTAATCTAGTATCCGTTTGATATAGAATACAAAATCAGCCCTTGGAATAAGAGCTAGAACCAAGTTGCCTCTTCTGTGAGGGTAGGGCCATCACCCTGTCTGCTAGACAGAGTCTCATTCTTTCTCTTTTCCTTCCTTCCAGAGCTTGATTAAACTTTAATTACTTGCTGTAAGTGGTACAGCCTTACTTGGCAAGAGTGGGTATTCTATAACCCACATTAGTGCCCGGTTCCTCCTTCCTTGTACCATATATCTTGGTGATAAAAGTACTCTCCTAAAACATGCATGGATTTACTAGGAAAGGACCAAGAGCCTTTTAGCTTTTCTTCGTCGTTATAACTTGCTGCCAGAGGTTTAGGACAGCCAGCAGTCTGGCTGGAGCAGACAGGTGATTGCTCTTCATGCACAAACAGGCAGTGGTGTCCAACCACCATAAATCCAATGTGCACCTACATCTGCCAGGAACGCTTCAGCTGACACCCAGCCGCACGGGTGATGTACCCTGTGAATTGCTTTCTTGACAGATGGTAAACTTTCTCCTTTGGCTTTCTTCTGAAGTTCTGTAATTGCCACATCGTAAGAACCCAACAGAAAAACAGGATGCCTCAAAGCTCGCTTGCTGCAAGATATCTACCACTGTGTACATGCTATGACAACAAAGGAGGTACATCCTTGGTTCTCAGAACAACCATATCTTGTTTACCCCAAGAAACCCATCTGCCATGCAGGGCCCAGCACTTCCCAGGGGGTAGAGTCAATGGGGGCTCATACAGCGACTGTGTCAGACAATAATTGGACGAGCACAGGCAACTGTCACGTTGATTGGTCAAACTATGAGTTGACAGGGACTATAAATTACCAATTCACCCTACTGCAACTGGGACCCTCACCACTGTCGACCCTCACCATCATCACGACTTGAGAGACCTGAGAATCGCGGATCAACAGGATGCTGTTGAGACACTGTTGACTCCAGAGGACCGTCAAGACGTCGCACGGACGTAACATCTTGTTGTGTTGACTGTGCTTGCTGCGCTCCGTAATACTGCTTCTCTTTTCCTTCGTTCCTATACTTCTGCCTTTGTTTTATCACCATCCAGTGTCATTTTAAGGTGGTAATAGTAAAGTTATAGTAAATGGCATTTGACCTTGCATGTGTCTTAATCGCACCCTCGGAATCATTATGAACCCCTCCTGGACCAACAATTGGACCAGGACCTAACACCTTGCTGTTGTAGTTGGCAGGATTTGGTGGCGTGCGAATGCTGTTTTTATTATTGGTTTTTGTGTGTATTGGAGAAGTGCTGAAGTATTGGTGAATATACATGTGCGGCTCTCAGGGATGTAAGAGGGTAGGAATTTGTGTTGGAATTTGTGAATTTGTGTTTATTGACTGTTAGTGCACCTTTTAGTGTGCAATGTGTGTCCTCCCCAAGGTGACTGCCCCTGATGTTAGTTCAGAACCCAATTTTATCTTGACTTTTGTTGAGAAAATATGAATGAGAGACAATCACCCCCTTCGGGGTGAGACGTGTTGTATGATTTTTTTGAGAAACATAACTTCAGTACTGGGTAGTGATTGGGCATGAGATAATTGGCATGATTTGCAGAGTGTCACCAATCGAATCAGTGCCTTACACAAGGATGCTAGACTTTGGTCTGGCAAAGGGAAATCTATTGTATGCGCCGTTCTGCGTGCTAGTCTAGTGGCTAGCAGCCACTGATCCCTAGTAGAAGCTTGGGATCAGTGACGCAGTGTCGAAATTATACAGTCTCTGCAGCCCCTGGTACAATCTTTACAAGGACAAGTGGAGGAGTTAAAGGGGCAATTAGATCAAGAGTGAGCTCAAGTGAGTTGCTTGCAGTCCGCCTTTAAAGAACAACTCCTTTTGGACAGGAACAGAGATCAAGATACTTGTCTGTCCTCTCTGAGGGAAGAAAATCACTTATACCCTAGCACAGAATTAGGCAAAGTGAAAGCTAGATTGGATGAGGTGGCAGCCCCTCCTTGTTCGCTCAGGACTCTTATTAAAATGGAATATGAGTTTGATGATGATCAAAAAGTTCTTCCACAAGTTACCGTTACAGAAGTGTCTTACACCACTACAGAATGGGCTAAACTAAAGAAAGAATTTAGCCATATTCCTAGGGAGTCAGAAACAGAATATGTGTGGAGAGTGTCGTTGTTGGGTAGAGATCAGATACCATTGAGTGAAAAGGAAGCTGAAGGATATTGGGGCCCTGGAGTGTTTTTAACTACTGGCGATCACTGTGCTCCTTGGTCCCTAACCCAGAGTTGGTGGACAGCCGGCTTAACGTGAGCCAGCAGTGTGCCCAGGTGGCCAAGAAGGCCAACGGCATCCTGGCCTGTATCAGGAATAGCGTGGCCAGCAGGAGTAGGGAAGTCATCGTGCCTCTGTACTCATCACTGGTGAGGCCTCACCTCGAGTATTGTGTTGAGTTCTGGGCCCCTCACTACAGGAAGGACATTGAGCTGCTGGAGTGTGTCCAGAGGAGAGCCACCAACCTGGTGAGGGGTCTAGAGAACAAGTCCTATGAGGAGAGGCTGAGGGAACTGGGCATGTTTAGTTTGGAGAAGAGGAGGCTGAGGGGGGACCTCATTGCCCTCTACAAGTACCTGAAAGGAGGTTGTAGAGAGGTGGGTGTTGGCCTCTTCTCCCAAGGGAATAATGACAGGACCAGAGGAAACAGTCTGAAGTTGTGGCAGGGGAGGTTTAGATTAGATATTAGGAAGAATTACTTTACTGAGAGAGTGGTCAGGCACTGGAAGAGCCTGCCCAGGGAGGTGGTGGAGTCCCCATCCCTGGAGGTATTTAAGAAACGTGTAGATGTGGCACTTCAGGGCATGCTCTAATGCCTGAGATTGTTGGGTTTTGTCTCTCTATGGGTGGGTGTGGTGTGTGTGTTGGTTTGGGTTGTGTTGTGGGTTTTGGGATGTTTTGGGGGTTTTGTTTTGTTTTGTGGTTGGACTCAATGATCTCAAAGGTCCCTTCCAACCATGAAGATTCTGTGATTCTGTGACAGCCTATTGGGCTGGAGGTCTCAATCCTTTAGAATGAGGAAACCCGCTTACTATCACTGGGTTGGTCCATCAGTTAGTGGAAAATGTTCAAAAGGTGGCTTGCCTGCAAATGTTGTATAACTGTGAGGTTAGACACCGACAAGAATCCCCCATGATGATGCCAGTAGACCCCGAATGATGACTCCGTTAATAAGGGGACTTCCTGAATCTTTGAAACTGATCCGTATACAGCTGCAAGGAACCATCAGAGCAGCACCCCAAAGCTAGAGAGTTGCCACAGCCCAGGAAGGAAGAGCATCCCCCGATCGTAGAGATCCAAACCGCAGGGTCTGGATATGGGGAGAGGTTGCCCAAGGATTAATTAATTAACTATGGGCGAAAATACGGTCCTGTTAGTGCCCCCTCTGCCAAACCAGACTTAGAAGGGTTAAGATGGATGGAGTTAAAAACTCCCTGGCAGCCAGACCAAGAGGAAAAAAAAATGATGAGGGGGGACGGACATACCGAACAAGCAAAATGCTGGGCTATGGGATGGCAGAAAGGCATTCCCTGGGATCTGATGGATGGGTTACTGACTGACACGCTAGAAAAACTGGTTAAGGGGTGGCCTGAGAAACCCGTAATTTCAGGCTGGAGGCTAAGCGACCCTACCCCAGTGCTACACCGCCTCCCCTTTTAGATCTCTGCCGATGGCAGCGGGGAAACTAATTCCTTCCCTTCCCGATGGGAAAGCGGAGGGCGGGAGGGTGCGGGGGGCGGAGGACGGGTGCACGTTAGACAGCTCACTATGAATCAGCGAGGCAATCTCACCATTACCTGTTTTGTAGGACCTAAACAAATCCCTATAACGTGTTGGGTAGATACTGGAGCTCAAATGTCAACCTTAAAAACTGAGGATACATCTATGCTACTATCCAGGAGCAAGCTCACCCTGCTATGGCAACTACTGATGTCAAGGATATGTTTTTCATGGTTCCTTTGCAACCTGAGGACCAGGATCGTTTTGCTTTTACCTGGGAAGGGCAGCAGTTTACTTTTACACGGCTCCCTCAAGGGTACAAGCGTTCTCCCACATTAGCTCACTGTGCTTCAGCAAAAGGATTTGAACTAATCCCACCAGAAGAAGGAGTTAGAACTTGCCAATACATAGAAGATGTGCTAAGTAGGAGGAAATCAGATAGAAAAGTTTCAAAAACCACAAAATGACATTATTGTCCATCCGGAGAGCTTAAGATTAAAGATTCCACCTGAAAAGGTCCAGACTCCCTCTAATGAGGTTAAATTTTTAGGAATTTGGTGGAAAAGAGGAATGACGTGCATTCCTAAAGACACCCTTACCCACACTAGACCAGGTAAAAAATGCCTGAATCAAAGAAAGAGTTACAGCATGCATTAGGATTGCTTGCGTTTTGGAGAAAACATATCCCAGACTTTTTTATCATTGCCAGACTTTTTTATCGTTGCCAGACCTTTGTATGATTTCCTGAGAAAAGGTGTGTCTTGGGACTGGACCCCTGTTCACGAAGAAGCTCTGCAGCTTTTAGTATTTGAGGCAGCTAATCATCAGGCCCTTGGCGCTGTACACTCTGTGGACTATAGGAGCAGTTCCTCTAGTATTAACAAATATGCCTGGATTGGAAAAGATGCCCTAGGCAAAGAACACCAAATTAATACTAGATGGATTGTGCCATCTTTTTAGCAATTGTAAATCTGGTTCTTGTTTTGAACCAAGGACAGCCTTTTCTTCTTTTTGTTTTTCAGGAATAGTCTGAAGACTGCACTGTAAGCTGCACTGAAGATACTTGTAGGCCTCAATGCTTCAATCCGTTGCATCGTATTGGTAACAACTGCTTTGCTTATGTTTTTAGGATGTATTGTATATCACCACGGAAACTGTTTTGGGCAACCTTACTCTTCACCCTTAATTTTTGGGAAAGCTGTAGTCTCATAGATGTTAATGAATGGAAAAATGAGTTCGTGACTTTAGGGAACTCCGTAGCCCGCGCGTTCAACCTCACTAATTGTTGGGTGTGCAGAGGACCACTTGATCTGAAGAGCTGGCCATGGACCTTGGTCCCTGTTTCCGCTAAATGGCTAGTGAGCAAATACAGCAAAGTAAAAAAGAACATCTATTGGGAAAAGAAAGTTTACCATCTCCTTGGCTAGTACAATATCCAGCCAAAGGTCAATATTGTCTGAACCACACTCAACCAGGTGGTACTTTTGTAGGGATCAGCACTTGTTACTGGACCTTCACATATGGGAACCACACGCCTCCTCCAAATGGTCTTTTTGTGGCATCCACAAAGCAGTATAGCCTCACTGATAAAGGCCCTTGATGGGCATGGGTGAATGAATTGAGGCACATGAAGCTATTTTCCGGCTTCTGGTCTCCGGTAAATTTGACTCTTCACACAAACTATTGGTACAAACAAGAAGCAAAAATAATCTGCGATTGGAGAAATGACACAGGTGCTTGGTATTGCCATGTTATATATAGACCCAGTCGTTCCAGTCTATGGCAGAATTTTCCACTCCTCACCCCTTTAGGGATGAGCAATTCAATGTATTTTCAGGTGCCTTACACTCCTACTGGTTTATTTGAAAATGGTGCCAGAGCACTAAAAGGCCATTATTGGATCTGTGGACACCACGCATACAAAAAGTTACCAGCAAATTGGACAGGAACATGTTATGTTGGAGTAATCCACCCTCTGTTTTTCCTCCTTCCCGAAAATGATGACAAAGATCTAAGTGTTAAACTGTATGATGACCTTACATGGAATAAGCCATCTATTGACACCAGTCTTACACCTGGAAGTGCTCAAAAATGGGGAAAAGATGACTGGCCTCCCCAGCGAATCATCAAACATTACGGGCCAGCCACCTGGAACCCTAATGAGTTAATTAGTTGTGCTCAAGAACCCATCTATAACCTAAAACTCGTAATTTGCCTTCAAGCTGTTTTAGAAATCATTACTAATGAAACTGCTCACACCCTAGATCTGTTGGCAGACCAGGCCACACACATGCGAACCACAATTTTGCAACACCGCATGGTTCTCGCCTACCTGCTAGCTGAAGAAGGAGGTGTCTGTGGTAAATTGAATAACTAAATTGTTGCTTAAAAATTGATAATAACGGCCAAGTTGTCAAACAAATAACCTCTGGAATAAGAAAGTTAGCCCACGTCCCTGTTCAAACCTGGAAAGACTGGGAAATTGATCCCTTTTCCTGGCTTCCAGGAGGTCCATGGGTCAAATGACTCTTGTTCTACTTGCTGTGTGGAATTCCGATGCTTTTATTCTTACCATGTATAATTCCGTGTTTAATGCAATTGATTCAACGTGTAGTACAAAACATGCAATTTGTATCTACCGTCTCCCCTAATGGCGTGAAGTATGTTCAGGCCGTCCGAGAACCTCTTTCTGTGCCTGTGGATATTGTGTGGTTTCTTGCCTAACTTTTCTGTCTTATACTATCCACTCCTCACCAACCATGGGTTCTGAAGAACTCGTAAGCGACCTTTGAGCCACGGGGTCAGTGTGAGAACCCAACAGTAAAACAGGATGTCGCAAAGCCACCTGCGTACATGATGTGACAACAAAGGAGGTATGTCCCTGGTTCTCAAAACTACTACATCTTGTTTACCCCAAGAAATTCATCTGCCATGCAGGGCCCAGCACTGCCCAGGGGGCAGAGTCAATGGGGGCTCATACAGCAACCGTGTCAGACAATAATTGGACGAGCACAGGCAACTGTCATGTTGATTGGTCAAACTCAGAGTCGACAGGGACTATAAATTACTGTTGCACCCCACTGCAACAGGGACCCTCAGCACTGTCGACCTTCAGCATCATCATGACTTGAGAGACCTGAGAATCGCGGATCAACAGGATGCTGTTGAGACGCTGTTGACTCCAGAGGACCGTCAAGACGTCGCATGGACCTAACATCTTGTTGCTGGTGACTGTGCTTGCTGCGCTCTGCAATACTGCTTCTCTTTTCTTTCTTTCGTATACTTCTGCCTTTGTTTTATCGCCATCCAGTGTCATTTTAGGGTAATAATAGTAAAGTTATAGTAAATGGCATTTGACCTCGTTTGTGTCTTAATCGCACCCTCGGAATCATTATGAACCCCTCCCGGACCAATGATCAGAGCAGGACCTAACACATTTAAGAGATGTACTGTGAGAACACATGGGATATGCTCCTCTGGTAAAGTAGCTTAAGGTATGTCCAGCTTGTGCACACCATGAAGCACTGAAAAAGATGCTAAGAAGTTCATTTCTTCTCTTTCACCATGAAGACATGGTGCTTTGGGCATTCCCAGACAATATGTTGTATTTTTTCCTTGGGGTGCCTAGGAGGCAGTGAAATACTAGCTTCTCCAGTTAGCTACTGACCATTTTTTTTTACAGGAATAGATGACAGCTGAATGAGAATTTTAGGAACCTAAACTTGCAATGAGGCACTTAAGACTTTCTAGAGTCCTAACTCAAAGCCTTTTCTTCCCCTTGCATTATTTCATTCATGCCAGCCTACTGCAGGGAATGGTTTAAATAAAGATCCTTCCCACTTTGTGGTCATAAAATAAAAGTTCATAAAATAATGTTAAATCTACACTGCTTCTTAAGTCCTCTACTTAATGTAAAGGATTCTGGCAATTAAAATAGTCCTCTAGAGATGGTTTGTGTGTGTGATGGTGTTATGAAATTATCATGAAACTATGATCTGTTGTTCTAGGAGGATTTTCCATGTTCTGTTGACACCGTACAATGATGAAAACGTGGGGGTTTTTGGAGGTAGAATTCAGGAAAAAGGAGTAGGGAAGAACTGAGGTTTCTAGGAAGTAGAAAGATTTTTTATGGAAAGCTGGTGAGAAGAGCTAAGGAAGAATTAACATGGGATGAGGAACGAGAGTTAAAGTGTGAGCAGTAAACCTAGGGTATTGATTGGAGCAAGGTATCTGTGAGGCTTACAGAGAGTACCTGCACCTGGAGAACACAAAAAAGAGAGATTATTCTGATTGTGGGATGAAATACGATGGCATCTTCGCCATGGCCATTTGGGAAGCATCCTGGGTAGCAGGGATGTCAAGGCACAGCATGGGCCGGCTGCTCTCCATGGGATGTTGGGGCAGGACCTGGCAGCCCATTCCACCATCCCAGCCAGGAACAGGGCAGCTGGGGGCACCAGGGGCAGCCCCAGCCCTGGGTAATGAGCACCTTCATGGGGACAGGGACAGGAACGACCTGAGGCTTGGCAAGGCGCATGGCTGGGCAGGGCAGTGCTACGAGGACTGGTGGGGACTGACCCTTCTGCAGCGTTGCTGGGGCAGGAGCTGAGGACCCCAGGGGAGATGACATGGGATCTTGGGCACTGAGCAGGTGGGAGGAGGCTGGGCAGAGACATCCAGGCCTCCGGGTGTCCCCGGGGCCCTGAGGCAGTGCCTTAAGTGAAAAAATTGTCTGCGTGTTTTGTGGAATGGAGGAGGATGCCATACATGTTCTACAAGATGTTTTAATTTTGAGAGGGCAGTGGGAAAAACTGTCTTGGAAACTGAGAAATAGAGTCTTCAGTAATCTTGCTCCCACAGCACTCTGAGTGACGCATGCCAGCGTCATTACCAGCAATCATTAACTCTGGGTGGAAAGTTGACTTGAGTAGCACGGTATAATAATGAGTCTAGCCAGCTTCTCAGTTTATTTAATCTTTTCCTTCCTGCCAACTCCCTCCACGGCACATTTTTTCAATTTTAATGCCTATAATACTTCCATCCGTTCAATCTTTCCATCACTTAGTATACCTGAGGAAATCTTTTAAATATATGTTTTTGTCACAGGAAAACAAAGCATTTAAAGGAAATGAAAGATAGGATGAGTCCCTCTCCTGTCTCCTTCGCGCCACCTCCTTCATTCCTACACAGACCACCAGCTGTGATTAAGCAGTTTGAAGACACGCTGCCCCATGTAATTTAACAAATTTTATTTTCAAGTTTGGGTACTTCAGACTCTTCTCCCAACTAAATCTTCTTTTATTCAAATAAAGCAGTTTACCTTAAAGGTTTACCTTCACGTAACAAGTCTAGCTGGATTTTACTGAGACGGCCACGCAGTTCATTTATCTTCCTTTCTCCCAAACACGGAGGGAATTCAACTTAACTCTAACGAAATGTCTGTAAACTCACTGATTGTGAGTTGTATCTACTTTACACATAGATATTATTGTAATAGCGTCCCATCCGTCTTATTTGTGGTGAACACCCATGTCATATGCCACGAACAGCATCATGAAGCTTTTTCACTTCTTGGGTGAGCGTAACCTGAAATTTCTGTCTTGTTTCTGATGACTTTTTGCTTTCTTGTTAACTTCTTTCCCAGTATGTGAACAATAAAGTAATTACAGGTACCATGGTTTTAGCACAGTGATGCTTTCTTGACCATTCAAGCTCCTTTCTTCACAACTTTCATATGGCCAAGAGTCTCCAGGGCATGCACTTTGTACTTCTGTGTGATGAGGAGAAGGGGAAGGCTGCAGGCAGGACCTTAGCCAGGACGACCGAAACTGCCCTTGGCTCTGGGCATTCCTTTGCCAAGTGGAGTTTGACCGGGAGCCTCCACGGATACTCAGCAGAGCAACTCAGGCAATGTCAGCCTCAGGCTGGCTCACTGTCTGCTGTAACTCAGCAGTCCTCGTACCCCAGCGTTCTGTCATTAAGCTTGGCATGCAGCACTGAAACAGCAATCGTATCTCCACTGCCTCCAGACGGTCTCTGCAGCTCCAGGCAGGGTAGATACCCCATTTCCAACCCATCGGGTTCAGCCAGTGAGCTCCATCCAGCCAAACTCAGATTCGTACTCAGAATTGGAGAAGAGAAGGCTGAGGGGGGATCTGATCATTGCCTACAAATACCTAAACAGTAGGTGTCAAGAGGATGGGGCTGGCCTTTTCTCAGTAGTGCCCAGGGACAGGACAAGAGGAAATGGGCACAAACTTTAACATAAGAAGTTCCATCTAAATACGAGGAGGAACTTCTTCACTTTGAGCGTGGCAGAGCACTGGAACAGGCTGCCCAGAGAGGTGGTGGAGTCTCCTTCTCTGGAGACACTCAAAACCTACCTGGACAAGTTCCTGTGTAACCTGCTGTAGGAGGACCTGCTTTGGCAGGGGGGTTGGACTAGATGATCACCAGAGGTCCCTTCCAACCCCATATCATTCTGTGATTCTGTAATAACATCCCGTTGTCTGACACATGGTATTTAACTCTTTGGTATTTAGAAACTGTTGGTATAATTGGAGCAATAGGACGGTCACTGATCACTGAAAGCAAATCAAGGACTTAATTTTTAACACTTAGCAATCTCTAGTTGAATTTTTAATAGCTCACATTAGATATCTGTTCTTTCTCTAGGAACTACACTGTAGTTTTACACTGACTGGAATGCAATCATTTTTATGGGCAAGAAATAAACTGTACGAAAAAGGGAAATGAACCAGCAGCTCTCAGAACCTCAGTCACAAAGCATACAAGGGCAATCTGTTCCCATGTCCTGGTTTGACTAACACGGGACTAATTTATCTTCCAATGCTTGGGTAAACTGTATTTTTAGCAGACTCTAGTGTTCTGAATTTGTGAAAATATTTATTTATAGCCAGCTAGGCTATGTGGTGTTCAAAGTCTCAGGTGCAGGGGTAAGGAGCAGCAAGACCTGGGCACTCGGCCCAAGCTGTCCAACAGGACCATTTCATACCATGAACGTCACATTCAATATAAATCAGAAAGTTTGCTGAGGACTTCTCTCTCTCTCCCTTGACGGCTGCGATCCTGAGAACTTCTTGCCCCGGTACCGGACCCCTGGGCACTTCCCTTCCTCGCAAAGCCGCAGAGCTCACAGTGTCCGACATTTACTGTCCCTGCTGGGAGCACACAGCTTCCTGCTGATAGCACTGGCTGAGTATAGTCCTTGTATATTTTATATTAGTTTCAGGATCAATACTGGTTCTTTAGTATTATTGTTAATTACTTAGTCTTAGCCTATTAAATCTATTTATATTTCAACCCTCGTGTTTCCTTGTTTTCCTCGATTCCCCTTCCTGGGTGGGGAGGGGTCACTGGGTGATAGAATAATTGTCTAAATGACAATAAAATTGTTATGGGTTTCTCAAACCATAACACTTCCCCCCCCCCAATTGTTGTCAATTCTGATACTCAAAATTTAAGGCATCCTTAGGACTTCATGCCCCTTCAGGACTTCTCAGAGTCCCGGATTCAGAAAAACTCTTAATTTGTGAAAACAGGGAAATGAAGAGTTAATCATCATACTGGACACTCTGCAGGATGTACACAAGCTCTTTGTTGTCTTCCTTGGATTGCACTTGTCTGCTGATTGCTATATGGGATGGCAATAAGAATTAGCTGGAGTAAATCTGTGAGTGTGAAGAGCAGCAATGTGGGTATATATAGGTCATCTCTGCTTGGCCTCTGGTTATGTGGTCACCAGAGAGATGTAAGATGCCTCATTCCCTCAGGCCATCATTGGTGCATCAGCAAGGTGAATTTTGTTGCCTTTTTGGACTGTTGGCAGTTAGAGGATAAACAAAGCCTGTTAATTCGAAGGTGGGTGCGTAAAAGAGGATGCTAGATGGTAACACATGGCGACGGCATGCATGCTTGTGAAAATGTGCATGAGGGGTATTCCTTTGCCAAGTGTCTTGAGTAATTGCTTGAGAGACACAGGAAATTCCCACTTAGGACAGAAGAGCACGTAGGTGTCTGCTAGAGCAGACAGAGGTAAGGTTGCACACATACACACTTCCACTTCGTAGTCAAAATTCTTGGGAGCGGGAAATTTGCTGACCTTGGTGTTTCGGCAGAACATTAAGACAGGAATGAAGACCTTCAGTGATGGCACAATACTTTGTCGATGATATTTTTCACGTTTTTTGTTTTTTTTTTTTTAAATCAAAGAGATGTTTGAGAGAAGCAAAGAGCTTGGAGTTAGCGTGTAGGTTTGAAACTCGGAACTGAGCCGAGGAAAGTATTTGTTAGAAATGATAGGTAATCCAAAACCAGTTTCAGGGAAATCAAAACTAGTTATGAAAGTAGGCTGAATTTCATAAATTGCTTCAATTAAAAAAAAAAAAAGAAAAACAAGAGGAGAGTTCATTAATGTGAGCATTTTCCGTATATTTTCAAAAGAATGCTTCCTTTCAGAAATACCAAAATGTTTTAAATTTTGAAGCAAAGTATTTTGAGTAGCATTTTTATTTTAAAATGTTTTATGCCTTAAAAAATGAGAATAAATATTTTAAAAGAAGAGTGCTTTCATAATAAATGTAATATTTTACTTTTACTTCCTCATCTTAACAAAAGGGGTTTTCTCTTTTAAATCAAAATACTTGAAAAAAAAATGCTGTTTGGATTGAATTGTTTAAAATTTAAGTTAGGTTTGAATTTGAACTGTTCCTCGATTTTTTCCAGTTCAGACAAAAACCCCAACATAGCTGCTTCTTGTCTACCTCTAATTGAGAGGCTATAATATCAGCGTAAAGCATAAAATGGGGTTCCTAATATCCTCCTCCCTGTTTGACACTTCATTACACCAGAAGTTCAAGTTAGGCAGGAGAAAGTGGATGTATTTTGAGATGTTTGAAGTTTGTTGCCGGTGAGAAAAGTTGCAGGCATAACTTTCCCCATTAAAATAAATGTAAAATAAATTTAAGTGTAAGGAAACACTGATGCCTAATTTCCCTTTGCCAAGTTCTGTCCTACATATAACTCAGCCCTGTTGATAAATTAACTAATGATGCAGCATAGCGAATAAAGCAGACTCAAGGGCCTGTATCACAACATAAATGAGACCAAATGGTCTACATAAAGCTTATTTATAGCAGTGTAAGTAGCAGGTGATAGCTAATACATTTACATAGCATCTAAACACAGAGAACTATATAGCATCATAGCACAGAGAGATAAATAGTTCCACACCAGAAAAATGCTTCTCCCATTACAGGTATGATGAAAATATACATGAGGAATTGTGTCAGGATAATACGGAGGGGAAAGCATTAACAGAGGCTAGCCTTGCCCTAAAGTAGCCTGGTCCCTCACACTTCCTTTCAAGTCCATGGACAAAGACAAACTTTTCCAAGTGCAAGTTTAGAGCACATAAATTAAGTTCTTGTGCTGAACTGCAGTTTGCAGGAACCCTTCTGCCTCCATTTACTGCAAAAGGAGCCCAGAAAAATAAAATTCCCTGAAGCTCTCTCTGATAAATACCAATGCAAATGTGAAATGACCAAAAGATGTGGCTACATAAACAACAACCTCATGTTAACCAGATGTATGCTACTATTTCATTTAGTCCCAACACATCTAAGTTTCTGATAGGGATGTACAGAGATGAGAATTAAAACAGCTGTAAGGGGTGAGAGACCTCTCATAAGAAGTAGCCCTGAGAATAGTATCTCTGTGTTATGATCCTCTCTCAGCTCCTGCTTTATTTTATACTAGACTGAGCTGCAACACAACAGCCTGCCGTACTGCTTCTTTTCCTCTATCAGGAAACTGATTTATTCGGGTGGTTTTGGAAACAAGATTCTTAATTAAAGTGTATTGCCAAGCACAGTGGCTCACAGGTAACGAGCATGTCCTTCCACTACCTTCTGTGTTGTCACGTCTAATCCAGACTTCTTACTGCATGGTGCTATAGCCAGTAGTTTTCTTGGGTAATAAACAGAAACTACAAATGTAACTATCTCCACCATATGACACCACATTCGTTCACAATCCCTATTAGAAACAATGGCTCTTCAAGAGTCATTCTTTGCTAATTGCCGCCCTCTGCTGTTATTATATATGTATTACCAGGAG
Source organism: Tringa tobata (assembly GCA_033628505.1). NCBI lineage: Eukaryota > Metazoa > Chordata > Aves > Charadriiformes > Scolopacidae > Tringa > Tringa tobata. Next base: position 13,657,267 of record JAHREE010000279.1, on the reverse strand, counting down.
TACCTACGAGACAATTCCTTGGCTTTCTTGCCTTTTGACTCCTTTGAATGTTACTGCAGCCTTTGCCATCTGCTCTCTCACTCCGAAACTCGAGACTGCTGAAGAAACTTGTTTCTGATACCAATCTAGTTTTGATTAATCCCTTTGAAAGACTTTTTGCATTACAGCTGTATTGCTTTGCTGTTTTTTGAATTCCAAAGTAAAATGTTGGCACGTCACACGGAATCATGGAACCACTTAGGTTGGGAAAGACCCTTGAGATCATAGAGTCAAACACATTTGTTCTTTCAAGTCTTTCTCCTCTTTTGCGTTGTGTGCTTCTGAAATTGCACACGGGAATATGTGTTAAAAAGCTTTTTTTCTCACAGGTTTATACTTAATATCTAAATGGCATATGTTTGGGGACCTATGACAAGCAAGAACGGTCCTTCATGGTTTATGGTCTCTTTCAAAAATTGCTGTGTAGTTCTGTGTACCTGGTGCCATTTCTAGCACAGAGTGACAATGATAAATGTTTTCTCTTTGAGCAGATAATTTTGTACTGCTGGCATTACACACTGTTCCTTACGTTACTGTGGTAGCCTGAAATATTGACCTTGGCTCAGTATTTCAGGGCCAAAGCCAAGGGTTTGTCAAGCATCTACTCAAAATGATACTTGACACTTCGATCATACTACTTTCATCTTGCTTTAAGGGATTTGATGCTTGAACTTTTACACCTGAGTTTTCTACAGATTGTCTTCTCCTAATCTTGTTATTAAGGTTCCATTAAGTATATCATCATCATCACTATTATTTTCAGTTATCTTAGAGGGTTGGAGGGTTTAAATTCCCTTTCATATTCATTTTATCTGTCTTTGGTCTTATACTTTTTTCTTCAGGTAAAATCAAAGGAATTCATTTACTGTAGCAGCAATTGCATTCTGCTCAGTTCAGTTCTCAACTTTTGTATTTCATCCTATCCATAGTGTTATACAGTTGTAATGTTCCTCTTCATGCTGACGTCTTTAGAATGTCATCAATTATTCATTTCACATCTATCACTTCTTATATTGAGTTCTTATTTCTGAATATGTTCTGCAGGTCAAATTTCAAGGTGATACCTTGGAAGCATCATCTTCCAAATGAAACGTTGAGCAGGGATAACTTTTCTTTTTTTCAGTCTGATCTTTCAAGAAAGCTTTTAAATTATATCATCTGGGGTGAGAAAGGTATTGTGACTGTACCTGCAGAATGAAATAAGAAATTTCTGTGGTGGCCAAATCAGTTTTCAAGCCTCAAGTTTCTCACTTTCTTGGCAGATTTCCCCAGAGAACAGTATTTATATTTTTTAATATATTGCCGGGTTTACAATATATAATCTGCCCCTAATATGTCTATCCAACAATACTAGGCAAGTAATTTGAAATTATAAACAACTAGGGATATATAAGATTAGTTTTTCTGTGGTAGCTAAGAACAGATTGTATTTTCATTATGAAAAAACAAGGAAAAGAGGTCTGCAAAAATACATGTTAGATTGCAGGCTTTCAGTTTACAAATCCAATATGAACTTTTAGCATGAAAGTACTGGGATCTGCTAAATTGTAATCAGCAATTTTTCTGCAGTCTGGTAAATTCCCCAATACTTTTTTTGGCATGCCAAAAAAAAGTATGGCATGGCAAATCATCGGCCACGCTGCTTTGGCTTTGCTGTCAGTGGAAAACAGGACTGTCCCGGGGACAATCAAGCAGAGTTTGAAACCGCACTTGCCTTCCTCCCCTCCACGGCTAGGTCCCACACAGATGAAGAACGAGGAGCGACAGACTTCTGACATACTGCCCGATTATTTTTTTTTTCATTTGAGTAGTCCACAGATACTCGAAGAATAAAGGATAACAACAACCATCACATCTCAAAAGGTGGCCCTTTACATCGACAGTGTTAAACTCACTCCATTAGCCCCGACGCCAACCACCTTCCCAGGGGCAACAGGCCCGCGTCCTCCTGCAGGCCCGCCAGCACCCTCACAGGGGCTAAACCCGGGCCCGGAGGGAAGCCTTCCCCGGCCCAGGCGAGCGGACAAGGCCACACGGGATAAAATACAGAGGCAGATGGGGACTCTCTGAGTTTAGCTCTCCGCTGACGGTCCGGTGACCCGCCTCCCTCAGCCGGCGCCGCCATCTCCAGTGCGGGCAAACCGCTGTGGGCGCCGGCATCGCTCCGCCTCCCTGCGCATGCGCAAACTCGGTGAGCTCTTCCCCCCCTACCGCGCAGGCGCGGGGCCGCGCCTCCTCTTTCCTTCCCCAGCTCCCCGCTTGGGCGTGGCCCGGCGCTGCGCCGCTT
>JAHREE010000279.1:13629283-13654594 GCA_033628505.1 Tringa tobata | reverse complement strand
GCTGCGGCCCGGCCGGGCTGCGTGTGTTCGTGTGTGTTCGTGTGGCGGCCGCTTCCCTCCCCGGCCCCGCCGGGGAATTGGGGCCGGCGAACGGGGCTGCCCGAGGAGGCTTCCGCCGGGCCTACAGCGGGCTGCTCGTCCTTCCTTCCGGGCTCTCCTCAGCCGCGATGCCGGTTGAGCGTGTTGGGGTGCCCGCCTGGGCAGTGGGGCAGCCGGTGTAGCCGGGCCGAGGCGCCGGGGGAGAGAGGAGTAGAGCGGAGCCGAGCCGGCGGGGCTGCGGCCTGCTCGCAGGGGGCCGGCGGGCCTGAGCCGGGGCTGGGGCCACCGCCATGGCGGCGGGACAGCCCCCCCGGGACGTCCGGGAGAAACGGAGTGTGTGTGTGTGTGTGTGGGGGGAACGTTTCTGGAAAGGGTGTGAGGAAGAAGGAGGTACCGAAGTGCCACCTCATCGAGGGTGTTGGGAAGGGTGTGTAATGAGGGCACCGTCGCTGCTTTGCGACCTGCTCGGTTTTTTTTTTTTTTTTATCTGAATTCCTCGGCGGTGCTGTTGAAGGGAGCTCGGTGCCTGCGCTTCCTTTCCCTCGGCCTGCTGAGGGGGTGCCAGCTGCCTGGGAAATGTCGCGGTGTCCCTTGAGGGCACCGGTGGGACAGCATTGGCTGGTGCTGTGCTGGCCTTGACTTGCTCACTCCTGTGTGAATTTTACGTAATTTCCAAGTTCAAAGGCTTTTTCGGTGGTCCTTCTCAGCCACAGCCGTTATTAGTGCCCGACTTACAAATCCACTGAGGCTTTTGACAGTAGCGTTGCATTTGTTTTTGTTTGTTGTTGTGGCTTTTTGATCTTGGGGGTTTTTTTTTCCCTCTCACCGTTAGTATTTGAAGTTCGGTAGATAAGTTAATCTGCATTTTGTGTGGCCTGTTTGTTTTCAGAGTACGCTGTCAGCAGCACCTGTATGGTCAAACTTCTATTCACAGGCTTCTGTTAAATATATAACTTGGTTATACAATTGCGTGCACAGGCAGAGTTTCACTTAAGGAATGTTTTTTGGGTTTTTTTTTGACTGACAGTGGCAGATCAAAATGGAAACGAAGCTGTCAGTAGTCGGAATCTGTCAAACTTAAGACTGACCTGGGCTGACATTAGAAATTCAGTTGATGTACTAAACTAACAAATACTTCAGCTGGCCAAGTGGCAGCAGGAGCATACTGTGGCAAAAGCTCTCTGTAGTATAAAACTGCGTACTGTGGTGCTCAATTGCTTTTTTGGATGTGTATTCCAGTAGTGTTAGAGGAAAAATAATAATTGTGGTCAAAGTTTACTTTTTTTCCCTAAGATTGCAGCAGCGATGCCCCTGCTGAGGATTCTTTATTTGGAGTTGCCAAGCTATTTCAAGTATATGGTTTAATGGCTATGTTGATTTGCCAAAGCCACATTTCCTAATTTGGGGTGTATTTTCTTAACTTCAGTTAATAAAGATGTACAGTAATAGAATGAAAAGTGATAGTTCTGAATCTTATTTACTGAACTTACTGATCTCTTAGTTCATGAGTTCATTTTCCAGAGTATGTATTTAGGGAATTTAGGGGGTTTACATAACTTAACTATCTGGATGTTTTCCTCTCCAGTATTACTGGTCTTTGAATTCAACAGTGTTCACGTTCGCATTTAAATTTACATCTTGCTGTCTTGGTAATAGAAGTCTGTCTTGTGCCATCTGATTCATGAATCAGTGCAACAGTCAGTCTGTATTAACTTTGTATCTCACATATCTATGAATACTAATTTATAACTGGCTGGTAAATGAGCTGATTGGTAATGTGGCAGGTTGCTCTCACTGTTGTGTTTCCTGAATTCCTACTCTTTGAATACCTGGACTTGTGCTGAATAAGCTCCTATTTGCCATAAGTCATCTTTTAGGAAGAGTCATCCTTCACGGCTGTTTGTCCACACTAATTGCAATAAAAAGAGGTGACTGAGAAGGACAGAGGAGTGTTTCTCTTCCCCCTCTCCTTCCTAGCATTAAAAGAGAGGAAATGTAATAAGGGGAAGAAAAGACACGTTTTAAGTATACAGAGCTCAGTTCGTTATTGTCAGGCCACTAACCTTAAGTGTTTCTGTGACCACTCCCCAGAAACAGGATGTTTCTGTTTTGAGTTTGGGAAGATTCTTTCTTGCCCCAAATAGCGAAGGTTACTTGGGGGTGAGGTGTGGCTATTTGGTTTGTCAGTTTTAGCTATATTGCAAACAGAAGGAGTTAAAACTTGATGGGAGCAAGTTTACATATGGCTCAACTAGATCCTTTGAGGCTCCTGTGAACCTTTTTGTATTTCTGAAACTGTAGTTGCTTGTCCACTTTGTATTTTGTTCAGTCTTGTCCTTGAATTCAACACACATAAAAGCAAAGCCCCGACCTGTTTAAAAATAAAAGCAAAGTTAAGACTTACTATGCTAAACACACAAGTCATTCTGATCAAAAAAACACCCCAAAACCAGGATCTCCCACTCGTATGACAAGATCATCTTCAGGTTCTTTTCAGTGTGAAAAAAAGAAAAGTTTAGATCATTGTAATTAGGATGAGTGACATGCATGTTTCTTCTTTGTCTTTGAAACAATTCTGTTTCTGGTACGCCATTGGAACTAATTCTGTTTATTTTCATAGTCCTGTTACCCAGCTTGGGGACAAGAGTGAAAAACAAACAAAAAAAAGTTGGTGGAAATTTTACGGGGAAAAAGAGGAGTGTGTAGACAAATGTGAAATCTTGAAACTGTTTTCAAGTTGGAGGGCTTTCTTAAGCTTTTTATACTGTGGATGTGACTAATCATACGAGGATATAATTGAAGTTGGTATACTCAGATACCTGCATATTAGCACCAGTTATTCTAATAAAGAAAAAATCCTACCAGGAAGGTATCATTTATTTGAAGTGAGTGTATTTAACTGGAAAAACAGGTTAGCTGCACCTGCTTATCTTTCATGTGCCTTCTGACTGACTGACTTTGCCTTGTCAGGGCTGGGACCAATTCTTATTTGGGAGTAGTTTGGTGAGTTTTTTTACTCTGCCATTCTAGCGTAAGTGCCAGAACAACAGACTCTGAATTTATCTGGAAAATCTGACTCGATTTGACAGCTGGAGCTCTTGTGTGTGGTTATCTGAGGTCTTTGCTGAATAGATAACAATTAGACAGGCTTTAGAAATAACATTCAGATTAAAATACTTCAAAGTTTTAAAAATAAATGGTATGCTTGCATATTTCTGGCGTCAGTTTGGTTTCCTGCTGGAGCACACAAAGCTTCAGCTGCAGTATCGAGCTCACCACTACCTGTCTATCTGTCAGAAAGAGCTCTGTGGAGTTGGTTTTTTTCCTCAGGTTGAACCTGAGTCCTTCTGTTCATTCCCAGGCCAGAGAGCAAATAGGTACCCATATAGGTTACACAGAGTTTGAGTCCTTAGACTCCTGTGCCTATGTCAAATGTTTTCAAATATCTACTGTGGGGTGGTTTATTGAGGAGAACTGTTTGATTACAGCCAGAAAATGAATAAGCAATATACTTATATGAAAAAACAGCCAAGCTATCAGGTGAATGTACAGTGTTCCTGGGTAGTTACGGTGTCACTTTTCATCATGGTTACACTCACTGCATAGGCACCTGCTGGAGACCTGCACATCAATTTACAATGTCCAGCAACTTGCAGAGCCAAGTTTTAATGTCTGTCTAGTATAATCTTGTTCTGTGGGGAACCTACAGTCCTTTACACTTTGCCTTATTACTCTATCCATGTTGCTTCTGCTTTTCTTTCTTACCTGTTTACTATTAATGGGGACCTTTCTCCTTTATTTATTATCTTCGGTATTTTCAAGGAAAAAGGTGGCTCTCCTGCCTAAAGTATTACATAACTATAAAACTGTACTGAACATAATGTATATGAAATACCCTGAATAGCATAGGTACATCTTAATTGTGGAAAATCTATTCTTGGAGCTGTCCTGATGTGACTAAATGTGAAACAAGGACACTCCTTCAGATGCTTGAGGCTCTGTAAAAATTGAATGCCATGTTTAGGTGGATGGAAGAGTATTTCAAAGAGTAATTTACACCCCACCTCTAGGATGTCAATCCAAACTGACAAGTTTTGAAAGATTTCAGGTATTCATATGTGGGGAGAGATGGGAGGGATGAAGCTTAAGAATTTTTTTGCTTGTTTGTTTTAACTTATGTTAAAATACTTTGGTCTGTTTATGGTTTGATATCTGATTTGTTGCTAGTATTAATTCCAAAGCCAGGGAAATTTATGGTGGGGTGTTTTTGCAGTATTGGGATGAGGGTGGTTGAGTTTGTTTCAGATTTTTTTTTTTTTTCCTCTCCAATGCTTGGTTTATCATTTTAGAGGAGATTGGACTACTCTGTGATCAAAGCTTTAAGCTAGAGAAGCAGCAAAATGGCAAAGCAGAATGTCCATTTTTCTGAAAATTGGACCTTCACATAAAAGCTACTCTAGAAGCAGAATACTGTGTGTGAAAAAATTACTCTCAAGAAATACTTCTCCACTATCAGTGGAGCTATTTCTGTTTTATTCAGAACTATACGTACCTAGAATGGATTTTAAAATTCATCTTTTAATAAGATTACAAAATTAGCTATACGATTAGCAATTAATATTTTAACTTTGTCTATTTAAACAAAAACAATTACTCACTAGAAATTTGGGGCTTATTTTATAAAGGCATTTCCATTAATTAAAAAAAGGATTTGTTTGCTGTTGTTCTAAATCAAATAATTGAAGCCCTTGAATCCATTTTGCTGAATTATTATCAATATTTGAGCAGACAGAGCTTTTTCTAGTGGATACAGAAATAATTTTGTTCATTTTAGTATGTACAGCTCAATGATTTTCTTATAATATCGAATTAAAAGAATTATGAACGATATTAATGAGTAGGAAAATTAAATTAAGATCCTAGATGCTGAGAGCTCCTAGTTCTAAAGTGTTGATGACTTAGTGATCAGAAATTATTGTCCTTTCATTACAAATACTTTGTTTAATCACCTTTCACTGTGAGAAGTTTTGATATACTTTACTTCAATCTGTAGTGTAACATTTTTATGCAGTCTCTAAAAAACTACTTCAAAGTGCTGCTGTGTTTTCGTATCTAAGATTAATTCAAGTGCCTATCTGAATTAGCTGGATACAAAACTTGAGTGAAAGAGATTGTTTTCTAGTAATTGTGGTTCATTGTTTTCTAATGTAATGTATTTATTCAGGATTTTAATATATTATCTTGCTTAAATTTATGCATAGGGCATGGTCTTAGTCAAAGAAAACTGTTGATAGCGTGAAAGTTTTAATGGTCCTAAATTAGTAAGTTGTAGTGACGTTCTGTCCTGATTTGAAGAATGCTGGACGGGGTACAAGTGACAACCCTCTGTGGCTGAATTGATGTATGTACAGCATGTACTTGCATTTAGCTGCTCCTTTCTTCTCAACAATAGTCTTTCCCTGTTGGTTGAGCAGCAGCAATTTATTAGCTTTGAACTAAAACTGGCACTTCGAAAAGCATACTACTTTAATACGATTTTCATACTACTTGTTAAATGAAAAGAGAGGAAGAATTTTAATTGTTTATGCCAAAGCTTGTTCTCTGGAAACGGTTTGCCTTGGAAATTATGAAGATGAGACAAGAGTGCAGTAGATGAGAAGCCAGTCTCTGCAGTAGTTAGCAGTTCTCACTTGAGTCCTAAGTTATCAGTAGGGTCATGAAATTTAACTTAAAGCTTTTTCTACTTGCCATCTGTGCATTAAGAAAGTTTTTCCAGATTTTTTTGAAATTGAAAGCCCACATAGAAATGTCTTTTGTCAAGCTGTTTTTATAGTTGATATATAAAGCTTGATGTGCAAAAGTGTGTTACTGAATGTATACAGAGGAATAGAAGTGCATACTTGATGCCTTCTCACAATGTGGTGCTTTACAGTGTTTATCTGTTAACTTTGACATCCTTTTGGGGGCAGGGAGGACATGCTCTGTGTTTTATTAGGCTGCGGGTTGTTTTAGTACTGGAAGATGGGACTTCTGCTTTTATATCAATAACTGTTATATGTATTGCATTATCACTCTGTACGTCTGATATAATCAAACCGGTCATTGAAAACTATGATTTTTTTTTTTCTTTAAGGAGCCGAATGTGGAATAAATGCGGAAGTAGAAAAACAACTTGAAATGGGGAAGAAGTTATTGGCTGCTGGACAGCTAGCAGATGCTTTGTCTCACTTTCATGCGGCTATAGGTACGTCTCTCAGGAAAGTGACCGACTGTAAGATTTTTGGCTGTGCTATGTGTTTCATTTATTTTAAAGTTCAACTTCAACCTCAAATGAGGTGAAAAAGAGAAACACTTGTTCTGTTCCTCAGCTATGGATGTTCTTGTCTACAAATTCTGGATTGATGATTTGTATGTTTGGGTTTTTTTAATAGCACAGTAAAATGTTTACTGTCTTCTACTGCATATGGTTGGTTGGTTGGTCTAAGCTACCTTCCTTGAGAACCTACAGTAACTGTCACCTATTTCTGTGAAATACCGTATAGAGAGGAATATTAAGAAAGTTCTTCTTTCTTTCAGAGACTTATTTTTGTCTCCTGTAAGGGTATACGTAGATGTGTCAGCCTAGAGAGTGTTGAAATTGCTGGATCTTGGAAGTTTGACCAGCAGACACCATGGGGTGTGTGGGCCTTGAAGTTAGCCTTCAGGTTTTGATAATGTACGTGTGTTAGTGTGCTGTTCAGAGGGGTTGTTGGTGCCCACTTGAATATTAAAGAAAGAAGTTGCTGTTATTTCAGTGAATGGTGTAAAGAGTTTATGTGTTTGTGATGACATTGGACTAACATTTTGGTCGTTTTGGGATTATATTATTGCATCCTGTATGATGGACAGGGACTGGGAAGGAGAATGATGCATTAACATGCTTTCAAATGTAGGCCTGCAGCTGGAGATAAAGAGTTAGTATGTAGTGGCTTTTTTTCCTGTACAAAGCTGAAAAGCATGTATGTATTTCATCTTTGGTACTCTTAATTATTTGGCGTTTACTGTGTTCTGTAATCTGTATTGTTAAATAATCAAACTGCATAGAAAATACTTTGATAATGTTACAAATGTTATGTTTTCTTGATAAATACCATTTTTTCCAGGGTCTTAAAGCTCAGGTAATATATTTTTAGTCATTGCAGTTTCACTGTACCTAAAGTTTCAGCTGGTTTGAGATAGTATTCTGATTACTGTTCATTCCCTTGCAGAGGGAGACTCTGATAACTACATTGCTTATTACAGAAGAGCCACAGTGTACTTAGCCATGGGCAAATCTAAAGCAGCAATTCGTGATTTAAGTAAAGTGGTTGAATTAAAGCAGGACTTCACAGCAGTAAGTATTACCGGAATTGAAAATTGTTCAAGCGTAAAAAACCTGCTTTGAAGAAGGTTGTTTTTTCAGATTTTGCTAGACAGAAATGGAAAATATACTATCACTCAGAAGACTTTAAATAGGATAAAGTAATAGCAATGGTGTATGTGCTTAAATCTACAACTATGCTGAGTGAAGTCTAGCCAGTTATTCTAACAACTAATAGTCATTTAATTAAGTTCATGTTCCTTATGGGTTTGTGCTAAGCAACTTCCTTCTCTCATTTGTGGTTATTCTCCTCTCAGTCACCAGGGCTATGCCCTCTGAGAGTGAAGGGGGGAAGAGAGCACACAGATGCCTCTGTTTTTCTTCTGTCTTAATCGGCATTTGATTTGCCTAATCTCTCTGCCTTCCTATGGGATTGTTGCAAATTCTGATTTACTTTGCCCTTGCTCACTTCTGCTTACCACACATGGAGACTGCCTCATTAGTTGGAGACTGATGCTGGAGTCCTCTCCATCTGATCCTCTGGTCCCCCTTTTCCATGGGCAGTGCCGTGTCCTGTGTAGCTTACAATAAAGGAGCAGATGTTAAATTCATTGCTGTATGAAAATATTCTTATCGTAAATCAAAATCTTCTAAATCATTAACATTGTCTTTTTACTAGCTTTTATTATTCTCAAGGTATAGCAAATAAATTAAATGTGTGGATTCTTTATTATTTATTATTTCTACTAATTTCTTAAAATCTATAAGCAGTTGCAGTGGTGTGATGTAAGGTAAACATTCACTTTCTTTTATGCAGCTCTTCAAATGAGAAGAGTTCTTCTTTCCATGAGTTGCAGCTGCTCATAAAAGCTGTGGCTGCTTTTTCCTCTTCTGTTCTGGTGCAGAGTGAGTCTTTGCCATCAAAGAGGCCTCATAAGAACGTTGTCAAATTGAGAAGACAAAGAACGGGTGTTGTGATCTCTGTTGCAGCTTGTTAGCTACAGTCCAATGAAACTTTTTATTTTTCCTGCAAAAGGAAACTTAAGCCTGTTTTTACACATTGCTGAATTCCAAATTGTAAATCAAAATAAATTATGTTATGTTTCATTTCAGGCGAGATTACAGAGAGGACACTTACTGCTCAAGCAAGGAAAATTTGATGAAGCAGAGGATGACTTCAAAAATGTGGTAAGTTGGAAGGCTAAGTTGAATTGCTTTTAAGTGCTTTTAAGGCTGGATTCTGAGCCATGGTCTCAACTCTGATGCTCTAGAGCCTGTGTATATGTCTACCTGGGTTTGTGTTTCTTGTTCTTAAAAATTATTGTAGCTAAGCTACCTTGTATGAATAAATGACTGATAAAGTTGCAGTGTGGTGATGAAGATGAAATCAGAAGTGTTGCATGAAGTAGCACAGTACATTGAAAAGTCTATTTTTTTGGTGTGCCTTAACTTCATGATCTCTGCTTGATGATGTCTATATTAGGGAGCAGTCTTCATTTGGAAAGGAAGATAAGTGAGATGGGACTCAAAGTATGTAATTGCACCCTGCTTTTCATCAATATATTCAAGTGACCCCGGGAAATCATTAGGGGCCTTGTGGGTCAACCTTTGAAGGTTCCTATCTCCTTGCACTGATTGCAGAAAGATCCTGGGCTCTTAAGTCACTGGGCTGTTAATGAATTTCAGTGGTATGCCTCTGCCTGTCTTCTCATCTGCAGAGGAGTTCTCCATCTTTCATGAACGCGTTGGCAGTACTTTATCTCTATGATCAGGAAGTGCCCAGAGTTTCCATACAAATAGGGTTATGTGTTACCCACCTAATACGCACTTGGGGTGTTTTTAATTTCAGTGGATACTTTGTATATATTTGCCTTATGCTGCAAAAGTAAACTGACATAACCTCAGAGAATATGTGAAACTTGTTTCTCTATGTTGCAAAACATTTCTGTAAGCATGAGAGTAAATAAGAGTCATTCTTATTCTTGCTTACTCTTCAAGAGTTGCTAGTTTGAAGAGCTTGCGAGTCCATTATGCCAAAACAAATAGAATTTGTGCGTGCAACTGCTGCTGTCTTGTTGGTTTTCTTAGAGTGTGATGGAGAAAGCATTTCTGTGTTGCAGATGACGTATGTTTAATGGAAATATTACTAGTGAGTATGTATGACCAAAACAGAGGAGTTACACTGTGTGCTCTGCAGGGCAGTTGGGAGGAATGGCTCTTGTAGGTAGAAATGCACCAGGTGGTGCAGTTGCATGGCTGATTGCAGAGCAGCCCTGCTGTTTGCAAATGTGGGAGAACGTCGTTCATCTCTGATTAACTGAGGGCATAGTTGCTGCAATAGCAATTACGTGATGTCAATGTTGATTCTGAGTTTGTGTACGCATCTCTTTGCGGTTACTGTTTCTTGGGGTATTGTTTGATGCTGCACATGGAAGTGCTTTTCCAGTCAACTGTCAAGTAGTTTGCCTTTTTTGCCAAACCAGCTGCAAAAATTTTAGATTGCTGCCTTTGGTCAGTCAAATTGTTTCAGTCTTCACTCAAGTTTTAAATCTGAAGTAAAGAGTTTCTTCTCAGAAGCTGACTTGTGAAGATACCATATTGATCCTAAAATCTTACTTCCAGTTTCCTTGGTTCCATGAACAATATTGTTTATGCATTTAGAGAAAAAGGCAGGAAGTCTCTTTTGAAGAGCACAATTTTCAATTAAGTACAGTATATTCAAGCAAAGTAAGCCAATATTAAAGTAATCCTTTGTAATAGATTAATTTATTCACATGCGGGAGGACATTAAGTTATCCTATATACCGTGACTTAAGTAGAATACGTAGATATTTGAGAAATTTCCCTTGTTTTCTTCTAAATCTCTCAGGTAGTCAGTCTGGTTATTCTACAAGTCCTCTGTGTGTCTAAAGTACCTAGTTTGCACTGGCAGTATGTTTGTATCTAAATATGAAATTGCATTTAGTTTCAAGATGAGAGGAAGTTAGAGTCACTGTGAAATGTATTAACATGCTGTGTTTCTTTGGGGTGTTTTCCTATATGAGAGGAGAAGGAAGGCTGTTAAGGACTGAATCTCTTTCCAAATAATTTCAAGACTTTTACATCCAGACTCTATCTTTGCTACCAAAAGTGACAGGAAGCCAGGAGGAACAAATTGTACCTTTAAATAAAAGTTCCTTCTACTACTAGGACAGATGCGGCCCAGAGAAATGCCAGTGGGATCTCAGTAGCTTTTAGACTAGAATTTAGCATGGACGTGGATACTTAAAATTGAATGTTTTACATGTGACCAGAGCATATAATCTATGATTCTGCTCTTTAGCTGGGTAAGTGTACATTTATATGCACTAAAGGATAGTTTTGCTATTACATGATTATGGAAAGAAAAAAAATATTCATACCCTTAAATTTTTTCTGCACTTTCTACACAGGCAGTGAGGCTTCCTGACTGGAAAGGAAGGGATTACTCCTTTCAGGATCAGAGCCTCTTGAGACCCCAGCCTTCATGTCTTATTTTTAGATTGCCCTTTTCTTTTTTTTTTTTTTCTCCTCTGTACTTCCGTATTGGCTGAAAGGTATGATTCTGACTTATGCCTTGACATGTTAAGCAACACTACATTTCTAGAAACCTCTCCTTGTGGTCAACAGATGCACCAAGCTGATGAAGTTCCTTACGTGGGACAGGGCTTGTTTTTCTTTTTTTCTTCTGTGTAGTGATACAGAATGCCAACTCATTAATTTTTAGAAGCTCTTTAGCTTCTTCCTTTGCAACTACCAGTTTGGAAATCTAGAACCTAGAGAGTAATAAATAAGACTTTCAACAGGTGTCAGCAGAAGAGTCTAATTCTTGTGTTCAGAGTGCCCAGGATGGAACAGGGATTAAGTCAAAGTCCTTAGGTGACTTTAGAAAGGCATTACTCACAGTATATGAATAGTATATATTTCTCTGCTCCAGCTTTGTTTGAATGTTCATGTACTTTAATGTCAAGTTCCTTCTGTTTTGGTTAGTAGTTTCTGAATAATAGAAGTCAACAGGACAGATCTGTGAGCATATCAATGTTCGTGCCTAAGGCCTCCATCCATGAAAGCCGTGGAATGTATATTTTATCTTTAAGCATGTAATTTTTAGTGAAAATAGAAGGAATATTGATATATTTTGGTGGAAGGCCTTCTGAAAAGGTGATAAAAGCAATGCAAGTCCTGGCAGCCCTTTGTGTATGTCTCGTAGTGTTGTCTGTGGCCCTGCTTGTGTCCTAGAGAAAATGTCAAGCATTATGAGTCGCTGAATCCTGTAGAAGGTGCAAAAATAGAACAGAACTTCTGCCTAGTGTATTGGAAAGTTGTCATATTTCTTTTAAATTCTCTTCATTTTTTTAGACTGAATGTAATGTTCACAGTTGCAGTTTGTTGGAATAAATACTGTAAATTGAGACATCCTAAATACGCAATTCCAGGTCCCTTGGAAGCATAAACACTTAAAAGCCGGAAACTGAAGGCGCCGCTCCCAGCTCCACTAGATGTCAGCCAAGACCAAGTGGCTGGGCACTGTACATCTGTAAATTCTTATTTTCTGATCTAGAGAAGCCCTCGGCTGTTGCAAAATACACTGGCCAATAGTTTTCCATGGCTGATTGGTATGTGTAATACTATTTTGGATGTAGATGGAGGAGACCATCTTACAGCACAGTAAGTTCACCTGATTTGAGGTAGTTACTAGGCAAGCTTGGCTTGGGTATTTAAAACTCTCTTTAACCAGATCATAGTAACAGTAGGTTGTTTACAGATACATTCCTCTGTGGTACTGAGGTCATCTGTAGCTTCCTGGGTAAAGAATAAAAGGTATTGAAATATCTCATTGCTTTTTTTCATCAGTCTAAAATTATGGCTGTGTTACCTAATATATTGCTCTGCCAGTGCAGACCTTTCCTTTGTGTACTGTTCTTGAGTGTGTGGATGTCTTGATCTCAGATAACACAAACCACAGGTTCCTTCAGTTCCCCTGAGAATGTTTTTCACAAGCCTAATCCATTTCTCTTCATCGTCTGTGTATTTATCCATTTGAAAAGCAAGAAAATAAAACAGCTTTAGAATGTGTAGATGTATGTCTACATTAGTGGCTCTGGACCACTGTAAGCAAGGTACAGAAGCAGTGTGTCTGTAACGTTTTTTTAAACAACAGTATTTATGAGATTTTTCAAGTTGATGTTGTCTGTTTATTATACATACTAAGATACTGAAATGCTACAGATGAATTGCCTGTATCTTTAATCTATTTTCTTTGAGAGTATGGATTTTGAGTTGTTGGTTGATGGATTTTTTTCCCTCAAGGTTGTAACTATTCTTCGTGAGAATTCTTGTACTAAACGCCCAACTTTTTACTGTATTGTTTATGGGCCATTGCACAGGAAGGAACCATGTTGCTGGTCCAGAAAGCATAGTTGTAAGATACACATAGATGCCTTACCTTGAAATACATTAATCAATTCAGACTGGCACATGGCATCATCAGGATAGCAGCATCCAGTGCAAAATGCAAATTGATCCTGTGTAGCTCAACATGAGATGATGTTAAAGGTCCCTTCCAACCTAGGCAATTGTATGATTCTATGATTAGTTTCACTTCAGTGTTTTGTCACGGATGATATAGCAGCTTGGCAGTATCAATGGCCTCGTATTAACTATTTTTCTGAAGTAGTGCTGCATTGTATCTTTCATGTAGTCTTGTGTATGGCTGGTGTAAGTTCTGTGTATGGTTAGAAAAGTCATACTGGTGGACTTGTAAAATAGAATGAAGGGAGGGGGTGTTTGTCACATTGATTCTTGAAAACCAGCATTTGAGAACAACTTGAAAACCAGAGTTGTTTAGCTTGTTAAAATGCTTTTTCCATCAGAAGACTTTCAAATACTTGATGCTTGACTGCATCTACTAATACCTTTTCCCACCGTCTTGGGTGGAGCAAGGAAATGTTGCAAAGTTTTGAGTCAAGTCCTTGAGGTGAAGTTCTGGAAGAAGCCAGTTTCCTCACTGAGAGTGAGAGGGAGAAAGATTCAGGTGTGCGAACGCTTTTAAAGCTCAACCTGATAAACTGAGGTGGGGATGATGATTTTTTTTCCATTTAATCTTGCTTACTTGGGGGCGGGGAGCGGGGGAAGAAGTGGGGGTTTGCTTACCTTAGGGTGTATTTCTTCCCTGTGCTGAGATTAGCCTATACAATAAAGCAACACCTATAGTAGTAAATCTGTGATAAAGAATTACTTACGATAACGAAGCCATTCCTGTGCAATGGCCTTAGTTTTCTGTAAAGGAATTAAGTGCAGGTGTGGCAGGGGGGGGTTGTTGGTAGTGAATGAAAGCTGCTGTTAACAGATGGCTAGCTCTTGTTGCTGCAGTTTAAACTGCAACTAATTTAGTGTTCTAATCTTAATGTAGTAAACCACAAAGACAGCAGAGGGTACTGTGCTGAGAACTTGTTCACCAGTAGCAGTGTGCTGGTCCAGCAGAACTGAGCAGAGCGTACCTTCTGACTTTGTGCCTTGGGGCCGTGTATGAAGCATTTAGAGGAGTGTTAGGTTTGCCTTAGATCTCTATTAAATTCAGAAGGGTTTCTTAATATTTGCTACTTTCTTGGGAGTCTAGCGTACTTTGTGCAAGCAGTTGTTCTCATTTGTCACCCCCCAAGCCTTCTGCTCCATGGGAAAAGGAAAAATAATTGAAATATGATTTGTTATTGAAAGTGATGTGACAGCCCTCTGATCACAGGGCAAAAAGACAGAAAAAATAGTAATTGGGAAGTAAACCAAAATGAGAGTATCAAACAACTGCATCATATTGCCTTTTTTTTTCTGAGATCTGAATGAACAGACTTCTTTTTGCTTTAGTTAACATTACTGATTAAAACATCATAGCGATGCGCTAATTACTTACTGAAAGCTTCCGACTATATTATTTTCATCATACTGTAGCACACAAACACTTGATGGCTTTAGTTTGAATGATAACTTGAAAAGTTTCCCTTTCTTTGTTACCTGGATAGTTTGTACTACCTAAAATTATCTAGTAAGTGTCGTTCAAATGGTCTTTATTACTATCAGTCATGTCTGTATGATTGTAGCGTTGCTTTTCCTATTCCATTGAATATGAAAATTCAGTTCAGCTCCAAGTAAATCATAAGAAACATACTGTGTGTCTGAGGAGTGGAGTGTTATCATGAGATAAGTTTAAATGGAAGCATAAAGCTTGTCCGTAGCAAAAGCTCTTAATTTTTGAGAGGAAAATGCTGAGAAATTGAGGGAAACATTAAGCAAGTCAGCTGGAACTGCAGAGTTCAGAACTTCAGAGAGTTTTGTAGTCTTGGAACTTTTAAAATCACAGGAGCAGAAATTTGCCTCTACTACAAGCTCCAGATTTGGGGCAGAAAGAGGCTGCACAGCATCAGGAGTTTATAGGCAGAGTTTCTGTTCTAACCAGAAAAAAAGCTTGTTGAGATGTATATTAGGAATCGGTGTACAAAGAAGAAAGCTCTTTGATCACATACACTCCCCTTGCTGAAAGACAGTGTAGAGGAGAAAGGAGAATTTTCAGGTCTAAGTAAAGTTGATTTTTGCCAGAGTAAAATGAAACAACTGCATAAGGTTCAAAAAGACTTTAAGAATCTAAGACAGAGGTGGGACCTGTGCATGCTTTTCATGTTGCATTTAGGTTCTTTCATTTACTTAAGTGTTAGAACCAGGGGAAGTTTTGTTACAGGAGTTCTGAGGGCTGATGTTGAATTATATATAGACTTAAGCACAAAATACAAGTGTTTGAAGAACTTCTGATGACAAAAAGAGACTTCTTCAAGATAAAGGAAGAAAGAAAAAAGTACTGGATGACTTTAAGGACTCAGTAACTCTAGTCACCATTCTGTGTACAAAATACAATGTAGTGCAAGTTTTGATTTTTAAAGCAAACAGATGAAATAAATAAAAAAATAATCGGGTCCTGCTGATGTGTCTCTTCTAAAACTCCGGAAGTCGTTCTGATCAGCCACAAGTGTGAAGTCACTGCCTTGTTCAGACTACACTAATCTTACAAATGGCTTCCTGGCTTTGGAAGGGAATGGCTGAGATTCTTCCTGGCCTGTATTTGTGTTCCTGGGTGGTAGCAGTTCCTTGTGAGATTTTGAGGTTTTTATTTTCTTTGAAAATTCAAAGCTGCCTGAAAAAATTAAGGCAAATGCAATGTAACCCTTTCTATGTGCTCAGAGAGAGGGGTTTGAGAAATGAGAGTCTTTGTATACAGAGCTTCAGACTTGTATAAAACTACAGATGAAGCAAAATGCATAAATTCCCAGCTCGTACCAGTTGAGCCTTCCCCTCATCTGTACCATCATAACTTGCTGCTGTAGCCACTCTTTCTGAGGAAAACAGCTTAATGGTATACTGTGACATTGCATTTGTTTCTGTCATGAATTTAAGTATACATATTGTGCGTAAAGTGGAACGTGGTTATGCCATGGGATATACTTGCTACTGATGCTGAGGAATCCAGTGTTTAGTAACTATCTGCAGATAGATAAATTAACTAGGCTACAATTCAGAGGCCCATGACTTCAGCTGTCAATTGAGAACGGGAGGGACAACTGTTGTGTGTGATGTGTCCGATAGTGAATGATCAGGCAGGGTGAGGGCAGGAATTGGTTTTCTCTGACTTTGGACAACTTGTATTGAAGCTAAAAAATCTTTCTTTTTTCTGAAGTTTAGAGTTGGAAGCATTTTCAGTGGAATTTTACAACTAATCTTGCTTTATTTGCAGCTTTAGTCAGTTCTCCATGATATGATTATTAATGGGACAAAAAGAGATCCTTGAACAAGCATTTCAGTGTGTCTCCTTGTTAATGTTTGCAGCTCAAATCCAATCCTAGCAGTAATGAGGAAAAAGAAGCCCAGACTCAGCTGACAAAATCTGATGAGCTACAGCGCCTGCATTCACAAGCATTATCTGCCTACCAGCGAGAGGATTACGTAGCTGCTATTTCTCTTCTTGATGAAATCTTGGCAGTAAGTGTTAAGTAAAATGGTACTGTGAAAGGGAAGTAACAGCTCCTGACATCCGTGTATTTTTGTTTAATAACTTCTTAATAACTTCTGACGTAAAAAAAAGTTTGTGTAATTGGCTCCGTTTTGCTGAGCACCATGAGTCCATAATGAAGTTGGAGAGTGGCGAATGCTGAGTACTAGCTGCAAAAAAATAAAAATGATAGCTTGTAGTTCAGGTTAAAAATACAACTTCAGCCAAACTTCTGTTACAGATAAGTTTCTTGATTATACTTTCCCATTTTTCCACAGTTCAGTGTTCTTGGGGAAGCTGAGTTAGTTATTCTGAAAACAATGAAGTTTTGCCAAGTATAGGAGATGTAAGTTTCTTAGAGTTTTCATTGCCTATATGCAGGCAATTTTTGTCTTGAGAATATGAAGTAACAAAGATAAAAAAAATCACAAAATTAAAAAGTACATAGCTGTTTGCATTTTCAGCTTGTTCCTTGGATATCTGTGTTTGTTGAATCTTAATTGGTATAGGTAGCCTGATAGTATAAAGGTAAAGAGATCAATCATGGGCATTTTATGTGTCATATGGAAATACATATGAAAAGATAGTAAACTGCTATGTAAACTTCACATACAGATCAACACTGTTGGCTTGGAATTTGCAACGTTCTAGCTTTTGGTGAAGAAACTGCCAAAGTTGAAGTTTGTTTACAGGGAGGGAATGTGGACAAGCAGAAGATCCTTGTTCTTGAAAATGATGGTTTACAAACAAATTATAAGACCCGGAGTAAATCCTCTATAAACAAATTATTATAGGCAATTCCTTTTAAGTAATTATTCCTGCCATACTGTCACGTTACTCCTTCTGTATGTATCTTTAAAATCCAGATACTAAGGTCAAGTCTTGCATAGCTGAATCTTGCCCACGGGCGTCTTTCTAGAGGACAACTAACAGCTTGGTCCTTGCTGTTCATTACCCCTATTCTTTTGGGAAGATATAATAATTTATGATTCTGATATCCTTCCCTGGAGGCTCAACAGACTGTCCCAGTTTAAGCAGTGCCAGTAGATTTAATTCATCTCCCTGCATGAGCTCATCGAATCATTTACAAATTTTTCAGGCCTTTGTTTTTTCTTTGGGCAGGTGCATCACAGCATCCACCAGGAAGCAGAGATGCTAATTTCATGTGCTCTGCATGCAGCTTGAACCTTATGCTATTGCAGTTGGCAAAGTAAAATTAAATGGGATTTTTCTTTTGGTGGGGAGGAAAAGAAGTGAAGTGTTATGGACCAAAACCAAGCTTTAATTTTGATTTCTCAAGGTTTGTGTTTGGGATGCAGAGCTACGGGAACTTCGAGCTGAGTGCTATATAAAGGAGGGGGAACCAAGCAAAGCCATTAGTGACTTGAAAGCTGCTGCCAAACTAAAGAATGATAACACTGAAGCCTTCTATAAAATCAGCAGAATATATTATCAGCTGGGGGACCATGAATTATCACTCAGGTAATTTTACTGTTTGCTGTAATCATTACAATTGAGACAGAAAATGGGATGATATAGGTCATGATAAACGGTGAAATATCTGTTGTCTGGTTTTTGGGTGGAGTTGCAACTCTGGTCTGGATCTGATGAAGGGAAGCTCCTTTCCAGAAGTGAAGAACTGGCAGTGAAGACTCCATGTTTAGTCTTTCCAGATGAGCCATCGAGGGTTCCTAGCATCTTGTTTGCTTAAATAGAAGCCATAGTGCAGGTCCATCAGAGTTGCTTACATTTACTGTCTTTATTGTAGTTCTCCATTCTAGAAGAAAGTGCTTCTCTAAACTTGTTTGGTGGAGCCTTTTATTTAACTTTGAACTTCCATTTAAGTTAAGTTTACAATGCAAATGAAAAATCTGTACGTTAAGTCTTAAGGCCAGATTTTTACTTTCAAGAATGGAAACAAAAGGTTACAAGCTTAAGAATAAATAAAAAGTAGAGGAGCACCCCAGTATGAGGAGGTGGGGATCCAGAGCTATCAATATTTCATTCTTGCAGACGGTGTCCCGTATTTTGAATGATTTTTTTGTTAATATCCTACCCTTTTAGTCCTATTCAGTTAAGTTTGTGTTATTCCTATACGTCCCTAGTCAGTCCTGCAGATAACTGCCCTTGCCCGATCCGGAGTGTTAACTTCCTACTTTGTGCACAGCTGCAGGAGATGATGTATCCTCCTTTTTGGATACGACAGGCTTCTGTGCAGCTCATCATCTCGGATGCACTACCTGCATCTCCAGCCTCCATCTAAGATGGTTTCTGCCACAGAATCTGTTCAATAAGAGGTGAAGGCAACTGAAGAAAGCCTAAGTTTCTTTTCGTGGCAGTGTATGACAAAGGCTGGTGGATGGAAGCTGCGTGTGATTGTAACTGCAAAAATTCATTTTATAGCTGGGCAAAAGTAAACACTGAATAACTAATTGATTTACTTTAGGGATCTCCTTTCTGGAGCATACTTCGGAGCTCATAGGTCACTTTAGTGGTGACTTTCAGTAGCTGACCATCACTTAGCCTAGTGATTTCAAGAGTAGATGGTGTTTTTTTCTCTGAAATCCGTGCATGGACGTTGTTTGTAACCAAATTTTAAGATTTTTATAAGTACAATTGAGAGCTGTTAAAGAACAGAATGGTATCAGAATGAAGTTATATGCCTTTTCTTTCTTCTCTTTCTCTGATTCAATTTTTTTTTCACTATAAGATATACTAAGAAATAGCTCTATAGCTCTTGGATTTGCTGGGTGATTAATCTTGTCCTTCCCTTAGTTTTTTCCTCTTACATTTACAGGCTTCATGATTTTCAAATAATATTTCTGGAACAAAATAAGATTTTTGTGATCTCTTTCTGAAAATAACACCTTGGTTGTACTATGAAGACTCTGTATGACACAATTTCTATTCCTTCATAGGGTTGTATTCTGGAGTTTTTTTTAAGATGCTTTACTATTTTAAGAGGTATCTGCTATAATCAGAGTCTGATTAAACAGTCTTCACGGTCAAAAGTCAGGCTCAGGCTTGGCTGATGTTCCATCAAGAGGAAGTTTGAGTCTTAGCTGGGCTTTATCTGTTTTGAGCAGTATAAAATATATTTCTACATAGGTATTTTTTAATGTAGCTGAGTTAAATATATAGGAAAATTGCAATTGTATCTGATAACTGCTGAATATAATTTCTTTCCCAGGGTATATATTCTGCTCTTTAGTCTGTTATTAATGTATGTTTAAAAAAACAAAAGTCAGCTGTTGTTCTGGACAGCTTATAGATGTTACGCTGTGTCTCTGAGTGAAATTTCATAATGTGTGGTGATATCTTTCTCTTTTGGGTTTCTTTTGTGGTGTGGTGGTTTTTTTTATTTCCTTCTTACCTCCATGTGAAAAGTGAAGTCCGGGAGTGTCTGAAATTGGACCAAGACCATAAGCAGTGCTTCTCTCTCTATAAGCAAGTAAAGAAACTCAATAAGCAGATTGAATCAGCAGAGGAATTCATCAAAGAAGGCAGGTAAGTGTTCACTGCTGTATTAAAAAAAAAAAAAAAGAAAATAATCACGGAGACACTTATTGGTTGAGGGGCTGATTAAGTGATGCTTTTGCATCTGTCAGTTGAAGTAGATAACTGAGCACAGCTCTCAAATTACAATCAAAATAAATATTGACTCACATAGTGACAATCCTGTTCTGATTCCTTCTGATGCCAGTCTTCTCTTTGCATACTTATTTGTGGAGCAGGTAGTAGGACCATGATAGGGATAATATTGTCAGCTCTCGTATATTATTACTCAGCACTGGTGAGGCCACACCTGGAGTGCTGGGCTCCCCAGTACAAGAGAGATGAAGCTGCTGAGAGAGAAAGTCTAGCAAAGTGCCAGTAAGATGATGGAGAGACTGGAGCATCCCTCGCCTGTGAGGAAAGGCTGAGATAGCTGGGACTGTTCCCCTGAAGCCTTCTCTGCTACAGGCTGATCTCATCAATGTATATAAGGGAAGATGTAAAGAGCATGGAGCCAGGCTCTTTTCAGTGATGCCCAGTGACAGGACCGGGGCAACGGGCACAAACTGAAACAGGAAATGCCATTTGAACATAAGGAGATAATTCCTGTCACCCCCTTGTTTCCACTGGTGCAGGTTGCCCAGGGAGGTTGTGGAGTCTCCCCCCTTTGGAGATATTCAAAATTTGTCTAGTCCTTGGGCAACCGGCTCTAGGTGGCCTTGCTTGAGCAGGGGACCAGATGATCTCTGGAAGTTCCTTCCAACCTCAACTATTGTGTGATTAGAAGACCATGTCTTTAGACTAAAACCACCTAATAACTTTGCAGAGCCTTGATAGCAAAAGTGGATCTGACTGATGGGCTTCTTTTATGCACCTTATTAAATGATAGACAGTGCCTCTGTATTCTTCTGCTTCTTGCTTTATTTCAGTTTTACATGTTCCCAAGCACGCTACATCCCACTGTAAGGAACCCTAAAAGTGTTTAAACATTGCCAAAGTGGCTTTTTAAATGGAAGTACATCAGGGATGTGAATCAGCACAATGAAAGACAGTTTTATTAAATCAGCAGTCCGTTTGGACTCTTTTCACTTTAGTCTTCTGTTTATTCCAGTATCAGCATCTTTTCTAGGAGTCCTCTGAGACCCTGAATTTCTCCTAGCTTGTAGCAACCCATGGGTTCAATCACGTGCTTGCACTTCTGGGTGAATGTTCTAATCCATTTTTACTCAAACCATGGAACTTGAGCATCTTTGAAACCTTCACAGCAAAAATACATTTCACTGTGTGACTTGCGGAGAAGAAGGAAGGAAGAAAACAACTGCTTGATTCAAGCCATCATAAAGAACTTTTTTCTTTTCTGTACCAAGAAATGCAAATAGTACAGTGCTCACAGTAAGGCTTCAGACTTAGTCCATCTCGGATATCAGAGAGGGAGATGCTTTTTTCTGAGTGCAGACTGGCATGTTGGACAGGAGACAGATCTAGAGACCGTTGTCTCTCTGCACACTGAGGGATGGCAGTCATTGTCTTCTGCAAAAGCCTGCCAGGCATAGTGCCTGCTTTTTTTGTCTCATAGCACGGAAAAGGGAATGGGGCTGTAATTCTTGAAGTGGCTGAAAGTTTTCTTCATGCTCTTGTCTCAGACCGCACCTTTAAGACTGCTGAAGTTAAGGTACATTGCTAGAAGGCTGTGAAAATGTTTGAATTTTAAAATTTTCAAGTAAGTCACAACACCCTGAAACTTACTACATTTCATGATATTATGCTTATCTTTGATTTAAACAGGTATGAAGATGCTATCAATAAATACGATTCTGTAATGAAAACAGAGCCAGAAGTCCCAGTTTATGCTACTCGTGCCAAAGAAAGGATCTGCCACTGTTTATCAAAGGTAATTCTGCTTCTGTCTCCCTCTGTAGATTTTCTTAAAACAAACAAACAAAACCCTACAACTACATGAATTTTGTTTTACTTTCTCCTCTCCAGAATCAGCAGGCTACAGAAGCCATAAAAGTTTGTACGGAAGTTCTGCAACTGGAACCCACCAACGTGAATGCCCTGAAAGACAGAGCAGAAGCTTATTTGCTGGAGGACCTGTATGAAGAAGGTACCGTTGCATGCAGCTTGCACGTACTTTTTTTTGTGGGCGTTTAAAATGCAGTCAATGTTTCAAAATTGTTTAATATGCTCTTTGATTCTACACTATGTTGTTATCCCTAATCAGCACTGGTAGTTGCAGATTTACAAAAATACCTGCTGGTAATTTTCTCTTGATTAGTATAAGTGGAATGTACTTGTTTTATCTACAGCAGAGTTGTCTTTACAACAGTGGGCTACATTCAGGATGTTTTATGAGACTGTACAGCTCACTCAACATACTTAAACACATTTTATATAATCAGCAATGCCAGACAATTGCATTTAGAGATAAAAGGTAATTATAGTTAGGGGGATGTAAATCCATTTTAAGAACTCCATTTTAATGTCTTTAGATGGCAGCATGAAACAATACTGTTCTATTCCCTGTCGTGTGCTGAGGGCAGAGGAAGATAACAGCCATTGCTTCACCTCCATGGGTCTCTGTAGCGTTGCTAAGAACAGTAAACTGACTCTACTCCTGAGGCTGCATTTTCCATACATGGTTTCCATAAAATGCATACTGTTACACGGTCCCATCTACAGCCTTGGAAAGTAGAGACTGATTGATTAATGGGTGTTTCTGAGTACGTCGTTACCTAGCTTCTTTAAGAATACAAAGTGCTAATGTGGTATAAAAAAAAAAAAATTCAAACTTTAATTTAGTGAATCTCATTTTCACAAGAAACCAGGCTTAAGAAGGACATTTGGACAATCTGCCAGTTCCAACCCCCGTGCTCAGTCATGCAGCAGTTTTTGAAGTATTGGGCTGTTTCAGTCAAATGTGATGAGGGAAAAGACTTGTAGGCTTTATCTGCAGAAAACTAGTTCCATGAAGTTCAATGCTCATAGAATAATTTTCCTTTTCTGTATTCTGGTACTGGATCTTTCGCTTTACAGCTGAACAACAAAAAAAAATCTTTTCTATTTAAACATTCATGAAGGCAGCTGTTCTCATTAATAGCAAGCTCAGATTTTTTTTTTGTCTTTTTGAGAAATTAATCACTGAGAGATGATATTGCTCACCTCCTGAAGCTCACTTCAAAAATGAGATACCTATTTTATTCTTTTTTTTTTTTTTTTTTTACACCTCCTTGACTCAGATGAAAACATGGTATAAAGAGGACTGCTGTGGTTTCAGGCACTCCTCTTCATCAGCCCTGCAGACTTTGCACCTCTGAAGTGACCTAGTCCTAGGTCCTCTTTGCTGAGGCTGGCTTCCTTATAAGAAAAAGGGTGGAAGATAAATCATTGTGGAGAACTGAAGATCTCTGTACAAAGGGGTTGGTTAAAAAGACCCCCCGAAGTCTGAGGAGAAAAATTGTCTTAGGGTAATGTTTTTCCATCTTTTGATTGTTAATAACTGTAGTGTCAACCTAAAAGGCTTAGGAAGTTTTCACAGTGCTAGGGTCCCCTTTGGGCATTTCACCATCTTTTTCTGTACTTAAGTACAGTAGAAGTAAGCTCAATCAGTGTTTGGGAAAGTAGATTTATGAAGGAATTGAAAACAAACAAACAAACGAAAACCCAACAAAACCCACCCAAAAATAAAAAAAAAAAAAAACAAAGAAAACAAAATGCTTCCCTAAAGTAGTGAAAGGTACAGAATACAAATCTACATAGACTACAGCTTGTACAAAGGTTTTTGATTTAAGAGGAAAGAGTCTCAGCAAAAGGAGAACCCAGAGAAAATTTAAGACATTTTTTTTTTTCCCCTCAAGGTATATGAATGTTCAGCTCAGAGGAGGGTACAGAAAGGGGCAGGCCAAACAGGACCCCTGCTGTGAGTCCTCTTAGATGTGCTTTTTGCTGCTTAACAGTGGATAGAATGGATCTGTTCATTTTGTGGAAAATGATGAATCTCAATTTGGATTTTTCTAACATTGTCTTCTGTTAAATTCTCATCTATTTCTGGTTCCTCTAGGGTGAAAAATCTGACAACTCTTGCAAATTAGAGGGGGAAAAAAAGGAGAAGGTTTTGTAACAAGGTCGTGCACAGAGCCAGCTTGGTCTCGTGTTGCAGCAAATGCCTCCCTATTATGGGATATAAGGGATCCCAGAGAGGACACGCCTGGGGTCTGGGAGAGCTTATTTCCTGGGCTGGAGCCTGCTGGGCTTGACCCAGCCTGGTTCTGAATGGACAACCATGCTCCAAGTCCCTGCTGTTTAGGATATCCCCTGACTTCCTCCTGCCCGTGCCAGTGGGGAGATGGTTGTAGTTACACTCTGCCTTCCAGCAGAGCCTCCATAAGCACTATTATAGTCCATTAATGTTCATCTGCCTGGAGGTGTCTTCACTTATCCTGCAATTTTAAGTGCTATAAAATGATGGCCGGTTCCCCTCTGCTGTAGAGAACAGTAGAGCAATTAAAATTGCAGTCTAGTATTTGAAGGGGCAAACTGATTCTCGATCTTCCCTCAAGAAAATTTCAAGCTGGAGGCACCTATTTTCCTCTTTAAGGACAGGAAATTTTGAAGTACTTACAATTCAGAACCGGAAGGCGATAATCGTTAAACCTTCAAGATGCACTTCAATATGTATAACTGAGTTCTGATTCCCATGAAGTGCTTTTAATTTACTGTATAATCACATGGGATCTAGGGCATCTCTATGGAGGCAGATGTGTAATGACTCCCTTTCTGGCTTACCTTCTAAGTACAGGAGTGTCTGTCTAACCTATACAGCACAAGTTTTGTCAAAGAAAAATAACCCACCTTGTTGTTTCAAAATTGGTCAGGACATCCTTTTTCTTTTATTTTCCTTTCCTTTTTTTTTTTTTTTCCCCCTTCCCACCTTACTACTGTAGAGGAAACAGTCTATATTTAATCAAGACCATAACTGGTTCATTTATTCCTCTAACAGAGTTGGCATGGACATAGATTGTCTGCAGTTACTTGTGTTTGACAGGAGATTAATTCTGCATGTGGAGTAATGGCTCATCTTAGTCAGTTCTAAAGATTCAGGCAAGATAGGAAAGCCAGCTAAAGTGTTCAGAGATACGATGCTATTACTATCTCAGAGATTGTGAAGACTCTTGTACAGAAAGAAGAGAGCTAAATTTTACTAAAATATTTCAATCGAAAGTAAAACTGGAAACTGGTTGTTCCTTTCATGTCTTGGGACAGGATGGAAAGAAGAAAGGATGCTGTTTGAAATAGCAGGCCAGTAAGAAGCAGCAGTCGTTCTTGTGTTGGTTTGTGAGGTACTAGTGCTTTTAGAAATAGTGAAGAATTGATTAAATAACTCGCTGGA
>JAHREE010000279.1:13592045-13624782 GCA_033628505.1 Tringa tobata | reverse complement strand
GGGGGGGGGGGGGGGGGGGGGGGGGGGGGGGGGGGGGGGGGAGGAAGGAGGGGAGAGCGTATTTTACTTGATATGTGCTTAATACTGAGATATTAATAAATCAGTATTAAACCAGATTCAAAGTGAGTTATGAACTGAAGAGCTCAAACTCGTGACGTCCACAGAAAATGTTGTCGGCTTCGATTTTTCTTAAAGAAATAAAGCTCGTTTATCGTTTCCAGTTTTCGGACCGGTGTTTGGAGTCGGAATTCTTCTTCTGTTTAGGGCCGTGATCTGTAGGAGCTTTGCTGGGAAGGGGCCAGTAGAGCACAGCAGGTTCGTTGTATTTCCAAGTGCCTTATTGTAAGGTATTGCTTGTTTGCTCTGCACTACACGCTTTTATCCATAAAATAATTTTAAAAAAAATAAATAAATGGGAGGATGATTCTTTTTTTTTTTTTGCCCTCAGCGAATCTCAAAGTAGCAGTTTTACGTTTTAAGAAGGATGAGTAGAGCTAGCCAGAGATTTATCAAATGTTTCAAATTATAAAATGTCTTTATATAAAATCATAAATCTAAAAAGCGAGAACTGTTTTGTTTTTTTTTTTTTTTTTTTTTCTAGAATTGTGGGAATTATTTTATGGTATTTTTCACAATAAAGATATTTATGATGACAAGAAAGCACCGCAGTGTATTTGTCTGCCCTTCTTTCCTCATCCTCATGCAGGAGGGCAGTGACCTCTCCTATGGGAGGCAGAGGACAGTGTGTGACAGGTTGGCCCAGAATCATAGAATGGTTGGGGTTGGAAGAGACCTTAAATATCATGGAGTTCCAAGCCCCCTGCCATGGGCAGGGACACCTCCCACTAGAGCAGGTTGCTCAAAGCCCCATCCAGCCTGGCCTAAAAAAAGCAAATGGTGGCCAGACCCTCTGGAGAGTGGCCGGTCCCGGGAAAGCCTCTGGCCACCTGGTGGCTGGTGACATGAGGGGAGAGGAGGAATGCTCTCTCCTGAGGCTGGAAGTCACGGCCAGCCAGCAGCTCTGGGGAGAGAAGGTGGGTGGCTGAGGGCATGTGGGAGGTGCAAGATAAGCATCTACTCCAAGCATGGTTCCTAGGCAGTGATAAAAACTAAAGACAGTAAACTGATTTTTAATTACTTTATTTACTTTTAATCCAGTAAATGTTCCAACAGGGCTGACAAAAGGCAGGTCAGAAGTTGAGGTTGCAGGAGCTCGACTCAGCCTCTTGTCCAGCTGAAGAGAGCGAGAGGCAGTGCTGCTCCACAAAGGCCTCAGAGTCTGTAGGAGGCTGCAGCAGGACCTGCCTCATGGGCCTCACAGTGCTCCAGGATGGCTTGAAGTCCACCAGGGGCTTCACCCAAGTCCCTGTCAAGTCATAGATGGTGCCAGAAAGTGCCACCCCGGGCTCTGTCTCTACTCCCCAATATTTCCTGAGAAACGAAGCCGAGTCCTCCTCAGCCTCTGTGAAGATGACAGTCCTACCTGAAGTCACCCAGAGCCCACACACACACACGAGTGACAATACACACGGGGGTTGAGAGCGAAGGTGGCCGAGTTGAAAATGACAGGGCTTGCAGCTGCTCAACGTGTGAAGGTCAACACAGAAGGTGAGATGAGATGTCTGGGGAGGGGGTGGTTTTATGTGAGACTCCTCAGTGTGGTTTCCCAGTGTCTGTCTTTGGAAACCTGTGGCCCACCTCCTGGACCTCAAAAAAACCCACTCCCCCAACCAAACAGTAAGAGATGCCTGGTTTGTACATTTTCTGTTAAACTTACAAGTGGGTGTTAAGAAGAGTAAGACCTAGAAAAGACACACTAATCTGACTATAAAATGTATAAAAGTCTTCATTTGAAGAGTTCAAATATTACTTTGGCTACTTACTGATTTGAACCAGGTTCTGTTAGCACTCCCCTCATCCAGGATGCATTTTTTTTTTTCCCCTTTCACGGGGCAGAGCAGAGGGATTGGAACCTGGGAATAAACTCTCTGCCTCTCCAAGTTCCCCTCCTCCAGCAGATTCCCAGTTTTGAACGTCGCTGTCGCTTCCTGGCACAAACAGGTTCTTCAAATTAAAGACATTCGAGGACTTGCCGCAGTTTTTTCACCTTGGATCTATTAACCAAGTTATTGAATAATACGAAATAGGTGAAAAGAAAATAATTGGGTTTTTTTTCTACCAGTGGCACCTTTTAATATTTTGTACAACATACCCGATCAATTGGATATATTGAAATATAGGGATCTGCTAACGGTTCAAAGTGCCACTTCAAAGAGATATTTGAGAAGTCATGAATGGACCCTCTTTGTTTTATAAACCAACATATATCTCCAAAAAGACCTTTCCTTGAAAATATTATTATGCAGGAAAAAGAAACGCTGTCAAAATTTTATTTATTTTTTTCAAATAATATACACAACACTGTAGAAAACGGCATGAAAACTTTTAAATCTTCAAAATATCTCCAGCAAATTGCATTTCTAAAAATTATATTCTCATCATTTAAGTGATCTAAAGGAAATAGTATTTAAAGAGCTATTTCTTTTTTTAAAGCCTTTAGAAGTAATCTAATTTTAAAAAGCACAGGATGCTACAGATAAAATGAACAAGAAATCAGTGCATAAATTACCTACTTTTTATGCAGCATAACAGAAATTTCCCACCCAGATAATCATAAATAATGAAAACTAAGGTTTCTTAAAGAACTTTTAACTTCTGGATTAAAAAAAAACATATCCAATGTATCCTTCAAGCATGAAATTCAAAGGCACATCATCCCTGGCAGTCTTCAAGGCCAGGCTGGATGGGGCTTTGAGCAACCTGGTCTGGTGGGAGGTGTCCCTGCCCATGGCAGGGGGGTTGGAACTCGATGATCTTTAAGGTCCCTTCCAACCCAAACCGTTCCATGATTCTATAATTCTACGATAAATGTGAAACACTGCTGCTGGTTCCATCAGGATGAAAGCTTAAAAAAAAAAAAAAAAGGCAAAAATTAAAAAAAAAGGTTTGTTTTTTCCTCTGATATGGAATATCACTTGGTTCTTTGTTGTACATTGAAATCAGCAGATGCACCGCAACTACAAATCAATTAGTCATAGAATCGTCTAGGTTGGAAGAGACCCTTGGGATCACCGAGTCCAACCATCTACCCTAATCTACAAAGTCCTCCCCTACACCATATCCCTCAGCACCACATCTAATCGTCTCTTAAACACATCCAGGGATGGTGACTCAACCACCTCCCTGGGCAGCCTATTCCAATGCCCGACCACTCTTTCTGTGAAGAATTCTTTCCTAATGTTCAGTCTAAACCTACCCTGTTGGAGCTTGAAGCCATTCCCTCTCGTTCTGTCATTAATTACCTGTGAGAAGAGACCAGCACCAACCTCTCTACAGTGTCCTTTCAAGTAGTTGTAGAGAATAAAATATATACCATATAGTCCATCTATATGGTATAAAAACCCCAACTTTAAAAAGTTCCATGATGTCCCGATGTGTTTGACTTGTTGCCCAATATCCATAAGGACTGACGTTCGAGAAGGAGCGTAACAAAGCAGCTGTTGTAGGGAAATGGGACAGCTGAAGTGACCCGACATTAGGATTTACTCATTATCGCAATTGGGTTACACAGAAAATGCTTCATTGGGTATTTCATACAAAGAAAAATGTCCACAACAGATCTTTTAAAAATCCCTATGTGCCATGTTAAAACTGTTCAAAATGCAACAAGGTAAGGTAAGACGAAGAAAAACATAAAAACTTGTAAAAAAATTTGCATCTCTCTTACTACTTCGACTTGAAAAATATCAGCAAAGCGTGAATTTTCTTACTGTAAGAGCAAGTATTTAATTATAAATAACCAACACCCGAGGACAATGACAGTACATACAGAATATGCTTCACTTTTCTTATTATTTATTCAATTATTTGCTGGTAGGGAAATATATGTAAGTCATCGTGGATTCCCCCACTTAGTGCAAATTTCCTTCTCTTTTATAATTTCAAGCATGTTGACTGAAAGACTGCATTAAGCTGCTCTCGTAAGAATTTATGGTCATACCCAATCAAATTTTGAAACCAGCACAGCCTAAACAACGGCGTACGTATTTAAGGCACTGGATTTCAGTTTAAGAAATAAATCCCCTCTTTTCAAACCTGTGTATTGCCAAGAACTTTTCACTGCAATTTTTGTGGGATCAAAATGTCAGTAGCCCATTAAAGCAATGATTTTGTGAGTACATACTCGGAAAATTACAGGAGACACCACTGACAGTCAAAATTACTCACGTATTTTATTATTTTATTTTCAATTCTGAACAGGAACGATGATAATGAAAAGTGAGTAGAAATAGCTTTCAGGTACTGACCTTGTGATGCAATGTATGCTGGTTGGAAAACCATCTTAACCAAAAAACGTAACGGAAGTATATGACATACTATTAAGTGACCAAAAGGAGCCTAAGAATCAAAAATGATTTTTTCAAAACTGGTAAGAATACAGCAATCCTGCATGAAAAATGAAACGTGACATTCCTTGCTTTAGTAAGTTTCCAAGTTGACTCAAATTTGTGTGGTCTAATTTACACAAGCTATTTTTTTTACGTCTAATCTTTGCTACACTGACACTTTTTCTTGTGACCACTGCATTTCTCCAGAGACAAAACTATTGATGTATAACCAAAATTCTTTATATTTAAATATTTAGCTTAATGCAGGTAATAATATGCACAAAACAGTTTT
The DNA here is from genome assembly GCA_033628505.1 of Tringa tobata. NCBI lineage: Eukaryota > Metazoa > Chordata > Aves > Charadriiformes > Scolopacidae > Tringa > Tringa tobata. The sequence continues at coordinate 13,620,042 of JAHREE010000279.1, read as the reverse complement.
CATGTACATATTTAACGTGTGTGTCCTCCCTCAGACTGACACAATATATCTTTGAAGAGTCGAACACATCATTCTTTATATTCTAAAATCCTCTGAGTAAACTGTCTTTTAACAAAGGAAAAGAAAACCAAAGAAATCAGGAAAGCTCCTCTGTGCTGGTTAAAAAATAATAATAATAATCAAGTACCTGTGGATTTCTCTTCTGCTCTTGTATTTAATTTAAAACATTTTTAAATAACACTATAAGTTATAAAATATTTGACCTCATATTAAAGAATGTTACAAATAGTGCCAAAGTAACACTCGTAGCTTCCATTGAGTCTTTCCCAGAAGACTATTGAGCTGTCACCATTGCTGTTTACAGGCTCTGCTAAAGTTCATCGTGCCTAAGACCTGTAATAAAAGGAAAAACAAATAAAATTATAAACCCCAGTTACATGTAGACCTCATGACTAGTTTTGTAAAACATGGAGAAAGCCCTTTACTTTGTCAGTCAGTCAGTTCAGCAACATGAACTTCATTTTTAGACCCTTACTAAAAGTTGACCGTAAACTTTCATAAAGAATAAAACCTGCTAGGAATACTTTATAATGAGAAGTGAATTTGTTCCTTGACTCAGGACTCTTAAATACTTATCTTCTAAGTTTTTTCTTCAACCTTGAGAGCTGAGATCACCTGGGGGTTTTTTGTTTGACATTATTCCAAGAAGTCAAGTCTTATCGTAAGTCCTATAGGAGTGTTTCTTTTTTTTCTTGTGCTATTTAACTAAGTTTTTAAAAGTTTTATTAAAAAAAAAATAAAATCAAGATCTATTTGTAAACTAAACCACCATTTAGTCCAGTGCACAAAGGCTCTGCATAGATAACCCCCAAGTGAGAGATGCAGAATCAAATTAATAGAGATTCAGTTACCTACTGTTTAAGAGAGATCAGCTTTAGATTCTCTAAGTGAGGTCTAAGCTGATGTGCTTTATTTAATATTTATGGGTCAAATGATGTGGAACAGCTGGTTGTGTCTGAGGTCCAAGAATAGGACACCTCTCAATTGTCTCCTAGATCCTGGCATGAAAGAAAATATTTTATCCTCTCAGTGTAACTCCTGTGTAAAGAAGCATCACACGACTCTTAAAAGCCACACAATTTCTCTAAGAGCAAGGGAAATTACTCATACACGATATTTGTGCCTACTGACTCCAACCTTCATTTCAATATATTAATATTTATTTTTTAAAAGCTAACAGGTTAATATTCACGTAAATTACCTTTCTGAAAGAACGATGTTAGATTTTCCTTTTCTTTTTCAATTTGCTGTATTAACGTTCGTATCTCAGAGTCATAGTCAACCCATTCGGGAACTATCCGGGCCGCAGCCTTTAATTTCGGTTCTTTGGTTTGGGGATTGTTGCACTGAAAATTTAAAACATACTAGATGTAAACAAAGCAAATGTGAAGATATCACCTTTCCAATGAACTTACCTAAACTAGTTTTTCTCAGCATTTATAATTTCATGGAAGGGCAGTGTGCAAGGTCAGTTAACCTTGATACTAATAATAAAAAAAAAATTAAATAAAATCACATGAACCAAATTATAAGTAAACCCCGTTTAAATAACTCAAACCAGTTTATTGTAAATGCTCTTACTTTTCCATACGCTCCTGACTATATGGATAGCAGAAACATGGCTAGCACAAGGCTACTAAAATTTACACAAAGTTACAGAGGGAGATACAAGATATACATGAAGACATTGAAATTAAATCTGCTATGTCTTCTATTAAGTTTGTGAGGCTTCCTCTAGTGTTGTCCAGACAATGTATTGATTATGTCCATAAAATAACATAAAGAGAAATCATAATAAAAAGTGATACACGATAATGGGGATAGAAAGAAGGTCTAGTAACTTAATTTCAATCTTTCTTGAACAGAGAGCACCCGTCTGCAGTGCACCAAAAAAAAAAGCTTATTTTAAAAACGGTAAAGATGCAAAAAACCCAAAACTATTTCCATACTGAATTAGTCGCACCAGGTTCCAACTGGTTTTCTTCAGAATTATGTCTCTGAAGTATCACTTACAGCGCATGGGGGATGTCAAAAAATGAAAGTGGGGAAAAAAGGGGATAAGGTAATAATGACAGAGAAGAACATTTTCTCTCTCTGTTTCAATTCCCAAAGAAAGACACTTTGCTCTTTCTAAATATGGGTAATCTCCTCAGAATTACAGTTTTTAAGCTCTGCTTTATCTCCTGTTTATAGTGTGGAAATGGACAGAGAAAGCCATGATAATATTAAGTCCTCTACACAGAGGGTTCTGGAGGAACCTTCTTTGTAGGAAACACAAGAGCAGCACATTACCCACACAATTAACACTACTTCATCGGCCTTCCATTAACTAACCTGGCTGAATATGGGGAACAAAGATAAGGAAAACACATGTACAGGTGTGAAAAACCCCAATCCTGTCCACTTCCAGGTAGCAACATTGAATTCTGGGGTACAGTTTTCAGCTTCAACAAAGGCAAACTTGGTACAGAGGAAACAGGAGAGGTCTCGTAGGAAAGGATAAAAGTTGCTGTATTGTAGGGGAAGGGAAGTAGTGTTCCAGTGCCTTCCAGCGCATATTTCAAAAGCCACAGGAATTACAGCAGAGTTTTTTCATCTAGAAAACTAATTTAACTCAAAAGCAGCTCACCAAGTCTATTGTTTTAGCCTTTTTCTTGGATTCGTCGTCACACCAGGTTTCACACCAAAGCCACTCCTGAGGGAGAGACTTAATGGCTACTTGATGAATCATATTATTGGGAAGATCCTGTAGAAATTTTGTAAAATCATAAATCAGCATTGCATTTAATGTAATGGTTATCAAGCAACTACTTAAAAACAGAGTACCTTTGCCTATTACCGTTTCTGCAAACTGCTCTTACGTTATTTCCTTCTTCTTATGTTTCCTTCTAAGATTTCACTTGGTTCTTTTTCAGGTAGATTCAAAATTTAGTCATGCTCATTTCTATGGCCAGTTCCACCTCTCATTTCTCAAGTGATTTTTTTTTTTTCTTATACTTACATCTGTCCTTTCTTAGCCTGACATAAGCAATACTACTGTCTGATACTTGCGGTTCAGATACTGCATGTCAGACTAGAAATGCTACTAAGCCAGAATTAGATTGTGTGAAATTATTAAAGCAAAAACTTTACCACCTTTCCATTCCTTGTACTTGCAAAAAAGCTCAAAAGCATATAATCCAGGATTACACCACTACTCTAAATTTAGACCTCCAGGAAAATGGATTCCAGAAACATGAGCATGGAAAGGAAAAGCTATTAAACTGCTATTCTAGCTATCTTCTTTACTTAAATTTACCTTTTTTGTTGGTTTTTGTTTGTTTGTTTTGCTTTTGAAACCTTTATTATATAGTCATGTACTCTCCTGAAAACTCTGAGCCAGTATCTTGCTGAAAATAGAGAACAGCATTTACAAATGAGAAGAAACCTCAGGAGGTCATACGCTGCTGCACGTACTCTGGCCATAGTGAAAAGTAACAGGTATCATTGGTAGATCCATTTGTAAGCTCTTTCACATATGCAACCCCTACATTACATTTAAAAAATAATAAAAAATAATAATAATTAAAAAAATCAATGTCATTTCTCAAATAAGTATTGGTTACTTATTTTGCCAATTCACTTTATTGAATGTGACAGAATAAAACAGCACATATAGCTGCATTATGAAAAGCATATAATTTAAGACAAATAGAGACATTAGTGCACAAAAATTACATCAAATAAAAGTATACAGAGAGTGCCAAATGCTTTATTTTTTTAAAAACTTCAATTATATGAGTTTTTCAAATACTAAATAGTTTATCACCATCTCAATTTCAAGAGAAGAGAGATTGGTCTTCTGTTGTGTCTCTCTGACTTTTCTAAACGAAATCAGAATTCCTGAGTTACAGCAGTAACTCGCAAAGTTGCGAATTTACAACTTGTTATATGGAGTAAAAAGTAGAAAGACAGCTGCTAGATCCAGAAAAAAAAAAAATCTAAACAAAAAGTTGCTTATCCTTTCAGAATAAAGTGTTTTATCCTCAAAACCACTAAAATACATCTAGAAAATCAAAGAGGAAATATTCATGAATCAGAAAAATAAATGAACAAAGGAAAGAAGAGATTGTTTACTGCCAGTGCCAAAATTCTTATTCATTCAAAATACGTAAACTGCTGAAATGAAAGTCTTCTAGATTTTCACAAACAATATTTAAAAGTTGTTCTTCAATTTGATCTACAATACGACTCTTTCCACATCTAGTCAGATAACCTACAGTTTTAAAGGGGAACTCCTCTGCAGCACCAGTTTTATTAGAAAAGAAACCCTCAGTTTAAAAATACAAAAACTTCTTCTCTTAATAAAAGAATTAGTCTTTCATTCCTTTCTGCTGATTTTTATTCTTTAAGTAAAGAACAAGATGGTTAACTATCTATTTTTAATGAATTGCTATTAGTATAAATATTTGTCAAGTATTTGTTTTGTCATCTACACATAGGCATCTCCACGCTTCTCTTTAAAATGTACAATTAAATACACTGTACTAGAGGTCTAGTTTTTATCATGTGCAATTTTTCTCCCTAGGAGCTCTTTACTTACACTCCTTGGCATTTAAATTTACTTTTTTTCCACTCTATCTACTTCTATTTTGTGGTGTATATTAGCATAACCTTAACTACTACCCGTGAAGGCATCAGTGCTGGCAGACGAGCCAAGAGCTGAGATTGCTGCTTCTTTGAGAAGGGCAATGAACACTCCAGTCAGATAATTAAAATAAAAAGAAAAAAAAAATTTCATAATGCACACTTATCAGTAGATAAAAACTCTCCAGGACTCTTGTAAAATATATTGCACTGTGGTTTGTATTTCCAAGAATGTTGCTGTATTTGGGGTAAGTAGCAGCAATGAAGACAGAAAGCGATTCCTATCAATGCTGCCAGAAAGCAGATAACTACAAAAATATTACGTTGAAATATTCCCCTTTCCAAAGTAATTCCCTTTCTGTTCTGCCAAGATTTAGCTGCCTTAACCTCTGCTCTCAGCGCTGATGTGCTGAGGGAAGGGAAGCTGACACATAATGGCTTTTGATTTGATCCAACAGACTTGTTAAGAGGTATATGGTGTCATGTATTAATGCCGTAATCGAAAGCAAAAGTCTTAAAATGGAAGGAAATACATTATTAACACATTATTAATATTTTGAGCGCATTAAATTCATTACTATTTCTGAAAAGCAACATTACGGTGGAAGCCCTGTAATGAGCTTAAAGGTCTTTCTGAAAGACACCTTGCAATATGGGCAGGAATATATTTCAAAAACATCCAGCTCTATCACACCAGGACCCTAAGCGCGTGACACAGGGCCAACACGTCATTCTGTCGCCCAGAAAAGAGGTAAAAATCTGACTCTTGATGTTACATCAGTCTTTTGCTCTTAACAGTTACAGCTTAAGGCTGTAGTTCAAGTTTGTAGTGTAGCTGTATTTCCACTTTTCTTTGTTCAGCATTGTAAGAACTGCTATTTTCAATGTTTAGTTTTATTTCCGGAAAAAAAAATGCAAGTAGCAATAATCTACTTATGTAAGTGAGAAGAATTTGCTTGCAGAATAAGGGGGTGGGATGCAGGCACAGAGAGATGTGGGCTTTGCTGCTGTGGGATCCCTTTACTGCTGTCGGCAGGTAAAAACCTTTTGTGCTTTAGTAATTCCACAAGGAAAATTATGAAAGCAGGGACCATCTCATTTATGAAGCCTTCTGAAGCTCACCCAAGGAGAGACATAAATAAAAAGCATCATTTACTCAGGCAGAGATCAGAGAAGCTGTATTATCAATCTTCTACTGAGTTTAAGAACCTCCACTACAGAAGAAAATAATACATTTAAGTATGTTCTGTACATCTGGGATCTACTTACATACTTGTGACGTGCACCCTGAATTACCTGACCTACCTTTAAAAATTGGTGGAGTTACATAAATGAAGACTACAGTCACCCCAGGGTGATGATGTCCAGCAACTAGTAGAGTGCATTAGCAGTTACCTTACAAAAATTAAATTTACACTGATGGAAAAAAAGAAGAGGAGGAAAAAGCTCTTGCTAAATAAGAATATAATTACCATTATCAGAATATAGGATTATCATTAGAAAAACACAAATGCATAGAACAACTAGAAATAAAGGATGGCAGTCCACTATGCTATTTTCTCCTATTTTTTTTTTATATTAAACAATTATTTGAAGTAGTCATAATTTAGTGTTCAGTTTTCTGAACTGTGCTCATATGCGTAGCTGAAAATGTGCTAAAATAGTAGTAAAGGGCCAATAGCTTCAGAATTATGTATCTCAATGTATATGTTACAAAATGATTCCACACATATTGAGAAAGATAACAAAAATAAAACCCAAACTGCTTAAAGCCATACATACCTGATCTAGATTTGACAGACTGTTTGGATCTTGACTAAGAGCCTGGTACTGGCCCCGAAGCCTGTCTCCTGCTGCAATCTTCCTGAACTTCTTAAGATCCACAACATATAAGGCACTACCAAAGATAAACAAAAGAATTAAGTTTTGTGTTCCCATCTTAAAAGGAATTTTTTTTAATTAAGTGGCTGAAGCTACAATAGAAAAGCAAAATCGATATGTCATCAGAATTCGTGCCTTATTCATCTCTTACTGAGAATGACTACAGAGCAATTGCTTTTGAATGCCTTAGCGATTAACACCAAGACCCAGATTTAAAACGAATTCACAAACTGCACAAAAACATGTAAGGATTTATCCTACCTAATATGGTATTTCCTTTTCCCAAGATGCGATGCCCAGTATCCCGATTTCCAGAAACGGTACCCATCCATTTCTTTACGGCTGTCACAGAAAGGGGTGTATCCATAGGGAGCTCCATTTAGATCCAGATCTCTGAGTTCTTTTAGGTCGCTTCTCACAATCTAAATAAAAATATCTTTATTTTTATAATTTAATAGTATTTTTAAGGCGTGTATTTGAGAGTAGTTATCGCAGCAAGCTTCCCAAAGTTTAATTTTAATTTTAAAAAAACAAGACACTACAACAGTGAAGTACAAATAAAGATTTCCACTGGAATAGTATTTACCATATTATTGTTCAAGGAAAAAAGAAGTGGTTATTCTGTGGCCATCTGTGTAACACATTTAATAAGTAAATTAAAAAAAAGGAGCAAAGTATTTTTAATTCACGGATCAGCATTCCCGGTTGCCCAATATTAAATTCCTTCATGCAAGAGTGTGACTTTCAAAATCTACTGAGCATCTCCCTTCTAAAAAATCCTTCTGTGATTTGCATCAAATTGCATCATTTGAAAAATCTTTGTATCTAGTAGTAAATCACTTTTAAAAATTGGTTATGAGGACATTTTACAAATGTCTTTTATTTACTAATCAATCATTCTTCTAACAAATCCCACTAATGTGATTTATCAGTGGTAAAAAAAGTTTCATCTGTTTTGGAGTACAGAGAAACCCTTACGGTAAGTAGTTAGGACAGACAACCAGCATTTCTACTGTAGCCAGATGAAACTGCAGAAAGTTACAGTCTGCATTGCTACATCCAAATTTTATTTATTCTCAAGCTTTGGAAAAGGACCAGAAATAGGTAACATTTCTTCTGAGGTTTTCAATAATCATGTGATGCACTCTTCAATGTCTTGTCCCTTTAAGACAGCATGTTACCTTTCAGTATATTATACAATATTCATTTCTGAGTGAAAGATTGCATACAAGTGGAAGAAAAAAGTGAGAGGATTAATACTGAAAAATTTCAGCCATCTAGAAATTGTTTAGATGGTCTAAACTAATCACATCAGACTCCTTCCATCCTGGAGAAGTCCTCTCACAATCAGCCCAGAGATTCAATCACTCAAATATGCCTTAGGTGAAATGCCTCTCTCCACAGGCAACTTAGGGCAGCTGGGTGTGGTGAGGCTCTTAATTTCTACATGACTAAGGACAAGTAAAATGACTGTATTACATGTTCTGCAACACCACTGATCCTGCTCGTACAACTGCATTAGTCTTACAGGACCAACATCTGAATAAAATGGCCACAGAAAATGAAACAGAATCAATTTAAGCCAAAATTAATTCCTCATACATTTCATAGAATCATAGAGTGATTTGGGTTGGAAGGGACCTTAAAGATCATCAACTTCTAACCCCCCTGCCATGGGCAGGGACACCTCCCACCAGACCAGGTTGCTCAAAGCCCCTTCCAGGGATGGGGTTTCCACAACTTCTCTGGGCAACCTGTTCCAGTGTCTCACCACCCTCACAGTAAAAAATGTCTTCCTAATCTAATTTATACAGCATTATTTTTTTCTTACCTGGTCAGCATCGACAAATATTATTTTATCCACAGCCAAAGGGAAAAGAACATCCAAAAAAAGAATTTTGTAGCCCCAGATAATCCTTTGTTTCTCTGTCTGTTGATAAAGCCAGCGGGGCCACTTATACTGTACTAACTCATACTTGAAACCATACTTTTTAGCCATGTGAGGAATAACATCCTAGAAAAAGAATAAAATCCTATTAGTTGCACATGTACGCAATACACAAGGACTCAAAAGGAAAAAGGAGGAATGTTGCAACACAATTGCAGCTGTATTTGCCTTACTAACTACATAAATTACTATTTTAAATTATTTTTTTTTGAGCTCTAGCAGTATCCTCAACTACACAAATATAAAAGCATTTATTTAAAGTTCTGGGAGACTATCAGAAGAGAATAAATTATTATAATATATCACTGGGCTTTGGGCTCCAGAAAAGAACTACCTTACTCATGAGACTTCCAAAACCATTAGTATTTCATATGCATTCAGAGATCATTTCCAACTGTGAAAATTTAATTTGAATTATATAACTATTCAAGTGTAATTTTTTTAAAAAAAAAACCTACTTTCTTTTTAAGAAAAATAATAAAAGGAAGACATTTCTCCTACCTTAAATGTTGGAGACAGATAGTTTTTCAGAAACCAAAATTTAACTGGTGTTTTTGTATGACGTAGGACAGAAAGCATCATAATTCTGTGGAAATATAAGTCTATAATAAACAAACAAATACACATGGGTCATTAAATTTCAACTCCACCTAAAAGGTGCTAGAGCTTTCTAAGTATAATTTTCTTTAACCCAGTTTAAGCAGAAATTTCTGTCTATTTCTAATAAAAAGCTTTGAAGAGCATGAGCCCGAGATGGGTTGGCTAAGCAACATTAGATGGAACAATTTCAAAAGTGGATCTGTTAACAAGTTTTATTCTGAGAGGTGCCTGACAAAATTAGAATAACAATTAATACCTTATATTAACTTGGCAACTGAGATAACCAATGTGTTCTAAAATAAGTTGAGTTTAACAAGGTTGCTGAAAAGAAAAGCAGTGGGGAATAGAAAGCACAGATCAAGTTAAGATCCTCTTCAGAAAACCCTTGATAACTGCAAGAATCACTATTTTGGGTTCATTTTTTTTTTTTCACTATTATGGCATTTGTTTGGTGTAGCCAGACAGATAAGCAACGCCTTACAACTTTACGTGAGGTCAAATCTGCCTTAAAAATCAAGAAGTAATAAACCTGAAAGTAAGGTAAAATAGTATGTAGGATGTTTTAATATTGGCATTTTTTTTCCTCCTTTAAAATAAATGAGTCTTTCCTTTTATGAAGGTTGTTGTAGGTTGAAGGAAAGAAATGCCGATGTTCAAACTGCATCAGATTACTAAGAAATAAAAATCAATACATACAAAAATGCTACATTCCAAATAAATATGCACGAACGAATCGTGAAATTCCATTTTAGGATAGGAAAATCACTACATCTGACACCTGTAGACAAGCAGTCAAATCAGAAAAGTAACAGAGATGGTTGTGAGCAGATTAGGCAGTACTGTAAGATTTCCTTCAAAGCAATCACTGCTTATTGAATGACCACTGAGGTAAGTAAGGCCATATGTGCATGTAGGAGTATCCATAGTTTGAACTGAACATAGATACAGCTCTAATGAAGTCACTTCTGCCATGTCTTTATAAAGAGAGGCTGAATTTCATCTTTTGTGTTCACACTTCACACATGCACTCATGGAAGACATAGAGAACATTTTTCTTTCTTCAAAGAATAATGGCATTTTTGAACATCTATACGTTGAATCACTTTGTTCTCAAACAAAGATTAATTTAGTCCTCACTGTATACAACTTTTCTGTGCTTTGACAATTTACTTGTTAAAAAAGTAGGCTTCTTTTAGCTGCTTAGTTTTAGGATGAAAGTTTGCAGTATTGCTATGAAATTCCTGTTTTCCTTTGACCTTTTCTTACCTTAAAAAACGTTCATATAAATGGCCTGAAGCAACTGAAAAAATGTTAAGAATATCACTTTTCTTTTCCTTTTCCTCTGCTGGAATGTCTTCTGAAAATCTAAGAAAAAAATCCCCTCAAATTATTATATAAAGTAAACATTCAGCAGAAAGAAAATAGTACGACATCACCATTAAGCTCATAAAAGAATCAAAACTAAGGACACTCATCCTATAGTAACAGAATACACTTACATTTTATTCCCATTGCACATGCCTGTGATACCAAAATCTTTTGGAAGCAACACCTCATACCCAGTCGCTCAGGACAAATGATGGCACAACTGCAGTCTCCAATATTTTCAAAGAAAGAGAACCCAAATTTGGCAAGAACTCCACATAGCAACATAATCAGCAATACACAGAGCCAGAATATCTTGAGAACTGGTCCTTTTTAAAACAGGCAACAGTTATTTTTCAAGCTTCATATATGTGCATTCTGCATCAGAAGAACCAATGCATATTCTTGAGCTAAATGATGCCTGCAGAGCCCCATAGGTGGTTGAGTTGAATATATACTCTAAAATACAGACTGAACATAATATAAAGCTGGCCACACCAGCCAAACCACATATTTAGCCCAGTACCTTAAAAACAGCAAATGACAAGGGTGGGGAGTAGCAGCCTGTCGCAGAATACTCTCATAACATTCAATGGTCTGTGGTGATGAGATTTATTGAGTATTTGTCATGATACTTGCTGAATTCTTCCTTAAATTAATGCAATTACTCTCCCACTAAGCTACCCTATATCTGTGAGGTCCGTTGTCCAGAGGTTTTCTGTTTCTGCTGGGAGATGGTGGTTGCAGTCTCCCCCAGAGCACTGCTTCACAGATCTCAGAAAAAGCTGCCTTAGCCAAAGTGGTTACAGTTGGTTTGATATTGTTAGAGATTCACCTCAATAATCTTTTTTTTTTTTTTTTTGAGATGAGTCATTCCTCACACACTTGGATTGTGAGTCACTCCCATTAATTTTTTTCTTCTGGTTAGAGCCCTTTTAAAAGTATACTTTAAAAAGTATAAAAATTAGTATCCCTCATAATCTTTAAAAGCAAATAAGACAAGCCTCAGACTTCCAACATATAAGGAATTCACATCACTCCACTAATACAAAGCTGAGATGTCAGAAGGCTGTACCTTCACCAATCTCCATCTGGACATTGAGCTGTTGACCACTACCCTCTGAGTGCAACCATCCAACCAATTCCTCATCGACTGCACAATCCACCCATCATATCTCTCTCTCTCTCCAACTTAGAGAAAAAGTTGTTGCAGGGGACCACAAAATAGTATCTACATCATAAATCCCTTGGGGAGCCTTTTTATATATTTGTATCACTATTAAGTAAGAAACATTTACTTGCTATGAATATTAATAAACATGTCCTGGCACGGTAAATGCATAAGCAAATTATGCATTACCTTGTAAGTGATTCTTGATTTTCTTTTTTTCCTGTTGTTCCATCAGTAAGGAGATCTTCATTCACTTTATCAGGCTTTTTCTGTACCTAGTCATTAAAACAGATGTATTTGTGTAATTTGGGAAGTTAGTTGATAATAATTACTTCAGTTATGATATCTAATTAGGGTTTACTTACTGGACCAACATCTTACCAATTTCTATTTCAGTAAAATACTTACTGAACTGCATTAAACTGAACAGAAAAAATGTCATTTCATACTTTTAAATTATGTACAGAACTGTGGGATAATTGCTGGAGGTGACTTAGAAAGTAAAGCTATATTCACATTGAAGAAACTTCCAGGGTGGAGTGCAGCTGATACTCAAGGAATGTATTCTGCTGTAGCTGCGTAACTTGTGATCTTAAGAGTCACCAGATTCTAAGGTGGGAAAAGACCAGCACAGAAAGTGGGATGGTGTGAAGATACCACAGCCAAACTCTGTGCATCAGCACAGGGAACGGGAACTTATGGTACTATGAACACTGATGAGCTGTATAGCTGTTAATCTGAGCCAACAGTTTCTTATTTTTTGTAAAAAAAATCATGTCCTTTGGTTGAGCTTTGCTCATTATAATGTCATTAGAATACCAAAGCACACCTCCATCCTAAAAGCTACCCGCCTCCAAGGTGCAACTACCCCTCACCGAGTCACAGCTTTGAACTTTTGCTACTCTATACCTTTAAACACAAAGCGAGGAAATTTTACACTAATCATAACAAAGGTATGTATGACTAGAGTCACTCAAGCTTCACCTGAAAGGGAAAAAACAGTACAAAAAGGGCTTAAAAATGGGGGGATGTTAGGGAAGATACCATCGCAGACAAGTCAGGAAGATACCATCATGAACCATCGCTGACTTCTGGGATCAGTCAATGGGCTGAGCCTCTCTCCCCACCCATAGGGATGTCCACTGGGCAAGATCCAAACACTTGGCTACACCGAGTGCTTCCCCGAGAAACTTAGAAATCTCTACTTAGAGTCTTTTTATGCTACTATATTACTCGGGTTGTTTCGTGCTGCTAAATGACTTCCACGTGCTTGGCAGACAGGGTATTATCACGGGCAATCCAAAAGAATCTGCAATTCTGTTGCTTCAATGAACTGCACTATTCATTAATCTGTCTGTGAGAGTTCTCACTGAATGTGACCAAACTCCTCCAATGTGGCCGTGCGAGTTTACTGATGGGACTAGACCAGAAGTGCATCGTGCTATTGTGCGTCCGTAATTGGGGTAGTTCAGTACATTGAAAGCGACCGGACCTACAGTGCCAAATTGGGCAACGCTCAGAACCTAAACCCAGCTGCCCCCAGCCCCTCGGTCTTGAACACTTGATTAAGTCTTCAAGGCCAGGCTGGATGGGGCTTTGAGCAACCTGCTCTAGTGGGAGGTGTCCCTGACCATGGCAGGGGGGATGGAACTGGATGATCTGTAAGGTCCCTTCTGACCTAAACCATTCTATGATTCTATATCTGAGGACAAGCTGGAACACAATTGGGTTTATTTTCTGCCAAATTCCTTTACCCTTTAACACAACAAGAATTTACTGTAATAAGATGAAAAGTAACCATTTAGGACAAATTAAATGGTGATTAATAAATCAAACATCAGGTTCAAGCCCTCTGTACTTCCTTATGCAAACTAAACAGTAAAAGTGTAGGGAATCGTATCTCATCTTCTTCCCCCAGGAGTTTGTGATCCAGCCACTAGCTGGGAGAAGAAGGGTAGCAGGGTGTCCCACCACGTTCAGGGAATTTACCTGAAGGGAAACTGTGATTCTCAGAAGTCCTTCACAAGGAGAAGGTGACAAATCTGTCACTCTCCTCCCCAACTTAAGCAATTTCTGCTTTCTTACCCAGATGCTTAATAAAGGTTTCAAATTAATTTTGTTTGCTGACCTTAATTTCATTGATTAAAGGAAACCTAATTGTTTGTGAAACCCAAATAGCTTTTAAAACACTAAGAGTTTGAACATATTCAATTCTAACCATATTAATTTCACATGTTAATACTGTCAAGCTAACGCTTACAGATTTCTGTTCACACCACATCACTTGTCTTTTTAGCTAATGCTTCTGAGATACTTCCATCCTAAGTATTGCTGAAGTGATTCTACAGTTCAACTGAATGAGAGCTTACACATTCTAGTTCTAAGCTTAATAGAGGTACCACCTTTCACATAGAAGAATTTTCCTACTTTGACCCAAATGGTACCCTTTCCTCCTTTCTCTGTGGTTTAATGGCAGGCCCATCATGCTCCAGAGTTACACATTTCCTCCAAGTTCTGGAAAATTTCAGTTACAGGGCTGGGGAAGAGACTCACACATGCGGTTTTAAAAATTCCTTTTGTATTTGTGTTTACACCGTTCTTTCTCCTTCTCAAAGCCCAAAATTAGGATACAAGGTACTAAGGACACCTACACAAAATGTTATTTTACCAAAAAAGTGGAAAACATGTAATACTAGGAAGTTCTGTTCTCCTTAACATAACTCTGGTTTCATGATCTGTTTTTTGATACATCTTCAAGACTAAAAGTAACATTTACGCAAATTTGATAGCTTAGGGTAGACATATCTAATTTTAACTTCTACTCCGGTATCTGGACTTCACGTAAAATCCCTCCCCAGCCACAGGAGAGAACTAGATGTCTCAAGAGGTGGTCACCCCCTTGGTTTAAATACATATATGAGATGGGATGAGTAGTACTTTGGACTGTCTTTCTCATTCTACAAAGCAGAGAGGGAGTTCAAGGCATCTAGACTATGCTCTTAGGAACTTTAAACTAGATAAGATAAATCCTAACTATGTCACACACAGGGATATAGTATTTTAACAGCTATTCACCAGTCTCCCATGCAATTAGTACAGCCTGATTGGATCAAATTAACTACATTAATTTGCACACCCTTCTCTTTAATTATACCGAATCTAAATTATATATTTCAGTATGCATCTTCCAATTAAATATAGCCTAAGACATGTAAGCATTAGTCATATTTCATATAAAGAAATACTGCAGACAAAATTTATCTTTACATACTTGGACTTTGATAATTTTGCTTCTGAAGTTGTTTAATACCACGATAACATCTGTCAGGTCAGCTTCAGAATCTGTTCCTTCATGGCTATGAGGAGAAAAAAAAAACATGCAAAAGTAGTGGCTCATTAAAACATGCATTATTTCTTGCGTTTAATTAGACTGCAAGGTTTAGGATTGCTGATATTTATAGGAACAAAATTTCTTCACTTGCACTTAATTATACCTTAACTTCAGAAACTTTCTTAGTTTTATTCATCACTAGACGTTGTCCACAGTGGTAGCCCTCACTTTTTTAATTTGGATTTTCACAGGAAATTTTATCAACCAATATAAAAATGCAGCAACCTTGAGCTGAATACGCAATTATGTATTATACAGGTAAGTACTACATTCAAATATTAAAGTATATTTTATTTTTCAAATACGGAAAACATCTTAGAAATTGCTGTGTAACGGCATTAAATATACTTTTAAAAGAAATCCTCTTTAAGAAGCCTAGGGAAAGTTTCACCACTGTGCTGAGATAGTAAAGATTGGCTCTCAGCTGCTTGCCTTTGGTAACTGTACCCCTAAAGACATGGCCATGCAGGGCACCACATGAACATCTGCCCTACTGAACATCAGCTTCAAGCCATTCAGGCATCTCAAAACTGTACTGCAGTCCACTGAGTAACAAATATGAAAAATGTCGTCACTCTGTGATGCAGTGTAATAACATAATTCTCAAAATTTTATAGTTTTTATACCTCAATAGCTCATACATTTTTCCCCTCAATCCTTTCTGTCTTAACAGCACTATGTGGTTTCCTCTTGGGAAGGCTACGCATACAAAAACATGGTTTAAGAAAGTAATCTGCTATCCTTTAGGCTTGATTTTTTGGGGTCTTTTTCCATGAAACAGAAATATTTAAATCTTGTTTCAATCTGTTTCATACTACTTATCTAAAAATGACAGCATTTTATATACTTACCTGAATTTTCTATTTAATACATTTCTGTAAAAAGTGCCTCTAATTACTAAGTTTCACAGAGATGGCTGATTTTTGCTCAAAACAACATTCAGGGTTATCTTGACTTTTCTAGTCTCTGATTTAGTTTCATTTTCACACTTCTAAAATATTGCATATATGAACACTTGGCCAAGGACTGTCTTTTTATCGCAACGATGTAGGGTACTCAGCATAAAAGGGCACAGATCTCCATTTCAAATAAAGCGTATCATTAAAAAGCTCTGAAGTAGTAAAACTAGAGCCAAACACAACTGCTGATAGCAGAAATGGCAGCACCTGGCACAGTGCTCCCATTTTTGCCCTCAGTGTTTTGGTTTGTTTTGTTGGTTTTTTTTGTTTTTTTTTTTACACAATCAAAATTTTCTGTTATTCACCCAGTTATCTCAAAATCTGATTGTTCTGAATTCTGTACCTAGCTCTGCAGCTCTGCCGATGAATATAATTTCCCAAAGTCTTTACAATATTCTCAAAGTGTTTGGTAAATTTAAATTCGCCGTAAATTTAATAACATTGCTTTGTCTCCCTAAATCCCTTCCGTGGATCCCTCACGGTTGGCTCCATCTTTACTGGGTGTCAATTGTTTTGCTTGGCACAGCACTCTTTGTGATGAATTTCTGTTCCAGTATGAACAACGTACTGAAAATAGAGTTACCTGGAAGCTTAACGTTGGTCTCGAGATCAGTTTATCTATTTCTCCATTCACATCTTTGTGTACTTCCTACTGTTACACTTCTTTTTCTGACAGAGTACTTCGTTTCAATTCCTAGTCACCCAACTGTGGCCTCAGTGGCTACTTACAGACCAGGATATTCGCTTGCTTTTAGGTAGGTATCTCTCAAAGAAAACCATACTGTTTTCTTAATTTTAAATCAGCGTGCTCAATCTTATACAGGACCTCTCGTCCTCTCCCTCTCTCTCTGTGCATCTGATATTCAGCATGTTTTAATTTTATGCATGTAACAGATGCACATTTCAAATGAGCGATCATGTGAATAAGGTTTTCAATGTGTCCCAGGGTTTGGAAGAACTGGGATTGTGATTCATAAACTCCCTTAAGAAAACCAATAAGGATTTTGTGTTTTCTCCAAAAGATACTGACAGCACTACTAAATATTTAACAATAACTACATTATTGTTATACAATTGTTGGACAAAACTATTTGTCACAGATACAAATAGTCCAGCAGACTATTTATGTCGCAGCTTTGAAATGTTTCAAAACACCTACATGCTTTTAATATAAATACAAATAAGGATCAATATAATATAAGTTATAATTTTCCATATGGAGAACAAAAGCACAAAGAAACAAAAAGAAACCCTCTTTGCCTGAATTATAAAAATTACAACTTTCAGTTAAGCATATATTTTGATGCACACCATCAAAATATAATAAATTATATCTACCTGCCTTTTTAAAATACGAAATATTCAGCAGGAGTTAATATATTTTTATTTAGATATAAACTATTTTCTGCAGTCTTATCTTGCAATACCTATCTGTTTTCCTACCAAGATCACAGAATCAAAGTTCCAATAAGAAGCAGCGCTCAGACGGTCACAGAATATACCAGTTTTCATCTTTCTAATATTCATAGCAATTTACTAATAACAAATTGATTTACAAGTGTGACTGCTTCAAAATAATGATCCTTGTTACAAGCAGCGTTCAGGGACATAAAAAAAAAAGCTTATTTCAAAAGCTGTGTATTTACATAAAGTAAAAATAAATTATTTGTATGTGTATTAGATGCTACTGGGAGAGAAGCAAATAATCTCTGAGGTGTAGGACATGCTGTGACTTCAAAATCCTGTATTTCTCCTACAACTCCTACAGGCCTGTGCCTCAAAGAAAAGAGGTCATCTCACAGTTCAGCAGGAGAGGATATGATTAGTATATGAGGATGGTGAATATACTGCAATACCTCTTGGCAAAATTCCATCCTGTCCAGTAGTTGCTTGAGTTCTGATAGCAATTTGATACTATTAATACTGATATAATAAAAGTAATATCAAAGATCCTGGTACAGCCTCTCAAACATACTTTAGCTGTTGAACTCTAAGCCTACGGCTTGTCATAATTCAATGAAATAAATGCATTTGTTTAGATTCCTCATCAAGTATTAATTTTACATAACTTAACTGAGCCTAATTAAGCTCATTTGTATTACTTCTTAGGGAAAAATCAGTAATCTTAAAAGATGGTGGATGATTTGTTTCCTTTGATCAAGTCTGGAATGTCGAGTGGTTTTGTTTCATTTTGTTTCATTTTTTAATTCAACCACAGCTCATTACGTTATTTTTTTTAAACCATGACATATTTCATAAATCACTTTATGTATCTTAAGAATTGAATGTTAAATTAGACAAATAACCACAGTTGGTGGAGATTAAGTGAACTTCTTAAGATAAAGACTATGTTTTTCTGCCTTTTCAACAGATTGTGAGTAGTTTCGGTAAAAAATTAATTGAACATCACAAACAAATAGAATGAACCTAATATCCAGTTACCATTTCTTCCTGTAACACTGAAACTGATCCATTAACTAAATATTCGAAAGAGCAAATAAGTTAATAATTTTTTTTCATTTTTTAATAGTAGCTGATGACTAAACAGCATATGGAACTACGTGTTCCTGACCCCCAAGCAATAATAAATATTTTATAAGAAACAGACCCTGTTTCAGCCCATAGAATTACCAGGCGAGGGAGGAAAGGAGGAAGAACTGAAGCTGAAATAAGACAATACTGTTCCTCTAGAAGGGAGTGGATCCAAAGCTTCAAGAGGAGGCCCTCATATGCTAAAGATCTATGCTGTTACATAAAACAGGAGGAAAAATGATTCTTCCAAGCAATAGTTGGAATGATGACTAGCATATTTTCCTCCTTTGAAAATCGACCACGGAAATTACAGATCTATAAGCCATAGAGGTGGCAACTAAACGCCAGTGACTTCTTTCCATGCACAAGGCTTTCTCCCAAGAGAGGGAAATGTGGCACAGTCAACATGCAGACAGGGTAGAGAACTGAAGGGTGCTCCTACATCCTAAGGTGAATGTGTAACCACAGTGATTTAGATGACCTAGATGACTAAGAAACGCTCAGAATTAATTGAAGAAAAAAGCCTAGAACTGAATACAATGCTCCTCTTAAAAACGGGTGCCAACCACCAATAACACTGCATTCAGAGGTACCCTCAAAGCTCAAGAAAAAATTATGAGAGAGAAATTCATGACACTTCCTCCAGCTGACCAAGACACTGCTGGTGAGCCAGCAATGTTCCGGCAGACATTCTTGGAATTACACGTTAAGCATGTTGGGAATGCCCAAATATTAATCAACAAAGCCTTAAGTAACATTTCTACAGAATTTGGTGCAAGCAGTTGCATGAAAACACTAACCACAGTTGGAACTGACAGGACAAGCAGATGTGTAGCTGTACAGTAAGAGACTTCACTAGCATAAAGTTTAGCTGAGCGGCTTAGGTTTACTATGCATTAACACATCCAAATGTCTTCAATAACACATGGAACAATCAAACAACAAAGTTACACTATTCAGGAAATAAGGTATCTCTTTATAAACTTTAAATCATCATTTGCTTCTTGTTCAATTTTTTTCATGTTATTTTTGCTCATTTTCCTGCAGTACTGTCAGATCTTTTCAAAATATCTTGCACTTCCAGATTCATTTATAAGTAGGTTCCCAAAAGACGGATTAATACTTACGAAAAAACCTGATAAATCTCTTCAGATCTTCCTTTACGCAACCTCAACGTCCAAGCACCTGGATTTGCTTTCAGCTGGAAATACCCCTAAGGAAAAAAGGGAAAGCCAGTCACTTGCTGTGTCAGCATTTCAGAATCAAACATGTACTCTTACAAACATCAATTATCCAACATTTGGTACTGCAGCCAGTGTTAGCAAGCATTACCTTCTGCTAAACCAGCCCTGAAAGTAATATGGCAGTGATGCAATCAAGTATCAACTTTCCTGTACACCTATATTAATGCCTTTCAGTGTTCCATTTGGTTTTAGCAGAATTTGAGTTGTATACAAAATCTCCACCTAGAGCAGCAAGTTGGTGAGTAAGAAATAAATAAATGATTAAACTGACCCTAAACTGAAGTTTCCTAAACTTTAAGTTTCCTTTGAAACTTACATTTTTTGTCTGGAACAGCCTTCCAAGTCAACAGAGCTCCTTCCCCATTTAGGAACGCTAAATACAGCTATCACTATGTGAAACCCAGGTGAAGCAAGCTTTGGAATGTGAAGAACCATTAAAAATGTCATCATGTTGAACATCTACTGTTGAGACCTTATTCAGTACTTGTGCAAAAATCAAAGATTCACAGTTTATTAAGAATTTCATTCCTTGCGATATGGAGAACAGAGAATAGCAGATAGGTAACAGATCTTAGAATCATAGAATCATCTAGGTTGGAAGAGAACCTTGGGATTGAGTCCAACCATCTACCCTACTCTACAAAGTCCTCCCCTACACCATATCCCTCAGCACCACATCTAATAGTCTCTTAAATGCTCCTTCCTTATCAAATTACCTTAGCCAATAGAAAATAAATCTTTCATTTTGGAAATCACAATATCTTCTGCTCTGTGGACTGCTAAAACAAAAAATAATTACTTTGGATGACCAGAAGAATTCTCAGGTATGGGTTTGTCACACATAGGCTTTAAGCACTTGACTGAAGCATCTAAAATAGGAGCCTTTTGTGTGGATCAACGTGTACCAAAAATGGTTATTTTAATCAGAATGTGATTCATACCTTACATTTGTCAGTGGAATCTCCATCTGAATATAACTCCCTCCGACCATCTACTTATGGCAATTAGGCTCCTAGTTTAGGTATTTCAGATAAGAATCTAAAATTAAACTACATCCAAAACTTCATTGGATCAGAAGAGGAGTGAGGGAAAGATCAGCAAATTAGAGATGCACATCTTTTGTAGATGGTCTTAACTCCAGGATACTCTTGTTAATTTTAGCATTGCTAAGTTTGCAACACAGAGAAATGGATTTAAAGAAATGGATTTAAAGCTTGTAAGGAATTCTCACGAAGAGTGTGCAATTATAACAACTATTTCTGTACTTAATACTCACCAGGTTGGCCATCACAATAGTATCAACCATGACAGGATTATTCTTTGTGCCCAGAGTGAACTGTAACCCTCGAGGAGGTTGTCCAGTCGTCACATCAAAGCAATGTCCTTCAAGCAATATATATTCTAGTTCGTATTCTGCTATCACTGTCCCTTTTATCTGTGGAAGGAACATTTCATAGTTAAATGACATAATTTATTGATGAGGGAAAAGAAACATATTAATGACAAATACGTAGCATGGGATTTAACTCAACTAAATTCAACTGTCAAACAAAAGATAAAGGCCCTTCCAGAAGGAACTTCACTCAATTTTAAAATAGGCATCCAAGAGAAAGAGGATGAATCACTGTCCAGAGGGACCTTCTCTCCATTGACCATTGAGGAAGCTGAAGCATCTCAGCTTTGGTAAGGTAAATCCCAACCTTCATTTTCACAATACACCTTCCAAATACACAGCTTGGGTCTATCAAACACGGCCAATATTTTGCATAAGCTTCGTCACTGAAACAAATCTAAAGACTTTGAAGCTGAGGGCTTAAAAATAATTTTAAAATTGTGAACTAAAAACAGGTCAAATATATTTTAATATATATTAATACCAGCCATATATTCAACATTATAAAGTTCAACATAGCAGATAAATTACTTTTACTTGAACTCTGTATTATGATTTTTTTCTGTTTCATTGCTTTAAGATTTGCTTTTTGTGATTTTTTTTTTTGTTTGGGCTTTGGTTTTTTTTAAAGAGGAAATGTGAAAAAAAGATGATGAAAATAAAAATGGTAAAATACTGACTTAAATAGCCAATTACCACAGAAAATATTTCTGGAAAACAGACAAAAAAATCTCACAATAGTTCCATTTCCCTCTTGAGGTAGATGGTCCAACAGAAGTCTTATAATGTTTAAAAACTATTACTTACATCCTGTAAATGAATGTTATCGAGATCACAGGAACTGTTTACTGCTTCAACCAACCAGCTTTCAGGAGTGATCATGTTTAGAGTTAAAAGGGGTGATTCTGGCAATTCTAGGAATTTTGCCATAGGTTCAGAAGGAAGGTGCTTGTTGATCCCATAAGTTAATTCTGGTTCCAGAACAAAACGATAGAAGCTGTTGAAAGAGAAGTGTTTAAAAACCCCATATATTTACTGAAGCATGAAGTTCCAAACATGAAGTTCTTCTAAAATACCAAAATATAGTAAATGTTTACCAAATTAATGATGTTTGGAGGCACAGGAGCTCTCTATTCTTTTGGAATACTGTCAGACAGTACCTTTATTCTTTTGGAATATGTCAGACAATTTGATATGCTGTAGCAAATGGGCTGGTAGATGAACATGGATTTATTCACTTTTGATAATTTTTTTCTGTGAAAGTATCTAGTTCCCATTAACATTCTAAGCAGTTGGGAAGATGAATACCCAAGAGGTGGATCTCAGCACCTTGACTGTGAACTGCCTTGAATTCTCAGAAACTGTATCATTAAACTAAGCAGAAGGACTTATCTCTGATGGAAGAAAAGCCTTTGGGAATAGCTCCCGACACTAGTAGCAGCAAAGCAGCAAAGTAGCAGCAGCAGACGATAGGAGGGGTCCCTCTGTTCCTCTCTAGCTCTTACCCCATTTATTTCACAAGTAAAGGTTCCTCGCAACAGAAAAATAATAATGATTTTCTTTCTTCCTCTACTGATATTCAACAAAATGAGAAGAATCAGTACAGAGAAAGAAGAGCACTGAAGGTAAAGAGTCAAAGCAGCAAGCAATGAGTGCTTCATAAAGGTAAAGGAAAAAAAAAAAAAAGGGTCCAGAGAAGGGCAATGAAGCCGGTGAGGGGTCTGGAGAATAAGCCTTATGAGGAGAGGCTGAGGGAGCTGGGGTTGTTCAGTCTAGAGAAAAGGAGGCTGAGGGGAGACCTTATCCCTCTCTACAACTACCTGAAAGGAGGTTGTAGAGAGGCGAGGGTTGGTCTCTTCTCCCAAGACACAGGTGATAGGACAAAAGGAAATGGCCTCAAGTTATGCCATGGGAGGTTCAGATTGGATATTAGGAAAAATTTTTTACACTGAAAGGGTTATTAAGCATTGGAATGGGCTGCCCAGGGAAGTGGCTGAGGCACCATCCCTGGAGGTTTGTAAAAGACAGGTTGACATAGTGCTTAGTGGCATGATTTAGTGATGGTTTTTATCAGAGTTAGGTTGATGGTTGGACTAGATAATCTTAAAGGCCCCTTTCCTACCTACTCAATTCTATGATTCTACGACATTTAATAACTAAGAAAGGTAAGAATATCTGTACCCATCAGGAGTATACAATTTTCCCCACACAGTATTTGGGCTGGTATATGGATGCATTTCATATTAACCACTGCTGCAAGAAAAAGACAACCTTTCCACAGGGCAAATGCCAGAACACTTCTTCCTCTCGCCTCTCCCAAGCACAGGGAAAGAACCAGACACTAACACCTGCAAAATGCTTAGCTTTAAAAGCCATCATGACAACATTCAACCAAGATACTCAGAAGATTGGCGATTAAGACACTCTCTTGCAGTATAAGAGGTGTCAAAAATCAAATCAAACAGAAACTAAGGACTTCCATTTTGTGGGAAAGCCATTAATTCTCTATTCTGGTGGGTAAAGTGCAGGCATTAACAGCAGCCTCTCTCATAATAGGACCATAGGTAAAATAGCTGCCAAAGGGATGGCAGTGCTTAAACATTTCTCTTGGAGGACAAGGAATCCTCTCTGGAGAATTCACTTTAGTGTAAACGTTTATAACTGAATTAGTGAACCCTGGTCTTTACAGACAGTTAAAAGAAATTTCAATTTAAGGCAGGTACTTTCAGGGCATAATATTCTTAACAAATTATAACGAGATCTCAAATGCAGACTGAACATTTACTCAGGTGAATTTCCCTTTGAAGTTAAGCATACTTAATCTGTAAAATTCATTATACAGACAGTGGGCTGTAAGAAGTGACCAACTTAAGCAGACAATCTCCAGCAAGTTTTCATAGGCACGAAAGACCCCACCGATGTTGCTAAGGACTGTTTATGAGAGGCACATTTGATGGACTAGATCACTTCCCTTGTGATCCCATGCTTGACACCTTAGAATTAGAATTTTTCTCTAGACAAGTGCAAACTCCTTAGGTAACATTCAACGAAACTAATACAACAAAAAGAATTCAGAAGCATAAACCACTGCTTATTTTTTAAGGGAATATACACTGTTAAGGTTGTTTTTCCAAAACAAGTGAGACCATATACTTGTAAGAAAAGCTATAAACTACTTACCTCTTCAGTGGTGCTTCTGACAGCTTAGATCTGCAGTTCAAAAACAACCTGAGTTTCATATTGATAATGTCTTTCAGTACCTAGAGAAAAAAAACCAAACCTCTAAAAAATGGTTCTTGGCAGTCACCAAACTTTGAAAATAAGCCAAACTTATCATTGTGACATCCCGTCATTTCTCCATCTTCAGTAGAAATCTTAAACATTTTAAAGTTCTAAATTTATCGGTGTATTAAGGGATGTTGTCAGATGTTCCAAATAAAGATTTGACCTTTTCTAAAACTGCATGAGTTAGCATATGATATTCTTGATAGTCAAAATGTTAATGTTTTCCCCTAGTGAGGCAGTTCTTTTAAAGAGCAGCTATTCTCCTTTTCTAATGCTTGAATAAATTACATTATCACTTTCTTTTATTGTGTTTTCTAGAAGATTTCAACGCACTTGAAAGTCTTTAAGTACAACACATGCCTTTTATTCAATAACTAATCCTCCAAAAAAATGACCTTCACTCTTACTAAAACAGTTGCATACAGTAAATTGTTGAATAAAGCTCAGAGATTTTAATATTAATTTTAAATTAGAATTTAATTTTAATACTTAATTACTTAATAATTTTAAATGTCAACAATAGATTAATGATGAGCTAAACTATTCAATCAACTTCAAAACATTCCAGTAAGTTAAAATAATTCTACTTCTTTCTCAGTTTCTTCATCTATTCATTTCCAAAATACTAATTTTCTGGATGCTGTTATATAGGAAACATAATATTAGGACAGTATTTTTTTCTTATTTTTGTGAGCAATCTATTTTGTTTAAAGTTAACAAAGTTACGCATTTCTTTAAAGCACTCTTAAAAATCTTTCCCAAGTTATCTTCATTTCTGTGTTTTCCGATCCAAAGTGCTTATTTGAAAGCATAAAGCACCTGTGTCTACCTTTATGGATATTATTAGAAAAGCAAAGAAGATATTAGAGCCAAGTTAAAATACTGATACCACTAAAGTTAAAATCTAAAATTACTACAGCGGCAAGTAAATTGGGAACAAAGCAAAACAAAGGACACCCTTAAATCTCTCTCACTATAACCATTTTTTCTTTCCTCAGTTCAACCTGCAGCTACATATATTCTTTACTATAGTGCTGCAACTTTACATAGTCCTAGGGACCTGTTCTGCTCCTCGTTTCTCATTCTTATCCTTTGTGTCGCCTGAATACCACCACTGAAAAACTACGGAGCAAAGAACAAAGAGTAAGGAATGGCATAAGGCTGAGACCAAGTGCAGCAGCAGGAAATGAGAACCCAGAAGCACTGGAAGCATAAGAAGGGAAAGTATTATGTGACATGGGCTAAAGCACCAAAATAAGAATACAGGTCAAAGTCACTCAAGAAACTAAAGCATTTGCAATGAGTGCTAGCTGGTCTCATCTACTGAAACCAGAATTTTCAACCTTATTTGAAAAATTGTTTTCTTTAAAGATATCACATCCAAAATGATGTGAACCTGTATTGGACTTCATCTTCAAATAAGGCAAAAACCTCATCCCATTACTAAGAAGGGTATTTCAACAGTCTGCGTTGACAGGTTGCTGTGTGTAGAATGAAATTATTTGGAAAAAGACTAAGGTATCATCTTATTTCATCGGCTGACCATGAAATTCAGTATAGTATTGCAGCCAAAAGAATAATGCCTGTTTTAATTAACATTTCAAAGGAATTTAAAGAGGAAATAATAAATAAAACAAGACTGCATTATCTCGGTGTATTCTAACAATGCAACTTCTGTAATACTGAATTTGGTTCTGTTATTTAGGGCTCATGACGACACTAAGAGCCAGGACATCCAAGTCAACACATGAAAATGGTTACAAGACTGGGAAGCCTCTTTTATAGCAGGGTATTTGAAGAGCTCAGTTACTTCAAATCAGAAAATCCAAAGAAGGGCACAGAAATTTAGTTCAGGGAGTATTTCATAACATAAAAAAATAGGCTATTTCAGTTTAACATGACTGAAAATTATTTGAGAGCAAGTTTCATTTTGCACGTGCAGTCACTTTGCAAAACGCTTACTGTAAGTTACCACAACTTATCTGAAAAGCATTAACTCACTAAACCACGATTAGTCAAACAATCACCTGGAACTGTTTGTGAACATCACCATAATATAAAGCATCCTCACTGCAAACAAACTCTTATAATAGATTCTTCAACAGAACTGCCAAAAAGATGAGAAGAACAAATGCTTACAGCATGGAGCTAAATAAAAATCTGCAATTCCAAGTCTGAGTTTCACAGTCAGGTTAATTAGCCACTGGAAAAGCTCTGTAGGAGCTGCGATCTCAACCACTTGATAATACTTAAATTAGCTTGAGATTAAAAAAAAATATTTTTACTTCAAATGTTAATTGATAAAAAGAAGTCCTATGAGCCATGTTTTATAGGAAATCAGACTGGATTATCAAAAGGATGGGGCTCCTTCAGAGTTTCCTATCACTTTAGGGATGGAATAAGAGTTTCTCCCTGAAGACAGATTGAACAAGGAAATAAAGGCAGAATATAACTGACAGGAAAAAATAAGAAGTTTGATTTTTCTCTCCACATTTGAGTTCATTGACAGTTACTGGAACAAGAAAAAGAAAGTAGATGATCCTGAGAATGACATATTTCTGGAATAAAGCAATCAGGCTAGGGGGCATGCAACTTGTTCACTGGCACCATGTATTTTTTCAGCTGGTATTGGTGAACCATCAGAATAAAACCAACCTCCTTCAATTTTGTACTCATTTTTAGAAGAAGGAATTTCTACTTTTTCTTTCTTTTTTTTTTTTCCCACATCAGCTTAGGGACCACCTTCATAACTTTAGGACTAGTTAGCTGTTCCATGTATTCTGCTGAGAACTGACATGGTCCAACCCTGGTCAAGTTATGGCTAGTATTTAAAGATTTACTGAAGACAGTGAGTGTTGTCTTGTCTGGAAATATTCAATGCTGAAGTTTATGACAAAACTTTTTCAAAAAGGGAAAACAAGTTATATGGAAAGTTCTACCTGCCTCCTTCTAGAGAGGATATAGAGCAGTTCTTATGATACAATCCTGTATTTATTTTTAAAACAGTTAAAGGCCCTGGCCCTGCTCTCATTCATGCTCTGACTCATAACTTGCCTCTGTCCTCTAATTGCCACTTTCTCAGACTAAGCAGTAATGTTTAGATTACTGTTTACACCTCCTCGATTTCAATTCCATTTAATATGAGTAGCTTTTTGTTTATATTTTAAAAAAAACAAACAAAAGATTTCTTCGAAGTGACTATTGAGTGATACAACGTAATATAATAGCGTGCTTTCACTAGTGTAAAAAATAAATAAATCACAATGTGGACATATTCAACATGGACTAGGGCAAGAATCATGTGCTTTGCTGTGGTAGTTATTACAGAAATTTTGCACTATTAATAGCTACCATCCAATTATGGTATTCAAGAAAAGATCCTTTGAATATAAACATATACCAGTACTTAAAATTTACAGTATTTAAGTCACCTATATATAGCAAGATAATCAGAAAGGCATCCATTTAGGAACTTTGAGTTTAGGCCTTGCTGTGTATGTATGCACGTTCTGTCTAACCAGGAGGTGGTGGCTTTCCAGATA